>OY856415.1:190555279-191180279 GCA_963693085.1 Alisma plantago-aquatica | reverse complement strand
TTCTGGGAAAATGAAGCTTCCATTGAAGAGAAGCAAATGAAACACTTTGATAAAAATTCTCGTAGAATCGAGAATGAAGTTTTCATTATGTACATGCCAGATCATGAATTAGTAATTGCATCCAATCTTTGAAAAAGTCCCAATTTTTTTATTTTTGGAATGGAATATTTACGGAATCCCCATGAATAGAAATGAATAGGATCAAACCTTATTCCATGTTATTTCCATAAGATTCCTCTTTTTTAACCAAGCCCCAGAGAGGGCTTGGTTGATCCATGATTTATGTTTCATCTTTCTTTTCCTTTTTGTTTTTTCGAGAAAGATGTCGATCAATTCCGATTCTTTTTCTATTGATTCTTTTCCTATCGAGATGTATGGATCCATGGATCTATGTGTCTATAGAGATCTTGTTCATGGATTAATGAAAATGTGCAAAAGCTAGATTTGCCTCTGCCATTTTAATAGTCTCTTCCTTTTTGCATATGGCATCACCACTCCCTTTGGCTGCATCTACTAATTCAGAACTTAATTTGAAAGCCATATTTCGACCCGGACATTTTCGGGATGCTACTAATAACCAACGAATGGCAAGTGCTTTTCCTTGTGTAGATCCTATTTCAATAGAAACTTGATGAGTTGATCCGCCTACACGTCTTGCTTTTACTGCTATATCGGGAGTTACTCCACGTATTGCTTGACGTAAAATAGATAGTTGATTTGTTTCTGTCTTTTGTTGAATCTTTTTCACGGCTCGATAGAAAATTAGTATATTTGTTTCTGTCTTCTCCGACCAAAGATAGTAGCATGGTGTTGGTCGAAAATTAGAAAAATGAGGGGGTTATTTAGAATAATGGGGACAATGAGGAATGTTTTAGGAGAATGTTGATAAACATCTAATAAGAAAAGAGAGGTCATTCTATACACTTGATTCACCTATAATATGTCAACATTAGTATAAGTAGGTCTTATGCTACCCATAAGAAAAGGGCCATGGCAATCCCTACCTACCGCATATTGAGTTTACTTGCACCACACCATAATAAAGATTGAGTTTGGACTAGTTGCCTCATATCTAAATGTTTTTCCAGTTGGATTATGTCTCTTTATGCTATTGTTGGTTGACCAAAATGAACATTTAGAAGAGAGAGAGTGGTTATTTTGAAAAAACAACAATGAAATCTTAATTCTATAATTTTTTTATGGAATGAAAATGATGTAGATCATGAAAAAAATACCAATGAAGCTAAGAGAAAAGAAAGAGAGGAAGATGAAACACAACCTAAGATCCTATGTTTCTACTCATGCAGTGCACCCAATTTGCATTTGCACAAATAGGAGATAAAAGACGTAAATTGTGTACTGCTTGCACCCACCTTGCATATTTGGTGCATAGGGATGGATACAAGGAGCTTTACCACACCTCCTTGAATTATGTCACATGGAAGCCAAAATGGAAAAGACAGATAATATAGTTTGACGATGAATTGGCAAAGTTCAAGTATGGACACAAAGACTAGTGATAGAGGCTCACTTCAGCTACTGCGACAACAGGACAAACCATGTCTTCTGGGATTTCTACCACCCGACGGAAGCCACTGTCAGGGTGCTGAGCAAAATTACATTCGATGGCGCCTCACCCCATGTCTTCCCCATCAACGTGAAGTAGTTGGGCGCCCTGTGAAGGATCCATGCATGTCATGCTCTTGTTGTATCCGTATTACTAGTGAATCATAGGCCTATTAAATCTTATGGATTAAGATCGTCATGTTGTAGATATTATCACCATATTTTAATACTGAAATTTGCCCCTATATTCGTGCCTAGCGTACAGTTTCATCACTTTACTATTCATATCTAGTCGAACGAACTTCAAGGAAATAGAGATTAGCTAGGATACAAAGTCAGATCAGGCCAATAAGGGTCGTATAAACAATTGGGAAATGATACTCAATGCTCATTTTACACACTATTTTGCAGTGAAGACATAATCAAACTCCATTGTAATCATTTTAGTTTCATACGGTACACAACGTACACAATATAACATTCAATAGTACACAAACAAACAAAAAACAAGAAACGTTATAAATGATTAGTAGAGTGTTGGGAAGCATTTCGTTAGCATTCTATAGTCAAATCTATCATGGAAAATACACAAAGTATATTTAGATGTTGACACCTATAGACCAGCTATCATTACCCATAACATAATCACTATACGGTGATCCTTTGTTAGACTCGTCAATAATGCTATGACTTTTCTTGACTACATTATGGCGGTAATAGGATGCCTTCATTTTGCATGGTCCCCTCTCAGGCAATAGCCTTCCCCAATAGCAACACCTAGAGCCACATAAATTAGCAATGATTAGTTACTATCATTTTCGATAAAGGTACAACCCTCTGGTCGGCACATACCTACAGAACTTGTGTTCTTTGACAGAGATTGAGGGCATTTCATATTCTTCCCCAACTGTTTTCATTGTTGGTTACACTAGCATCAACAGTGTGTATGGGTGGCCTTCTTTTCCAAGACCTATCGACAGTGGCCCATCGACCTAACACCTTACATCATATAATAGTCATTGCACACCAAGATAGATTTATCAAGAACGTGTATAAAGAGATCAACACACAACAATCAAAGATGCATCTTCAACATTCTACACAGACTCCCCCAATCATTCCCTCATTTGAGTTTGTCGACATCATATTAGGCAATGATACCATCAGATCTATCACGCTACCCAGAGAATGGAGATACCTCCATGTTGACTTATTTCCTTGTTGGTACAAGATCACAATGGGTAATACAACGTTCAAGTGAATTTCAGAGGGGATTGGGAAAAAACACTTTAGTCTTAGATTGGATGAACTGAAATAATTGAGAAGATGGGATTACTCCAAGGTTGAAGCATGCACACGTGTCTAGAAGTAGACAACACCATCAATATATCGATATCCGATGAAAACGTGGAGACTCTAATACAACTGCTATTATATAATTAGGATTCTGATGAGGAGGATCTTCTCAAGTTTGATGCCTCGGATGACCATCTTTTTGTCTAACACATCCACCTAGAACCATAAGGGACTAAAGTAAATTTGATATTGGGGGACTTGTCTTCTATTATTGATTCCACCACTTATTTGGAGGATGTAGTTGCATTGAGTGCAAGTTATTGAGAAGACAACAAATAATTGTAACTTCAACGTGAACTACTCACACAACTTTGGAGGATATAGTTGTACAACCTAGGCACAAGTAAGTTGATGGTGGTTGGGACAGGCATGTAAGTTGCATACTATCTCAAAGGATGAAGATCACGACGGGAGTGTGCAAAGTTGATGACAATCTCTTATCCCAAGAGTACAATGAGTCCATCAACATTGACAGTGTTAAAGAGGATGAAGTCGTATGGGGAGCTCGACCAATGACTTGAGCTACTCCTTCAACTCGATCCTCACGCCACTAGAGATCGTCCAAAACACCACCAACTATGGTACATAATCCCATATCCTATCCTTCATGATCAACCACTCCAAACAATGTTACTTTCATTGTAGTTTGTAATTTCTCTCCTTAATATGTAGGATTCAAAGAAGCCAAGGTAGCCTGTTGGAGTGTCATAGGCCAGTTCAATGTCGACGTCCCCTGCATCCTGACCTACATCTATTGAGACAACAAAACAGACCATGTATTTTGGGAATTCTACCACCTGATAAAATCACGGCCAAGGTGCTAAGCAACATGGCATTTAGGTGCCCCTCCCCAAGTTTTAGCCATCAATGTCAAGTAACTTGCCACTCTGTGTAGGATCCATGCATGTCAAGCTTGTGATGTATATATATTACTTGTGAATCATGCATTTGCGGTCCAAATATGATAGTTGAAGATATTCATGATCTAGTATCAGTTTATAGAATGCTGAAAACTACTTGTATATTCATGCTCGACGTATAGATTATCACTTTGAATGTCCATATCCAATCGAAATATGAAAAGGTCCAATTTAACTCAATCAAACAAAGATTTGGTTTTTATGTACCGACATTAAATCTGAGCATATTAACTGGAATACCACGTCTGATCATTCTAGTAAGGGTCATATAAACAATTAAAAATGATACTTAGTGCTCATTATACCCACTCTTTTGTAATGAAAATAGAAACAAACTTCATCATACTTTTTTAGTTCCATATGGTACACAATGTACATAAAATAACATTCAATAATACAAAAACAAACAAAAACAGTGTCATTATAATTGATTAGTAGAGTGTTGGGCATCATTTTTTTAACATTTCTAAAGTAAACAAATGTATCATAGACAATGCACAATTTATATTTAGATGTTGAGATCTTTAGACTAGCTATCATTACCCACAACCTCGCTACTCCATGGTGATCCTTTACAGAACTCATCAACAATGCTCTGACCTTTCTTGACTACATTACAGAGGTAACAGGATGCCTTCATTTCACATGGTCCCCTCACATGCATGTTAGACAATCTGCTCTAGCTCAAGGAACATGAATTGAATGTTGAGAGGATGCCCATTCCATGCCTCGAGAGTTCAATCGGGGTATCAGAGACAAGGGAACTATATGATCATTGTAACATTGATGATGAATTGTAGGTTGAAGTTGTTCTCCAACTTTCTGAATTACTTGGGTAGCAATGATGTGTTTCTAAATATCACTCATAGCTTGTGATGTCATAAATTGATTATGGACATTTACTGCCAATGTAATTTGGGACCTATAGGGTCACACACATAAGATACACTTGGAATAGGAGTTTATTCATTAATGATGTTCAACTTGATTACTAAAAGTATTAAGGTATTTATTTAAAAAAACTTTGGTTCAAAATTGACTGACTAGACTCTAAACCGACTGGTTCAAGTGTTGAACTGACCGGTTGGAGTATCAGGTCAATTGGAAATAATAATTGGCTGGATATTTGCATGAGTTGGACATATGAAATGACTAATTCACATATGAAACTACTATTTCATAAATAAAACTACCATTTCATAATATCAAATGACCATTTCATGAAGTGAAATGACCGATTCATCATCTGGATCGTCCGGTTCAATGATCAATTCGATTGGATCAAGGATTGACGTTGATGTCATAATTTTGTATGAATCAAATATCAAAAGCCAATATGTTTGAAAATAGGAAACATGTTGAACTAATGGGTTGAGGGTTGAACCGACTGGTTGGATAGTGAACCAATCGGTTCACTGTTCATAGGTTCTAGAGAATTCATAAAAAGTCATCTCTTCAAATTCCAGATGGAATGGAAACTATGACCCTCACCCTCTTACATATATAGGGGTACTAGGGGCTTCCCAGACACAAAAATCAGCTCTAAACAATTGTTTTGCTCTCTAGTTGTGGTAACCAGAGAGCCCCAAGCAAGTCCTACCTATAAAGGGAGGGATAATAAGGGAGAGACAATTGAGAGAGTGAATCGGCACTAGCACACTAACATTCAAAGGGACAACTCCTTCTTGTTGGCTCTTGTAGTGCAACGTGGAGTTCCCAGTGGTTCATGTGGATTATTCTAGAGGTAAGAGGCACTTGTCCTGCTAGGAGGACACCATCAACCACCATTCATGGTGTTGCACCAGGAGGCCATGCTGACAACTGCTCGAGTGATGCCTAAAGAAGAAGCAAACTACAACTTGAAGAAAGGCGCTCACTACTACAGGAAGAGTTGTCGTTTAACTTTCTCCATGACCAGGTATAACTCTTGTTACCCTCTTTATTATATACATTATTGTTGATCGATCTTCTAGTTAAGGAATCAGTCATTAAAAAAAATTATTGCCTTATATGTCACCCTAATTTCCCAATAGTGGTATCAGAGCCACATCAATTTATAGTGTATTTGGATTTAAATCGATAAGATCATATTTATTTTATTATACACGATGTGAATATGAAAATGAATAATGTGCATATCTACTTAAATACCAAAAATGGTCCCAATTAACATATATATACATATATATGCAATGTACACAGGTCGCCCTAAAAGTTGGTTTCGATGGTGGATGTAAAGCATGGTTATGGCCAATAACCCTAGATATGTGTGCATGGTTGTGGTTGTTTATTCTTTTTCATATCTCAATTTGCATATTGAGCCTCTATCTTCTCTTCTATATGTAAAAGTATTACTTCTCTCCTTCCTATGCTCCCCTTGAATGTAACTCAAGGTTTTTCTCTTACAATGTAATGTGTAGATAGGATTAGGATAGTTTTAATTCCTACTATAGGAAAAAAACACTCTGCTCCAAATGAACCGAACAATTCTATAGACGAACTGATCGACTAGAGGACGTAGGAGTGCAGATGACAGGAGGATGAACCGATTGACTGGTGTTCCAACTGATCAGCTGGAGGAGTCTAGACATCACTTGAACCTAAAACTAGGCGACTATTTCAAGAGACCAACTGAGTAGCTAGGAGGTGCACCAATCAGTTCAAGTGTTGAACCGATCAACCTATATTGGTTTGAGCCTCGATCTTCACCAGTAACAGGTTGTTGCATATAATGTAGACATTAGGTGGTAGTAATTCCTTGTGGCTCTAAAGAATTATAATAGATATGGGCATAACCACTGCTTGTGTTTTATAATTGTATGTTTTTGTTTGTGGGATATAGCATGTATATGATACTAGTATGTGGTGATTGGATATATATATATATATATATATATATATATATATATATATGTGTGTGTGTGTGTGTGTGTGTGTGTGTGTGTGCACGCGCACGCGCATGTGTGTATAAAATCTCTCAATCATATATTATGTCTTAGATGCTTACCATAAGAAACACACATGAAAATCTTGATTAACTATGTATGGGAAAGCCAAGTGTGGTGTGATGTCTATCTCATAGAAGTGTAATGGTAGTCATGTGGGCATGTGATGCATGTAAACTACATGTCTAAAACATAAGTACACATATCAATGTAATATAGGCCCAAAGAGGCTAGGATGTCGAACATAGGGAAAATCTGTGTCCAAAAAATACTACTATGATGAACTAATCAGCTAAGCCAAGGAAAAAGAGTGATTGGTTGATTAATCGACTAAATTGCAAGAATTAAAACTAAAATTACTGGTTGTGATCATAGAATGATGGAATTCCTTAAGATAATGGTTTCATCGCAGTTCACATTATAATTAATATTATTTTTTTAATATTTATCTCTCCTAACCCCAGACCAAGGGACCTTTAGCATGAATTACCCGCTCTCACAGTGTAATTCACTACCTAATGTAATACAAATCCCACTCTCGTAGTGATTTAATTATTAGTTAGGTACTTTCATGACTTCTCTGGATTATTCCCTTCATAGTTGTAGGACTTCTCCCAAAGCCTAGTCTAAGATATGTATCTCCACAACCTATCCAACCCAAAATACTTCTGTCGAAGCAATTAACAGTCTAAGAAATCACCTATGGTAATCAGCCATAGGAAATTTGTATAGCAATTATACACATATGTCCAGTTATATATATATATATATATATATATATATATATATATATATATATATATCCATAAGCGTGAATTATAATGCAAAAGTAGGCTACTCTCGGGTCCTAAGGAACAAAGGGGATTAGCCCTGCATAATTTCTATTGTCAAATACATGGGAGAAGTAAGGGAAAATATGGGAAACATTAGAAGAATAAAATAACCCCTCAAGAAGACGGTCCAGATAACTCCCTCTCTTGAACGTTCTAATTTGTTAACCTTTAGCTGCAAATCCGTCCACTAGAGGTGCCCCAATATCCTGGAACATGGCTTTCTTCTCTCCTTTCCTCTCTCCCAGATTTCAATTGTTGTCTAATGGAAAAGAACATTATTTCTAAGTATTGCCGCACTTTTCATTAGTCGTAAGATTGACTTAGGGCATCATTAAGTATCGACTATTGGATTAACTATGACTGTTGATCCAGTGTGATCGTTTCAAGTTGGTACTATTGATGTGGTGTCGGTCGTATTGAAGCCTTCCTTTATTTGTGATCCCCTATAAGTTGTCAGTACTATTGAGTTGATTTTGGTAGTATCGAGATTTTCTATGACACTCCATGTTGGATTTTTGGTTGAAGTCGGTACCCCCAAGTTGGGCATCGGTAGTACCTAGACTCCTCCTAGTTGCTCCTCTTAGAATGTCAGTAGTATCGATCCTTGTTTCGATACTCTTGAGTTTGCTCAATTCAACCTTTCTCCTTTTCATCAAATGTTGGTACCACCGATAGACACATCATTAGCAGCGAGCTCATTCTTTTCTTATAGATTCACCTAAAATGTAAATAAGAAAGAATATAAGATAAAAATAATAATAAATTAATATGGAACAGTAATAATAATGAATATTTGGTGAAAATAAGTATCACATGCAAATCATGACAAATCATGTACAAATAAATTGAAAATGGGTAATAAGTGCAAAAAATACATAATAAAATAGCATGTGAAAAGCGAGAATTATTCAGTGCATTAAAATCTCCTAAGCTTACATGTTGCTCATCCTCGAGCAACACACCCTTGGATCTGTTTGAGACTAGTCAGCAAAAGGACACATGATATGAATTTCCATTCTCAAATACCCCCACCTAGTGGTCCCAAATCGATATTTACTAACCACTGAACAATCAACTACTCTTAAGCGACCAAAAACTTACATAGAAGATGTTAACCCTTAGATTGGTGATTTACTATCAATAGAGCAGTTGATATCATAGTGAATCAGGCATTTGCTTGGTGCATCATGTGATTTCCTATCTACATTGCTCTTTCCTAACTACCAACTAATTGGAAATAGCTCTCCTTATAAGAATGAATGAGGAGATCAATCATGTTTTTGTCCTACCAATAAGAGAAATGAATGAAAATGAAGTAGGTCACTTATGAAGAATCACAAGTAACATTCAAATCATTTATGCAAAAATAAAACATGATGAACTTACATGGCGAGACTGAGCAAAAGCATGAATCCTAATGCCTACTATTATGGGTGGAATAATGTATGCACTGAAGATTTCATCCAATTGATAAAAGAAACAAAGAATACATCATGTACATGATTTAATATTCCTTAAATAAGAGATTCACACTAAGTCCAGGGCATCCTATTCCACCTCTTTATTTCATGAAAATTTCCATAATTTTTTTTCTTTCTTTTTTTTCATTGTCCCACTGTTTTAGCATGATTGAAGAGTATGTTGGGGCTTTAATATTTTTTCATTTAATTTTTTTATTTTGAGAGGTATAAATGTGTATCCTTGCACTTTAGTTTCAAAAGAAAATACATGAAAACATGGTGTAAGAATGAATGATGCAAAAGGTATGCAATCGACATGGAGTTGTTATGCAATTAGATGATATGCATAAAAGATTTTTTCTTTTTTTTTAGTTGTAACTAATGCTAAAAAATAACTACTATCATGTCACCTATCATTATATGCAATCAAAAGAAAACAATTCAGGTTACTTGATCATCTTAAGTGGTGGATCAAAATGAATTGAAAATGGATGGAATCACATGATTAAGATACAATGCCTTTCTTAAGTTATGATATGTCCCTCTACTATTGACCTATGTACAAGGTAACCCTAGGATTTCTTTCTAAAACTTCAATTTAAGGTCTCATTAATTATTTGGTCAGTTCAGGCTCAAACCCCATTGTCATCCATAGTTCATGGATAATTAAGACTTCCATTCATACCAGATGTCCTTAATATGACTAACCCATACACTTCCTCTGGGTGATGTTGCCTTAAGAATTTGCAACTAAGCCCAATTCCAATTTCTAAATTTCAATACATCGACATAGAAGAAAAAATATAGAAATCATGCTTCTCCACCATCACACTAGATAGATGTGGATCCTAGAAACTCAAAATTATAAAAATAAAAAGAAAATAGAATATAAAGATGTTCTAGAAACCCCCTAAGCTTGAACTTGACTATGCCCTCATAATCAAAATTCAACCAAAGATGCAGAATAGTGGTACCGATCAGAATGGTGATGGTTGTGGCATGTTTGGGTCTTGGGGTAGAAAGTGCCATGAAATGTTGGGGGTTGCTGTGTCATCTCCGGTGGCTGTGGGTAGCTGCCAAAATAGTAGTTGTCGAAGAATAGATGCTGGTAGTTCTCCATCCATTACAGATGTGTATGCATGTTCTTCTAGTTGTCCAGGAGTAGTCACTCATTCTTAAAGTTGGCATGCTGGTTCTGGTATAGCCTTCCTTGAACATCTTGGATGCATGCCAATGTTGTTTTATATTTTTTTGCCCTTACCGGATTTCCAATAACATCCCATACATACATGCCATTGAGTATGGGTCATCATCCTGGGTAGGTGGTGGAGCAGCAGAGCTGGAAGCACCATGTCCTCTAGAATGCTTGTGGATGACATGCCGCTTTGTGAACGACGTGGTTGCCTCCTCCTCTTCTTCTTCTTCTTCCTGCTCCTTCTCTACATTGTCGTCTTGTGTCTCTTCCTACATTGTTTCCTCCCTCGTCCACCTCAAGTATTTCATCCCTCATAGGTTGAAGATGGGGTCAGGGAGTTCCCTTTCCCGTCACTGTTCTTGGACTTTACTGTAAACATACACCTTCCCATTGAGCTCGGTGACAGTGTGTGCTCTCTTGAAATTCTTCCAATCCAACTTTGAGGAGGTCCTTAAGGCGTTGGAAGTGGAGAGGTCTAGATGGAGATGTATGGCAATGGGAGTAATGAGCCCTCTAAAATGGGTCGAGGCTTCCTCTGTAGTTTTCGCTTGACCGCCAACATGTGTTGAAGGAAGAAGGACTTGAGGTCAACCTTCTCTTCTCCTAAATCCAAGAAGGCACAAAGGATGTAGAGGTCCACCTATTTTACATTCCACTGCCCCTGCATTGATTTAGAGAAGATCATGTTGGTAAGATAGTGGAGCAGAATCTAAGCAAACATAATCATGATGTCAGAGATGGAGTTCATGTGCCAGTAGATTGAGTAGCCCTATGGCAATTCTAACATTAGCCTCCATGTCTGTGAGTATTCAAAATTGTTTTTGGTGAGGCACACATCTCCGAGCGGCCACCCATAGATGGTGTTGAACTCCTTTAGCCCCTGTTTGGTTTGAGACTGGGATTCTATAGTCTGGACTGGGTTAGTCAGGGTTAGTCAGTGGATCTGGATTGGGATAGTCTGGATCCAGTCTGATTCTATTTGGCAACCCAGTCTGATTTTGGTTAGTTGGTTAGGATTGAGTCGGGATTCATACTGATTCTATTTGGCTACCAGTTAGGTTCTAGTCTGATTTTGTTTTTCAATGTAATTAGGATCTGGCTATCATGTCATGTTCTATAAGAACAATTTGTCCTTTTTTTACAGAACAATTTTAATAGTAATCATCGCAAAACTATGTTGACAGTGCAGTACAAGATTAAAATTTATAATAAATATATAATTTTATACACGACTGATTATGTTTGTTGTTTTTTGTAGTATTACTTTTGTATGTATATTTAAAGTAAATATTACTTTAACCACTACTATGTGAATGAATGCCACATGCCTTGTTGTATGTATATATACTTGTGTATTTTTGTATAAATAGGCAAGTAACAAAATAATTGGCAACGGACAACCTAAATTTGTCGTAATAACAATATTATGTTACACAATACAACATAACTTACACACAAGTGTCATCAATATTTGAAATATAAAAAGGTCAAATGACATTAGGTACTAATATACATTCGTTACACTCACTTTCTGCATCAATATTGGCTCAAACAACATTAGGTTGTTTTTTTGTCTCTCTTATTATCATTTATTGTACTTGGTTGAGAGCTTCCCACTTGATCAAGTTATTGTTGTATTGTCGGTGGGTAAGTACATCTTTAGCACTTTCCACTTTGCCTTAAAGGCATCCATGTTTATGTCAGTCCTCCCGTTAATGTATGAAATTCTACAAGGGAGTCACGCCAACCTTGACATACATGAGGACTATGCAAGTTCACAAGTAATACTGACGACCCAACACTATCCCAAGTGTGGCATCTGACTCCTCATCCCATTGAAAATGATTCATTGTGTGCGAGAGCGTCTATAGTATAAATTAATAACTATCAATATAATATATTTGATGATAAAACTAGATGACATAAGTGGAGCCAATGTATTCGATAAGAAAAAAGTAGGTGAGAGAAATGGCATTAAAATAATATAGATTCTTGAGACATGTGCAACAAAGGATAAAATAAAATGTAATTAGATGTAAGGTACAAGGAACTTTGTTCAAGCAATGGTATTAAAGTAACCAAACATGTCAGATTCATATTCTAAGTTAAATATGTATAAAAGTAATTGTTCCACAGAAATTGAGATGGCATATCTTACATCACAACTTGAATTTCAAAAATAAGATAAAACCATGTCTAATACTGGGAAAATCTGGCATGTTCTAATGGAGAGGAGACAAAAAAGTGAACAGTCTGCCCTGTAGTT
Source organism: Alisma plantago-aquatica (assembly GCA_963693085.1). Classification (NCBI taxonomy): domain Eukaryota; kingdom Viridiplantae; phylum Streptophyta; class Magnoliopsida; order Alismatales; family Alismataceae; genus Alisma; species Alisma plantago-aquatica. Next base: position 191,167,738 of record OY856415.1, on the reverse strand, counting down.
GCCTAGATCTAGAAACCTAAAAGCGGTCTAAGATGGTGACCACCACTGTGGTACCCATTCTTTGGTGTGAATGCAGGTTTTTTTATCCCAGGTGGGACCATCCCAGCTACCCCAGCTTAGGGTCTCATCTTACTCGTCCCATGACATGGGACACTCTTCTTGTGATGTTGCCTTGTTCTATTGTTTGATGTTGTCTTTCGGCCAATCAAACAACAGCAGAAGATGACAAACTGGGTGAGTGACACCGTCATTGCTTTGTTCTAGACTCGCTTTTGGGGAGTGAGACTGGGAAGGCTCACAACATTTTTGCGTGCACATGAGTTTTTTGTTCACATATTTCTCTATCCTTGCATGCGACATCAGCATTTTTTTGAACTTTGAATGTGATTTTGTAAACAACTTTGACATCTAAACATAATAAATAAGTATAAGTCTGAGAAAATTATAATAACAACAAAGTAAGGCTGAAATAAGTTACACAAACTAGGAAAATAGTTAAGACAAATTGAAATAAATAGTTAGTTTATTTGACATAAACTTCAACATGTAATGGTTCATAATCCTTACAGAAATAAAAGTTGGTGAATAAATATAAATAAGGACTCATTTGACCAAATACTAATAATAACAAACTAATGGTCACAATAATTTTCAATAAGTGTTCATAAGTATCAGATCAAGTAAGTTTTTAAATGCTTACAAAACAAAAAAATGAATGTCCCTAAGGTGGTGAACAATTTCTTACAACTTCATTCGTTGCCTTCACCACCTAATCTCATAGTTGTGTAATTGTTGTTTTCAACATTGTTTAGGTATTCAACAACTCTTAAGGGTAAATGTGTCGAGTCATCACATAATTGTATGGAATGACGTGTTGCACAACCAATGGATGAGGAGGTACAAACGGTCCCAAAATGAAATGATTTTCTCTGATGAACTCTCTCTTGAGGTAGTGCCATCAAATTTTCACCTCACGGAGAGATATGCTAGGCACCCCCGTTATGTTTCAAAAGTCATGTCGCGCCTCCCTCCAAGCTTGTGCGCTATATACTCCATTCACACATCTCCCCGTGTCATATTGGTTTCTCATAAAACCTTTGAGGACCATATCATTATTTGTACGCCATATGACATACAGATTCGTACCTTGCCCAGCCATAATTACAAATTATGTATGTAATATATTGCAATGGTAAGGGTTCATTTTACAATGGAGCAGACATAATATGATTTCAAATATAAATATTTAATGTGCATATATCTACTGAAGTAATAAAAACCCATCATTATGATAAAAAGATTATACATAAAGTAGCAAGCTTATGATGTATCTTTAATAGCAATCAAACTCAGGGGTCCAATTGTAGAAAGTAAAATAGAGCATACGTAAAGTAGTATAAAGATGTATTCTTGCAACTTCATTCGTTTCCCTCACGACCTACTCCTGTAACTCCATTTCTGTTGTTTTCAACATTGTTTAAGTGTTCTGCAACTCTTAGGGGATCACATATTGCTCTAAATGATGAGGAGGCAATAAATGTGCCAAAAGGAAGTGATTTTGTTTAATAAAGTCTTTCTTTAGGTTCTTCCAAATGGTTTTCAACTGGTCCAAAGTTATGAAATGCATCCCCATTATGTTTTGAATGTCACGACATGTCTCCATCCATACCGCACGAGTATAAAATCCACGGACACATCTCCCCATGTCATACTGACTTCTCATGGCATCAAGTAGGATCTGATCGTGCTCTGGATTCCATAAAGAAAACATGTTCGTTGGTTGTGCAGCCATATTACAGATTTTGGAAGTTATATATTTCATATGTAAGGGTGTATATCACAATTATGTAGATTTAATATGATTATTCATTTTTAAATAGCATACACCCTCCTATCTGGTCTAGACATAAAATATTCAGCAACATTATGATATAAATCAACAACCTTATAATGTAATTCAACATTTATATCAGTGGATGAATTAAGAAAGTTTATAATGTTAATAATCCAATGATAGACAATCTAAATCGATAGGACAATATAGATCTAACTCTGATATTCAGCATTATGGCATCATTAGAGGTGAAGTAATGTCTAAAAGAAGACTACAAGTTTCCTCCATCTTGTCAACAGAGGTTTGTAGAACCTCATACTCGTACTTTTTGGAGGTGTATATATCTTTATAGTTGTGATGGATTTCAAAAAAGTCCTTCATGTTCATCGCCCTGACCCACATCGACTTGCACTTTCCAGTTAGTAGCATAATCTCAGCCTTCAAAGAATTAGTTGTTGGGAGGAGATTGACAGCCCAATGGAAGTATTTATATCGGTCTTTTTCTAAAATGTATTCCCAACTTCAGTTAATGACAACGAATGCACAACCTACACAAGGGCAACTGATTGTTTATGGATTTACTATCACACCTGACTAGTAGGACAAATGTAATACATTTTCCCAACCTTTCACTCAGAATGCCAAAGTCATATAATCTTACATCCTATGTATTAATACGCAAGGCTGCAACTAGAGCACAATGACATGTGAGAAGTTCAGATGGATTCATCGACATCTAAAACATGATTGTTGATTAGTAACATAATGAAATGTTTAGAACATAGATTTCAAACCTCTTTTTAAGAGTATTTTGATAGGACATGTTGATTGTTCTAGCATACAAGTGAATTTTATTTGGATAGATCATATTGTATTACAACTATGATGTGTTGTATCCCTCTGCCTCTATTGGAGAGTCACTATTGGTTGGTAGGTTTAGTAGTTCATGAAGATATAAGCACCTCTTCCTCATAGTTGATATTTTCGCTACTAGCCTATCGGTGTTTGCCCTTGTCAAATAGATAAAGTTGCATTGTTCAGACCAATGCTTGCATTTGTTGTGTGCATAAGTAAGTTATGTTAGCAGTGTATCCCTCATTGCAGTAAGGGTGGCCACGGTAGGTTTTACTCGTTGTGCGGCAACATCATGCGACATCTATTTGGAACAAGACCCCTACCACATGTGAAATACGACTTGTGGGGGTTTTTGTCTTCAAACCATCCATTTGTCGCATATGTGGCATCCATGTACACTCGTATGGTGCATTGGAGGCCACATGGACACGACGGCATTCCATTCTCCATTTTAAAACAACCTAATGAAACATAATGTGATATTTTTAATTAGGAGCCACAAAAACATATTATGAAACAAACATTTCAAGTCAAGTGGTAGATGAGTTCTCATATGCTATAGAAATGATGACAAGTACAAAGTAAGGTCAACGAGTATCCGAAATGAAATTGTAAAGTGTTTGATGTAATACATCACCCTCCCTTGCATCGGATGGAGTTGTTTGTTGTAGCGAACTCAAGTCAACCCCATTGGTTGGGAAGGCAGATGTTGAACTATCTTCTGGGATTTCCTACATCATACATATAAAATTGTAGAGAATACAACAAGCCATTACGAGGTGACTCTACGAATGTATAGGATACATCACCCTTTTTTTAAGGTAGGCAAACCTCCTCTTCAACACACTGAATGCTCTTTCTACAACATTACGTAATTGAGTGTGGCGGTGGTTGAACATCTCCTTCTTGTTTTTTTATGAATGTCTATTTCCTTGGTACTCAGATATATGGTAAGTTGTGTTGTGATAAGGTGCAAGAAAATGATGAGTGTTGGCGTACCCTGCATCAACTAGGTAAAACTTTCCTTGAGGTACTTTGAAACCACATGTGGTCATTGCTGCTTGTAGGACCCTTTGGATAGCAGTCGATCCCTCCCACCCAGTCAGGACATATGTAAACTCCATTGAGAAGTCTACTACAACCATGACATTCAGAGACACATTCCCTTCTATGTCTCGGTAACAATTTTAGTTGTCGTGTTTCACCAAGACTGGGATGTGTGTCCCGTCAATTGCTCTGATGGCATTCTACAACACCAAAATTGGGTTTCAACATAAAAAATAATTGAAAATGATTATAAATTATAGGAGATAACTATTACCTTGAAGTAAGGATAGAACCTTGGGCTCTCCAATATACGACGATGTGTTGTTGTGATTGTGGTTTGCATGACAACATAGTCATGACACAACACACACACCCCATCCAATACTTCGTTGAACTTTCTACTTATGGTTTCACCAGAGTGAATGTAGTCCTTAGTTAAAACATTATTTGTATGTCTATGGCCAACCATCTGTAGGAAGTAGCATACAACCTCAACTGATGAAATTCCTCTACTACTTTGTAACAAGCCACGCCTCTCAAGCTTGTCCACGAGGGATATTATAGTATGTTGTCGCATTTGGTATAGGTCATAAGCCCTCTATTCATGACCAGCTATGATTTATAGCACCTTTTGGTGGCCACTCCTAATACTAACTGACCTAGGTATATTAGGTGGTATGTCGTCATCATCGGAAATGTTGTCCACAATGGAGTTCTCTATTGATTCAGCTACTACATCAGCAAAGCAACTTGTTGGACCAGACGTGATATCCAAAATCTTTATAATGAGGTCTGTTATTTATGTATGATCACTAACAAACATGATTCCTATAATTAAAAGGATAAAACCTTGACATGATGCCTAAAATAAAAATAATAACAACTTGAACATAATATGAAAGATGTGATAGAAAAATAACTACATCAACATTAGATACAAATTAAATGCTACGAGCAACAAATATTTGTTTGGGAAGTAATTATTACAATAATAAGTGAATTGGTGTTGATGTTCCCAAACACAAAAAACATAATGGCAAAAGAAATTTCTAAATTTCTAAACCAAAATGAAATTGCAAAGAAAACCATAACCATCACCAGCCTCTAACTTATTATTCTCAAGGGCCTATGTCATTCCCATTTGTGCCGGCATCATTGATTCTAATATACCACATGGATGGCATACTTGATGTGTTGTTGAAGATTGATGATGGGGACTGTGAAGCAAATCCCTACTGAGATGGCACAAAAGAGGATGGCATTTAAGGTTGTGGTGTTGCACTACTTCCTTGGGACCTTTCCCAAAGGTCTTGCAACCATATTGTTATTTTGTATGGGTTATGTGTAAGGCTGAGGTAGATGTTGCAGTTTGTTGACTCCTTTATGGCATTCACAAGAGTTGTAAATATAGGGGTAGGGGCATCGGGGAAAGTTTCATTGAAATTTTACATAATCATTGCAAACTCTTCTTTTTCAATGGCTCTGGTGGCCACACATGTGTCTAACTTGTGTACCTTTGTGTACACATGTGTGAATTCAGATAACACTTCATTAGAAATCACACATCGCTCTTGTGAAATTGATGGTCACAACCTGCACCTGTGGATAGGAGGAGTCCTTCCCCCCAACACCCTGGGTATCTGTTCTGCCTCCCCCGGTGTCACCCTCACTCTGCATCCTAGGTGAGCTTATGTCTGGTTCCCCTATGGGGGTTTCTGTGTTCATGGGTGTATCAGACGCATCTAAGTCGACATCAACTTCATCCTTAGTGGTAGTGTTTGATGGTATTTGTCTATCTGTAGAAGACATTACATGGTGTCCTCTGGCATTGTTCCTCCCCACCATCAACTCAATTGTAGTAGTGGGGAAAGGGTCGGTTAATCAACCTAGTAAGATCCCTGTTTACCTAATTATAAAAACGTTTTTATTAGGAGATTTATATGTAAATGTAGTACATTACTTTTTTGGTCAAGGTATGATTATTGTACATACCGCAAGGCTCTCCCTCCACTCAGGGGTGTCAGACAGCTTGAGCTTGTTCCTAGTCTCATCCCATCCGATGCCACTCTTGTTTGTGACAAGCTTCAATCTGGCATAGTCCTTCCTCAGGTTCTTCCACTGAGCTTTGACCTGCTCTAACGTACAACCCAGCCTCCCCATCATATTTGTTAAATCACGAAGTGTCTCCCTCCAACCATCCCTAGTAAATTGGCCATCAATACACCTACCTATGTCATACTGCCTCTGCAATGTTGAAACTAGAGCATCATCAGACTCTCTCGACCATACAATACAGAACCTGGGGTCTGCGGAAGACATACTCATGTAGGTGTTACAATATATAATGACAGTGAGGGGTGTTTGTAGTAACTTGAAATATATAATGACTTAGATGGTTATTAATTGGTACAACTCATAGAAATACAATAATTCGGTTATTAATCCAATTATTAAGTCGGCTAACTTAAGTGGTCACTTATGTGGTTTCTAGGAATACAGTAAGTAGGTTGTTAAGACCAGGTAAACAACTTGTAGGGTCAAATCTGACCTACATTCCATTTAGTCGAAATTAGAAAAGTACATGATTGTAGTTGTACATTCAAATATTACAAAATAATGCATTGCCTTACTGACTCACTGAATTAAAAAATCATGACTTGCCACTTTGAACCAAAGGTTATGGTTGTAGGTGTACATTAAGATATTACTGAAGTGAAGGTTTACAATATTAGGCCCCTTCCTATAGTTGTACATTCAAATACTTATATTTTACTAGATATACAAAATGTGTGCATGCATCAAAACGACTACAACCTACAAATGAAATCAATATCCTCTCATGTGGAAACCTTCCCATCTGAAGCAAACATTGATTTCTTAACCTACAAATGGAATCAGCAGCCTCTCATAGGGAAATTTGTATCCACTCATGGACTTGAGTGCAATGTAGGATGGAACAACCAAAGACTTTGTGAACATATTTAACCTCACCATAACATAAAACTATTTATGTTTTATCAACTTCTTCTACTTGTACATAGTTTATTATCAGGTTTCAAAAATAAAACAATATCATTTTATGTATAGGTCATTCAAGCATGTTATGTTCCCTACTTGTTACATATAAAGAAAATGCAGTCGAAATTGTCCAACCAAACCAGTAGCTATACTATTTAAATCAACATCAGATAGTGCCATACAATATACATTATCTGCACCAATAGTGTATACACTATCAGATAGTCCCATATAGTATACACTATCTTCCCCAATTTAAATGACATTGATATTCCCCAATTTAAATGGCATTGATATTCCCCAATTTAAATGATACTGATATTCCCCGATTAAAGTCACATAGATATTCTCCAATTTAAATCACAATGATATTCCCCAATTTAAATGACACTAATATTCCCCAATTTAAATGACATTGATATTACCCAATTTAAATCACAATGATATTACCTAATTTAAATCACATTGATATTCCCCTTGCTATATACTTTAGTGAAATAGACCCTTATTACCATTTAATGTATATATTAATTCATTTTTAGGAGGGACATATAACTAAATACAACCTTCAAGGTAAAGGATATGAGATCATCAGAAGATATGGAAAATGTTCAAATGCATAAAAGCCACATAATTATATCATCAAGAATTCAATGATAGATGACACTTAGACACTGACCAAGAAGAGATAATGTAAATACACTTATCATTTACCTGAAAATAGTTACATGAATCAAAGGTTCATTATTACCATACCAACCCCCTAAGTAAGGGGTACATGAAAGATAAATTTCTAGAAATATTTCATATTATCTAATAATTTGTGTGCCTGACTAGCGCCCTCTAATAGGATCAAAGTTTGATTTTCTATAGTTAAACCACCATTCACAAAGGTAAGCAGGAGAAGGAGAATGCCTAACGTGTGAGGGGAATAATACATTAATACAAAAGTTTAAAATGAAAATTTAGTGTAGATTTCTACTAAGTGTTTATCTCTTTTATAGGTCATGAGCTTAAAAAGGCCATTTTGGATTCACCAACTATTTTCAAGACTCTTCACCCTTAATGAGTTAGTTGGAGCAAATGGGTGGATATAACATTCCCTTTGGTACATGGTGGAAAAACTAGAAATTACGACCAAAGTCTAGGAACATGAAAAATTCTTATATTGGTCAACTTTTACTTAGGGCATGGTGATATTTGTTTCAATAACTATGTATCATTGGTTGACAGGATTAGGTTCACTATCCTAAGATGTTGGGAAATCACAATAAATTGGTTTATATGACTAGATGCTATTGACTAACTAAAGGGTAATTAAAAAATTTCTAAATCATGTCACCATATAAATTAAGCAAGAAAGGTGGTAATTACTATGTCAGGGTATTTTGCAAGCATAAGAGCTCCCATCAAATCTACAACATTTTGCACATAAGGTTACTTTATCATGCCATATCATCATCTGACATGACTACCAAGAAGGGGCATCTTCATGGCATAGGATGCTAATGTAGAGTATAACCGTTGTGTTTGCTTTTGGTGGAAATAATAGTAGAGATATCAATTATTTGATGTCTAAAAGCAACAGCATAGAAGAAGAAGAAGAAGAAGATAAAGAATGAGAAGGGGGTACATATTCATCGATTTAGGTTCTTAGGAAAAAATGATCAAGGTTCCATTTTGATGGCTTGTGTGTAAATATAATCTTAGTAAACTTTAGAAATTATGTTAAGGATTCATGTTATTCATGTCATGAGAACATTTTTTATTTCAAGATAATCAATGAGTTTTGTATTGTATACAGAAAATATGTTATGATTCATCTTATTCAAGGCATGATATCAGAAGAGGTGTTGTTCTACCATGAAAAGTATATATTGCATAAGTTACATGCACGGTAGATAAAAAAGCAATGTTATACATAAGACCAACCATCTGACTACTACAATGGTTGCTATATAGTATTTATACATGATGATGTCCCTTTTAAAAAGTTTGCTTATGTCTGTAAAAGGGTCGATAGCCCCCACTTTTGAAAAATAAACCCACATTTAAAAAGAAACCCGACCAGACAATTATAGGAAACCTAGAAACATACTTGCACCTTTGTAGTTGACTGACCAATACATTTGTTTGGTCAGTAAGCATTATTACCAATAGTTTCTAAATTTATACAATGCACTCTCAGCAGACCAAGACACAAGATCCATGCAACAAAAATTAGTAATGAATGAACACGAGAAACACTAGTACCATGAGATCGATTATTCCCTCAATTGTTGGGAGAAAAAATGTCACAGTTAAATAAAACTTTGAGATCGATTTACCATCCATTTCCTTTCTTCTCTATGCTTCTTCAATGCAGACTTTCTAAATTTTCAATGGTAGAATCAGTTACAAATCCATCCATCTAGAATTAATTACTAACCAAGAATAAGGAAAGCATTACTAAGTATGTTGGGGGTACCTATGGTTGCTAATAAGCGTGGAACCAAGAAATGAAATCATGCATTTTGAAACCTAGAATAAGGAAAGCATCCAGATAATAATAGGAAACCTAGAAACATACTTCAACTATTGCAGTTGATTGAACATACATTTTGTCGACAGAATAGTCATTGTTATCAATGTTTCGCAAATTTAAGTCTAACTCAATTGAGTAGGACATAATATCGATGCAAAACAATGTATATAGGGTTACATATAGGAAGCTTGAAGCATTAAAATGGTGGTTGAAAAGCATACAAATAGGTGTTACAAATAACAAGAATACCATAGATGGAAGGAAGATTTGGAGAAGAGACAACATCAAACTGCTCGACTCACGAATCAAGCAGCACATGGATGAGCAATAGGGATAAGCACAGGGGAAAAAATGTAGCATCAGTATAAAAATGAGAAATATGTAGGGTATCAATATTAAAATGAAGAAAACATGAATCAAGCTCACCCACCTCTTCACAAACGAACACACTTCAGAATAGTAGGGATGAGCAGCAACTTCAGAGAATACTTTGTCGAGGATGCAGAGTTGGATGGGAATGAGGTCGATGCACAATGCAAGCAATATGTAGAAAGATGGACTGTCGTTGACTTGGCTAGGGTTTGAACTATTCCTTGACAAGATGGGACGATGCTCTCAGACAACAAAAGGGGTGTCAATTAGAGGGTGACAATGGATGATGCTCAGAAGGACAGGACATGGCTTACCGGGCAGTCGTTGCCTTGGCTAGCCCTTGTAGCATGGTGGTCACAGAAGATCACATTAATTCCCTCTGCCTATGCCCCTCCCGATGCCTGTTAGACTCCATCCATGAACTGCTCGAGGTAGCAGATATTGGAATCGGCCCTCGATTTAATTCACAAATGCACAGTAACATGGAAGTAGAAGGTAGAGGGAGAGGGGAGAGGTTTGAAGAAGAGGGGCGAGAGGGGAAAGGGTGGAGTGTAGGGGAGAGGAGAGGGGGTGAGGGAGTCGGGGGTCGGGAGGGTCCGTGGGTTGGGACGCTACCCTAACCCAGATTGAGAAACCAAATCCCACCTCTATCAGGACTGAGTTGGTCTAGATTATGAGACTATGTTATCCCAAAATGGAGGTGGATTGTGATTACAAACCAAACACGATTCTTTCCCAACTTGGACCGGGTTAATCCGATGTGTCGCCAAAAGATATACTGGAATATGGATCACATCTGAAACTAGATAGGGGCTTAGTGTCAAGTGATGAGGGGGGGTTGAAGAGGTGGATCTTTACCCATCCTTCCCGTCATCCTTCCCGTACTTCGGGGGTGTAGGAGACCTCCAAGGATGCTAGGAACTCCCAGACGATTTCCTGGTAGGTGGGCCAATCACCAAAGAAAGGGTGATCACCCACCATGCCTTGGCTATCACAGACCTAGAGGAGGCTCTTGGTGAATTCGACAGAGGCAAGTAAGGCATGGTCTCCATACCATGTCAGGATAAGCTCTTGATTCATTAGGCCTTCATAGATCTTCCTTTGGTCAGTGTTGATGTGATCTATGTGTGCCGTCTTGGGCACCAACATGGTGTTTCCTGCCACTGAGGAAGTTGATTGCCTAGAAGCCATCCGGTTGGCGTGATAAGGAGATGGAGGAGAGGGATCTCGATGAATACTTTGATCACACGGGTGCACTGGAACTCATTTGATTATAAAGGATGTAGTGTGAGTGTGATTGAAGCACTACCCACACCCTTCCTTTTATAGTTTTTGAACTGCCTTCAAGATTTGTGTTGATAGTATTGACGTAAGTGTCAATAGTACTGACTTTTCCCCCACGATCCATGTGAGTCGATACCAACCTTTGGTACTGACACTCTCATTCGTCGATATCCTACTGTGTGGATTGCCATGTGTTGGTAGTACCTACGGCTATTAGTAGAACTGAATTCTAAAAGTACATGTTAGATCAGTACTACAAACAGTTGAATGGAGATAACTTTAGTCATTGATGTGTGCATCTATGGATTGTGGTTTTATAGGTTTCGGTACTGTTGACTCAAGGTCAATTAGGTCAATGTTGACTCACGTCTAAATTGACTAAACCCGTGTTTTGATGATGACTAACCATTCCACATATTGGTGTCTAATGTCTCTACTTGAGTGATTTCAGATTAGGTATAGACACACTCCAATTGCCCTAACTTGCACATATCAAATTGGAGAAAAGACAAGTCAAAGTCAATACAAGTGCACGTTTTTGTAATATGATGTAAATCCATTAGAATCATGTTGTAAATCGCTTGTAATGATTGTATGACTTGTAATTAAGCTTAGAAAAATATCAAGAGCACTTAGATCGAATATTAGAGCACTTTAGATGCAACTTTGAAAATTGATTACAGGCACTTTGTCAGTCGAGTTTCCCAGCCTGAAAACTCGAACGATCAATCCTTGATCAATTTTCTGCATATTGCATCAGTCGAGTTGTGTTTACACAGAACTCGACCGATGAAGTAACTGACCATTTCGATTCCTAATGGTCGGTCAAGTTTTGTCAGGACAAACTCGACCGATCATTTGAGTATCGGCCTTGTCAATTACTTGATCGGTTGAGTTAACCTTATTGAAACTTGACCGATTGCACTGTACGAAAAAGTGCAAAAAAGTGCTTCTAGCCATTGTGGAGTTGCAACAAGTGAAAATATATCTGTTGCAAGCTACAAAGTGGCTAGTTTTCGGCCCCAAGTGTTCCCAAAGGCTAAGAGGCATCCCCTGCTATAAATAGGACCCCTTAGGCTTCATTCCAAGGTTGAGCATTCATTGCAAACTCTATGTGAGGTTCCTATTCTATAGTTGAGTGCTTCCTACAGCCTCCTCTCTCTCTCTAAGCTTAATCACTTGCTACATCCATCAGAGTGAGTAGGAGATTTGTAAGAGAGCTAGTCCTATATGTATATCTTGTGAGGCTCTCACTTCCACCACCTTCCCATCTCTCTTTTCAATCATGAAGATGAAGGTTCTCTCTCTTATCCAAGAGAGGTGAAGAAGAACAAGGGAAGGAGTCCCTTGGTGAAGATCAAGGATGAAGACTTGGAGCTAGAGTCGGTAAGCCCTTGGTGAAGGCAGAAGAATCCTTGCTCAAGTGGGTAAGTCCTTGGAGGAAGCTTCTCCGAGTGAAGGTGAAGTCAAAAGCTGAAGATCCAAGAAGAGTGGGTGATCCCTGCAAGGCTGAAGACTTGTGCAAGAGTGGGTAAGTCCTTGGAGAAGGCCGAAGACTCTTGCAAAGTGGGTAAGTCCTTGGTAAGGTTGAAGACTCTTTGTATTGGATAGGTAAGTCTTTTGTTTGGTCATGCATTGTATGTCTTATGAATGAATATAAGAGTGCAATAGTTTGGAAGTCCTAGAGGTTGACCTCTCTAGGCAAGTGGATTGACACACTTCTAGTTTGAAGTGTGGAACCACTCTAAATAGCTTGTCTATTTGGTGCATGTTCAATCTCTCTCTCCCTTGCTATGTATGTTTTAGTTTCACTCAAACTACCTATTTAGCAACCTTATCTTGTCATATATCTTGAAGGTTTAATTAATTTTGTTTAAGTGCTTTTAGATCTATTCACCCCCCTCTAAAGCATCTAATCACCCATCTAGGATCCAGCAATTGGTATCAGAGCGGGTCTTCTCCAAGCATACTTCCACAAGTAGGAGAAGATGGGTGACTACTACAGAGGGAGATACTTGAGCAGCCTTCCAATTTTTTATGGGAGCAATTTCCTCTATTGGAGAAGAAGGCTCCAATTCTGCATGCAAGGATCAAGTCTTGAGATGTGGAAAATGGTGAACAGCCCATACATGCTACCAAAGACAAAGATTGAAGAATGGGATGAAGCTACCTTGAAGAAAGCAACCTTGAATGCTAGAGCCATGCACATCCTATATGCCTTCATGACCCCCACCGAGTTCAACCGGATTTCTTCATGTGAAACAGCCTATGAGGTATGGAGAAAGCTTTGCATCACTTATGAAGGGACAGATCAAGTGAAGGAATGCAAAGTCTACATGCTCAAAGGGCTGCTTGAGAACTTCAAGATGGGAAAGGAGGAGAGTGTAGCCAACATGTACTCAAGGCTCAACACCATTGTGAATGGTCTTGCTGTTCTAGGTCATCCTATGTCTAGTGGAGAGATCAACTCAAAGATCCTTAGAACTCTCCCCAAGAGGTGGGAACCCAAGGTGACTTCAATTGAAGAAGCAAAGTCTCTTAAGGATATTCCTATTGAAGATCTCATTGGAAATCTACAAGCACATGAAGCCACACTTGACAAGAGGGAGGAAATAGAAAGACAAGAGAAGAAAGAGCTAAAGAGAATGAAGAAGGCTGAAATGAAGGCATAAATTGAAGCTATCATGGAACAAGTCTCTCCATCCTCTCAAGCTAAAGAAGATGCCATGTACTCCAAGGGTAGAGTCTACAAAGGCAAGTCCTCCTCCATCTGGTGCTTCACATGTGGAAATAAGGGTCACTACAAGGAAGATTGCCTACAAGGCAAAAAGACCCATCCTCACAAGAAGAAGGAGAAATGGCACTCAAGCTCAAGTGGCTCCTCCAACTCAAGCTCAAGTGAAGATTCAAGTGAAGGATCAATCTCAAGCTCTAGTGATGAAGGAGAATGCCATTTTGCTCTTATAGCATCAACAAGTGAAGACTCAAGTGAGGTAAATCTAAACTCTTTAGATAAAGAATCTTTGATTGCTATTATTTATGATATTTGTGCCTCTCTTAAGTCTTCTAAAAGGAAAAAGAAAAAGCTTGATAAAATTGTTGATAATTTGCATGTAGAACTAGATGATCTTGAACATGCTAATTCTTGCTTTCTTGATGATAAAAATGCTTTTCTTAGCCAAGTAGACTCTCTTAAACTTGAAAATTCTAGTTTGCTTGATAAGATTAGATTTCTAGAAGCTCAACCTCTCATGCCTAGTTCTAATGAAGAGCATACTTTAATTATTGATTCTCTCATGCATGATATTGATGTTCTTAGATCTGAAAACAAGGACAAAGATTTTGTTTTACAAGAATTAGAAACAGAAAATGCCTCCTTGCTTGCTAAAATCAATGTGCATGAATCTTGTTCTAGTTCTACTAGTAGAGAGAATGATGTTGTTGCTCTTCATATGGATAGAGATTCTTATTTGACTAAAACTCTTTGCTTAGAAAATGATCTTCTGCATGCTAGAGATAATATCAAGCATTTGTCTTCTACTATTACCTCTCTTATGCATGATAATGATAGTTTGAGATCTTCTTTACAAAGATTCTTAGTTGGTAAGAAGAGCCTTAATGATATCCTACACCATACTACTAAACAAATTGGTAGACATGGTTTGGGGTATGATGGTAGTCAAGGGAACAACAAAGATAAAGGACCTCCAATCTTCCATGGAGAATCCTCCAGTTCTAAGACTATGGGCACATGCAACTATTGCAATGAACTTGGTCATTATTATACTTGTTGTCCTTTTAGGAAAGCACCCAAGAGCAATAGGACTTGGGTTGCTAAGCTAACCCCTCCGGACCCAAAAACATGATTGGGGACCATTTCATCTTTCTTCTTGTAGGTACTTGCAAATGGATTGACTTGAGCTATTGAATTGCAAATTGACTTCTCAATCCACATGAAAGAAGAAAGGTGAGATGTGTATGAGGTGAAAACAAGTGGAAAAAGGAATGGTAAGCACAAAGGTAACATTTTTCTTGCTTATAACCAATCCTAACTTGTTTTGTCAAGATGGTGTGCACTATACATATGGTTTTTGAGTCAAAAGTGGTATTTTGTGATTCTTTTCACACTCTTGCTCAAAAATTGTTTCTAATGCTTCTATAGTGAATTACCAACTTGCTTAGACATGTTTGGATATGGTTTGTATTTTTAGCATGCCTTTATATATGTCTTTATGAAATATATGTGCTTTTTGACAACTGATCTGTTGGTCGAGTTTGCCCTGCTTGAAACTCGACCGATAGGCACCAATGGGTGTTGACAACAGCTGTCATCGGTCGAGTTGTCAATGCACAGAACTTGACCGATAACACTGTGCATAGAATATACATTTGGCCTATTGAATGAGAATTTCCCTCTCAACTAGATTTTCTCAACCAATAGCCTTATTCATTGGCACTCTCATTTGGTACCTTCATATATGCATATTGTCATGTTCTAAATTGCCTATCTTGCTTACAACTCTATCTCTCTAATTGCTCTAAATTGGTATATCTATATCTTTCAATTACTTTCTTTGAGTTGTTTTGCAGGTTTTGATGATGAACTCTTTGGATCTCTTGGTTGTGTCTTAAATTGCTTCCGTTGTGCTCTAACTTGCTACATCTATCTAGGTGTATATCATGTTTTGATACAACCTTGAGGTTTTTAGGGGTAATCATCTTATGGTAAGGATGCATATTTGTATGTGAGTTATATCCTTCAATGCTTCTAAAATTGCATATCTCTTTGTTTGGATATATCTCTACATCTACTCATAGCTTGCTCTTTAACTTTTGTATCTTTTAGTATCTCTTACTATGATCTAGATCCTACTAGTAGTCCTAACTTGTGATATCATCTACTAGTAGTTCACATACATGTAGTTCTAACCTTGTTTATTATTGGCATCTTTGCTCATCTATATGCTATGCTTGTATCTTGTCTCATACATGCTCAAGATTGTTCCTTGAATTGCATATATACTATCTTGAGTTGCTTGCATAACATTGTGATGCAGGGTACATAGATCTACATTGTATGTAGAAATTGGAGTTTTTTTTTTTTGGATTTTATGCAGATTTTGCTCCAGTTTCAGTTTTTGGTGCAAGACTAGTGTTTTTCATGCAGA
Organism: Alisma plantago-aquatica; assembly: GCA_963693085.1. Classification (NCBI taxonomy): domain Eukaryota; kingdom Viridiplantae; phylum Streptophyta; class Magnoliopsida; order Alismatales; family Alismataceae; genus Alisma; species Alisma plantago-aquatica. Next base: position 191,151,636 of record OY856415.1, on the reverse strand, counting down.
AATAACCTTCTGAGCAAGACTCATGCTTCGCGATGAGCTCTAATGGTTTTTGGTCAAAATCCGTCACCTTGAGGGTCAAAATTATGTTTTATTGTTTTTACTGCAGCACTTCATCTTGCATTTTGGGTTGTTCAAGTATATGCTTTAACTTGCTTTTCTTTCTATGCTTGGACAAGCCCCTATATGTGCTCTTCTACTCTCATTATATATATTTGTGTTATCTCCTTTCTCTTTAACAAGTGATGTTTCTTACTTTCTTCATAACCCCACTTTTTGAAATGACAAAGGGGGAGAAAGGTATGTCTTCTTTTAAAAAGAGGAAGAAGGCATGTCTTACATGAAGAAGATAAGTATGTTCATGTAAAGGGAGAAGGTAAAGGGGAGAAGACATATATGTGTAGAACATATATGAGTAGAAGACATAGTATTCTATAAATGTTATGATAGCTAACCATGCAGGAGAAATAGCATCAATTGAGGGGGAGTATGAGAACTCCACTAGCATCAATTGAGGGGGAGCATATGAGCTCATTCCTATTGAAACCCCTAGGTTTCTCCAAAGGTATGATTTTACTTAAAAGCTTTCAATACATTTATGGAATGGTTTGTCATCTTCAAAAAGGGGGAGAATGTTGACTCAAGGTCAATTAGGTCAATGTTGACTCACGTCTAAATTTATTTAAACCCGTGTTTTGATGATGACTAACCATTCCACATATTGGTGTCTAATGTCTCTACTTGAGTGATTTCAGATTAGGTATAGACACACCCCAATTGCCCTAACTTGCGCATATCAAATTGGAGAAAAGACAAGTCAAAGTCAATACAAGTGAATGTTTTTGTAATATGATGTAAATCCATTAGAATCATGTTGTAAATCACTTGTAATGATTGTATGACTTTTAATTAATATTAGAAATATATCAGGAGCACTTAGATCGAATATTAGAGCACTTTAGATGCAACTTTGAAAATTGATTACATGCACTTTGTCGGTCGAGTTTCCCAGCCTGAAAACTCGACTGATTAATCCTTGATCAATTTTCTAAAGATTGCATCGGTCGAGTTGTGTTTACACAGAACTCGACCGATCAAGTAACTGACCATTTTGATTCCTAATGGTCGGTCGAGTTTTGTCAGGACAAACTCGACCGATCATTTGAGTATTGGCCTTGTCGTTTACTTGATCGGTCGAGTTACCTTATAGAAACTCGACCGATTGCACTGTACGAAAAAGTGCAGAAAAGTGCTTCTAGCCGTTGTGGAGTTGCAACAATTGAAAATATATCTGTTGCAAGCCACAAAACGGCTAGTTTTCCACCCCAAGTGTTCCCAAAGGCTAAGAGGCATCCCCAGCTATAAATAGGACCCCTTGGGCTTCATTCCAAGGTTGAGCATTCATTGCAAACTCTATGTGAGGTTCCTATGCTATAGTTGAGTGCTTCCTACAGCCTCCTCTCTCTCTCTAATCTTAATCACTTGCTACATCCATCAGAGTGAGTAGGAGATTTGTAAGAGAGCTAGTCATATATGTATATCTTGTGAGTCTCTCACTTCCACCACCTCCCCATCTCTCTTTTCAATCATGAAGATGAAGGTTCTCTCTCTTATCCAAGAGAGGTGAAGAAGAACAAGGGAAGGAGTCCCTTGGTGAAGATCAAGGATGAAGACTTGGAGCTAGAGTCGGTAAGCCCTTGGTGAAGTCAGAAGACTCCTTGATGAAGTGGGTAAGTCCTTGGTGGAAGCTTCTTCGAGTGAAGGTGAAGTCAAAAGCTGAAGATCCAAGAAGAGTGGGTGATCCCTGCAAGGATGAAGACTTGTGCAAGAGTGGGTAAGTCCTTGGAGAAGGTCGAAGACTCTTGCAAAGTGGGTAAGTCCTTGGTAAGGTTGAAGACTCTTTGTATTGGATAGGTAAGTCTTTTGTTTGGTCATGCATAGTATGTCTTATGAATGGATATAAGAGTGCAATAGTTTGGAAGTCCTAGAGGTTGACCTCTCTAGGAAAGTGGATTGACACACTTCTATTTTGAAGTGTGGAACCACTCTAAGTAGCTTGTCTATTTGGTGCATGTTCAATCTCTCTCTACCTTGCTATGTATGTTTTAGTTGCACTCAAACTACCTATTTAGCAACCTTATCTTGTCATATATCTTGAAGGTTTAATGAGTTTTGTTTAAGTGCTTTCAGCTCTATTCACCCCCCTCTAGAGCATCTAATCACCCATCTAGGATCCAACAGGTACTACCGACCATGGTGTCAATAGTACCAATCTAATTTATGCTCACCCCTATCGAATGATGTCGGTACTTCCTACAATAGTGTCACTAGTATCGAGTCTTTAAAAATCTCGATACTTGCAAATGGTCTCTTAGTATCTTGAACCTAGAGCATTGCTGAGGTGTCGGTACTACTGAGTTGCATGTCGATAGTACCAATCCCTATATACTAAACTCTTCTAATCTATGCAGAAAGTTGATGCTATCGACTTAGATATTAATACCATTGATAAAATTTTTGGCTATCCCTATTGAAAACCAATGGTACTACCTAGTTGCTTGTCGGTAGTAACAACTTTTGTTCTGCCTACACACTAAACCAAACTCATCAAGGTACCTTTTTTGCATTCAAAAATATAAAATGCAAGCTAGAACAATGAAGTGAAGTAACAACGATTGTAAAAAGCAAAATCTAAAGACAAAAATAGAAACAAAAATAGGGTTGCCTCCCAAAAAGTGCCTTTGTTTTATGTTCTAGGCTAAAAAATAAATCAAGAACAACCATTGAAGCTCAAGGAGCTTCAACTCTTCTTCCTCACGTGTCACATCTCCTCCAAAATAGTGTTTCAACCACTGGCCATTTACAAGGAATGTCTTAGCTCCATTTCCAAATTATACTACTGCATGAGGTAATTCCTTAACCACCACAAAGGGACCACTCCATTTAGACCTCAGTTTCTCGGGGTGTAATTTCATCCAAGAATTAAACAGAAGCACCTTCTATCCTAGAGTGAACACTCTATGTCAGATATGACGGTCATGAATCTTCTTAGTTCTATCCTTATTGATCCTCAATATCTAATGGGCGTCAAACCTAAATTCACCCAATTCATTTAACTCCAACATTCTCTTCTTTCATGCATCATCCAAATTGTAATTCAACATTCTCAATGCTGACTTGACTTTATGTTACAATTCTACAAGTAAGTGACATGCTCTCCCATAGACCACCCTAAAAGGAGTTGTTCCTATAGGTGTTTTATAGGTTGTCCTATATGCCCAAAGAGCATCTTTTAACTGCATTCTCCAGTTCATCCTATTGGTTGAGATAGTCTTTTCAAAGATCTTCTTAATCTCCCTAATAAACACCTCAACATATCCCTATGTTTGTGGGTGATATAGGGTACCTACCTTGTGCCTCACTCCATATTTACTCAACAACGCACCAAACTTCTTATTGGTGAAGTGAGATCCCCCATCATTTATCATTTCTCATGGGACCCCAAACTTGCAAAATATATGATCTTTCACAAACTTGCATACAACCTGAGCGTCATTGGTGCATGTTGGAATTGCTTCCACCCTCTTAGATAAACACTTAAAGGAAAGTAATATATATAGATTGGAATTAGATGACATAGAAGGACCCATAAAATATATTCTTCATAAATCAAAAGGCTCAACTTTTTGAAAGATGTTTAAGGGCATTTCATGTCTCTTAGATATATTTCCTACACATTGACATGCATCACAATTACACACAAAATTGTAGCATCTTTAAAGAACGTCGTCCAATAAAACCTACTTTCTAGCACCTTTTTTTCTGTCCTAGAACTAGCATGGTGTCCCCAAGTAAGTAGGGAGTGACAGTGTGCCCAGATACTCTCAAACTCACACTCAGGCACACACTTCCTCAAAATCCCATCCCTACACTGCTTGAGAAAAATGGGGTCATCCCACAGGATAGAATCTCAAAGAATGGAAAAACTTCTTTTTATCTTGATATCCCCAGTCTCCTGGCAGCTCACCACAAGTCAAGTAGTTCACAATAGTTGCAAACCAGGGATCCTTGCTTTTCATAGTGAGAAACTGCTCATCTGAAAATTCCTCAACTATGGGTATATCGAGATCCTTCTCATCCACTCTTTCAAACCTAGACAAATGATCTGCCACCACATTCTCTGTCCATGCTTTACCTGGATTTTAATATTAAACTCCTACAGTAACAAGATCCATCTAATTAGCCTAAGCTTGGCATCTTTCTTTTACAGTAGATATTTTATCGCTACATGGTCAGTCCACACAATAAGCCTTACCCTAAATAATGGCAAAAAATTTCAAAAGAAAAAACCACCACCAAAAGCCCTTTTTCAATTGTTCATTTGGGCATCATTTGGGATTTTTTATGCATAGTAGATAATAGTGGGGTTTTTATCCTTGTGTTGGCCTAAAATGGCCCCTATCGCATAATATTATGCGTCACACATAAGCTCAAATGGTTGGCTCCAATTTAGGGCCTGAACCAAAGGTGTGGAGACTAGTATCTCCTTCAACACCTCAAATTTTTTCAAACATCACTCATCAAAATTAAATTTAGCATCTTTTCTAATAATTCCGAAAGTGGCTTTACTATTTTTGAAAAAACTTTTATGAAGTGTCGATAAAAATTGATGTGTCCTATGAAACTCCTAACCCCCTTCACTGATGATGGTGAAGGTAGCTTAGAGATAACTATTTTAACTGTCAACATGCATTCCTCTATTTTACATCTTGTACCCCAAAACTTTCCCCTCATTCACCATCATATTACACTTTTTCTAGTTCAGCACTAAGTGAGTGTCTTCACATATTTGCAAAACTTTGTAAAAACTATCGAGGCAGTCTTCAAATGACTCTCCATACATTGAAAAATCGTCTATAAACACCTCGAGACAATGCCCCGCCATATCAAAAAAAATGGCAAGCATATGTCTCTGGAAAGTAGTCGGTGCATTGCAAAGGCCAAAAGGCATTTTACGGTAAGAAAATGTGACATAAGGACAAGTGAAGGTGAACTTCTCTTGGTCTAGTGGCTCAATGAAAATATGATTATACCCAAAATACCCATCAAGGAAATGAAAATGATAGAAGCCAAGGTTCCTCTCAAGAATTTGATCAATGAAAGTAAGCAGAAAATGATCCTTAAGTGTGGCGGCATTCAAATGACAATAGTCAATACAAACTCAGCACCCAGTCACCAATCTAGCATAAATCACTCACCAGCCAAATTTGGGGTGACAGCTATCCCCCTTTCTTAGGAACCACTTGGGTAGGACTTACCCAATTTGAGTCAGAGATAGCATAACTTATACATGTTGATAGAAGCTTCGCTACCTCCTTCTTCACCACCTCAGTCATGATTGGGTTGAGACGCCACTGAGGTTGAACTATTGGCTTGGCTCCTTCTATAATTTAGGATCTTATGATGGAAAAAGCTAGGGGAGATCCCCTTGATATCTGTAAGTGACCACTCAAATGTTGTCAGGTGGTTCTTTGGCACCACTAGCAATTGCTCCTCCTCATGAATGCTCAATGAGGCCAAGTTGATGATTGGAAGCATTTCATTTTCTTCCAAGAAGGTGTACTTCAGATGCGGTAGCAATGGCTTCAAATTGAGATCTAAAGGACTCTACGAGGATGGAACCAATGGTGGTGGTGACCCTAGCTCTTCATGGCAATGTTTCAAAAATTAAATACACCCCTACAAAGAACAACATCTAGTATAGTCATCCACCAAATTTATGATGCATGACTCCAAGAGTAATTGTGGATATGCTTGAGTAAGCACGGAAGCTACTGCCACCTCAATTGTCATTGGTCACACCTCCTCCTCTTCATCATCAAGATATTGTACCGCCTTGGTTAATGAAACTTCTTTGGTATGCTCCATGATGTTCACTACCAATGTGCCTTTTTGTACATTCTTCATCACATGAGCCATGTCTAGGAATGGCTTACCAGAAAATAGGACACCCTTCCTTGAACATGCTGCAACATGTGACATTGTGCCTTCTCCTCAGTCGTTCTTGCATAATCGGACATATTTATTTCAAAATGGTCATCCTTGATACCCAGTATTAGTCTTCCTCTATCCATTTCTAAGATCATAACAACTATGGCTTAAAATTACCTCCCTAAGAGTAGTTCATTGACATGATCATCTTGCATCTCCATAACCACAAAATCTATTGGAAACACAAATTCATCCACCTTGACAAGAACATCTTCGCAGATACCATATAGCCTAACCACTGAATTTTCTGCTAGCTCTATAGTCATATCGCTCTTCCTGGATTCTTTCAATCCCAGCTTCTTGAAAATGGTCAAGGGCATGAGATTAACACTTGCCCCTAAGTCTCATAGAGCTTCCCCAAACTTGGTCTTCCCAATGTAACATGATATGTTGAAGCAATCTGGATCTTGCCTTTTTGGTGGCAGTCTTCCCAGAATGAAGGCACTAACTTTCTCTCTTAACATCACTACATCTCAATAAGTGATCCTCCTCTTCTTGTTGATTATGTCCTTTAGAGACTTGCCATAGGACGTAATCTTCTCTATTGCATCTATGAGGAGAATGTTGACATGCAGTTTTCTAAAAGAATCCAAAAACTTCTAAAATTGTTGGTCAAACTTCTCCACCTTAAAGTTGTTTGGAAATAGCACTGAGTCACTAGTTTTCTTTGGTGTGGTGGAACACATGCCTCTTTCCTAGCCTCCTTTGGCTCATCAGTCTCTTCCTCAACTTCTTTTTCCTATGATGTGGTGTCTGGATCAAGTGAGTTTGGCCATGTATCACCTGCATTATTGGTTGCCTCTGGGATTATATATTGTTCATTAAACACTTTATTCCCACTATGTATCAACATTGCCTTCACGTGTTCATTGTTGGATGGTATATCAGTATTTTCTAGAAAACCTTGCTGACCAAGCTTCTTCAAGGAAGCCACTTCTTTTGCTATCTGAGAGATTTGACTCTCTATGATGTAGATCTATGCTCCTTGGCTCTACAATTCCCTCTATGTTTGGCCAATGATCACCTCATTCTGACTTACCATCCTTCCTAGCATGTCTTCAATGTGGTCTATCTTGCTGGGGCCCCCTATCCTACTATTGTGCATTGCCCTAGTGTGGCTTAGCCTTTTGAGCTTGAGACGGGTCTTGCTGAAAGTTGTTTGGATCCTTCTAAGAAAACTTTAGATCCTTCCTCCAAGAGTAGTCATCGTCGCCCCTATCATTATGTTGTTGCATATACATGAATTCCTCTTCCTTGCCTCTAGAGGAATTGCTAGATTTCTGGTCTAGTTTCTTGGTAATCTTGTTTAACTTTCCAGTCAATGTTGTGATGACTTTAGTCTCTCCAATGCTTTTAACATATGCTAGGACTTCTTGTTCCTCATGACTAGTTCTTAGCTAAGTTCTTCAATATCTCATGACACCTAGTTGCCTTATTGTTGAGGAAAAGTCTTGACCATGCATTGTTCAGTGAAGTTCTTTCTCCTTTGTGCATCCCATAAAAGAAGGTCTTGGTTTCACTGTAGAGGTCTATCCCATGATGTGTGACTTTTATTAGCATGTTTTGGAATCGCTCCCATGCCTCTAGATATGACTCTTCTGCCTTCTTCTTGAAGTTATAGATTTTTCCAACTCACTCATTTGTCTTCTGGGGTGGAAAGTAGCATTCAAAGAAGACATCAATCATTTGGTCCCACATTTCTATAGACTCTGGTGACATAGTAAGGAACCATGATTTCAAGTGATGACGGGAACAACTTCAAATATATCATTGTCATTGGAACACTGTCAATCTTCACCATATCAAGGCTCTCCACAAAGTTGTTGATGTGTGCCATTGGGTCCTCCATGCTATGACAATGGAATGCCTTTGATTTTACCAGCACCACCATCCATGGGTCTCTCTTGTAACTATCCACATTAATGGCATGCCTCTTGATTGGTCCCAACTAGGTTTTAGTAGAAGATGCCTTTATCTTCCCCAGACCATCTACTCCTCAACTGGATTACCATCACCCATTTCTAGATGATCTGGTTGTGTATGCTGGGGTGGTGGAGTTGGAATGAGTACTTCCACAAAATCATTGTATTCTCTTGCCCTATGTAAGAACTCCTCTTGGTTAGCAGTCTATGGAGTTGACCCTCTGTAGTCAGTGCTTTTTGTCTGCACCATGCACTAGTACCTAAAAATATTTAAATCTATGTGAGAAAATGGATACTACTAACTGGATGATTATTTGAATTTTTAGCTTTTAGTAATGAGAAATGTAAAATTTTATGGTCTAGAGTGGTCGGTCTCATCACTCCTAGTGTTGGATACATCGTTTTTCTGACAATGGCACCAAAAACTTGATGTGTGTTAACTACACGTCTAAAACACACGTATCAATATAACATAGGCCCAAGGAGGCCCGGATGTCGAATACAGGAAAAATGTGTGTCCAGAAACTATCTACAAATGATGACCTAATCAACTAAGCCTAGTACAAAGAGTGATTGGTTCATTAATCAACTAAATTATAGAAATTAAAACTAAAATTATTGGTTTTGATCATTGAATGATGGAATTCCTTAGTATAATGGTTTCACCATAGTTCACATTGCAATTAATGTTATTTCATCAATATTTATCTCTCGTAAACTTGGACCAAGGGACTTGTAGCAAGAATTATCCACTTGCATAGCATAATTCACTACCTAATCTAATACAAATCCCACTCTCGTAGTGATTTAATTATTAGTTAGATTCTTTAATGACTTCTCTAGGTTATTCCCTTCATAGTCATAGGCCTTATCTCAAATCATAGTCTAAGATATGTATCTCCACAACCTATCCAATCCCAAATCCCTCTCTCAAAGTAATTAATGGTCTAAGAAATCACCAATGGTGATCAAGCATGGGTAATTCATAAAGCAATTGTAGAGAAATGTCCAGAAATTGAGAGAAATTGTATTTCCATTCATAACTATCAATAACAATGGAAATTTGGGATATTTTGGGGTCCTAAGGAACAAAGGAGATTATCCCCGCATTATTTACATTATCAAATACATGGGAGAAGGAAGAAAAAATGTGGTAAACATCATAAGACTAAAATAACCCCTTAAAAAGATGATCCGGATGATTCCCTCTCTCGAACGTTTCGATTTGCTAATCTCTAGCTGCAAATCCATCCACCGAAGGTGCCCAAATCTCCTAGAATGTAGGTTTCTTCTCTCTCTGCTTTTCGATTGTTGTGCAATGGAAAAGAACGTGATTCCTAGGTCTAGCTGCACTTCCCTTTAGTCATAGAATTGACTTAGGGCGTCATTAAGTCCTGACCATTGGATTAACTATGATTTATGATCTGGCCTGATTGCATCAATTCGGTACTACCGATGTGGTATCGGTACTATCGACGCTTTCCTTTATTCATGATCCCTGTGAGTTTTCGATACTACTGAGTTGATTTCGATAGTATTGAGATCTTCTTTGACACTCCCTATTGATTTTCAATTGAAGTCGGTAACTCTGAGCTGGGCATAGGTAGTCTGATACTCCTCCTGTTCGCTCCTATTAGAATGTCAATAGCACCGATTATTACGTCGATACTCCTGAGTTTCCTCATTCAACTATGTTCCTTTTCATTAAATGTTAGTACCACCGACAGACACGTCCACAGTACCGAGCTGATTTGTTTCTTATAGATTTATCTAAAATGTAAACAAGAAAGAACATCAGCTCTGGAGTAATGATAAATCATATGGATTAGTAAAAATAACGAATATTTGATGCAATTATCACATGCCAATGATGACAAATCATGCTCAAAAAATACAAAAATGGGTAATAAATGCACAAAGTGCATAGTAAAACAACCTATGAAAAGCGACAATTATATAGTGCATCAGTTTGCCAAGCATGGTGCATCAATATCATTTTGGCTTTTGGGTCAGGCTTAACTAGGTTACCTTAATGGGGTTAAGTGCCTAGAATCATGTAGATGGACTATGACAAAGAGTTGTGCATACCATCTATCCAAGAATTGAATGAGATACAATTGGTAAAACTTGCCTATCTTAATAATTGGTTATGGTCGCTATCCTTGGCTGGGTAATGATTCAATTATTTTTGGTCTTGGCTCGGTAGAAGATTGTACAATGCAATATTTTGAATTGATATTGAGGGCTATCAATTTGAACAAAATAGTGGCAACAATTATTAATTAAAAGCCTAACTAATATCATCTATGTTGTCAAATCTAATTAATCAAAAGCATTTTAATAAATTGAAAATTTCTTTTGTACACTACAAAAAATTGGGCTATTATTCAAGAAAATTTATGAAGAACCAAGAACCGTGAATAATAAAGCCTATTTGTGAGGACTTGTCCCTCAAATACGAGATTGAATCCCTCAAGCGTGTTTTTAATGTAAGTAGACCTTTTTGAGGGACACTAATCCCTCACAATTTCATTTTTCACTCCCCCATTCTGTGAAAAATTGTTTCCCACCATACGGGTCATAGTTTCCCTCCACAACTTTCCCAAAACCCCCGCAAACAACCTGTCGGCGCCCTGCACTCGCTGCGTCCCTCCCACTCCAGTTTGGCTGCGCTCTCTGCGCTCTCGGCGTCGCCACAAGGAATCGGTTGCCTCCATCATCCGTGCCGTGCTAGATCCTGCTCCGCCGCCGCCGAGGATTGATCCGTCTTTGTTGCTTGGACGGTCGTGGTCTTGGCTTGGATGGCGATCACAGTTGAATAAGGTAGGTTCCAACATCTTTCTCCTTCCCTATTCTCCTCCCTTCACCCCCTGATCTGGATGGTCCAACGATGGCGGGCGGACTCCGCTGATGGCGGGCGGACACCTAAGGTGTGCGCTGCCATGGAGGTTCGTGAGACAGGCATGTCCCCTCCCCCTTCTTCTATTACAGGTGGGGATGGTAGTGATGCAGGGGTGGGCATCCTAGATGGGTGTCGCTCAAAGGGGCAAGGCGAGATTGAGCGCTTGGAGAAGCCCTACTGCTCTGATCAGGTGGCACGGGGTTCCGACAGGGAGGGGGAGAAGTTCCTGGTGGTGGAAGATGCATGTAAGGGGTTTGAGGTTTTGCCTCAAAGATCCAATCCAGGTCCGGCTATTTTGGAGTCAGATTGTAAGGCGTCGGGTAGTGCCGATGGAGATGAAAGCCTCCATGGGGGTTGCTTTTGGGTCGGGACAATCTGTGTCCCCCTACTAGAAGTGTTCTCGGAGATACATAATAGATACATAATTCTGCACATTTTAGATACATAATATGCCTTTCAGTATTTTCTTTATGAATATGGCTGCATCTACTCTTGTTTATATTGTTGGTATTACCATGTGACATGTGCTTAAGTTAGAATTATATATAGGAAATATTTGGTTTAGGTTCTCAAATTACAACACATAAGCTAACGTATCACAAATTATTTGACTTCAAAACAAACAAAGCATATTTCTTCCCATCAAAACTTGACTAGCTTTTAGCGTTCTAGTAGATTCTAGTGATTAGTGTTGGTTTGAGACAAGGCCAATCCTAACCAAATAAAAAAGTTGCAGTCTTGTTTGGTCATATCTAGCGTCACCAACAATCTAGTATGGTATGAAAAAAATGAATATTTGTGGTTTGCTTTGTGATTTAGGCCTAGACCATATTAGACAAGATCATTCCCACTCCTATTTACATTTATAAAAACTTTTTAATGCTATGACCGTTATGTGATTTTATTCTCATGTTAAGACAAATTAAGTATGTTTATATAACACATATTAAAAATATATTGATTTCACCACACATGAGAGTTTCATACTTCTGGTCACATAAAATAGCCATATTAATTAAATCTCAAACCTTATAGCCTTCATTCGGAACTCACATTGTGATGTTTGATAAATGGGTAATATTACTATGGACTGAGAATGGGTTAATGTTTAAAAGTAGACCTGTAGTAAGCTAAGTGTAATGATTTATCAAATTTATATGGGTCAAATGGAATATGTAAGAGTCTAGTCACCACTTAATTGATATATAGAAAATTTGATCATATATAATCTAGTTGACAAAGCCACTCTCCTCTTACCCCTTTTCTTCACTAACATAGTGCCCAGAGTCCTGACTCCACACTATCTATTTTGGCAATTAGAAATTTATGGGAAAAACTTAGTAATGATTTAAACTCATCTTATTGGATTAGATCATTCTATGAATTATATGTTCTTCATCAATGGATGACCTAGTTTTCTCAGTCAATGGATGACACTAGTGTTCTTCATCATTTATGGGAAAAGCAGTCACTACCTTAGATCAGCTCTATAGTCAGGTCTAGATTTTTTTTTCCTGAGTATTTGTTGTTGACTTTGCATAGAATATTAGATAAATATAATTTTAATGTATTGTTCCTTCCTAACTTGATAGCATCCGTAGTATATATTGCCTAGTGTCAGACCTCCTGGCTAGGTGTTGCTGCTTGAATGAGTAGCTATGCTAAGAGATTTTAGAAACTGTTTGAGTGGAAGGATGTATGCACATAGATAAGAATTTAATAGACAAGAAGATCTTGCAATTACGGGAGCATAGAAGGGTAGAACATATGGTTTATTGTGATAAATATGTTTTTCCTCATATATATTGTTAAGAGATGGTGTCCTTTTTGGGATTCAAGTACAGGTAGCACACTTATGTGGTGCTTGCGGATAAGTTTGGGAGGTTCAATATCTGCTTTGGGACTTTGGCCTTATCGTTGTGTTCTCTATGAGCTCAAAGGTGTCATGTAGGTCTTGACTTGCATCAGTTCTTTGTCTGAGTTTTATCCTCTGGGGATGTTGGATGTGAGATCTGCTCTCTTGGTCTATCATACTAGTTTGTTTTGCTTTTTCCTGGTGACGGTTGAGTCTAATGCTCCCCTCTCACTAGCTGTTTTTAAGCTCGGATCTGGTATTCAGGTTTCTGGTTGCCTCCTTTTCTTTAAGGGATCACCAAATCTAGCTAAGAAATGGCTACCTAGAATATTAGAAAGAGTTTTACCTCCTGAACACCAAGGATCAATCCAAATCATAGTGTTACAACCTTCACTAACTCTAATTTCAAAATTATCAATATGCCTATCACGTATAGACAGCGGATTCCTCCAAATCCAAGAGTAGATTGACTTTGGTTTACTGCTCCAGACCTATATCAGGTTACTCGATTATTTATATATATATAATCAAGGAATATAAATACCTAGATAGACTGAAAGGAATATAATCAATATACTATTTGAATTGTATATATATACATTTCTTGTAATGTGTGCTTAACTTATTATATATTTTCCTCCATGTAGATGGATTTTCTAATAGATCGGAGTTGGATGTATATTGGGAACAGAGTTCGAAGTGATGTATTCAAGGCAGGGTTACAAAAGTTCATTGAGTTTGCTCTTATCCATCAGAGACCAACTAGACAGGGGAAATTAATATGTCCTTGCAAGGTATGTTTGAACAGATACCTTAAAACAGAGGAGGAGGTATTCTCACATGTATTACAAAAAGGATTTGTGCATAGCTATGATGTTTGGATGTTTCATGGGGAGGTGATTGGTAGGAGCAATCCTGTTGTGGCACCAAACATGCCTAGCACCGACAATATGCGTCAGATGCTGGAGGATTTGTTTGGTATGGGTGACACAACAAATGACCACTCTACTGAAGCTACAGAGGAACCTGCAAATGTAGATGCACAAAGATTTTACAAGCTACTAAAAGAGGTGGATCAACCACTCTATAGAGGTTGCACAAGTCATTCTAAGCTATCGTATTTGGTTGCCTTGCTATTTTTGAAGGAGAAATCTGGATGGTCCAACGATTCTTTCACAAAGTTGTTACAGTTGATTATTTCAGGATTTCTAGAAGAAAATTGTCTATTCCCAGAGACGTACTATGAAGCAAATGTGATTGTGAAAGATTTACGACTTGATCATTCTACTATAGATGTATGTACAAATAATTGCATGCTTTTTTGCAAAGATGCAGCTTCAAAAGAAAATTGTGATACTTGTGGTGCTTCAAGATGGAATGAAAAGCAATACAAAACAAAGGGAAAGAAGGTAGCTGCTAAGTTCATGTATCACCTCCCTTTGATACCTCGGTTAGAGAGGCTCTATATGTCTTCATCTATTTCTAAAGATATAATTTGGCCATCTGAAGGAAAAGGCAAGGATGGTCGTATTCGTCATCCTTCAGACACAACAGAATGGTTGTCTATTGATGCCAGGTATCCAGACTTTGCAGCTGAGCCATGCAATATTAGATTGGCATTAGCAACAGATGGATTTAATGCATTTGGCAATATGAGTGCATCACATAGCATTTGGCATGTGTTGGTGACATCTCTCAATCTTCCGCCTTGGCTTCTTATGAAAGAACAATTTATTATGATGTCCCTAATCCCAGGTCCACATATGGTTGGCAATGACCTTGATGTATACTTGGAGCCATTAATTGAGGAGCTGCAACTACTTTGGGAGCTTGGAGTCAAAGTTTATGATGCATATAGCAAAAGGAACTTCACTATGCGGGCAATGATTTTATGGACCATTAACGATTTTCCAGCATATGGTGACTTATCTGGTTGGAGCACTAAAGGTAAGAAAGATTTGGGATGTCCTTGTTGTAATGTGGAGACTGTATCAAAATGGTTACAGTTTGGGATAAAGCAATGCTATGGTTTCCATCGACGTTTTCTTCCAATGAATCATTCATATAGACGTGATAGGAAAACTTTTGATGGTGAAAAAGATTTTTGACTTCCACCTAAGACACTATCTGGAGAAGATATACTGAGGCAATTTGATGGATATGAAAATATCACATTTGGAAAAATGAATAAGCGCAAGAGGCTTGGAGATCAAATTCAACCATTACCTCCTGGTTGGAATAAGATAAGCATCTTTTTTCAGCTACCTTATTGGAAGTATTTATCTGTTAGACACAATCTGGTTGTGATGCACATAGAAAAGAATGTGTGCGAGAATATTTTAAACACATTATTGGGTGATTCTAAGAAAATTAAAGACAACTTACAAGCTCATCAAGATATGAAGAAAATGCGCATTCGAAGAGATTTATGGCCAGTAGATGCAGGTGACCACTACTACTTGCCTCCAACATCTTACACCATGACTAATGCGCAGAAAGATAAGTTCCTATCTGTGTTAGAAAAGTTGAAAGTTCCTGATGGCTATTCTTCTAACATATCTAGGTGTGTTAGCAAATCTGATAGAAAACTTGTTGGGCTGAAAAGTCATGATTGCCATGTTCTTATGCATCAACTTCTACCTGTTGCCTTGAGACATTGCATAAGCTTAGATGTGTACAAGCCTATTGCTAATTTGTGCTCATTTTTCAACAAGCTTTGCTCTAACATTATTGATGTGGAGGAATTCAAAGAATTGGAACAAGAAATTGCTGTCACTCTTTGCCAGTTGGAGAGAATCTTCCCTCCTTCTTTCTTCACCATCATGATGCATTTTCCCATTCATTTAGCTTATGAAGCCAGGAAAGCCGGATCTGTCCGAACTAGGTGGATGTACCCAATAGAGAGATACTTCAAGAAATTGAAGAAGTATGTAAGAAACAAAGCTAAACCGGCTGGTTGTATTGCTAGTGGCTATTTAGCTGAAGAATGTTTGACATTTTGTGCTAGGTACTTGCATAATTTTGAGACAAAACTCAACCGCACTCCTCATAATGTTGATGGATCTCCAATTAGAGTTGGAGTGTCAAGAAATTTCGACATCCACACTTTGGAACAAGCCCATCGTTATGTCCTTTTTAATAAAGAGGAATTGGATGTTTACAGAAGGTAAGATTTAATTACATCCTAAAATTCTTGCTGATATTTGTATATTTGTTGTACATTAATTTAGAAACTTCTTATAAAGCAGTGAACACATGTGTATTCTTCAAGATATGGAACCCAACATTGCCCCATGGACCCTAGAAACAAAAATGCAAAGGAGTTTTCTAAGTGGTTGAAAGAGCATGTAAGTGTCAAACATAAATATTTTTGTCACTCTTAATGTTCAAGTTAGTGTATATTACATTAATGTTTTACTTTTTTATGAAGGTAATGCAAATGCGAGAGATTAGGCCGAACAATATTAGCGATGATTTGAGATGGTTATCCCAAGGCCCTTGTGTTGAGGGAATGTCTTATGAAGGATTTTCGGTCAATGGATATCGTTTCCGTTCAAAACACATTGAAAGTACATGTACTACACAAAATAGTGGAGTGTATTTGTGTGCTGACACTTCAAGTTATTCAAGTGGTAGAGATCAAAATCCTATAAATGCTGAAGTCATGTACTATGGCTACTTAGAGGAGGTTATTGAGCTAACTTATGGTCCAGGAATCAAAGTTCCGTTGTTCAGATGTTCTTGGTATGATGAAAGCACTTCTAACGGGTTTCGAATTGATGAATATGGGTTCACACAAATCAACACTTCAAGGATAAAAAAAAGGAGGAACCCTTTATCCTAGATTCTCAAGCATTGCAATGCTTTTATGTGAAGGATCCTAATGTTGATGATTGGTGCACAGTACTAAAGCATCCTCCTAAAGATTATTTTGAAGTACCTCTTATTGAGAATTGCTTGACTGGTTTACAATCTAAAGCTATTGATGGTGGTTTAACTAGTTATGTGTCTTGGACTAGGAGTGACACCGAGGGATCTTTTGTTGATAGAACTAAAAAAAATAATGATGGGGCTAATGTTTAGTTCATTAATCTGTTTGTTTTCATCAAATTATTTTGTTTGCAAGTCTAGAATAATTTATTTGGGGAATATGTTCTATTGCATTTTTTTGACAAACTGTTACTATATGGCATATTCTTTGCAATTTATTTAGTCTTGTTTCATATACCAGCAAGTAGAACATCATTATTCTTTTTTGGGATATGAAACCAAGGTACTCTACAAATTATATGTTTTTCAAATGTTGAATATTCATATGTTGGTGTCTCATATTCTCCGCAATTTATTTGTTTTTCAAATGTAGCTACTACTTTTGTTACTGACATTTCTGTACTAATAATCTAATTTTTTTTCTTGTCAGTTGAAGGATGGCAGGAAAAAGAATCACTAGATCTAGTTGTAACAACACACCCAGTCAACCTATTGCTATCCCTCCATCCACAATTGTAGAAAATTGTGAGGATGAACCTACTCTACTCTCCAACAATATTGAAAATGATGTAACAGTTGAAGAAAATGTTGAGGATGAACAGGAGAATAGGAAGTATGGACGTGGGCCTGCAAGTGAGCAAAGCCTACTTCCTAAGCAAGGGGAGCCACGTCACAAGGTCCAATGGGATTATGAAGGAAATGCTATTGGGGAGAATGGTGCCAAATTGAATCGTTATTGTCATATGCTAGCAAGGAAACCACACATATGGCATCTAGACTTGAAGTGGAACGAACAACCACAACAAGCTTTTGCAGATAGAAAATCATTTATTGAGGTAATCTTTTTCATAAAAAGACCAACAAATTGTATGATTGTTATATCTAAAGTAATATTTTCTATGTTTTTGTAGAAATACTTCGATTTAGGCAGTCACCCTAATGCATGGAATCACATTGATGAACACATTAGCAAAGGGATATCAGTGTGGAGGGCACGTGTAAAGAAAGATTACTATGAAAAGTACAAGATTGAACCAGAATTGATGATGAAGAAAGTTGAGAAAAATGCTTCCATAGATATGGACCAGTTTAAAAATCTTGTTAAAGAATGGGGAACCGAGAAGTCTAAGGTACAATGGTTTCATATAACTTGCATGTATACCTATCTACTTTTTCTAATTATATGTTTCTTATGGTTTAGAAAATTTCCGAGATCAACAAGGCAAACAGAGCAAAAAAAGTGATGGATCATACCACCGGATCAAAGCCATGGAGTTCTTATCGGGCAGAAATGGTATTAATAATGGACACTTGTCTTTCTTAGTAGGAATTGAACATATAACATGGACAATTATTATGTTATCTATCATGTGTAGGTCAGTGAAGATCAACCTGTTGTGCCTCTTAACAAATTTTTGGAAAAAGTTTACGACAAAAGCCCACAAGTGGTTAGAAAATGGATATTTGCTTTCCTATGATGTCTACAAAGCTACATATGCTTAGATATCTCAATTTAAGCTTTCCTGTTATGATGCTTTCTAATTACATCTTGAAATCTCTGATATTGTGGAAAATCAAGTAGCAAACCAAGAAGAAATAGATCCTAGAAGTGTTGATAATCTAACACGTGATGCTTATTTGCAAGTTTTAAATCCTTCCAAAAAGGCTAGGATCCGAGGTGTTGGAATTGGGCACAAAGAGATAGGACATAGGGGAAAATCTGCCCGTATAAGATATGAAATGCTTCTTGAGGAAAGCAATGCAAAGGATGTATGTTGGATTATAACTAAACTTGAAATATTAGTTATAACTAGTTTATTAGATCGATGTTTGTAATTTGTTTTCTATTTCAGGATAAACTTAAGGAACTTGAAGAAACAGTAAATGGATTGAAGAACTCCGTCTCCCAAATAATGACTTGGTATAATCAATCACAGGTAACTTAGATTCAGTTGTCTATGTCAATGTAATATATAATTTTTTTTTGACATTGTTGATCTATTTGTTATAGGATGGCGGCATTAATGTTGATTGTGCAGCTGAATACCCCAATCAGAATACTACAAGTGTCTTACACATGCAAAGTGGCACAAATAGGTCAGGTGTGGGTTCTTTTCACATACAAGACAATACAAGTAGTGGTGCAGATGTAGGCATGTTTCCCAGGCAAAATAATTCAAGCGGGGATGGCTTAGGAAGACTTTCTAGACAAAGCAATTCAAGGGAGACTGGAGTAGGCATGCTTTCCATACAAGGCAATTCAAGGGAGAATGGAGTAGGCAGGCTTTCCATACAAGGCAATGGACATCCACTAATCTTTCAGCCACAAGTACCTCATAACAACTATAGATTATTTTCAATATTCATACACATAAGAATATTAACATGTACACTTTATTAAAGGTTGCAGTTGAAAGTTGGTGGCCTACTTCTGGTAATAATCGACAAAGTCATCCTCAAATGCAGAGCACACCAAGAACATCTTCATTAGTGTCTTTCACACCAAGAACTCAGCGTTTAAATCAGGTATTCAATATGTGCTTGATTAAACTTCTAGGGTATCCATCCATATATCTTGTACTTATACCAAATCTGATATATAAGGCCAAATCAAATATATAAGGCAGGAATCTACTTAATGGTTAATGCCCATGTGGTTCTATATTTCCAGACACTTAGGGTATCATGGATATGTATGTAATTATTGTTATCCTCTTTCATCTCAGTCTACTTATCTATTGTTATCTCTATTAGATGAAATCTTCCAGTTATCTTAGGCAGTCAAAATATTAAAGGTTTTTGTTCTTAATGACATGGAATGTATATCGAGATCAATGAACTATGGAAAAAGAAGTTTAAACCTCAGTTAAATGATTAAGTAGCTTGGTTACACCAGTGTAACCCTGACTGTGCAGCATTCACCAGTCCATTCAAGAAAAACGGTTACTCTTTGGTTTTGTTTCCTTCAAGCTTGGATGCCTTATAGAGTCTTGTCTAGTCTAGTCAAGTCTGAATGCTAGTTCATATGCTAGAATATTTCTGGTGTAAATTACCCTGACTGTGATTTGAGTACTAGCTCGGTTGTACAAGTTAAATTAACCCAGCCCCAAACTGCTGTGAAATTCACCGGTCTAATTCAAATAGAAATTAGTTACTGTCATAGTTTGATTTTCGTTCAAGCTCTGATGCTAATTCAGTTTCGGCTAGGCCAATAGTTTGGTTTCCTTCATGTCTTGAACTGCTGAAAATGACTAATCCAGAAAACTACAGCTTGAACTGCAGCTTGAACAAAATAACTAATCCAAAAAACTGCAGCTTGAACAGTGGAAAAACTAGGTAAATTAGGTGAGTAGCATGGTCGTGCTAAGACACCACGGTCGTGGTGGGTAGGGGTGAGCACGGTCGTGATGGAAGAAAACGGTCGTGTTGGTTAAAATGGCTAAATGTCAGGTTGGTGGTCAAAAATGGCCACGGCCGTGGTGGTCAACACGGTTGTGGTGGGTAGGGGTGAGCACTGTCGTGGTGGAAGAGAACGGCCGTGTTGGTTAAAATGGCTAAATGTTAGGTTGGTGGTAAGAAATGGGCCAAAATGGCCACGACCGTGGTGGTCACCACGGTCGTGTTGGGTTGAGGGTAGCACGGCCATGTTGCGTAGCACAGTCGTGGTGGGAGTTGTTAGCACGGCCGTGCTGCGCAGCACGGCCATGGTGGGATCTGGTAGCACGACCGTGTTGCGTGGCACGGCCGTGGGGGGTGGTCACAGCACAGCCGTGCTGCGTAGCACGGTCGTGGTAGAGTATCACCCGTCATGCAGCTTTTATACACATCCTTGTACTAAGTTCAATCATAATTTTAGTTTACGGGTGCATGTTGCTGCTATGTTGGTTCACTTAGATTTATCTCTACTTCACACTCACTCTGATTCCTTTTTGTATTTATATTGATAGGGTAGAATTACTTTTAATGATGGATTTCAACGGACAATGCACCTTGGAGTAGACCAAAACCGAAATATAAGGGTAAGTTGTTTGTTGTACTATGATTTATGTATTAACTTTAAATTCTATTAATATAATGATTTGTCATTTTTAGGAGAAGAATATTCAAGTACCTAACCGTATGAGGTCTGGCATTGATGAAGAGAACCACACCATTTGAAGGAATATGAAGACATTATAGATCTTAAGAGTTTCTAGCATGATATGTTGATTGTCATCAATCTCAAATTTTAGAACCATGTGTACTCTTTATTTATATCAATGTTGAGCATGCAATGTATGGATAATATTTTGCTTCAATAACAAAATTTGGTTTGAGGTGATTTAACATTTTTATGTGTCATTTTGGTGTTGAATCTTCTTATGATATCATGTGAATTAGTATAAAAATATTGCTTGAGGTTATGTATACAAAGTTTTCATTTAAAATTTGATATTCACTATAGTAACAATTAATTAACATTTAATAAATCATTCAATAATCAATAACCAAATCATTTACAGTAGTCCCTCATAAATATATTGATGAAGGTCCAGATTGACCATCAAAATTTCATTGATGACGACCACATAGCCCCTCAAAAATAATATTAATGACGGCATTATCCCTTCAAAAATATATTCTCCAGGACCATCAAGTCCCTCAAAAATGTATTTATGAGAACTAAACATGCCCTCAATAATGTTATTATGAAGGCTAAATAGTCCCTCAAAAATGTATTTATGAAGGCTAAATAGTCCCTCAATATAACATTCTTGAGGGTCAGTTGGTCCGTGACAATTGTATTCGTGAGGGCCACTGGTATTTGTCACGTGAGTTCTCTTCACGAACCATTTGTGAGGGCCAGACTCACAATCGTCCCTATTTGTGAGGGCCTGTAGAGAGGGGTTTGTGACAGGACTCACTCGTGAATAATGACCCAATTTTTACTAGTGATAGAAACAAATGTCAAACAAATCATCATTGTGATTAGTTTTTAAGAAGAAAAAACTATACAGGACAAACTTCCATGACTAGTGGTTGTTTTTGTGAAGGGTTCTTAATGATGAGCATAAGCTCTATATCCTGGATTCACCAGTGCTAACGGAGCCTACTCCTGATGCACATAGGGCTGAGGTGGATGCTTATTGGAAGCATGCAAACTATGCCTTATACATAAAGCACCTTATGCTATGTTGTATGAACTGTGAGTTGCACGAGAAGCATGAAGACATGGGGATTCTTGAGGATGGTTACACATCTTAAAGATATGAACTAGGATCAAGCAAAGAAAGAAAGGTACAATGTCTCAAAGGACCTCTTTGAGTGCAAGATGACAGAAGGAGATCCAGTAGAGCCTCATGTGCTCAATATGATTGGGCATGTGGAACATCTAGACATATTGGGATTCCTTTTGAGCCAAGAGATGGCCATGGATATGATTCTAAAATCATTTCTTGAATCATATAGCAAATTTATCGAAAGTTAATACTTGAGTAACTTGGCTAAGCTATTGTCAGAATTACTCGACATGCGGATAAATGTTGAAGCAAGAATATGGAAGGACAAACCTGTGATGGTGATCAACAGAGTGAAGTCCAATAACAAAGGCAAGGCCAAGAAGAGTTTTGAGGCTAAGCTTAGTCCAAGTCTTCTGCGCTCAAGATAAGGGAAAAGGTAAGTGCAAAAGGAATATGTCCTTTGTACTAGGAGGAAGTCAGGAAGAAGAATAAGGAGATAGAGATCTCCACTTCAAGACCTAAGAAGAAGTAAGCCAGAACTGTGCTAAGCAAGAGTTGCTTCCACTACAATTTGAATCTATCATTCATATAATGGGCATAATAGAATTAGAGAATTATTATTATGTCCCTTCCATTAAAGCACCATGGATCTTGTATGGACAAGAATATTATGAATATATTTTATGTTTTGCTTTTAAAGATAAGATCTTAATTGGCAATGTCCTATGTCTCATAATGTATACTCGATAATTGTAGAGAGAAATGTGTATGACACATATACTAAATGACTTAATGACTCAAACAATGAATACCTATAGCATTTTCATCTAGAGTGCATAAATGAGAAATGCATTTCTAGAATCCATAATGATAGTTATCTTGACTCTTTTTGTTATTGAACAAATAAAGACATGAAAGTCTTATTTATTGGGCAATATGACAAAAGCATCTTCACTAGATGTAGAGGGAGAGTGATTAATCTATTAGGGCACATATATATTGATGTATATAGACCTTTTACAATAAATACTATAGGTGGCTAAAAGTACCTCATTACATTTACCAATGATCTTAGTAGATATGATATTTTGTATTTGATGAAATACAAGTATGAATCTCTAAAAGTGTCCAAGGAGACCATGAATGGAGTATACAATCAGCTTGGTATAAGTATTAAAACATTTTGATATGGTTGAGATGGAAAATACTTTGAACCAAGAGTTTGAGGACCTTCTGGGAAAACATGATAGTGTATCATGATGAACCCCACTTGAAACAAAATGATAATGTATCAGAAAGATGAGGACACACCTATTTAGTCATGGTGTGATCATTAATAAATCCAGTTGATCTTCTGATTTTATTTTTGGCTTATGCCTTACACTACACAATGTACCATCCAAAATCGTTCAAAAGACACCATATGAGATATGGCATTGGAAGTGTACTAATATGTCTTCTATAAGGATTAGTATCGAAAGTGTGTACAAGAAAATAGTTTCTTGGAAAGTTTTGTCCACAAATCTCATACATATTATTTTGTTGAATACAACTTGTATTCCAATCCAACAACAAAATTGTTTGTTGCTAGTATAGTTGTATTCCTAAAGGAATTAGTGGGAAAAAAGTAGATATCAAAAACTTTGAGACCAACAAGAAAACATTGAACATAAGGAGGTATAGTGGAGACAATGAGAATCACAAATTGTTGTGGAATCTCAAGTTCTTTATGTAACACACAAAACATGTAGTTCTAGTAGAACACACCTTGAGTTTGAAAGATTATGAGATCTTATGACTCAAGAAGGTGATGAGTTGATCATAGATGATGAGTAAACAACCTACCTAGAAGCTATTCAGGGACTAGAGTCTGAGAAATGGCTTGAGGCCATGAGATCATACATGGAGTCAATGTAAACCAACAAGGTATGACCTTGATGGATCCACTTGAAGGGGTAAGACCCATAGGGTGCATTTGCATCTTTGAGAAAAGTATGACATGGATGATAGTGTGTAAATGTATAAGAGCATATTGGTTGAAAAGATTTGAAACAAGTTCAAGATGTTGAACTTGATGAAATCTTTTAACCAGTTGTCATGGTTAAAGTCCATCAGGATCATGCTTATTGTTGTAACTTAATATGACTATGAGATTTTGAAACGTTCCTTAATAGGAATATTGTAGATGATGTGTAGGTAAAACAACCTAGAAGGTTTTATAAATTTAATTATAGAAAATAAAGTATGTAAGATACAAAGGTCAATCTATGGATTTAATCAAGCATCTTAGAGCTAGCATCTTCCATTCTAACAAGACAGTCAAAGAGTTTGACTTTAGTCATAATGAAGATGAAAGTTGTGATTACAAGAATTTAGTGGGAGCATATTTATATTCCACATAATGATGAGGAATAATGTACTTACCCTAAAAATATTATAACCTAGAAAGAAAAGTACTTTCTCTATGAATAGTTTAGGTGAAGCATCCTATGTGATAGGAATTGGGATCTATGGAGATAGATCTGGAAAAGCTTCTTGACCTATGTAAGAGCACATACAATGACAAGATGCTGAAAGTGTTCAGCATGCAGGACTCAATGAGAGAGAACTTATCCATATTCTATGAAGTTAGTCTCTCAGGAGCTCAGTATCCTAGTTCTTGTGAAGAATAGGAACACATAGATAGATGTGCATTCGCAATTGGATCTATCATGAATGCAGTGTTACATGCTCATCATGTTATCTCACATGTATTGGACATGATGAGTGTATATCTATTAAAATCCAATCAAAGTTACTAAACTTCCATAAAAAACATCGTTAAGTACTTGAGAAGCACTAAAAGGATTTGTTCCTTGGTTTTAGTAATAAGGAAGAGTTGAGTGTAAAGTGTTACACTGATGTTATCTTCTAAAAAGACAAATAAAATTAATGATCGTAATCCAAATTTTTGTTTGACCTTAAAATAGAACTATAAATTGAAAAAGTCCTGAGAAAGAGACAATTGCTAATTGAACAATAGAAGCTAATATCTTAGGTGTTATGAATACAACAAAGAATATTGTATGGATCAAGAAGTTCATATAGATGAACTTATGAGAGGTTCTAACCATTAATGTCATAGTAGAAATAATGTAACAAAAATAGACCTATTGGATAGGCAAGGAATCTCATATAGCATACTATGTCACTTCCATCTCAATGAAACATCGTATAGCGAGGAGATATGAATCATGTAAAATATTGACTAGAAGCAAATGTTACTAACCTGCTACATAAGCACTTGCACAAAAGAAACATGATAGACATGTTAAGATCACTTGGAATAAGATTCTTGGGTGATTTTCTCTAAGTACAAGTGGGAGTCTGTTGGTATGTATGCCATAGAGACAATCATATGATGATTGTAATGAGGCATTAGATACCTTATTTCACAACAATAAAGGTAATTTCATCTATTATGTTTGTATCAATCATGAGATGATGACAAAGATATAATAGATTTCTAAAGAATGATGTTACTCGATGGCGTATGTCTTTATGTTGAGGACCTAAATAATGAGATCATATGTATGACAAGAGTACATACATTCTTGTTATGTCTCTACTCAAATATTATTGTGGAAGATAGATAAGAGTAATACATAAGACTAGAGTGTGTTTTGGTTGATGATTAAATCTCATTAGTCATGATATGTGATATCAAGCCAAACACATAGGTACTTTTTATATAATAGTGTATTAGACAAATCCACCTTGAGAGTGATACATGGAAATCATTGTATGGTAATCAAAATTAGCTCCCATAGTGATAATGGTGATTGTGATTTTTAAACCTGAAATCACTACAATCATAACATGTCATTCGATGTAATTAGACCTCATCCAATGTAACCTTGAATAAGGGTTTCCATAAAGATGATGGTCGGGTACACTGTAACACATGGGAAATGAGTGTGAGTGGTGTAGATGAGATTTATCCCTCCCACAAGAGATTGATATCCAGGCCACTTGATAAGCAAGAGTCAGAAATGTATGGCCATACTCATGTGACTCAATATGTGATATGTGAACTCACATGCATCCTATACAGTCTTCTCTAGTTCAAGGAAATGGATTGAACATTGAGAGGCTGACGATTCCATGCCTCGAGCAATTTGGAAATCAGAGACAAAGGAACTATATGATCAATCTAACATTGATCACTAATTGTAGGTTGAATTTGTTCTCTAACTTTCTGAATTACTTGGGTAGCAATGATGTTTTTCTAGATACCACTCAATGCTTGTGATGTCATAAATTGGTTATGGACACTCACTTCCAATGTAATTTTGGACCTATAGGGTCACACACATAGGATGCACTTGGAATAGGAGTTTATTCACGAATGATGTTTAACTTGATTACTAAAAGTGTTTAATTATTCAATTTAAACAACTCTATTTAAAATTGACTGACTAGACTCTAAATTGACCAGTTCAAGTGTTGAACTTATCAGTTGGAATGTCAAGTCAACTGGAAACAACAATTGGATGAATATTTTCCTAGGATAGACATATGAAATGAGCACTTCATATATGAAATGGTCATTTCACAAATGAGACAACCATTTTATGATATGAAATTACTATTTCATGAAGGGAAATGACCGGTTCATCATCTAGATCATCCAGTTCAATGATCAATTCAATTGGATCAAAGATTGATGCATATGTCATGATTGTGCATTAATCAAATATCAAAAGCCAATATGTTTGCAAAAAGGAAACATGTTGAACCAACAGTTTAATGGTTGAATCGATAGGTTGGACAGTGAACTGACTAGTTTATCATTCACAAGTTCTATAAAATTTATGAAAAGTCATCTCTTCGACTCCCAGATGAATTGGAAACCTTAAACATGGCCCTCTTATATTTAGAGGGGTGTTGGGGGCTTCCCAGACACTACAATAAGCTATGGAAATTTTTGTCCTCTTTAGTTGTGGTAACCAGAGAGCCCCTAGCAAGTCCTACCTATCAAAGGGAGGGATACCAAGGGAGAGACATTTGGGAGAGTGAATCGACGCAAGCAATCTAACGTTTGAAGGGACAACTCCTTCTCATTGGTTGTTGTAGTGCAATGTGGAGTTTTTGGTGGTCTGTGTGAACTACTCTAGAGGTGAGAGGTAATTGAACCACTAGGAGGATGCCTCAACTACCGTCAGTGGTGTTGTACTAGGAGTTCATTGCTGATAGCTGCTTGAGTGTTGTCTGGAGAAGAAGGTCATTGCAACTTGAAGAAAGATGCATGCTACTACAGCAAGAGTTGTCACTAGACTTGCTCCAGGACCAGGTATAACTCTTGTTACCCTCTTTTCTAGATACATTATTGTTGACGTGATCTTCTAGTTAGGAAATTAGACATTAGAAAATGAAACCACAATTTTTACGTATCATTTTCCCCAACATGGTGTCAAAGTAACATTTTTGGCCCCAAACATCCCACCTAGGGGGCCTAGCTACTCATAGAACAAGAAAATACAAAAAGAAAGGGAGAAGAATGAGTAGATGAGTAGAAAGACATGATGAGCTTGGTGAAGACTCCTCCTTCTCCACCTCCTAGTAGTTGTGACTCGAGCACCTCCCTCCAAGGTATATAGACGGCATGGATGTATGGTGGAAAGTGGCCAAAAATCCTAGAATAGGTGTTTTGGGGTGAAAGATGATGGAATTGAGGTAAAATGCAATGGGAATGGATAGGGGTTGAAATGGGGGAGTTGAGAGTGGTCTACTAGTGGCTAACCTCGCGCTCCAACCATCACCCAAGTACATATAAGTGGTAAGGAAGCATTAGGTTAAGTGAGGGTAAAATGCAAAGTGAAGTGGAAAAGTGTTGCTAGGTTTGTATGTAGCACACAGCACGGTCATGGTAGGTGTGGGTGAACATGGCTGTGGTGGAGTGGAATGGGTGAGGTGGAATTTGGCAAATGTTATAGGGAAATTTGGTGGCTTTGAGTGACTGGTGGAACGGCCATGGTGGTCACCACGGTCGTGCTGAGGCACTGGTAGCATGGTTGTGGTGGTCACCATGTTCAATTTAGCTTGAGGGAGTGATGGTTGTTCTGAGAGCTACATCTATTTTATCTTCTTGGCAACACGGCCATGATGCTCTGCACAG
This sequence comes from Alisma plantago-aquatica, assembly GCA_963693085.1. Lineage (NCBI taxonomy): Eukaryota > Viridiplantae > Streptophyta > Magnoliopsida > Alismatales > Alismataceae > Alisma > Alisma plantago-aquatica. Next base: position 191,123,543 of record OY856415.1, on the reverse strand, counting down.
CCGTTTAGGGTCATGTGAGCACAGCCATGTTGTGTTGCATGATTCTACAGAACTTAAATCTTCATTGCTTGACTGTATTGATTTGCTTGGGCCAATACAACCATTTTGTTGTACCACATTTGTGTTCGCTTCTTCATCAACACTTAGAGCTTGTACTTTGAATTTCCTTGGACCTCTATGTTTCATTGACCCTTGGACACTAGGGGTAGGTTGAGGGAGAATTGGACTTCACTTTGGGTCTCTATAAGGGTGAGAAACCCTAGTATCATTCTCTCTCTCTTCAATCCAAGTGTGGTCCAAGTACCTAAAACATGCAAATATTGTCCATAAGTGCATATTACATACATATGCATATTGAGGGGAATAACATGTAATCTAGAAGGTTTAGATGTGATTAAAGTGCAATAAGACACATGATAAAGCCCTATAATAGGGCTACATCACACCTCCGACCAGTTCTTTGGTTGTGGAGCACCACAAGAGATAATCAAAGCAACTTTGATCCTCATCATGATCTGAGGATGACTGGAAGAGGGTAGACAACAAAATGACTTAATCACCCTAGAACAAATCGTCAGAGGGCATGCTCCGGACCACTCTAGACCCTGGAAAGAGACAGGGAATACTTGAATCTCCCATGAGAACACCCCATCGCATTTTTACTCCTAGGTAACAACGATCTCATTACCTTCTCTTCTGATTTCCCTTTTCCCTATCCTAGCTATAGAGGTGAAGATAGGGCATGCCATCTTGCCTTACATCGGCCTAGTTATGGGGCTCCTTGAGTCCATGGAGACCTACTTAAGGTATCCCTAGTTTCAGTTGAGATCACTGATCCTTAGAAATGAAAGCCAACCACCTGGTTGACCTTGTCATGTCTGTGAGAAGCATTATCAAGTTGTTGTTGAGGATGATCAATCCTCTCGGTGGATTGATCCCAACACCCTGACCCGCATAACTGATCCCAGTTATCACGAAGGGGTAGTTTGGTCTTCTTGCCCCTAATACAGGAGGTTCAACTGTGTTGAGTAGCCACTGATACGGCCGAATAATGTCCAGAGAGGGGCCCACACAACAATGGATAAGTCGATTAATGATGACTTGGCCACCCCTGGTTGGCCAATAAATGTGTATTTTTCTATAATTGTAGCTAATTACTGGTAATCAGATTAAGATGTTTTATATCTGAAAGTTGATCAGAAAAATGAGAGGAGCCCAAATAAAATATAGTTGAAACCTAATTCTAATCCTAATTCTAAGAGTAGTGCAAACATGTGGTAAATTGGTGATAAAAGCACATAAACCCTAGCTTTTTATGAATAGGTTGTTAATCATGTTAAATATGATTCCTTGATATGTAAACTAATATTGTGGAGTATAATGATGATTTAACATGTTTATGACCATAATGATGATAATTAGGGCTTCTAAAATGAATAATCATGCATATGAAGAATTAGGGTTAAAGGTCATATCTTGTTATGTTGTTAACGAACATGATCGAATCTAAGTAATTGTGAAAAAAGGATAAGAGGGATATAAAAATTAGGGTTTCACTTAATGTTTAATATACAATGGAACTAGGGTTTGAACCCATATTCTTTACCCAAACCCTAAACCCTAGACTAGGACCCGAGTAGGATTTAATCTAATTAATGTGATGGTGACACTTTAGGACTTACATACTTGCATATTTGAAATGTTGAATTGCTTGGATCTGTTGATTGGTTGAATATGATTAAAGTATAACTACATAATATGCATGTTTCTACTTTGAGGTACGTGGTTACGCTTATGATTACCCACAATATAGTTTGTCAGTGTTTGTTGAGAGTTTCTTGAAGTTTTACTCAATAACATGTTAGTTGTTTATTTACATTCTATTCAATTATAATGCTACTATGAGTATCACACAAAGGAAGATTTTGTGAAGAAAATGATAGCTCTTATTTGCAAGTAATTTATTGAATATATGTTGTTATGTACTTACATACTTTGGCGTGCACCCCACATACATAGTATATTTTGATATACTGATCCGTTCTTATGGTTTGACAGTGTCTAGGTACATGCTAAATATGAAGATATCAAAATATGATGGACATATGTCATTACTGTGGGAATTGAAGTTAACTTGTAAGGAGTATTAGATAGATACTTCTTCTCATATGTACAGTTCTGATGATAGAAATTCATTTAACTCCTTATAGGAGAATTTTGTAAAGATATTTGAATTGATAGAAATTATTTACTATTATTTGTTATTCAGTTAAATCTGAATCCTTGAAAATTTTAGGTAACGACTCTCAAGTTTTTGGGTCTTTCTTTAATTGGGAGATGTCAAAAGTGAGGTCATTACACTCTTTTGCAGTGAAAATAGAAACAAACTTCACTATACTTATTTTAGTTTCATATGGTACACAACACACAAAATAGCATCCAATAGTACAAAAATAAACAAAAAAACAAGTGTCGCTATAAACAATTAGAAGAGTGTTGGGCACCATTTTGTTAACATTTCTATAGTAAATAAATATATCATAGACAATGGATAAAGTATATTTATATGTTGAGATCTTTAGACTACCTATCATTTCCCACAACCTCGCCACTACAGAGTGATCCTTTGTAGAACACTTTTGACATGCTTTGACCTTTCTTGACTACATTATGGCGGTAATAGGATGCCTTCAAAATCCATTGGATACATAATTTAATTACTTTACAAACTAGTACATGTATGATATAGTTAATCGGCAAGTTGGCCTTCCAGCCAGCCACTTCGCTAATTGGAGAACAACATCAATTTAGTTCTAAAATCCCTGAGGTGTATCCTATCACATGTGAACTTCCAAGTTGGCCGACTGGGTCCAAAGATCATATGTCTTCTTAGTCTTATAATCAGTAATGGCAGCATGTGTAGGAGGAGCAACAATAGTAAGATGTGAGTACCACCCCAAGACATTCACAAAAAGATCAAATGAGGCAAACAACATGTACAATTTGGAGCCACCCAACTAGAGTCACTTGATAGTGGTGACAATGAGTGTCTGGTATGGTTCCCATGATGCCCGAATCCACAGGACGTACTTGGGAGCTCCAAAGAGAAGCATATACATTAGTAGGTACACAGAAGTAGCAGAGAGAAAAGACAATGTATGGGCAGGAACAATAGAATAATGAACCTATGTCATTGTATCATCAGAACATCTAGTGATGGTAGGCAATGTAGAAGAGGGGACATGAGTCCCTGAAAAGATTTAAAGGGACACAATAGCTACTATGTGGTTACTGGATAGCAGCTATGATGGGGAGGAGAGGATATGTTGCCGGTTGCAGTTTTGGGATGCAGGAGCGACGACAGTAGATTGGCAAGGGCAGTAGTGGACGGAGGGAGTGAGAGGAAGGGGCAATGGTGGGTTGAGGGATAGGAAGGGGAATCAACGGTTGGGGGAGAGGAAGGGGAAGCAGCAGTGTACATATGGGCGTAAAGGAGAGGGGGCTAAGGGGGATCAAAATGGGCTCTTGTTATCATGATATAGTTGTTGTCATATTTCTTGTAATAAAAAACTCTAATTAATATGATGGTGACACTTTAGGACTTACATACATGCAGATTTAAAATGTTGAATTGCTTGGATCTTTTGATTAGTTGAATATGTTTAAAATATAATCTGCATGGTTCTACATTGAAGTACATGCTTACGCTTATGGCTACCTGCAATATAGTTTGTCGGTGCTTGCCAAGAGTTCCTTGAAGTTTTACTCAATAACATGTTAGTTGTTTATTTACATTTTGTTCAATTATAATTCTACTATGAGTATCACACAAAGGAAGATTATGTAAAGAATGTGATAGATCTTATTTGTAAGTAATTGGTTGAATATATGTTGTAATGTACTTGCATACTTTTGCATGCACCCCACATACACACTATATTCTGTTATATTGATCCGTGTTTATGATTTCACCGTGTTTTAGGTAGATGCTAAATATGAAGATATCAAGATACGATGGACACATGTAATTACTCTATGACATTGAAGTTAACTTGTAAGGAGTATTAGATAGATACTTCTTCTCATATATACATTACTGATGATAGAAATTCATGTAACTCCTTGTAGGAGCATCTTGTAGACGATATTTGAATTGATACAAAATTATTTACTATTATTTGTTATTCGGTGAAATATGGATCCTTGGGAATTTTAGGTAATGGATCTCAACTTTTTGGGTCTTTCCTTAATTGGGGATGTTGAAAAGTGAGGTCATTACACTCTTTTGCAGCAAAAATGGAAACAAACTTCACTATACTTATTTTAGTTTCATACGGTACACAACACACAATATAACATTCAATAGTACAAAAATAAACAAAAAACAAGTGTCTCTATAAACAATTAGCGGAGTGTTGGGCACCATTTCGTTAACATTTTTATAGTAAATAAATATATCATAGACAATGCACAAAGTATATTTAGATGTTGAGATCTTTAGACTACCTATCATTTCCCACAGCCTCGCCACTACACGGTGATCCTTTGTAGAACACTTTTGACATGCATTGACCTTTTTTGACTACATTATGGCGGTAATAGGATGCCTTCAAAATCCATTGGATACATAATTTAATTACCTTCCAGACTAGTATATATATGATATAGTCAATTGGCAAGTTGGCCTTCCAGCCAGCCACTTTGCTAATTGGAGAACAGCATCAATTTAGTTCTAAAAACCCTGAGGTATGTCCTATCAAATGTGAACTTCCAAGTTGGCCAACTAGGTCCAAAGATCATATGTCTTCTTAGTCTTGTCATCAGCAATGAAAGTAGGTGCATGAGGAGCAACAATAGTAAGATGTGATTACCGCCCCAAGACATTCACAAAAAGCTCAAACGAGGTAAACAGTGTGTACAGTTTGGAGTCACCCAACTAGAGTCACTTGATAGTGGCAACAGAGAGTGTCTTGTATGGTTCCCATGATGCCCTAATCCACAAGACGTACTTTGGAGCTCGGAAGAGAAGCATATACATTAGCAGGTACACAAAAGTAGCAGAGAGAAAAGACAATGTATGGGCAGGAACAATAGAATAATGAACCTATGTCATTGTATCATCAAAATATTTGGTGATGGTAGGCAATGTAGAAGAGGGGACACGAGTCCCTCAAAAGATTTAAAGGGACACAACAACAACTATGTGGTAACTGGCTAGCGGCTATGATGGGGAGGAGAGGATATATTGTCAGTTGCTGTTTTGGGATGGAGGAGCGACGACAGTAGATTGGCAAGGGCAGCGGTGGGCAGAGGGAGTGAGAGGAAGGGGCAACGGTGGGTGGAGGGAGAGGAAGGGGCATCAACAGTTGGGGAGAGGAAGGGGCAGCGGCGGGTACATATGGGAGGAAAGGAGAGGGGCTAAGGGGGATCAAAATGTGCTCTTAATACCATGATATAGCAAACCTCTCCCGATAGTTAAATGGCGGCGACTGAGAGGGTGATCGCTAGGGCGACCGGCGATGCCAACCTGGCCGACAATGGGGACACGGTGAATCCAACCTCCTATGCCAGTGTTCTGCGATCAAGGAACGGATCCAGACCAGGAGTGACGGTTGCCAAGGAAATAAGCCACTGGCCGGAAAGCATCATAGCCAAGCCTTCAGCCAATCCAATCCCCCTCTCAAAGATGGAGATCGCCATGAAGGACAGAAAATTGATCTACCCCAAGGCCATCGCGGAGAGAAATGCTTCGAGGTGGAGCCGAGTGATGGTGGGATACATCGTCGGACTGCAACCTCATTGGCAGACGTTGGCGATCCATCTGGAAAACATCTGGAACGTCAAAGGCTCTATCGACATCAGATCTAGAGGTAACATGTACTTCCTGATCTTATTCTTGAATGATGACGATCTGAACAACGTCGTAGAGGGAGGCCCATGGTTCGTGGCGGGACAACCTCTGATACTGAAATGATGGCAAAGAGGAGAGCCGATAGAAAATTTGAAACTGGAAGAGATCCCTATATGGGTTAAGGTGTTCGACCTCCCACTAGAACTCTGGGACCGAGAAATGTTCAACTACTTGGGTTCCTACCTTGGCAAACCTATCTGCCCTGATCGCCCCATGATTGAATACACTAGACTGAAGTATGCAAGGATCCAGGTGCTAATCTCGGCGGATTTTGAGTTTCCAGAACATATTGAAATAGCTAACGAGGACGGTGAAGTAGATATGATCCGACTCGAATACGACTGGAAACCAACAAAATGCAAACACTGCGGGAATTTTGGACATGAATCAAACTTATGCTCTGACCAAGCGCCAAGGAAAAATGTTGTTCCAAGGAAAAAGTTCTATATTCCCAGACAGCAAGATGAAAATGATGAGGAGGTTGAACTCATTGATGCTGTCAGTGGAGAGGACACCCAGGATGATAATTCTCAAGCAAACAAGACGCTAGAATCAACTAGCACTTATCAATCAACTGAGGAAGAAGTGCCACACTCTAATCTGTCCACTCCAATCTAGGCTTCATAAGGTCAATGGCAGACCCAAGGGGAGAAGTACATATCACCCCCAAGACAGAGAATCACTAATAAGAGTGTAAGCCCGGCAAGAACCATTGATCTCACAAACAAATTCCTAAGTCTGAACAAGGAAAGTGAAGGCAGCAACGGCTCAAACTTTGGGGCAGGTCCATCCCACAAGAAATCAAATGGATAACCCTCTCTCTATTATTTCTTGGAACGTGAGAGGTATTCTAAATAAAATCTCACATGTTAGAGAAGAATGTGATAGAAACAAAGCTGAGATATACATTATTTTAGAATCGAGACTACAAGACAAAGACATAAAAGATACTGCTAAGCAAATTTGGGCAGATGGCAGTTTTATTTCCAATAGCAAGTTCTATACATACACACGCATCATTGTGATATGGACAGATCAGAGGCTCAGCATTAATAAAGTATACGCCAATGATCAGGTGATGCACTGTCATGTTGATAATGGTGTGCAAAGTTTCTATTTATCAGCTGTTTATGGGGCGAATGGGGATAATGACAGGATGATCATGTGGGACAGCTTGAACTCCATCAGCAATAACATGAGGCAAAGCTTGGTGTGTAATGGGGGATTTCAACGCAGTTAGATTCAACTATGAAAAAATGGGGAAGCAGCCTTTGTCGTCAAAGAGCATGTGTGATTTCAACAATTCCATTTACGACACTAGGTTGGTTGAGACTACCACCAAAGGCCAGTTCTTCACATGGGACAGCATGAGTAAGAAAGGCAATAGTACATTCACCAAAATTGATCGTGCACTAGCTAATATGACATTGCTAGATGACTTTCCCAGTGTCTGGTAATAGGTACTATTGTCAGTGATCATCGCATGATCAATGTCCATCTCATTAAAGGGAACAGAAAAGCAACTCCATTTAGATTCATAAACAACTGGGTCAAAGAAGATAAATTTCATGATCTTGTGAGCCGCACATGGAATGAGAAGGAGTGTGGAGGACCCCCATGTTCAGATTGTACTGTAAACTAAACAATCTACGCCTGAGGCTTTGTGAGTGGAATAGAAATAAAGTTAATAATTACTTGTCAAAGGCCATGGAACTGGAAGCTAAAGCTATCTCCCTACAACGCAAAGCGGACCAGGACCCCAGAAATGAATCCCTTCAACTGCAGCTCCGTTCCGCCAGAGAGAAAGCCATTAAAGCAAAGGAGGAGGAAGAAATCTTCATCAAGCAAAAATCTAGAATTCAATGGCTCAAAGCCAGGGATAAAAACATTGCATTCTTCTATGCTTCTCTAAAAACAAGGAGAATCAGAAACATCATCAATTCTATTGAAGTTAATGGCCACATCATGTATGACAAAAAGCATATCCATGACGAGATAGTAGGCTACTACAACAAACTTTTTAATTCAACTAGTTCAGTTATGGTGGAATGGGACAGCTAATGGCGCCTCCCTCGTATCAATGAAGAAAATTGATCGAAACTTAAGAGTTGGGTTACTAGAGATGAGATTGAGAATGTCATCAAAGGACTAAATGGTGAAAAAGCACCAGGTCCTGACGGATTCAACCCACATTTCGGATATCATCGGTCGAGACGTGACCAAAGTTGTCTTAAACTTTTTTGAGAATGGGAAGATGCTTAGAGAATGCAATAAAACTTTCATAACATTGATACCCAAAGTACAAAATGCAGTTGATGTCAAAGACTTCTGGCCCATTTCTCTGTGCAATACTATCTATAAAATTATAACCAAGGTGTTAGCCAACATACTCAAATCTATCATGGGTGATCTCATCAATGTCAACCAAGTGGCATTCATTAAAGGGAGGTCCATTGGGGATGCAATCCTATTAGCCAACGAGATTCTAAGCAACTTCTCCAATGCACAAGGAGTCAAGCACATGTGCGTTAAAGTAGACTTATCCAAGGCAAACGACACTGTGAGAAGAGCCTACATTCTCTTCATCATGAAGAAGATGGGCTTCCCCAACTGCTGGATCGCATGGATTAATGAGATCTTCTTCTCTGCCTCCTTCTAGGTCCTTATCAATGGCACAACTTCTACTCCTTTTGCGGCTAACATCGGTGTCAGGCAGGGTGATCCCCTCGCACTGTATCTATTTGTGTTTGCTATGCAGGGCTTTTCCTCTATCCTACATGACCTGGTTGCTAAGAAACTGATTGATCCGATCAAAGTAGATGGATTCACTCAAACATATCACATTATCTTCATGGATGACCTGCTGGTCTTCGCCAAGTCTGATGAAAAAAATGTTGCTGGGATTAAGAGAGCTCTTGACACTTTCCAACACATCTCGGGGCTGAAGCTTAATAACGATAACAGACAGTTTTTCCTATCAAAAGCTTGCTGCAACAGTAAAATAAGAAACACTCTATAGATTTCTGAAACAAATCTACCTGTTCGCTACCTGGGCCTACCCCTGTTTACCGGGAGACTGGCAAAAAGTATGTGTGCGCCCATCTTAGACAAAATAAAAAAGAAGCTCGATTCTTGGAAAGGAAGGTTGCTATCCCTTGCAGGCAAGGTTGAACTTGTGATTTCCACATTGTCGTATTATCATATCTTCTGGTCGACTTCTTTTCCCCTCCCCCAATCAGTGGTAAATGACATCGAAAAGTTAATGTGGAATTACATTAGGAATGACGATAAGGAGAAGAAACACTGCACACTACCTCCGGGGAGATGATCTACAGACCCAAAGAAGAAGGCGGTCTTGGCATTAGACGTGTCAGGGACTGGTCCAATGCTGGCATCATTAAAAATCTTTGGGATCTTACTAGTGACAAAAAGTCTCTATGGATAAAATGGATGCACAGAAAGTACTTAAAAAGTGAGTCGATAAGGTCAGTAGTGTAACGTCCTAATACATCCTAGCTCTGGAAACAACTACTGAAGAAAAGAAATGCATTGTTGTGCAAGCTGGAGTTTAACGTGGGTGACGGCAACTTGTTCAAATTGTGGCAAGATCTGTGGCTACCTGGAGGTAGAAAACTACTGGACTTGGTTAACAAACAATTCGTTCATCGATTAGGTGGTGAAATAACTTGTCATGTGAAGGTTCTCATCAAAGATGGGAATTGGTGCTGCCCAGCTATGCGCGGAAAGGATGAACTGGAGGAAATCATTTCACAATTACAGAGACCAGCAGGTGGCAACGACTTCATCTCTATAGGAAGCAAAAGAGCACTCCGGCTGAAGGACAGGTGGAATATAGTGAGGAAGTCAGCTCCTGTAGTTCTGTGGGGAAAATGGATTTGGAATGATAAAATACCAAGAAGGTTTTCTATCGTGCTATGGAAAGCCTTGATGTCCTGAGAAAGTTCGGTTTATATCTGGTATCAAGGTGTCCCTTATGTGAAGAGGAGGAAGAGAACATGGAACACATTCTTTTTACTTGCAAGTTTGTTGTGACAATCTGGAAGTGTCTCAAAAATAGGTCCGAGCTTACTGTTGTCCCAAAATGCACAGATGACCTGAACCATCTGAAGAAAAAGGAGAAATTACAGCTGCAACGTTTATATATCACATATGGACAGAAAGAAATAGAAGGATCTTTCTGGGTACAGAGAAACCCTCGGATGAGATCTGCAATATCAGTATAGCTGACCTCACGATTGTATAGTTCTGTACAGCCTTTACTTTTTTCCCTTTTTCTTCCATTCTTCCTCCTGTTACACTCTGTAACATGCCGATTCTTTGTAATTTTGAGCAGTTAATAATGAAAAGGAGGCACACTAGGTTCACAAAAAAATACCATGATATAGTGGTTGTTGTATTTCTTGTAATAAAAAAACATAAGGCAAAGACAGAAGATAGAGATAAAACACGAACACAATAGATGTGGAACAAAGATAAATAAGAGACAAATAAGAGATGGACACAAAATAAGAGATATAAATATCTCAACAGACCCAAAGTACAAATGCATCAAATAGATTTCATCAAGGAAATAAGTTTACTAATGATGGCCAAGAAACAATCAAGCATTCTTAAGTATTCTTTACGACCTGTTTGGTACGCGATGAATGGAGGGGAGGAGAAGGGAGGGGAAATGAGTGAAGTTGTTTGGTTGCACATGGTGAAGGGGAAGGGAAGAGAATCGAGGGGAATGAATCCAGTGCATTTTCACCCACTCTTCTCCCCACCAAATCGGAGTGGAGACAAAGGAAAGGGAAAAGATTTGGCAAGAAACGCATTATAAAGCATGGATGGAAAAATGGAATGTGAAGGAAAAATATAAATAATATGATGAAAAATACTTGTATCTCTCCAAGTGAGGTGAGAGAATTGTAGCACACAGTTTAGAAATATTGGGGGGGGGATTTAGAGAAAAAAATTGAAGGAAAAATTAAAAATAAAAAGAAACTAGAATAAATGTAGTGCAAAATTTAAAAGAAATCTTAGAAAGTCTAGAAAAAATATTGTTAGAGAATACATAAAGTTTAGGATAAATAAAAATTACAAACATAATAACATAAGGAAAAATAAAAAATAGAGGGAATTATGGAGGAAAGTGGAGGAAACTTGAGGGGACTTAAATAAATGGAGGGAAATTATAAATATGGAGGAAACTACACGTATAACCATAATGGCTACAAAAAGAGAAGTGGTAAAATATATCTTGAGATAAAATATACATTGTGAAACATCCAGATATGTTGGTTGCTTTTTTTAATTTTCCGTCAGAAAATGGTTATGAATTATATGATGTCAAACAACTAAAATGTAGAATTTAATGATGTTAGACATGAGAAATGTATCTTTTTTATTAACAAAATAATTATATGAATAGTTTTATTTTGATCACGAGACATGTGAGTTTAATTTATCTTGATTTTTCATGTACTAATATGTGTGGTGTATGTAACATTTTGCGATAAAATGGCTTGTTAAAAAAGTGACATATTTTTTATGTCTTTTATGTTCTCCCCCTTCCCCTCCTCATGCTAACCAAATAGACTAAAATAAGTATCCCCTCCCCTCCCTTCCCTTCCCTTTCCCTCCCCTCCCCTCCTCTTCATTTACCAAGTACCAAACATAGCATTAAGGAATGCAACAAGGTCCACTAAAATGAAATTGTATAAGATGTGTATCTCAAATCATGAACAACTGAAATAGATGATTATAAGCATGATCTAGATTGGGCGTAGTTAAATAACATCACCAAACAAAATTAGACATAAAAATCTACAATTTTGCAACAGAAAAAGAAAGATTAGTACATCAAAAGGCAAAGGAAACAAAACAAGATGGCAAGCCTGGATGCATTTTAATTAAAAAAAAATCATTGACAAAGAGAAACTAAGAGGAGAAAAATCAAGAGCATGCCTATATATGCAGCGAGGCTATCAAGCTTATTAACAAAAACCAAGTGTGTTGATAAGATAGCAAAATATGTACTACTACGCCTTGTTTATCACTCCAAGTTTATCCAACAAAATCATGTGGTTGAAATAAAAGTGACACGCAAGGAGAGAATCACGTATCAGAAGGCAGGATTGGGGAACACGCCTCGACTATGTTGATCTAGTGCCACAGAAATCTTAGGTGTTGTTTGGTTCGAGATCAAAACCGGACTGGACGCTGTCTTTTTGTGCCACGTAGGCGCTAATTCTGACTAACCCAGTCAAGATCCAGTCTTGTTTTGTTTGGCAAAAATTGGACTGACGGATCCGTTTTGGATTCCGTAATCCTCTAATCCGGACCAACTCAGTCCTGCTATGGGCAGGATTCCAGGATCTCAGTTCGGATTTGACTTTGTCTTTTGTGTTATTTTGTTTTATATGTCAAACAGAAAAACACAAGTTACGAGGCCAGTCCAATCTAATGAGTGCTTGCAAAGGGATTGGGTTGCCAAACCAAAACAGGATCCAATCCAGATAATCAAATCCGGATCTATGGACTAACCCGGTCCGGATTTCGTAATCTCGATCTCGAACCAAACATGGGTTTACAGTCTCAATTAGCCACTCAGTATCGATAGGATTTTTTTCATCTGGCTTTCAATGAAACTGAAAGATTGAATCAGCTGCTCAGTGTCAAGAGGAGTTTGTTTAGTAGAAGTCTGTAGTCTCAGCAGAAATATGCTTAATAGATGTAGGAGTCTGCTCTGCGGGATCCACGCTCAGTTGCTCTGTTGGAATTTGCTGCTCAGTGTGAGTGAGATTCACCTGCTCTGCACGTCCAAGTTGGCTGGGATCAAGGTGCTTACCCTTGACTGTTTGTATTTGTGCCTCCAGTGTGCCAAAGTTATAGACGTTGGTCTTTGTAGCAATTGAAGCACACTCGGGGAGAGGCAGTCTCAACTCAGACTGGACGAATAATATCTTGTATATCTCGCCTTCTTTCTTGACCATACGAGTGAGGCAGAGATGGGTCATATCAATTAATCGTGGGCCTGGGACCTCCTCCGGGTGTCCCGTCCTTTGGAGATCCACACCCTCAAGAGTAGAAACAATCCTGGTGATCAAGCCACCCATCATCAGCTCACGGTTGCGCCGCCACTGCTCAAACTGCTTCATCAGAAACCTCGCAATGTTGACTTTGCGTCCATTCAGGGCACACCACAGAACAAATAGCTCGTTCTCGTTACTGTGGCCCTTTTCCAACCTGGCAAAAAGGGTACATGCCAAAATTCTCTGTAGATATCGGTAGGAGGGACTCTGAATATGACTGGCCTTTTTGTAGCCCACTATACAAGCAGGCTCGTCTGTAAGGGCATACCAACCAGCAGTGTAAGTGAATCCTTCATACTCATTCATACTGTTGGTGGCATCTTCAACATCCTCAGAAGAAGCCGAGAAGATGGCATTAATTTCCTTTTCGGTCAGGCATTTTTCTTCATTGTACACCCGGAATTTCAGTCTCCATCTATCACCATCCTCTATCCTGACACAGGAGCTGAGGAACTCTAGTGTGAGCTGCTTATAAGTGGGTTCGTTCCTGAAAGCAAGCCGCTCCAAGCCAACCTTCTTTAGCAAAGAGTGAACATGATCTTTTATCCCGAGCTTGCTCAAAGTGTCATCACATGCGTATCTGGTGGGAATGATTTTCCTCTGCTTCAACTCCGCATATGCCTTCTTCATGGTATCGTCCCTCATCTGCAACTTAAATTCGGGACCTGTGGAGCAACCTATCCTGGCAGGAGTAGGTGCAGGAACTGGAGCACCAGGAGGATTTCTGGCAGCTGCTCCAGCAGTAATGGCTTCCCCACTAGGAGCAAAAAGCCTAAAAGCGTTGGGATAAGTAGCTAGAGCGTGTCCTTTTCTTGGTGGTGATCTAGGGAGACCAGCTCCAGGGGCAGGAGGCTGCGAAGCAGCCACATAACGAGTCCCCACATTAATGACTTCATCGGCTTCCTGCAATACGTCCTCCTTCGATTGCTCTGTATCAGATGACATCAGTTCTTCTTCCATGTCAACTGACTCGGGAGCCCCTTGCTCCAGCGATGATTGTGCGGCAGTAGAAGACGAGCGTTTAGCCCCTTTGCCCGTCGTCCTTACCATGGTGATGATAGATGTATCGCACGATGGCGAGGAAGAGGCCACAGTTGGTTGAGGCTCTCTGTCGAGGACCTTGCAGTCATTCGTCTGTTTTGCCGTGGCGACAGTGGACTGCCACAGCACCACCGGAGTACATATGCTACTGCCGTCGAAAGAGAAGGATATTGGCATGTTCGGATTCGGCGGAGGTGACTGCACGGCCAGATGGCTCTTGTTCAGCCTGATGCTGATCGAGTCACTACCCGATCTAGGAGAAGGTTAAGAACTAACGACCATTATACTGGAAATCGATAAGCAGATGAACCGCAATTTAGGAACTTTAGATCGAAGACCATCTGAATTTATAGAGATGATTGGGGACAGGTCTGAAGCCCGGCTGTTATGTAAGAAAGTGAACAACCCTCCCAATCGCCACGATAACGAGAGAAGGGCACTCTTGTGTTGCACCACAAAGGAAAAGTTGAACGGAAAAGGAAAACGAGAAATCACCCGGAGTGAGTCGTGTGACAGCCGAAGTCTCCGGGAGTGAGGAACCAGGCCCGAGAAACATGTGCCTCGAAGGCTCGAAGTTTGACGTTTGGAAAGAACGAAGGGAGAGAGAAATATGGGAGAAGGGCGGTAGAGAAGAAAAAAATAAAAACGCACATATTTTACAAAAATAATTTTCTCCCTGTATTGAGGAGAGAGAAAATCATTAGAACAACAACTTTTCATACAAAGAGAACCGTCTGCCACAAATTGAGTTATCAACCCTTTTCCAATCGTGAAGTCCATATAGAGAAGATATACAAAAAGAACCGGGAGTTTAATTTCTTGTCCGAGCTCATGTAAAATTATTTTTGTTAATTTTTTAATACTCGATAATGAATATACTTGTCTTATTGTCTATTTGTTCACATTTTTTATATTCTCTCTCTCTCTCCACTACTACAGAAATGTCTTATAAAGTCACTTTTCAAGGTGTCGGTTGTATACAAAAATCGACACCTAAACTCTACAGTGTCGGTTGATAACATAAACCGACATCCAATCTGTGAAGGTCGACCAGACACGGGTACCGTATTTATTAAGTGTCGGTTAATTAGTAAAAAACCGACACCTAAAATCAACCGCCAAAACCAAAATTCCAGCGAAAACATTGCCTCCAAAATTTGACATAAGTAGTATAGGTGTCGGTGAATTAGTTAAAAACCGACGACTATAATGTAGTATAGGTGTCTTTTTTTTTAAAAGAACCGACACTGTAGGTTTAGTTGTCGGTTTTTGTAAATAACCGACACTTATTGTCAACTTAATAGCTCACCAGCGCGACCGATTCTTCCCCTTTCCCTGTTGCATTCTCGATTTCTTGCTCCGTGCGCTCCGCCGCTGCTCCGTTCTCTGCCGCCGCTGCCGTGCTCCTGCTCCTGCCCTCGCCGCTTCTCCGTGCTCACCGGCGGCCGTGCTCACCGGAGGTCGTGCTCCTGCTCCTGCTCCTGCTGCCGTGCTCCTGCTCACCGGCGACCGTCTGTGCCCTAGCCGCTGCTCCGCTGCTCCGTGTCCTCGCCACGGTCGCCGCCTCTGGCTCCACACTGCTACCAACACTAGGCCCTCCATTCTTCTTCTTCTTCCTTCTCCTGCTCTTCTTCTTCCTTCTCCCTCTCCTTACCAACAGCAACCACGGCCGTGTGGGCTGGGTCGGCCGACACAGCCACGGCCGTGCCAGCCCACACGACCGTGGTTGCTGTTGGTAAGGATGGAGAAGGAAGAACAAGAATATATATATATACTAAAATGAAATCAATTATGAGTTTGTGATTAAATCAATTATATGATGAAATCCCTATTGCATGATGAAACCCTAACATCTGGCCGAGTTGCATGATGAAACCCTAACATCTACATGAATCCATGTTGCATAATGAAACCCTAACATCTACATACTCTATATGATACCTAAAATTGTGATGATACCCTAACATCAATTGTGATGAAAGTTGGATTGTAGGTATTGGAATGACAATATACATGTATTGGGACTGTTATTGAACACCTAATCTGACTTAGGATATTTTGTTTGATTTAAACATGATTGGGCATTATTGCATGTTTGAAACTATTGAATTCTTGATTTATTATATAATAATGCTCTAATTGTGAGTGATGCAATGTAAGTGAGCAAATACATGTAGTGGATATGTACTCATTAGCCTAGAACCCCGTCCAAGATTTACTCATTAGGAGTAAATCTTGGATAGTCCCCGGTTTGGGATTGTTCTTGAACACCTAATCTCACTTAGGATGTAAGTGTATAATGTGTATTGGGTTTTCAAGAAAATTTTGGTAGCATTTCCCCGTTTGTTCTCTAAGTACATATGTATTTGGAGAACAGCGGGGAAATGCTGCCGAAATTTTCTCGAAAACCCAATACACATTATACACTTACTAGTGAGATTAGGTGGTCAAGAATGGGATAGGTGGTACACATTTATTATATATAAGAATGACATCACATGTATTTGTTGGCCTAAAGTTTTAACCATGCAAAAACTCTAATCTGTTAACCCTAAACCCTAATCTTGCCCTAATATATACTTATTTTCTCTTTGATCATAGAATGGATAGATCATGGATGTCCATTCGCAATCGCTGCACCCCAGAGTTTATTTCTGGTCTTGACCAGTTTATTCGATTTGTCGAGGAACATATGAAACAACCTGGAGATAGGTTCTACTGTCCATGTAGGCATTGCGGTAACAACTTGAAAGTCAACACTGGTGACGAAATCAAAACTCATGTCATGTGCAACGGGATTATACAAGGCTATATAGAATGGTACTGGCATGGAGAGATTTCAAACCCGAAACCAGTGTATGTCGATAGCAGTGCTTGTGTGGAAGAAGAAATTGCCTACGATGACGTAGATGTGAATGAACCAGTTCCAGTAGACATCGTTGATGCGATGCTGGATAGTTGTGGGGTAGAGCACACCGATCCACCTCCCATTTTTAGAAACATTGTGCATGATGCTGAGATGCCGTTATACACAGGTTGTACTAAGTTTACGAAGCTTAACGCTGTGTTGAGATTGTATAAGTTGAAAGCTAACAATAGATGGAGCGACAAAAGCTTCACGTCATTGCTGTCTTTGTTGAAAGAAATGCTTCCTGAAGGAAACGAGCTGCCAATCTCAACATACCAGGTAAAGAAATTGTTGTGCCCAATGGGAATGGATGCCAAGAAGATACACGCATGCCCGAATGATTGTGTATTATTTCAAAAGGACTATGCGGATTTGAAAGATTGTCCAAAATGTGGTGCGTCACGGTATAAATTGATGACTTCGGGGGAGTCCAAAACTGGTTCTCCTGCCAAGGTGATGTGGTATCTACCTATAATATCACGGTTTCAATGCTTGTTTGCCAATCCGATAGATGCGAAGAATTTGAGGTGGCATGCAGATGTTAAGAAAAATAATGATGGGATCCTACGACATGCGTCTGATTCCCCACAGTGGAAGAAGATTAATCTATTGTACCCTAAATTTGGTGAAGAAGTCAGGAATCTAAGACTTGGGCTTTGTACAGACGGGATGAATCTGTACGGGACATTGAGCAGCCAACATAGCACTTGGCCAGTCATGCTTGTTATATACAATCTTCCTCCCTGGCTGTGTATGAAAAATAAGTATGTAATGTTGTCGTTGTTGATATCGGGCCCTAAACAACCTGGAAATGACATCGATGTTTATCTTGAACCTCTGATTGATGACTTAAAGAAACTCTGGGGTGAAGGTGTGATGGCCTATGATGCTTCACGAAGAGAGACATTTCGTTTGCATGCTATGTTATTTTGCACTATTAATGACTTTCCAGCATATGGGAATTTGTCTGGATATAGTGTCAAACGAGCTAAAGTGTGTCCTATATGTGAAGAGAACACTGATTCAACAAGACTAAAACATGGCGGTAAGAATGTATATCTCGGTCATCAAAGGTTTCTTCCAAAATTCCATCTGTATCGTAGGAAGTGCAAAGCATTCAATGGATTGAATGAGGAACGGAGTGCACCTAAACCTATACCAGAGGAGGTTGTTTATGAAAGAGTAAAAGACATTGTCAATGAATTTGGTAAGAGATCACAATGTACTACACAGAGTGACAATTCTTCATTTAAGAAGAAGTCAATATTTTGGGATCTTCCTTATTGGAGTTCTTTGACAGTCAGACATTGTATCGATGTAATGCACGTTGAGAAAAATATCTGTGATAGCATCATTGGTACTCTGTTAAATATACCAGGTAAGACTAAAGATGGGATAAAATCCAAACTGGACCTACGTGAAATGGGAATAAGGTCAGAATTAACAAAATTATGTGAAATGGGTAATAAAAGAACATACTTACCTCCCGCTTGTTACACGTTGTCTAGAAAGGAGAAGAAAGCTTTTTGTGAATGCTTGGTAAATGTTAAGGTGCCACATGGTTACTCATCCAACATCCGTAGATTGGTATCAATGAAATATATGAAGTTGATAGGTCTTAAATCTCATGATTGTCACACTCTAATGCAACAAATATTGCCCGTGGCAATTCGATCTATATTGCCGAAGCATGTAAGGTTTGCAATCACCAGACTTTGTTTCTTTTTCAACAGTCTCTGCAGCAAAGTTATTGACCCTGAGACTCTCGATAATTTACAAAGAGAAGTGGTTGTTACCCTATGTCAGCTTGAGATGTATTTCCCTCCTTCTTTCTTTGATATCATGGTACATCTTGTTGTCCACTTGACTAGGGAAGTGAAATTCTTGGGACCGGTTTTCTTACATTGGATGTATCCCTTTGAACGATACATGAGTATTTTTAAAGGTGATGTTTGAAACCGTTATCGGCCTGAAGGGAGTATAATTGAAGGTTATGTGGCGAGAGAGGTTATGGATTTCTGCAATGACTTTCTCAGTGGTAATGACACTCCTGATAATGACAAGAATATTGACGAGCTATTTGGCAAAGGAATTTTGGGTTCACGTGTGAAAGTAATCAGCCGTGAGCAGTTGGAACAAGGTCATTTGTATATTTTACACCACATGGACGAAGTGAACGTTTATATCGAGGAACATACCAATTTCATCAAAAGACAATATCCTCGAGCCAATACAATGTGGCTTGCTAGAGAGCATAACAAGACTTTTATTAAGTGGTTTGAAGATAAAGTATTACATCAACTATCTCAAACACCAGATGATATTACTGAAACTATCAAATGCCTCGCCTTTAAACCAAAGTTGACTGTTATGTCTTATGAAGGGTATGACATTAATGGATTCACATATTACACAAAGCGCCAAGATGATAAGAGTGTCGTCCAAAACAGTGGGGTCACCCTTCAAGCATCAACTATGTTTTTTGTAAGTGCAAAGGATAAGAGTCCACGTGAAGCTAAAATGTCATATTACGGTGTCATTGAAGACATATGGGAATTTGACTACATATATTTTAGAATTCCGCTCTTCAAATGTAATTGGGTTGATAACACCAAAGGAGTTATAGTGGATGAATTGGGTTTCACTATAGTGAACTTTGAAAAGATTGGCGAGAAGGCTGAACCATTCATATTGGCATCACAGGCGAAACAAGTATTTTATATCGATAATCCTGCAAATGATAAATGGTCGGTTGTTCTTCATGGTAAAAGACAGTTCATTGAAGATCCTATAGATGAAGAACAGTACTATGATAAGTATGATGACTCTAGTCCATTCTCAGTTGGGTTGCCAACACCAACAAATATTAAAGCTAATGATGACTTGTATGTGCGCGGAGATCACAATGAAGGATTGTTAATTGATAAAAAATCGCAATATTAGAGGTATATATGTTTTGTTTTATACGTTTTTATTTTTTCTGAATATGTGAACTTTACAATGTGAGCTTAATTTATAATGTGAATTACTTTACAATGTGAATGTGAACTTTACAATGTGAACTTTACAATGTGATCTTTACAATTTGAATGTGAATTTGAACTTTACAATGTGAGCTTTAGAATTTGAATTACTTTACAATGTGAACTTTACAATTTGAATTACTTTACAATGTGAGCTTTACAATTTGAATTACTGTACAATGTGAGCTTTACACTTTGAATTACTACTTTACAATGTGAACTTTACAATTTGAATGTGAATTTGCATATGGCTAACCATTCTCCTGATGACCGTGCTGATGACTACCGTGAGGGTGAGGACATCAATGCGCCGCCTCACAATGTAAGTTTTAAAAATATATCATATATTTATATCTATATGTCCATTTATAGTTATATCTTTTAAATGTGAATTATTTTGTCAAATTTTAGGTTGATGATGCACAGGTACCATCTGAAGCACTTGAGGCACTTGATCAACAGCACCAAAAAGTTGACAAGAGAAGGGGCATCACTATGATGAAGAAGTTAATTGCGCAAAAGGGCAATGGACCCAAACTTGTTGTGGATTTTGATAATGCAGGAAATGCATGTGGTGTGAATCGCAATTCATTTGTTTCATATCTTGGGTTTGTTACTCGTAGTCATTGCGATTGTCGCTTAGATTCTTGGCATAATGTTTCTAAGGAGAAGAAAGACTTAATATGGAGGGATTTATATGTGAGTTATTATTAATTTGCAATTCTATTTTGTAGATTACTAAATTTTTGGATACTAGTTAATAGCAATTCTATTTTGCAGAGTATATTTGAATTGGATGAAAAGTTGCATCGTAAATGCGTGATGCAACGTTGTGGGAGAGTCCTAAGGAACTATAGGAAAAATCTCACCAGAGAATACATAAAAGAAGCTGACAAGAGGAAGAAGACAGCCACTGAACAGTGGAACTTCCTGGACAAAGAAGAATGGGACGCGTTTGTCGCTTCAAGACAAACTGATGAATTCAAGGTATTAGGCGTCAGTCTCAATCTCATTAATTAATATATGTTGTATTCACCTAGTCAAGATTAACATTTAGTGTTACTAACCAAATCATTAATTTGCATACTAACTAGGCCCTCAGTGAGGCACAAAGATCAAGGCGTGCACTGAATGTGCATGACCACACAATGGGTCCAAAGGGGTATGCAGGCGTTCGCCAAAGACTACAGTCTGAGGCTACTGCTCAGTCTGCTGCTACTCAGGAGTCCTCTACCATAGGTAGCACACCTCTGCCTCACCATGATGTATGGATAGCTGGGAGGCAAAATAATAAGGGAGAAATAACTAAGGCCGCAACTGCTGAGGCGGCTGCAAAAATGGTAAAATACAACTCTTACAGCAATCATTCAAATATTGATTATTTGTGTTGTTTACTTAAGTACAAATTTTTGTTTTGGCGATTAGCGGGAGCTGCACGAGCTGAGGAAACAAGGAAAGTTCATCCCTGAGGGAACAAAGGATGAATTGACAGTTGCTCTGGGTAACCCAGAGCATCCTGGACGTGTTAGGGCTGCTGGCGCTGGTGTGGGCATCAAATCTTTTTTTGGGTCATCCCAGCGCAAACATGTCCCAAAAGTAGGACTTTCACAAGAAGAGGTAACATATTCTTTCTTTATAATGTTACTGTAAAGAGAATTCAAAAATTAGAATTTGATGTTTCTTTTATCCATGTATAGGTAGATAAGCTATTTGATATGAAACTCGAAGAAAAACTCAAAGAAGCAATGAAAAAGTGGCAGGCATCTCAGACTGCCACTTATCAGACAATACCTACTGCAGACTCTACTCCTACTCCTACTGCAGAGGTTGGGAGTAATCCTGTAGAACCACCACCTAGTACATCCACTATAAGTATTTTTATGACATAGTAACTAGTTTTTTAATTCAAGATGATATGTACATATGAAAATGTAGTCGTTTCAAAAAAAGATGATATGTATATATGTATATAACATTCTTTACACAAACATTTGTAGGGGTTGAAGCCATGCCGTCTAAAAAGTAAAGAATATGTCGTTGCAGAGGCGTCAGCTTACCCATCCCTACCAGGGGAAACGTGTCACGGGTCTCCAGTACCAGCTGGTTGGATTCGGGTGAGCCCGATACATATATTCCCCCAGTGGATGGATCTTCCACTGCCATATGCCCACCCAGATTGTGAAACGCTTGGTGAGGCAGTAGGCGGAGTGATATTGTGGCTAAAAGAGGATGTCCTCTTTACTGAAAAGGTATGGTAAATTTACATTACGTTCAATTGTTAGTGTGTGTATATGATGGCAGTTGATATGAAATTATATATATATACAGGTTAAAAAGAAGACACCCACAGCATCTAGGCCTCCACTTCCACCTCCTACATTACCTAGTTGGGTTCCACAGGACCTACCTATCCCGTTAGGTCCTAACTGTAGGGGTATGGCAATATGGTTAGGGGAACATAATATAAACTCCCCTATAACTTTTTCTTCCGATTCAGATGCTACAGGTCAGTCATACGAAACAAAACTATTTATACAAGATATTTTGTGAGTTGTTTCGATATGATTGGCTAAATACATCTGTGATAGAGCTATGGATAAGGTGAGATATTCTTTATACATCCATATACCTTATGTATGATCTGGTGATCTGGTTTCTTATTTATTAATGGATGCGTAATTAATACATATTTTGCAGCTACTTAGACAACATATGTGCAGATTTTGGATTCAAACATGTAGGGTTTTTGATTCCATCTTTGATTAGTCTAGTAGCTAAAGACCCTATATCAGTTCAACAATACTGTTGTGAGGCTTTTTCAAATTTTGCTGTAAAAAAGAAGACGGTGATAATGGATCCATTCAATGTAGAGTAAGTTTACTTTGCTTATTATAATTTGGACTTAAGAAAATTACATTTTATTGTGGATTTTGAGTTATTAATTTTTAACTTTTTTTACTCTAGGGGTAGGCATTGGGAGTTACTGGTTATTGCCTCCGAGACGTTCACTGTGTATTATCTAGATCCTAAGGGGGGGGTAAATTGAATACAAGATTTGGACACATAATGAAAATGACAATATTCCGGTGAGAAATATTTCATTTTTCATATTCGTTAACATATGTTATTACATTACTATTTAATTGCAATGTTCTGTGTTACATTAACATGTAGGGGTTTTGAGGAGTACAAAAAGGCTGGAGGAAAGATCCCCACGAAAAAGAACCAACCAATAATTTGGAAGAACGTGAAAGTAAGTTCCCGACTGCAATATATGTATATATTATTTATGTTAACAATGCTTAATTAGTTGTATTTTTTAATATTTTGTATGTTTGAATTTATAGTGTGCTACACAAGACAACGGATGGGCATGTGGATACTATGTCATGCGATATATGCACATGATTATCAAACATGCCGCACTGGATATCGAGTGTATTGCTCAGGTATTATATAGTGTCATTAGATAATATGATCGAAATATATCAATCTTATTTATAGCTCATTAATTATATATATACATCATTCTCTTTACAGGTGTTTAAAGCTGACCCCATTACAGGAAAGGACTTACCAAATGTTAATGCTCCCTATACGATGGGAGAATTAAATGAAGTAAGAGAAGATTGGGCAACAGTCATACAAATAGTGGGGGCTTTAAAATATAATTGGGATCCTGATAGTGAATAATGACTAAACAATGATATTTTATAAATGAATTTCTGAATTATAATATGTGTGAATGTTTCTACATGTCTTGATGTTTCTACATGTGTCTGAGTGAAAATGAATGAAAGTGTTGGTTGCTATATGAATGTTTCTACATGTGTGAATGTGAATGAATGGAACTACAGATTGCTAGCATGTGTGAATGTTTATAAATGTGTGAAAATAAAATGGAACTGCATGTTGCATTGCTAAATGCATGTGCTACTTTTTTATTGTTAATTTGTAGGTTTGCGGCCTGTTGTCGGCTGATATCAATGGATGTCGTAAAACCTGCAGTTCATAACTGAACTGAACAGGTTTCTCATCCTGCGACCAGCCACAGCAGGTCTGCAGACTGACAGAAAAAAAAAACAATAGGCGTCGGTTATTTGTAAATAACCGACACATAATGTTATAGTGTCGGTTTCTTATCAAATAACCGACGTCTATTTCCTTAACACTACGGTCGTGTTGGCCAGCACGGCCGTGGCACCTGACCATACAACACGTAGTTACAGTGTCAGTTTCCTACTCGTAACTGATGTCTATTCCCTTAACAACACGGACGTGCTGGCCAGCACGACCGTGGCGCGAAGATATATGGCGTCGGTTTTTTACTTATAACCGACACTGATAGTGCCCAACATTGCGCCCTTTCTGTGGCGCGAAGGGTTTGGGTGTCGGTTTCTTAACTAATAACCGACGCCTATAGTCCCATGATGGCGCGTTTTCGGTGGCGCGCGAAGAGTTTGGGTGTCGGTTTCTTATCTAATAACCGACGCCTATAGTCCCCTGATGGCGCGCTTTCGGTGGCGCGCGAAGAGTTTGGGTGTCGGTTTTGGAACTGACGCCTAATGGGTGAGCTTTTAGTGTCGCCCACATAGGTGTCGCTTATAAACCGACACTAAAGGCTTTGAATAACCGACACTAAAGGTAGGTTCTGTAGTAGTGCTCTCTCTCTCTCTCTCTCTATATATATATATATATATATATAGAGAGAGAGAGAGAGAGAAAGAGAGAGAGAGAGAGAGAGAGAATATAAAACGTGTGAACAAATAGACAATAAGACAAGTATATTCATTATCGAGTATTAAAAAATTAACAAAAATAATTTTACAGGAGCTCGGGTAGGGCTGTCAATGGGGAGGGTATGGGGAGGGTAAGGACTTACCCTTATCCTCACCCTCTTGTGGGTAGCGGGTAAGGGTATGGGTTATCCTTCTCAGCAATCCCCTTATCCTCCCCTTACCCTTACCCTCGTCTCCACAGGGTAAATTGAGAGGGTAAAGGGTAAAGGGTAAAGGGTAAGCGGGTAATTTTGATAAAAAAAGAATTTTATACACATTTTGTGTTGATTTTTAATAATTTTATAACTAATTTATTGATAACAACATATAAAACATTATATCCAATTCAAAATCATATGTTTCTCCGTGTAAAGTTAAGTCAATTCACACAATAATATTTTTTATGCATAAATCATTTTTTTCCTTTGTATAAGTATGTATAACAAATAAGTGTTTCACCAACACCTCATTTTCAGCAAGATATATATGTTTTTCCCTCAATAAGAAAGTATTACAAGTACAACAACAAGTCATTTTCCAATGATAGAATAAAGTAACTCTTAAATTCAAATACTAATACAAAAGTGGCTACCAAGTTCATAGATTATAAAAACCTACTAGAACATATTACACGAGAGTCATTACAATAGGTTGGGAGGCTAAAAAGTGGGGGAAAGGACAACAATGGTAGGAGAACTGTGGTCGCAGCGCCACTACAACCTCCACTGAACGACATCGAAGTGAAGAGATACAAGGTAGTATCATGTGGTCGTCTGATGAGTAGCTGCTAGCGGTGGCCAGTGGGTGAACGTCCTACAGTACGGTGGCGTGGAGTTGGCGTGGCTGAGGGCGACGTGGAGTTGGTGTGGCTGAAAGAGACGTGAAGTTGGCTGCCTTCTTGGTGTACGATGGACAGGGAAGTGCGGCAAGCACTGCGCTGAGCGGGGTGTCGCGATGGAACTGAAGACGGAAGCGCAGAAGCCCCAGCCGAACGCGGGGGGTGGGACGGGGGAACGGCCTTAGCGCCTAATCCGTCGTGCGCCTCATGTCTGAGTCTCCGCAGTCTGCAGACCGTAGTGGCGGCTGCTGCAACGCTGCGTTACGCGAGTCCCCCGTCTGATTCTCACGTACGTATCGTAACTGATAACCAAGCGGGTCGCCGTGCCCTAAGAGGCATCCAGTGTTGTTCTTTTATAACTATTCTATTAATATTAGAGTTAAACATTTACAAACTAACCCCTCTAGAATATATTTTTGTGTAATATTTATATCATGTGCGGGTAACAGGGTAACCGGGTATGGATAATGTCCATACCTTACCTTCCCCTTATAGTATAGCAGGGAAACGGGGAACGTGTAAACGGGTAAAGGGTAATAAAAATCTTTACCCTTACCCTTACCCTTACCCTCCAGGGTATAGGAAAGGGTAAATGGATAATACATTCCCCATTGACAGCCCTAAGCTCGGGCAAGAAATTAAACTGCCAGTTCTTTCTGTAAAACCAGAAATACTCATTAGCTGTTTGTCAACCATAAATACTCAAATTGGACAATCTTATAAAATTTACTCGTAAATAAATAACACACTATATAGAATATGTATAATCATTGTCATAATAACATGATAGTACACACAAATTCAAATAAAGAGAGTAGCGGCACAACTTGTTGCACAATTGTATATCATTTCTTTGTAAAAAACAAAAAAGGAGTACAACTAAAAATATCGTCATACTCATTAAAAAAAGTAACATAAATTTTAATTGTTCGGTCTTACAAAAGTCACTCATAAATCAATAATACAATATATAAAACATGTATGTTATCATCATAACAAAATGGTATTGTGCACAAATTCAGATAAAAAGAGAAGTGACATAGTTTGTTGCCCACACATTTCCTATGGCTTTTTAAATCTTTTCCTCTCTATAATAAACTCATATTCGCCTAAAAACAACAACAGTAGTTGGTTGTCTTTGTTTTACTATATTTAACATAAAAAATATTCCCACTATTTTTGTGTTTTGTTTTTTAATATTAAAAGAAGAAACAAATAACTTATTTTTATTGAATACATTTTATATGGCCATTTGAGGAACAATCTATAAGTCGGTAGGTAAGATTTATATGTATTTTTGTTTCCTTTATAAAATATATTACTTTTCACTTATACTCAAAATTACCTAATCCAAACCTAACTCATCAAGTCTATTTTAACAAGCCTGCCTTAATAAGGCATAAGTACAGTGATATTTTTAATTCTTTTTCTTTCCTTTCCTATCCATTTCCTCTCTCTCCCCCCTTCTCTCTCTCTCTCTCTCTCTCTCTCTCTCTCTCTCTCTCTCTCTCTCTCTCAATAACCCAATTTTTCACTAGGTAGATGGGGCATTGTTTTCTAGTCTCCCTACGACTAGTATGTCATTGTTCTCTCCAAGAATCGGGTACATGTCCCATCTGTTTAAGAAGCATGTAATAGTAGTACGGAAAACGTATCAAATTACACACGTCGTTTTGTGATCCTTTGCCATACAATTATTTTACAATATCTAATATAAGATTTGTTTGTCTATCATCTTCATGTATGTATTTCTTTCTTTATATGCAGTGGCAAATCCAGAATGTATGATATGGGGGGCTGAGTTACTATGGGAAATTTTCACTACATATATAGATAGAAAAATTAATATATGTTTGGATAAAACTTAAAAAATAGACTCAAAATAATTTTTCTTTATCTCCAGCATACAAATTAAGTTATTAATAGAATAAAACATAAATTCGATGACACAATATGGTTCTTTCTACCAAAGTAGTGTATTTCTATAAGTGTCAAAAGTCATAGATGGTAAATAATTTGACTACATCGCTTTCAAATTGAATAATTAGATAATTAACATAGTCATTTTGCATTATCACGTGATCCTACAATATGTATAATATTACTCACCATCATCATCATCTACGCCTCAATCCCAACCATATGTAGCCAGCTATCTATAATATTACTAGCATATAAAAAGAATATGATATATAGGAATATGAGAGCAAATTCAACTTATTGATATAGAGTAGACAATCAAATACAATGTGATCATGTATAGTAAATGGTGACATATCAGAAGATCCATATAACTTTTCATACTAGTCTATTCGTCTAATATAGAAGATATGAGTATAATGTGGAGTATAATAAATTTTACTATAGTGTTATTATGTTATGTTTGGCATGCTGAAAACTTTATGAGGAAAAAAGAAGAAAAGTTATTTATCAAGTTGTAATACACACACAAAATTGTGCAAAGGTGAGGTAAGAAACTAAAAATAAAAAAGAAGAAAGATCTATCCATGTAGTTTTTATTTTAAGATTAGGAAAGAGAGGAGAGGAAAGAAATAATGATATGTTGTTTTTGGCTCATTTTCATTGCTATGTCATCTCTCTCTCTCTCTCTCTCTATTTGATGAAAAACATATCATGTGGTCATTTGTCCTTTTTTATTCCCCTTCTCTTTTGCCTTATTTTAAACATAAATTACATATTATGGTATTTTTCAAACTTTATGTAGATCAAAAGATCAACATTGACTTCCTTAAGTATATATAAATTGTAAAATTGGTACTTGAATGAACTCTAAATCTTTATTTATATGTAATTAAGGTTGTATCAGATACCATGTACAAATAGATATTTGGATCAATCTCTACTTAGATACATCGTTTTTTTTGTCTAGATAGTGATGATTGATTAAACTTTGAAAGAAAAGAAATAAAAAAATGGTGATTGTTTGTGCAATCGTGGTAATCATGCTTTATATTGGTGTGCAATTATAATTGAGTGCACTGATTAGATTTATAGATATATATATTTCAATTAAAGATTCAATAACATTGCTTGAAACTCCAATTAACACATCATCATAACATTTGTTTTATAAAAATTTTATTATTTTTTTTCTAAATTTGGGAGTACATGGGCTAGTTAGTCTTAAAATATCTCATCTTCTAATTATAATAGACGAGTTGCATAAATTATTACACAAATTGATATGAAATTAATAATGCAAGTTGATAGGAAAGGAATATGCGGGCCAAACATTTAAATATTACTTTCTAAAATTGTAAGTGACGATATCCATGCTAAAAATATATATTTGATAATATATGAGGAGATAAGAGAAATAATTGTCTAACATATTTAGTTTAACTCCTAAAATATATATGCATAAAGAAGGATGACAGAATTGGTTAAAGAAGAAATGGAAGGTTGCAACCTAAGCAGTATATTAATTACATTCACGACTTTTTATTTTCTACATGATATTATAGAAATATCATGATTATTATATTTCTAGCGGTGGGACTTCAGTCTGGATATCCCCCTTGTGGCTCCGTCTCTATTTATATAAACATTTTCTCTCTAAATAATTTACACTAAGTGTCATGTTGTTTAATAAGTAGAGATCATTTTGCTCCATGCTCTAAAGTAAACAAAGAATAAATTCTTGTGGTGCACCAGTTTAAGATAATGTATGAACACATAGTTTTTATTAGTGTTTGTATTTATGAGTTATGATAGTTAACGTTTTAAAAAAACCTAAATAAAAATAAAAAATAATTGTTTTTGTTTATTAATAATATAAGTGAATATAAAATTAGTATTTAGATAGTAATTATGAAAGGAGATTTTCTTATATGTTATGAGTGTAGACTTATAATAAGTCTTAAGGGTACTAAATAGACATAGTATATAACTTGTCTCGATTGTCATGGCCTACAGCCATGACAAGGGGCTAGCGGATAAGCTCCAACACAACGTAATTATATCCAAAACAGAATACATAACTATAGACTTAATGTATACATAGAGACGTGTACTTGATCAATTCATAACAACTTTTGGCAAGCTTATGTACATATTCTTACTATCAAATGAAATGTGGGACGATTTTGGACTTGGCTTGTTAAAAAAAATGGCCCATACGCAGCCAACATAATGAATACTTGTTTCAGGTTAGATTTAGGTTGGTTCATATAGCATAGAAAATTCAAAATTTCTAAAAAATAAAAGTATAGATATATATCAATAATATTATATGAAGATGCTTGAGTGGATGAATGCAATGTGTGATATATTTGTGGATAGGCCATTATGTTCTATACTATACATCATGATGCACATACAATGCAATTTGTTAATTTTTTAATTATTACAGAGATGTACTCCTTCTCCCTTGTCCTGCAAGGTACACAAAAGCAGTAACCATAGATGAGGGGAAGAGAAGGACCATTACGATATGAGGTTTTTGGGATCTATCCCCAATAAGTAGGGATGCAAAGACTATGGCCATCCTCACCAAAGTGAAGGAGGGAGAAATTATTGAATTCAAAGAAAATTTGAAGGAGAAAAAGAAGATAAGTCAGTGATCGCAAAATAGAATGGGGATTTTAGGAAATCTAGAGTTAGTTTGTAATATAAACACTATTGGGTTTTAGGGGAGACAGAGAAGGCAGCGGAAACAAAAAATTTCCTCTCCCAAACCCAGAACAAAGGAAATGCGTCAACGTCTCTACAATAGGAAGGATGATTTGTAGAAACGTACCTTGTCCTGAGGCTTGCTCGGCGACGTTACCTCGTGGCTCGTGCGGTCTTCACCTCCGGTCTTGGACGGTGTCTGTGCAGCTCCTGGTCTCACCAGGACAGTCAGCTCCTGATCTCACCGGGACTGTCGGGATTGACAGCTGTCCTCCAAGTGGCAGAAGTCTCCCGCCTCTGAAGTAGTCCACACGGACCACCTGGAACTCCGATCTCCTTGTCCCACAAGGAATCGGAAGGAGTCGCACCCTCCTGTCGGCGTACTAGTCACCGACACACTCTCCTGCCACCAGTCGCTTGCTGCAGTTGTCTTTTCCTTGTTGTGCCTCCCTTATCGGGTAGCACTTGCTCGGGCTCTCTCTCAGTTACCAAAACCAGAGAGAACGACAACTTTACATAGCAACTGGTGTACTGAGTTGTTGTTATGAGAAGCCCCCACTACCCCTATATATATAGGAGGGTCATGGGACAAGGTTCTCTACCTCAGACAATGCGGGATTAATGCAGGAGTAGAAGGGTTCAAGATTTTCTACAAAACAACCAACTACGCCACCTGAACTGATCATTTCATACATGAAACGGTCGGTTGGGAGTTGAGTCGATCGGTTGGGGTACCTGAGCCGATCGGTTCACTTCTGAGCCGATCGGTTCGTGGTCCTGATCCAACTCAATTTGACTTCCAAATTTATTTCTGATTAATCAAATATTAATCCTTGTCCAAATTGAATTTGTACAAATGAAACAAATTGTATTTGCAAAATAGTCTTCTCACTTTCCAAACGATCTCGATTAGACCATTTGAGCCGATCGGTTCAACCCTTGAACCGGTCATCTCAGCCTATATTGAGTCGATCAGTTCATCACATGAGTCGATCGGTTCACCAACCTGAGCCGATCGATTCAACTCTTGAGCCGATCAGTTGGAGCAGCAGACTGTGCAAATCAGTCAATTGTAGTTTCAATCAATCTGATACTCTAATCAATCGGTCCAACACCTTGAATACTATGATATTGAGCTATCAATTGATTGGGAGTTTAATTGGACTACTAAACTCCTTTAGTAACCAATCCAAACATCATTTGTGGATAAACTCGTCTTCCATGTTAAATCCTATGTGTGTGACCCTACAGGTCCATTTCACGTTGGCAGTGAAAGTCCATAACACTTATGACTTCACAAGCAAAGAGTGATGCCTAGTCGCACATCCGTGCTACCCAAGTGAAATAGAAAGTTGGAGAATAACTTTCAATCCTACAATCCATGAATGGTGTTACAACGAATGTATAATTCCTTTGTCACTGATATCCCGAATAAACTCAAGGCATGGAACAGTCATCCTATCAACGTTCATTCACTTTCTTGATCTCAGAGTAGATTGGAGGAGATATGTATGACATCAATATCACATACTGATTCACACATGCTTGCGCACGCCTATCTCAATCCTACTCATCAAGTGGCCATGGATATCAAACTCCCTTAGGAGGGACAAATCCCATATCTATCACTCACCCATCAAAAGCCCCATGTGTCAAAGCCACCCAATCATCACCTTTATAACAACCCATGTTACAGGACTGTGTTTGATGATGTCAAAGTGTACCCAATGACATGTGTTGAGTGTAGTGATTTTAGGTCAAAGAATCACACTCACCATCATCACTGTGAGAACTGACAGTGACTACCATGTCATGGTTCCATGTGTCAAACTCACAGTGGGTCTGTCCGGTAAACTTGTTCTCCAACAAGTACCTATGTGTTTGGTTTGATATCTCCATATCATGACTAATGAGATTTTGTCATCAACCAACACCACAATCTAGTCTTGTGTCTCATTGTTGTCTATCTACCTTCCACAATGACATCTGACTAGGGACATAACAAGAATGTACAAACTCTTAGCATCCATATGATCCCATCGTTCAGGTCATGAACATGAAGGCATACGTCATTGAGTACTGTCATTCTCTAGACATTCAATATGTTCTATCATTATCTCATATGACTGAACCAGAAAGAACTAGAAGCTTGACTTTGATCTTTATCAAATCAATCTTAATGTATCCCACCAATCATCCCATGATTGGCTCTCAGGGCATACATACCAACAGACTCCCACTTGCACAGCGAGTCAATCACCCTTGAATTATATTCATAGTGATCTTCAAATATGTCTCACATGTTACTGTGCTCTAGTGCTATCATAGTGAGTTATGGCAACCCCTTGCCAAAGTCGGTATTAACTGCATGTCTCTCATCTCCTCCATGTACGTCAGACGTATGAGATGGAGTTGTCGTAATATATGATCTAGTATTCCTTTGCTAACTTTTAGCCACATTGTATGACCAAGTACTCCTAACTTGTCATCAATGACCAGAATAGTTATAAGTTCATCTCATGAACTTCCAGATCCATATAGTATCCACTGTTGTTCTCTAACACACGGATACTCGGCCTTTCCTTTTAAACTTCTTTATTGGAACGTTTCCAATTATCAACAAGCATTCACTTTTATATATCCCGTATATATTTTGCGATTAATTTTCTGTCCTTTTTGGAAGTTAGCATCAGTGTAACTCTTTACAGTGAACTCTTCCTTATTTCCATAGAACTAGTACTTCTCAAGTACTTATCAAGTTCTTATGGTATTCTAGTAACCCTTACTGGAACTAGACAGACATCCACTCGTCATGTCCCACATACGAGTTATCAGGATGAGCACATCATATTGCCATGTCCTACATACAAAATGATGAATGCACTTTATTTTTCTATGTCTATACATGCAAGATAATGGGATGATCATATACATGATAGATCCATATCTATTCTTAGTGTTCCCATTCTTTATAAGAATTGGACACTTGGCCTTGGGATACTAACTCCATGTAACATGGACAAGTTTTCTCCCACTGAATCTATGCACACTGAACCCTTCAGTATAGATTGCCAATGTATGCTCTCTCTTTTCAAGTCAAGAGGTTTTTGAGAACTGTCTTTATAGATCTCTATTCATATCACATAGGAAACGTCTCTATCTTCTTTAAAGATAATTTCCACTTTGGATTCCCATTCTAGAACATTTCCATTTCACATCAACGTGTGGAATGTGAATACACTCCCACTAAATCACAGATCTCTCTTTATCTTTGTCATATCAGTCAAATCCTTTGACTATATCATCAAAGTAAAGATCACAGTTCTGAGTTGCTTGTACTTAATCGATCATATTGATTAATCCATTGTAACTTATAGACTTCATTTGCATTAATGGATTCATAAACCTTATAGGTTGCGTCATGTACACATCCTTGTTTTATTCCTCATAGGAATGCGGTTTTAGTATCCATATGCCAAATATCTTAGTCATTAAGTTGCAATCAACAAGCATCATCCTTCTCAAAATGTTATCCATGTGTCTTAACACTTAAGACTCATTCACACTTATGGATTTCATCCCAATGGGTGCTACCATCAAGGTCATACCTTATGGTTCACATGGAAGTCATTTAGGATGTAATGGTCATAAACCATAACTCAAAATATGGTTCCTCATATTCATCTAGATAGTTGACTCATCATATGACCAACTTATCACATAGATAATTGAGGTGTATCTGTTAAGGATATAAGAACTCACAACTCCTTGTGATTCTTAATGTCCTTTATTAGTGTGGGGTATTCTTTATTTAAGAAGAAATTAGTTATTTGATAATCATCCTCTAACTCCTTAGAATATGACTCCCTTTGATTTAGACATCACCATGCCTTAATCATGAGTTCACTATGATACACTATCATAATCACTCACAAGGTTATTAAACATTTGGTCCAAGTATTTTATTCATTGATCTCATCAAGAATTAACACTTTACCAAATTCGTACTTCATCTATGATATTCTTGAACACTTCATGATATTCGTATTGGTATTTCTATAAACACCGTTTGAAGTATTAGAATTTGCTTCAATAGGTATGTAAATACATCACATGTATTATACCTAATAGGATAATCATTCTCCCACTATCATTAGTGAAGATTGATTAATCATGTCTAAGAGATTCATGTCTCTTACTAGTTCTCTAACCAAAAGAGTCTAGATTTATCCATCATATGGAAACTAGAAATGAATTTCTCATGATTTATGCTAATTTGATTGTTTGAGTTGTCAATAACTTTTAGGTATCATTTTATCTTATGCATACTAAGTACCACAAGATAAACAAGGCATTACCATAAAGATCATATCTTTGAGATTGAAACACCAACTTTATTAATTGATATCATTGTCATACAATATGCAAAATAATGTGTTTCTATCCATTGGCAAATATGAAATAGCAGTTCATAACTCTATTACATGCCTTTAAGGCTGAAAATAAACTAAAGTACTCCTATCTATGGAGGCAACACTTGCCCCATTTATTGAGTGTTTTACATTTTATATCTTGGTATCATATACCTCAAAATGTTACAAGTTTATTTCATGACACCTTCAGGTGGAGACGTATGTTGCCTCCTTCTTCTTTAGTTCTTCCAGATAGAGTGGACAATTCCTTTTCCAATGTCCTGGTTTTTGACAATGGTGGCAATTGCCTCTCTTGGTCACACCTCCTTTGGCCTTGAGAGCTGAAGATGCCTTGGGATGCTGGCTAGCATTAGAACCCTTCTTAGCTTTTCCCTTGCCCTTGCGCTTGGACTTGCCTTTCTTGTCGCTGATCATCATCACAGACTTAGGCGTGTCCTTCTTCATCTGTGTCTCGACTTTCCTCAACATGCCCAACAACTCTATCAACGGCTTGTCAAAGTTGTTCATGTTGTAGTTCATCACAAACTGACTGTAAGATTCTGGCAACGATTGCAGTATCACGTCAGTAGCCAACTCTTGGCTCAGGGGAAATCCCAGTCTTGTCAGGTTCTCCACATACCCAATCATCTTGAGTGTGTGAGGACCAACTGGTTCTCTTTCTGTCATGACACACTTAAACAGCACCCTGGAGACATCATATCTCTCTTGCCGTGCTTGATCTTCAGACATGTTCTTGAGATGCTGAATCATCTCAATGACACCCATGTTCTCATGTTGTCTCTGCAACTCGTGGTTCATGGAGCACAACATCAAGCACTTTGCATCAATGGCATCATCAGAAAGTTTCTTATAAGCATCCCTTTCTGCCTTTGGTGTGGTAGGAGCAGGTTTCTATGGAACTGGAGTATCCAGAACATAGACCTTTCGCTCTTGAGTGAGAACAATTCTCAACATCCTAAACCAGTCATGGAAGTTAGTCCCATTCACCTTGTCCTTCTCAAGGACCGATCACAATGAAAAGTGATTGTTGTTTTTTGTCATTTGTTCTACAAAAGGAAATATATGCAATTTAGTCCAAAACTCAATTTTGACTTATTTGATTGATTTGAAAAGTTGACGATATAATTAGGACTTTAATTAATTATCGCTCCTACTATTTTTGTTCGAATTTATAGCTCTCACTATCAATTCGGAAGATTGTAGTGTACCATCTTCTAGTGGGTCAAGATCCTGAAATCCTCTAAGTCATGGACCAGCTAGGGCTGTCATCCACAACTTAGATCTTCCAGGTAGGCAACTTTTTCCAATTGCATCATATGCAACTCTTGAAAGATGTCATATGCAACTCCTTGCCATGATCACCTCCATGCCTCAAGGTGGTAGATCCTATCTAGGTCACCTTGTTAAGTCTGACCCAAAGCCAACATGATGAATATGCACCCTGCTAGGGCAGACCCACACATTCATCCTTCACGCTTCCATGAGATAGACGGTGCACCACGCTAGGGCGTGCCCACACTTGGCTGATCAAGCTTTTCACGTGTTTTGCATTTGGAAGGCGTCTAAAACGTTAATATTTAATGAGGGATTTGGTTTTTATAGGTACATATACATATCCAATCACCACAATACATAGTACGTATCATATATATGCTATATCCCACAGAAAACATGTGAAACGATAAAAGCGATGATTACGTCCATCCTAATGTGATTCCTCGAGCCAATAGGAATCATGTTCATCTAGGTCCACATCACATGCAACCTGTAAAAGATGAGCTCTATGCTTTGCCATTCTGGGTTTGATCAACTCATCTCCATGATTGATCGGCTTTCCATTAGGCTGGTCGGTTGGGTGCCACCAGCCGATCGGTTGGCTCCTCCAACCAATCGGTTCGTATGGTCATCGTGCATCTCCTCATGGCCACCACCTAATCGTCTCACTCCACAAACCGGTCATCTGGATCACCAACCGATCGGTTCACACCTTGAACCGATCGTCTCAGTTGTCGTCAGGTTGTCCGCCGTTCTTTGACATAACAGGAAATAAAAGATCTATCCTATTTACATTTAAATTGGGAAACCCAGAGTTACATTGGGGGGAGCAAAGGTAGGAAAGAAATCTCGAGTTATCTCGAGTTACATCAGGAATAGGAGATAGGGTATCAATGCGCAGACCGAGATGCAAGCAATCCACATATAATCAAGCACACATACATAGGGTTTATTGGCCATAACCACGTTATACATCTACCATAAAACTCGTTTAAGGGCGACGCGTATCGAGTGCATTCATATTACATATCATATATGTATATTGGGATTTGTGGATTTAGGATTGGACATGCATAAAGCCAATTTTATTCGCATCGTATGCAATAAATAAAGGTGACAAATCAAAATTGATCATATCGATAATCCTAAAGCATAGAGCAGTTGACGTGGCTCTGAAACCAATGTTGGGTTTTAGGAGAGATAGAGAACGCAGCAGAAACAAAACTTTTCCTCTCCCAAACCCAGAACAAAGGAAACGCGTCAACGTCTATACAATAGGAAGGATGGTTTGTAGAAGCGTACCATATCCCGAGGCTTGCTCGGCGACGTTACCTCGCGGCTTGTACGGTCTTCACCTCCGGTCTTGGACAGTGTCTGTGCATCTCCTGGTCTCACCGGGACTGTCAGCTCCTGGTCTCATCAGGACTATCAGGATTGACAACTGTACTCCGAGCGGTAGGTCTCCCGCCTCTGAAGTAGTCCACATGGACCACATGGAACTCCGATCTCCTTATCCCACAAGGAATCGGAAGGATTCATACCCTCCTATCGGTGTACTAGTCACTGACACACTCTCCTGCCACCAGTCGCTTTCTGCACTTGTCTTTCCCTTGATGTGCCTCCCTTATCGGGTAGCACTTGCTCGGGCTCTCTCTCGGTTACCAAAACCAGAGAGAACAACAACTTTACAGAGCAACTGGTGCACTGAGTTGTTGTTCTGAGAAGCTCCCACTACCCCTATATATAGGAGGGTCATGGGACATGGTTCTCTACCCCGGGCAATGCGGGATTAATCCAGGAGTAGAAGGGTTTGAGATTTTCCACAAAAAAACCAACTGTGCCACCTGAACCGATCGTTTCATACATGAAACGGTCAGTTGGTGAGTTGAGACGATCGGTTCACACCTCAACCGATCGGTTGGGGTGCCTGAGCCGATTGGTTCACTTCTGAGATGATCGGTTCGTGGTCTTGATCCAACTCAAATTGACTTCCAAATTTGTTTCTGATTAATCAAATATTAATCCTTGTCTAAATCGAATTTGTACAAGTGAAACAAATTGTATTTGCAAAATAGTCTTCTCACTTTCTAAATGATCTCGGTTAGACCAGTTGAGCCGATCGGTTCAACCCTTGAACCAGTCATCTCAGCCTGTCTTGAGCCGATCGATTCATCACATGAGCCGATCGGTTAAACTCTTGAGCCGATCGATTGGAGCAGCAGACTGTGCAAATCAGTCAATTGCATTTTCAATCAATCTGATACTCTAATCAATCGGTCCAACACCTTGAACACTATGATATTGAGATATCAATTGATTGGGTGTTTAATTGGACTACTAAACTCCTTTAGTAACCAATCCAAACATCGTTTGTGGATAAACTCCTCTTCCAGGTTAAATCCTATGTGTGTGACCCTGCAGGTCCATTTCACGTTGGCAATGAAAGTCCATAACACTTATGACTTCACAAGCAAAGAGCGGTGCCTAGTCACACATCAGTGCTACCCAAGTGAAATAGAAAGTTGGAGAACAACTTTCAATCCTACAATATGTGAATGTTGTTATAGTGAATGTATAATATCCTTTATCACTGATATCCCGAATAAACTCAAGGCATGGAACAGTCATCCTGTCAACGTTCATTCACTTTCTTGATCTCAGAGTAGATTGGAGGAGATATGTATGACATCAATATCACATACTGATTCACACATGCGTGTGTACGCCTATCTCAATCCTACTCATCAAGTGGCCATGGATATCAAACTCCCTCAGGAGGGACAAATCCCATATCTATCACTCACCCCTCAAAAGCCCCATGTGTCAAAGCCACCCAATCATCACCTTTATACCAACCCATGTTTCAGGACTGCATTTGATGATGTCAAAGTGTACCCATGTGTAGAGTGTAGTGATTTCAGGTCAAAGAATCACACTCACCACCATCACTATGAGAACTGACTGTGACTACCACATCATGGTTCCATGTGTCAAACTCACGGTGGGTCTGTCCGGTAAACTTGTTCTCCAACAAGTACCTATGTGTTTGGTTTGATATCTCCATATCATGACTAATGAGATTCTTTCATCAACCAACACTACAATCTAGTGTTGTGTGTCATTGTTGTTTATCTACCTTCTACAATGACATCCGACTAGGGACATAACAAGAAATGTACAAACTCTTAGCATCCGTATGATCCCATCGTTCAGGTCATAAACCTGAAGGCATACATCATTGAGTACTATCATTCTCTAGACATTCAATTTGTTCTATCATTATCTCATATGACTGAACTAGAAAGAACTGGAAGCTTGCCTTTGATCTTTATCAAATCAATCTTAATGTATCCCACCAATCATCCCATGATTGGCTCTCAGGGCATACATACCAACAAACACTAAGATATAAGATGATGTGACCCAATACATTAACTTGATAATTTGAGGATAAATAAAAATAGCAAATGGTTTGCTTGCAGGAAATCTAGAGTTAGTTTGTAATATAAACACTAAGAGATAAGGTAATGTGACCCAATAAATTAACTTGATAATTTGAGGATAAATACGAAAACCGGATGTTTTAAGTTCAATAAATTTAGAGTTAGCTTGTAATATGAACACTAAGAGATGAGGTAATGTGAGCCAACAAATTAACTTGATAATTTGAGGATAAATAAAGAATGAGATGATGATACATCAAAATGTAGAGGTCTAATAGAGGTGATTTTACATATTAGTTGGTAATGATGTTTCCTACCTTTGAAATTTTCTTGGTATATATTTATTAGTATTTTAAACAAGCTTCAAAATGTATTCAATTCGACTTTGAAGGTTTTGGTAATTTTGCCAAAGAATGATAGAGAGTTCTTACTTATGTAGAAAGTACAACCGTATTCTTATTAAGGTAATAGTTTCATCAATTTTGGATTTATTTTTGATAAAAAATTAATGAAAAAAGAGCTCAAGATGTAATTTTTCTTATGCAAACAATGTTTGTCCATTCATGGAGATTAGTAGATTAAGAAATCTAGATTCCAAGATTGCATGATTTCTCCAATGAAGGGAAGAGAGGGACCATTGTGTTGTGAGATTTTTGGGACCCATCCCCTATAAGTAGGGATGAAAAAGCTATGAACATCCTCAATTTGAAGGAGGGAGAATTATTGAATTAAAATGAATATTTGTAGGAGAAAAAGAAGATAAGTCGTGATAGCAAAAGAGTCGGGAGAACTGGGGATTTTTAATCATATTCCTCATTGGAGGAATGACTAGCCACATGTAGCACCCCCATTTATACATCACATGAATGGAAGAAAAACATTATTTTTCCAACTTGGGAGTGTCACTAACATGATATTTATCGCAATAATGATAGAAATAAAATCAACAAAGACCAATGTGCAAAATACATTATCATTCATTCCTAGACAAGGAACCTTGTACAAAAGCTTGGCAAAAAAATCTAAATACAAAAATGTAATACTTATGCATTTTTTACTAGGCTCTTGGATCGTGTAAATGATACCCCACTAAGCAATTCTCTTAAACATGCATGGATAAAAACTTTGGCACAAACACTCCTCTTGAATCTTGATACCTGCAAATGTCTCATCCCCAACCATGCACGAATAGAAAATTAGAGTTAGAGTAAGTGGTAATTAATTCTAAACAAGTAAATATAGATGTATTGTGACTGAGAGCTGAAATTTAAAACTTAAAACCATGAAAATTTTCCAAATTAAGAAAGATTTT
This sequence comes from Alisma plantago-aquatica, assembly GCA_963693085.1. Lineage (NCBI taxonomy): Eukaryota > Viridiplantae > Streptophyta > Magnoliopsida > Alismatales > Alismataceae > Alisma > Alisma plantago-aquatica. The sequence goes on along the minus strand of OY856415.1, from coordinate 191,082,852 downwards.
GTTTGTGATTTTTTCTTTAGTGGCCACTGTTATATAATAAGTCCTCTTATATTGGCACAACGTGCCCATTATGAGACCAAAGTGTCGTCTTTGGTGCAACACACCTTCTGTCGGCACAAAGTGTCCTCTATGACATCAAAATATCCTCTATGGTGCAACACACCTTCTTTGGCACAAAGTGCCCTCTATGACACCCGTAATGTCTGACACATCGCACCTCTATATTGTGTGGAGATTCTCTTGTGATGAGTTGTCATATAACATATAATTAGGGTTCTAGGGTCTTTCTTAATTATGAATCTCTTGTCTTGAAATTTGAATCTCTTATCTTTAAATCTGAATTTGTACTCTGAATCTAAATATGAAATATGTATTCTCTAAAAAAATCTATTTTCATTTAGATAATGGACTAAAATACTTTGTAATGAGAACTACAACTTTAACAGTCTTACTGGTCTAATTTGTATCTTTATGTATAACATGCAACTAAGATCACTAGAAGTCTACAATACACAAGCTATAATTATCACAATCTAAGATCTTAAAAATATGATAGTAGTTGTACTACTACATGAAAAGGAACACTCTGGAATGACAATTTAGACTAATCATCTAAATATAATGCCAAGAATTTAATGCATGGCCCACTTATGTCAGATATCGAGCATATCCTTGATGTAGTCTTCATTCCTTAATGTGTAGCCAAATCACTTGGACATCATGAAAGTGCAATGAGTTCATGCATAATTTCCCTCTTTCATTTCTAAATCTCAAACCCGATCACCCCAACCTTGTAAACCAAAAAAAATCTTATGCAGACAAAATCAATCTACGATCTAAATCACTTCCATTTTTAAACATTAAATTAAACCAAATGTATATAGCATATTATTACCAACATGCCCATATAAATCAACAATCATCTTATGCACAAATATATGATTATATACATCATATGCTGAGAGTAAACTTCAAACATAATCACATGTATTAATCTTACTGACTTAGTTATTAAATCATAGGAACATGCAATTAAAATCATATTCGTGACCACATTGGCATATTCATATCACATATTGACTAAAAATAATCACTAATTATCTTACTTTTTTTTTAAGGCTATCACCAATTATCTTACTTAATGGCCACTTAGGCCCAAAAATCAATTAATAAATTATTATACATAAAACTCCACCAAATCTTTGGAACATCAAGAACCATGTATACTAGGGTTTAAAAAAATCTAAAAATTTGATCGATTCATAGCCAAATAATAGGCAAACCCAAAATGCTCTAATTAGGGTTTACATCAAAAGCTTAAGTAAAACATCAAATAAGAGTGATTAGGCTTTAGAATTGTTGACTCAAGGTGTACATTGAATAAACCCTTATTTAAATGATGACTAAACCATTCCACTTATTTGTGTCTAATGCTTCTACTTGAGTGATTTCATATTAGATAGACGTAACTTGCATATCCTAAGTTGATGAAATCAAGTCATACAAGCACAAAGATCAAGATTTAAGAATAGATAGTTTTCTCCTTAGATCTTTGATGTAAATCACTTGTAAGGATTGTATGACTTGTAATTAAGCTCGTAAGTGTAATATTATTAATTATGATGAGTTATAGTATGTTTTAGAGGACTTGACAAAGTCCAAGATAGGTGGTTGTTTCGGTCATGTTTGCCCTAAGGTAACTCAGCCAACAACCCTTAATATTCACTCTGTCAGGAATCTTTGTCGATCAAGTTTCTTACCATTAGATAACTCAACCGACCAAAGAAGCTAGCTAGACAAGGAGTCTTGTCAGCCAAGTTGTCCTTGGACCTAACTTGAATGACAACCTTGTCAGACGAGTTGTCCTTGTACCTAATTGACCAACAACCAATTCTGCTTTGCAAAAACTAGCTATTAAAGAGAGTCCCAAGTGAAATTTATCTATTGGACTATCCCCAAATAGCTAGAATTCATCCTAAATGGTTCTAACGGCTAGGAGGCATCCTCAAATATAAATAAGACTCCTTGGGCTTCATCCCATGGTTAACCAAGTACTATGAATGTCCCTATACTATAACTGAGAGAGATTTTCCTCCAAAGAGTATCCATCCACTCTCATGAGCTTCTTCACTTGGTACATCCGTTAGAGTGAGTAGGAGATTTGTAAGAGAGCTAGGCTTACATGTCTATCTTATGAGGCTCTTGCTTCCTCAATCTTCCAATCCCTCTTTCTACAATGAAGATGGAGATTCTCTTTCTTGTCTGAGAGAGGTGAATAAGAAGAATGGAAGGAGTGACTTGTGAAAAGCTTCTCCTTGATGAAGGTGAAGTCAAAGGTGAGATATACAAGTCAAGAATGGGTAAGACCTTGAAAGTCGAAGACTCATTGCAAGAGTGGGTAAGTCCTTAGCAAAGGCCGAAAAATCATTGAAAGAGTAGGTAAGTCCTTGGTGAGGTGCAAGATTCTGGGTCATGGATAGGTAAGTCGTTTAATGGTTATTGACTCCTTGATAAAAAAAAATTCCAGTTTAGACTTTGATCTAGAAAAGGGTGGTCTTATGTTGTAACTCTTATAATGGAATATAAGGAGTGAGACATGGTTGAAAATCCTAAATATTGACCCCTCTAGGTAGTGGATGTACATCTACAAGTTTAAGGTTAGAACCAGTGTAAATAACTTGTGTTATTTGGTACTTGTTCAATCTCTCTCACCCTTGCTATGCATGTTTAGTTGCACTCAAATTTCATATACACAACACTATCTCGGGATATATCTTGAAGGTCTAATGAATTTTGTTTAAGTAGTTTTAGCTCTATTCACCTTCACTTTTAGAGCTCATTATAGATCTAGTGATTGGTATCAGAGCAACATCTTCTCCAAGTAATATTTCTACAAGTAGGAGAGACATAATTGTTTTCCTAAGTGGGGAATTTTATTAAAAGGAAAGTTACTTTGTTTTAGAGGATGGACGTCTCTTCCCTTAAAATTTTCATTGTCGGGAATCCTCACACCTATCAATTGTTATAGAGATGATCCCTATCCACATGCCTATAAGAAGGTTTTGTCGACCCCAAGTCTCCCCACAAACTTGATACTAATCTTGGAGTAGACGATCATGGCAAACCATTCTATTATGCACCATTGCCCATCTCTTATTGCTTTTGTATGCGAAGGATGGGCGCCATGTTTGCAATCTCAGACCACTCCAAGGATCTCAGATGTCCCTTAGAATTCCTTCGACCCCAATTAGATTCACCTTTCTCTGAGGCGAGAAGGATGTATTTCTATTTTTAGACCTGCAAAGTCCCTCTTTAAAGAGATTCACCCGTGGTCAGGGTTTCCACCATCCCTATCACCTCCTTCTCAATCCACGTCATGCCAAGCCTTCAAGGGTGTAAGATGGTTCCCAGACCCTGTGTCATCCTTGCGAAGGATGGGGTAAGGTAGTCGATGTGGATGATGACCTCCCCTGCATGCGATAGACAAGCATTGCGTGAGGAAGGATATGGACAAGGGCCAAAAGAACCGAAGGCCCCTATGGCTATATGTCACCAATAAGGGTAATGAGGTAATTCCCACCCCTCTATCTTTAGTTGGCCCAATAACAAGTTGAAATGAGATAGTGGTTGATGTGTCAACCAATTATTTGTCCATTAGTATTTATCTTGCAAATAATGTAGTAAATAGAGCGTATCTCAAAATATGGTAAAATATATATATACCAAATTGATCAGAAAATGTGAGTAGTGTGAATAAAATATAATTGAGTCATAATTATAATCATGATTTCAAGTGTAGGCCCAATACTTGATTATGTGGTGATTAATATGTGGTAACCCTAGAATTGGTAATTAGAGTGTTGAACACATAAATACGTTTACTTCATGTTATAATCTGATATTGATGAATATGATGAGAATCTTATTCCCAATACATGTTGGGTAATAATGATCACCATTAAAGGTTGGAGTCATAAACATGATAGTTGGAGTTTGGAAACTAATCTTCTTGGGTCATTACGATCTTAAGTTGCATAAACTAACATAGTTACTCAATATGGTCTAAAAGAATTAATTTGATAATTAGGGTTACACCCAATGTCAAAGAGACCACCCTAAACTCTAGATCAGGATCTGAGTAGGATTTAATCTGAAAATGTAATGGTGACACTTTAGGATTTACATACAGCATATTTAATGTTGAATTGTTTGGGTTCCGCGTTGCTTGTTTGATTGGATGATATGCTTAAAGCGTGTCTACGTGATATTGCATGGTTCTACAAGAGGTACTTGGTTACACATCTGAATACTCACCTTAAACAACTTCTGTGGTTTTCTAAAGTTTTCCAAATGGATTGCAATTAAACTTCTTGATTGTTTATTTACTTCCTGCAATCTATAAAGCTACTATGAGTATCATCTTATATAAATACAACTTGTTTGAACCCTAAATAATTATCTCTAGTGAATTAAAGAGAATGGGGTGAAAGAAGCCATTATGGAAATTATGGGTGATCAAACCTAAAAAGGAATATCACCTCAAGATAAGCCCGAAAAGGAAGGTCTACAGCTAAAACTAAGCTAGAGTGAGGAAAGGTTATGAAAGTCCACTGCAAGGATCAAACCTTAAAGAAAGGGTTCCCATAAAAAGGCTCCTTTAAAGAGAGGGCACACCACAAAGAATGAAAGGATAAGGGTCAAGGAGTTACAAAAGAAAATGCAAGTTTGCTTATGTAATGATAATTGCTTCTATGGTTGTTTATGTTGTTACACCTACATGCACATATTTTGTTTGCACCCCACATCCTCAATATAGCAATATACTGATCTGTAATTTGCTTCACACTATTTTAGGTAGGTACAATATATGAAGATATCAAGACATGATGATTCTGATGAAATTCACTACAGACATTAAAGCTAACTAAATGTGTATTTGTTAGACTCTTCATCTCAATATGTGTTGGTTCTAAGTTGCAAATTCATGCAACTCTTTAGAGGAGTATAATTTTATATAATGTAAACAACATTTGTGAAATAATTTAAATTATTCGTTATTTGGATCTTGGGTATTTTAGGAAATGGCTCTCAACTTTAAGGTCCTTCCTTAATTGGGGGATGCTAAAAAGTGAGGTTGTTACATTTGGTATTAGAGCAACAGATTTTTAAACAATATTTAATAGTTTATAATTTCAAGTAATTTGTAGAAACAAAATGGAAACTTATCAAGGCATGATCTGATGGTACTAGTATCTAGAGTGGATCGTGGCTTTGGACACTGGAAATATTTTCCTCTGTACCAATAATTTGGTATACAAGGACTTCCTTAGCCAATGTAATACCATCTTGGACAGAACCTAGGGTTTGCCTGAAGTAAAGTTTCCACTAAATTTTCTCATCTCAAACTTCATCCATTTTTCATCCTCTTACTTAATAAATACAAAAAATACTTCCCTCCTCATCTCAATTTTGAGTTTTTGAAGAAGAAGTACGACTAAGGCATCCTCTTCCAATTAATGTACACTTAATGTGGAAATAATGATAAGGTAAAGGAAAATGGTTTATGTGTAAAACCTTAGACGGAGCTAGGGTTGGTTTAGAAATAACCCCTAAGAGGGTCAAGATATATCAAAACCCTAAGGTGTAGGGTGTAGTCCCTATCCCTAACCACTAAACCTTAATACTGAGTAGGAAAAAATAATATAAAGCCCAAGCAATGGAAATAGAAAGAAACCTAATGAGTTGGGATACCCTATCTTATCGCTACATGCAAGTACGTGGAGTAAGGCATGCATGATATATGAGAAGGGGTTGTACATATAAATTTAGGCAATAGGTGGTTATATAACAAGAAAATATGAAAGCCCTTAAGTAACTTTTAGGGTTGGTCTCCCGACCTAGAGTGGGTCAACCCAAAAATGGAGAAAACGTCTAAGGGTGAGATAAAACCCTAACCCATAAGGTCAGGTTGTAGCTAGAAAGTCTAAACTCCTTGGGAAGCATCCTAATTGGAAGTGTGTTCTCACATGAGTACAAGTAAGAAGTAGTCATGCACTAAGGGGAAGTGAGGGGCATCATGCTAGAAGAGGAATTAGTTTTAGATCAGATGCCTAAAACCTTGTTGGATTGCATAATAGATGTAATGGATGAAATGAGTTTAATGATTTTTAACATGGCGAGATAATATGGTTTCTGATGACCTCAATTGGATTTGAGAATTTGACTTTAGTTTTGAGGTATTGACATATGAATTGATGATACAAGTGTGTGCACTTCTCCAAGATAAGATAAGCTTGGTGAAGATAAAATGTGAACCTACAAGAGCCTCAATCTATTTTACTAAGGGGTACCTCCAGTGTTAGGACCATATAGAGGGATAACTCTAGGGAGAGTGGGACCCAGAGGGAGAAGGTTAGAAACCCAAACTCCAAGATATGAGAAAGTATGCAAAATGTTTGTCATGATATGTCCTAAACTAGACTAGTCTTGAGTGAATAAGTAGAGTTGCTATATGCATGATTTCTAGAGGATTATTATACCCTGGATGTCCTTGGCAGGACCAAACCCTAGGGATAGAGAAATAGGCTTACATATATGTGTATCCAATATGAATACCTACCATCTAGGTGAGGGAGGGAGAGTCCCAAGAACATATAGAAGCATGGAATGATAGTATGTTGTGAAGCCTCATGCACGGGTTGGTGGTTCCTTGTTTAGGACTATGGTGGTTGTTGATGAGAAAGAGAAAGTTGGTAAGAATATTTCATGAGCGGTGACCTAAGAAGAGAATGCCATATCCAGTTTTGGTTTGGTTTGTTCTAGAGTGGCTAGATATTGTGAAGTTGATGATTGATGCTAAAAAGGTAGACCTAAAACCATAGACCAAAGAGGGAAAATAGATCCAAGTGTATATTATATTCATAGAGTTGAATGAGCTCATAGAGTTGGAGCATGGTACCACCCTGAACTAATGGTTTAAGGGAACCTCAGTTGGAATTTTGATATATGTTGGAAAAACCACTCATGTAAGTTTGCTTAACACCACCATAACACAATGGATGCATGAAACTAATTTCACCTTGAAATGTGATCTAGGGTTATGATATAACAAAATATGTAGAAATGGGTTAATCGTCCCTTGTCTATAATTGGTTAGCCATATGCATGAGATATAATAATGTGAAGTAACTATCTAACCTTAGGATGAACCTTAATAAAGATTGCAATCTAATGTACAAAAGTGAAATGAGATAATGCTCCTTATAAATATTGAATGTGGTTGTAGTTGACACACTCAACAATATGATCTTATACCAGCAATTAGATAAATGTCGATATATATCCAAAAATGTCGGTATAGTCTATACCAATGACCAATAAATGCTGGCTAAACTGATGATGGTATAGACCTTTACCAACATTTTAAGGCTATGCTAGCACTTGTAAATCCTAGTACAAGTGCGTCGGGTTAGCTATCATCATTCATTTCCCCCTATAACTTGTCATCTATGAAATGCTGGCATAATTTTCAAGTCTGTTGGTATAGGAGCTATTGATGCCAAAAGTAACCAACTTGCAACTTATATACCAACATTGAAAAGACGACCATATAGATACTACATCACTAGTATTTAGTAATTTGGTAAGATGATGAAAAAATATATACTATCAAATTAAAGCTTCGAATATACTTAAATGGTGTCAAGTGAACAATAACGGAATATGAGGGTTTTCAATATAGATAAGTGACAATCATCAAAACATCAATTAAACTATAAAATTTATATCGGTTGAACATTATAGGCATTCTTGAAGAAAATGAAAATTGTATGATACTATTGAACACAAATTACACAGGAAGGACATTGACCTTTCCCCTTCTAGAGGTACAAGAATCACAAAATTTAAACTGATGATGGGTACATATGATGAATTGTTTCATTGAATTTTAGCTCTTCGGTACATAAAGAATCACTCATATGAATAGACCACTTCAAGTCCCTTGTACAATACATGCAACCCTCATTGAAACATGAATGTGCTTCACTTTTTTGCATTGAATTAGACAAGATGTTAATTAATAACTAACAAGAAAGTCTATAACTTATTGAGTAGAAGCATGGAATCATCCATCAGAAAGAAAGACAATGTCATACTAAATACACATTTACATTGTGAAAATTTGAAATTTACTAGATTTATCCACTTGATTACATAAATTAAATGATTTATTGTAGATGAAAGAACATACAAACCAATCATACTTGTGTTGCTTTTGTGGTGTATCCTGACAAACAAAATTATATTCGCATTGACTAGACATGCCTCCACTGGATAGGAAATTAGTTAACAAATATGATGTCCAAACTAGATATTCCTTCACTACATAACAAATAAGATGGGTAAATGACATCCCAACATGAATTGAAATTCAATACATATATTTCTACAAGAAGATTAATAATAGTTGTACAAAAAATCCAACCACGTAGGATAAAAATGCAAACCCTATGCATTTATATTTGCATAATTGACCTATAGTTATAAGACGGTAGCTAAGAGTTCACTATTTTCTCAATGAACGACCCATAAGAAAAACTCTTTTGTCAGACACTATTGAAAATAAAATTTAGGTGAAATTAAAATTAGAACGACCTATGTTTGCAAATACATACAACTTACAATTATGACAATTTATGAATTCAAGCCATTCACATTTCACATTGTCAATCTAACCACCGACATAAAATAGAACAAGCATTATATTTCAAATATATTGCAACCCGAAACTTAGAACACGTTCATTCTAATGTATGATAGCCATTAACAATTACGCTACATGATACAATAGACAAGCCATTGTTGCTTAAATTCGATATATATGTATAGGGTAGCGATCTAGTGAGAAACATCCTACGGTGAGAGCATGAGAGGCATTTAAATAACTAAAAATTCAGAATTGTTTTTTAAAATCCAACCGTATAGATGGATAAAGCATCATTTCATTTACCTTCCTACAAAAAATCATTGCAATCAGACATTACTTGCATGTCCATATGTACGATATACACTTTTTACATCCAATGGTCAGCCTGAAATTCAATATAGAGCGTCGAAAAATATTTTGTTGTTGTGAATGATATACAAATCGGATGGTTATAAAATTGTGTAGGAAGGTCAATATTAAGGTATACTTGTAATTTGTACGGTTGGATTAAGAAAAATTGATCTATGTGGAGAGTTATTCAAATGCCTCTCATGCTCTCACCAAGATTTGTTTCTCACTGGATCGTTGTCCTATATGCATATATTTCATGTATAAAGAGATAGTATATTATAAGCAACAAGTGGAACTCACCGCTCCCAATAATGCTCCTATTGTTTCGAAATGTACACTTACAATAATGTTTGTTTACCATTCTTCCGTTAGCCTATAATAAGGACTAGCGGCGTAGCTTGTTGTCCGCTTATCTTTTATTTTAATATAAAATTTAAGTACATTAAATATCATCTTTGAACGGGAAAAAAAAAACAAAACAAAATTACAAACAAACAAATTATATTGTTTTAAGCATGAAGCTTGCTAACCCAGCACGTTTTCTTAGTTTTCTTTACCATTAGATGAGAGAACAAGAGTACCATATGCTTGCAAAGCCTATGACAAAAAGGACGTGAACAAGATAATGCTGGGACGTGCGAAGCTTGACCTGCACTATAATATGGAATGAAACGAACGTAAGTAATATGATAGCCAGAAATTATCCTCATCACACCAACGAATGCAGAAATTATGAGTATGAGGAAAAGCCGAAAGAAGATGTATAGATTTAGAGAACCCATGAGTTGTTAGGAATAGGAAAAGGATCAGGTCCATGCCTAATTGGATTTGGACTTGAGTATGAGTTGACTTGTGCTACCAATCCGAATATGAGTCAAATCTAAAAGGGAAGGAAGATGGTTCTCTATGTGTAACATGGAGTTGGAGTAGGACTTGGACTAGAACTTGGACAAAGATTCCTATTTATAACCACTTCCTTGGAGGCGAATAGAGGCCCTAGGGGAGGCCATTGAGATCATCCCACAGTTGAGGCGTGATCCCTCCAGTTGCTTGTTAGTATTTCTGTGGTAGAAGAGTCAGGGAACAAGAACAACTGGAGGAGCTCTCTTAATTGAATAACAGAGGGTCATTGACTTTGTCTTGAAACGAAGTAGCGGCTGACAGTCGGTGACACATCGGGTGCACTGACCGAGCAACTCTCTTGGTTAATAAGAAAATGCCAATGACTTTTCTTTGAAGCAAAGTAGCGGTTGGCGGTTAAAAATGCAGTAATGCCATAGTGGCAACGGTCCGACCCAGTCAGCGGTCACAACAGCATCAAGCAGTCCCCAACAATGACAACAATCTCGTGTGGAGATCAAGTAAAGATGGATGTTTTGTACACAATGAGTGTGATTCTCTTCTTCCTCATCTTTGTTCTCATGTAGGGAGGGCTAACTTGGTTCAAGAGTAATTAAATCCAAACAATATGAGTTATAATCTTAATTACATAGTGTTTGTTCTCCGATATTTCCCCGCGATTTTTCTCGCATTGTCTTGGGGAGAGTTTTATTCGCTAAATCTGATGTTTCTTCTTTGGGTTTATACGCTTGTCAGTAACTCTTCTACAATAAGTTTTCATCACATCCGGTACTGTATCGGCACGACATCCCTAACAAGTGGTATCAGAGCATAGGCTGCAGATACTGGATCATATGGGGAAGGATGAAGATACGACGATGATAAAGTTGACAAGTACAAATTGACATATTTGAAAACTCAAGATGGAGGATATTCTCTATTGCAAAGATATGTACAATCCGATAGAGGGACAAAAGTTAGAGAGTAAGTTTGATGCGGATGGGAAGAAATTAAACAGGAAGACTGTTGGAACAGTTTGAAAGTGGCTCGACATTTCTGTATTCCATCACGTCTCAGAAGAGACCAATGCCAAAGATTTGTAGAAGAAGATCAAGAAGTTATATGAGCAGATGACTGCCACAAATAAGTTTTAAATTACAAATTTAGTGAACCTCAAGTACCGGGATGGTACAAGTATCTCTGAGAATATGAATGAATTTCAAAGCCTTGTAAATTAACAGGGGTCCATGAAGATGGTTCTTGATAATGAACTCCATACTCTACTTCTTATGAGATCATTACTTGATAGTTGGGAGACACTCGTAGTGACAGTCAACAATTCTGCACAGGAAGACAAGTTGACACTTGACCAGGTGAAGCGCAGTCTACTGAATGAAGAGACTTGGCGACAAGTCTCAGGAGATAGAAGATCAGAGGTGTACTTCACAGAGAGTAGAGGTATTGATAGAGCGAGAGACTGTGGCAGATCCAAGAGTCATGGTGAGTCCCAAAACCATGAGAAGTCTTGTGGTAGATCCAAGTCAAAGAGTAGTAGAGGTTGCTTCCATTGCGGTAAGCCAGGTCATTTCATAAGGGACCACAAGGTTTGGAAAAATAAACATGAGTCTGAAGCCAAAGACAAGTAAGATGATGACAAGAATACTGCAACAATGATCTCAGATGACAGGGATGATGACGATGTTGTGGTCTTAACAGTCCAAGAGCAGTGTTTGCATGCTGAGGATGATGATTCTGAGTGGGTGGTGGATGCTGCAGTTTCTTATCATGCTTCACCGAGTAAGAAATTCTTTACTTCATATAGGAGGGGAGACTTCAGGAGGGTGAACATGGGAATTCCATCTTCTCCAGAATTATCAGGATTGGAGACATTTGTGTTCAAATAAGTATCGATTGCATGTTAATGTTGAAGAATGTTTGTCTCATTCCATATTTGTAGCTGATTTTAATATCTGGTTCATTCTTTGATAGAGAAGGTTGTCATATGGATTTTGATGGTGAGACATGTAATATCACCAAGGGGGGCTTGGTTATTGTGCAAGGGTAATTATATCGCACATTGTATAAGATCCAACTTAAGGTGCTCAAAGTCGGCCATATATATGCAGTTGAGGATCACCAGTCAGGTCTATGGCATAGAAGACTAGGACACATGAGAGAGAAAGGCTTGAAACTTTTATCAAAGAAGAGATTGATTCCTTGTGGAAATGATACTAGTCTCAGTTCATATGATGCATGTCAGATAGGAAAGTATAGACGTGTTTCTTTCAAGACAAGATCAAAGGTGAAGTCACAACTTCTGCAGTTGGTTCATTCGGATGTTTGCAGTCCATTTGAGGTGGATTTACTAGGTGGCAATAGGTATTTTGTCACATTCATTGATGATGCATCTAGGAAGGTGTGGGCCTACTTGCTAAAGACCAAGAATCAGGTCTTTTAGTATTTTTAGAAATTTCATGCCATGGTGGAACGGGAGATAGAGAAAAAGCTGAAGTGTCTCTACACAGACAATGAAGGAGAGTACACCTCTAGGAGTTCCAGGATTACTGTGTGCAACACAAAATATGACATAAAAGGGCAGAGCCTGACACACCACAACACAATGGTACAACCGAGAGGATGAATCGTACCATACTAGAGAAAGTTAGATGCATGTTGAAGACAACAAAGTTGCCAAAGACATTTTGGAGCGAGACAGTGAGTACTGCCTGCTATCTATTTAATCAATCTCCATAAGTTCCGTTGGGGTTTGATATACTTGAGAAGGTATGGACATGCAAGGATGCATCCTATGCTCATTTGTGAGTATTTGGGTTCAAGACTTATGCACATGTTCCAAAGAAAAAGAGACAAAAACTGGGTGATAAAGTGTTGCCATGTATCTTTTTTGGCTATGGAGATCAACAATTTAGCTGAAGGTTATGGGATCCTATAAAAAGGACCATGAGCAGATACAAATATGTGATTTTCTGTGAGAGTCAGACATTACAGGGCCTGAGAGTGATGATGTAGAGACTGCATGATCAGGTGATAGTTCTTTTGATGATGAGTATGAGGATGCTTTAGCTTCTTCACAAGTGTAGTCTTTAGATGACAAAGAAGAGAAGCAAGATCACCCTGAGCAACATAGTGAGAGCACGTCAAGTGTTTTTGTTCCAAATATGCAATTGAGTGATTCAGATTTACAGTCAGAGACTTTTGGGTAGGGGGAGCAAGATCATCACCAAGTAGAGTCCTCATAGCAATAGTTGAGGGGGTCTGACAGAGTTCGTCATCCTTCATTCAGATATCTAACATCTCAGTATACTCTCCTTATTGATCAGGGGGAGTCAGATACATATCATGAGGAAGAAACTCATAGAGATAAAGTACAGTGACATCAAGCAATGCAGGACGAGATGTCTTCTTTATAGAAGAATGCTAGCTATGAGCTTGTGATGCTTCCCAAGGGTTAGAGAGCACTAAAGTTTAAGTGGGACTATAAGATGAAGAGAGATGATAGCATCAAGGATTGAACTTCTAATTATGAGCTACATGTAGATGGGGAGCATCATCATAAGGTTTCTAAACCTTGGTACAGAAGGTCAGAAACAAGGTTTTCATACAGGATGAATCGACATACCAGTCAGGGGGAGCTAGTAAAGTTCCAATTGTGCGCATGGAGAGAGAAGCGATACTGCCAGGATACTTCTTCTCAGTTTCTTCAGAACAGAGTGGTCAGGATTGGACTTTAAGAAGATGGATGAAAATGACAGAATGATGACATGTCTAAGGAGAGTGGATCCATAATGGGTGGTGATGAGGTCCACAAGCTACTCCAGATGATTGCTGAAGACAACGTCTCTCTTATGGGCCAAAGGGGGAGATTGATAGGAATAGAAAAAGTATATGGCCCATGCCATTATTGCATTGGACTTGAGTAGGAGTGGGTTTGTTCTATCAATCATAATAGGAGTCAAATCTAAAAGGGAAGGAAGACGACTCTCTATGTGTAACATGGACTTGGACTAGGACTTGGACTAAGACTTGGACAAGGATTTCTACTTGCAACCACATGCTTAGAACCTATAAATATAGGCCCAGAAGGAAGCCATTGAGATCATCTCATAGGTTGAGGTGTGATCCCTCCAATTGTTTGTTAGTACTTCTGTGGTAGAAGAGCTGAAGAACAAGAATAATTGAAGGAGCTCTCTTGATTGAATAAGAGAGGGTCAACAACTTTGCCTTGAAGCAAAGTAGAGGCTGACAGTCGGTGACACATTGGGTGAACTGATAGAGCAACTCTCTTGGTTGACAAGGGAAGGCCAGCAATATTGCCTTGAAGCAAAGTAGTGGTTGGAAGTTACAGACGTAGTGTTGCCATAGTGGCAACGATCTCACCCAATCAGCGGTCACATCGGCATCAAGCAGTCCCCAAAAATGACAGCGGCCTCATGTAGAGATCAAGTAAAGAGGGGGGGGGGGGTTTGTACACACTGGGTGTGATTCTCTTCTTCCTCATATTTTTTCTCATGTGGGGAGGGATACCTAGATTAATGGGTAATTATATCCAGACAATGTGAGTTGTAATAATAATTATATAGTACTTGTTGGCTGTTATTGCCCCATAGTCCTTATCTCTTTGTCTTTGGGAGAGTTTTCCATGTTAAATCTGTCGTTTCTTCTTTGGGTTTATACGCTTGTCAGTAACACTTTTACAATACGTTTTCATCACATTCGGGACCATATAGGTACAACATTCCCAACATGGGTGTTTATTGAATACCTGAAAGTCCATGACTAGGTTCTCTAATCTAGTATTTAGCGTGAACGGTAGTCCCTTGCAACTATTCCAGATGAATCAAAGTCTAATGAAGGATGGGGCCTCGTAACAATATGCAACTCATCCCAAGGACGAAGGTGACTAGCCTCTGATGAAGAGTGAGGAGACTACTATGTTTGAGTGGAGAAGGAGATAGTTTTGGAGGACTTGAGGCAAGACGTAAGGTTAAAGTGTGGGAATAAGAGAATGAATTAAGGTTGATGCACGCGAGGCATATTGTGGAGAAATAAAGAGTCTTGCACTTCTATCCTTACTTGACTTGGTCATTTATCAATACCAACAACAATCATGTGTCAGTATATATAATGTATGCCAACACAAATATCATGTGTTGGGACATCACACTGGTGTCGACAAGATTTCTTGAAGTGACATGAGAAATATATGGAATTAAATTTGTTTTCTTCAAAGTATAGTTTACCTCTTATTGGCCTACTATATAGTATGAACAAAGTACTTGGCACATGACATTTAATGAAATGATTATTTCTATAGTCTTGAACATATGAAACATTATATATCAGTTCCATTTATCTAAACACTTCATCTCTTGGTAGAAAATTACTTTATAGTGATCCAATTCTTGGGTGGTAGATTGTATGGTATGATGATATAACTCTTAGGTAGAAAATGCATGGATGCTATGATGGAAAATATGCCTAAACGACATGTCCTTTTGTGGTAATATAAATCTTGATTCAAGCTTGTTTATGTTTGTTTCTATGAAATGTAGTATTATCTTGTCCTGGGATAGGACCTTCCCTACAAATGTGAATTCACAAATTAGTTTAAGAATTGAGGTAACTTTAAATGTCGCTTATAGCTTGAGAGATTAAGTGCATGAAGCATGAAATCACATATATTGACTATGATTCTTTTGACCTATGTATACCATCTCTAAGGGACATGAGGAAAAGTCATTATGAAAGTGAACAATATTGTGGGACCAAGACCGAATAGGACTATCAACATGACCCAATTATGGGACATAAAGTAAATTGTGTGTTCCCTAAGAGATGAATGAAATTTAGGTGAAATATTTTTAAAGGACATAATGTGGTTGGATATTATCAGAGAAACCTCAAGCAAAAAGTGTGATGAAATAAAATAAAGTTATGGAATCTCAATAAAACCCTTGGGAAGGGTAGATCCCTAAGTCAATCCTAAGATCAAGTAAGATGATTAAAGGTACATAAGATTGATGAGGTTGGGAGATATCATGTACTAAGTGCACAAGGCCCTTGGGGGTCAAGAGGAGATCACTCCAAACCTACCTATGCCCCTAGAGATCTTAAGGCAATGACTGAGTCTAATGAGCATGAGATGTAGATGAAAAAAAATTAGGAAGTCATGGGATGTATGAATAATAATCTTAAAAACGAGTTGTGCATGGGCTAAAAAATTATGAGAAAAATGAATCTCCATATGAGTGCATGAAATAGAAAGAAAATTGTGGAACTTAAAGGTATTCATAGTATGGACTCATTGTTGAGAGTGATTAAATAAAAAACAAGAAATTTAAAAGATAATGTGTGAATGCACCATCTCTGCCCTAGGAATGGGATGAACTTTGTATTTGGACTACAGCCAAATATTCATTTCATCTTGATATGAGAATAAGAGATTGGATAGACACATGATATATATATATATATATATATATATATATATATATATATATATATATAAAGATGAGATATATGAGAATGAATGCCTAAGTTGAAATTTAATGCCATATTATAGGGTTGGAGGTGTTACCTCACCCTTATGTGAAAATAGTGAATAATAGATTGGAAACCTTGGTGAAAAGGTGGTCAATAAGTGAAATTGAAATTAAAAAGAGAAATGTAATTACCAATTGGGATTGGAATCACAAAGTAATTATTTAGTGATAAAATCATACAATGAATGAGGTTGAGGATATACTTTGAAACTAAATTTGAATACAAACTTAGTATGTGAAGAGTTCACACATTAACTAAAGTTGTTAAAGGTGAAATAAATAAAGATATTTGAGAAGGGTTTTGTAACCCTAATGTTTGAAATTAAGGAGAAGTTATCATTCACCTAAGTCTAATTTAGCTTGAATTTTGGGGACAAAATTCCATTTAATGAGGGGTGAATATTAGATCCTCACATTTGATAAATTTGAATTTGATAAACATAAGACTCAATTTGAGAATAAAATCATCTAATTAGATAATTCATGGAATAATATAGGTTGCCAAATGAATTTAAAATAATTTATAAAACTAAGGGAGTAATTATATAATCATGAAAGGCAGCACAAATGTTGACACACAAAATAAAAATAATTTTGATCACTTGAAGATAATAAAACCAAGATAAGGTTCATTGGAAGCACGATGGTGAGGATGAAGCCACATGGGAGATAAAGAAGGATATGGAAAAAAGTCTCATTCCCATCTTTTGGATGACTAGTGAAATTTTGAGGACAAAATTCTTATAAGTGGGAAAGGATGTTATAATACGAATTTTTACATGTATTTATACATATATTTGAATACAAATATTGAATTTATAAGGACATAATAGAAAGCTTGATATTTTCTATATCTTATTTACAAGTTTGGTTTGAAAATGCAAACTATCCATATGAAATGTATTTGTGTGTTAATTATTTTCAAGAATTCATTGACAAATATTGGCTAATGAAGAGTTGAAAATCCAATGATAGAGGAGGACTCCCCAAAACTAATGGACAATTGATAAATAATGAGGAATTATTTTGAAATCTCTAGAAAAACAAAGTAAATGCAACTAATAAGATTTATACAGTTTAATATTGTGTTCAATGAGAAAACACATGGAGATAAGTTTGCTTGCCAAGTTTGGAGTTAGTAACCTTTTATTTTGGATCCAATATTCTTCAAAAAAAGGATAAGATTAAATAGGAGCTTTTTCTAAAGTTTGATAGGAAAGTGAATTATCAACAAAAAGATATAATCATATTCCTAAGTGGGGACTTTTATTAAAAAGAAAGTTACTTTCTTTCAGGAGGAGGGACATCTCTTTCCCTCAGCAAGTTCATCCCAGGGTACCCTCACAACACGTTGATGGTTGCAGAGCTGCTCCCTATCCACATGCCTAGAAGAAGGCCTCGTCGACCCTGAGTCTCTCCACGAAACTCGCTACTAATCTTGGAGTAGTTGGTCATGGAAAACTTATCCATTATGCACCATTTCATATCTCTTCTTTCTTATGTACATGAAGGATGTGTGCCAGTTTTCCATCGCAGACCATTCTGAGGAGCTTACGTGTCCCTAGGAAGTCCTTTGACCTATTTGGTGCCACTTTGATAATTAGAGTGTTGAATACATGAAATACCTCCACTTCATGTTTTAATGTAATATTGATGAATATGATGAGAATCTTGATCCTTCATACATGTCGGGTAATAATGATCAACATTTAAGGTTTGAGTCATAAACATGATAAATGGAGTTTGGAAATTAATCTGCTTGGGTCATTATAATCTTAAATTGCATAATCTAACATAGTTACTCAAAAATGGTCTAAAAGGTTTAGCTTGATAACTAGGGTTTCACCCCATGTCAAATATGGGTTTAATATCCAAAACTTGAGACCACCCTAAACCCTACATTAGGACTTGAGTAGGATTTAATCTACATAATGTAATGGTGACACTTTAGGATTTATATACATGTAGATATAATGTTGAATTGCTTAGGTTCCTCCTTGCTTTCTCGATTGGATGATATGCTTAAAGTGTGACTGCATGGTATCTGCATAGTTCTACAAGAGGTAAATGGTTACTCCTATGAATACTCATCTTAAACGACTTTCGTGATTTTCTAAAGTTTCCTGACTAGATTGTAATTAAATTTCTTGATTGTATATTTACTTCCTGCAATTTAAAATGCCACTATGAGTATCACGTTATATCACCTTATATCAATACAATTATCTTGAACCCAAAATAATATCTCTAGTGAGTTAAAGAGCATGGGGTGAAAGGGGAATGGTGGGTGATAAATCTCAAAAAGGAAGATCACCTTAGACCAAGCCTGAAAAGGAAGGCCTATGTTTAAAACCAAGCCTGGATAAGGGAAGGTTATAAAAGTACACTATAGGGACCAAACCCTAAAGAGAGGGTTCCCCATGAAAAGGCTCCCCTAAAGAGAGGGCACACTACAAAGAATGAAGGGATAAGGGTCTAGGAAATGAAACTTCAATTATGTAATGATAATTGTTGCTATGGTTGTTTATGTTGTTAAACCTACATGCAAATATTTTGTTTTCACCCCACATACACAATATAGCAATATACTAATCCATGCTTTGTTTCATGTTGTTTTAGGTAGCTACAATATATGAGGATACAGAGACATGATGATTCATATGAAACTCATTGAATACATGAAATCTAAGTGAAAGAGGATTAATTAGACTCTTCATATCAATATGTGTTAGTTCCATGTTGGAAATTTGTATAACTCTTTAGAGGAGTATCATTTTATATCATGCAAACAATATTTGTGAAATGATGGAAATTGTTTGATATTATTTGTTATTTGGTTATATCTGGATCTTGGAAATTCAAGGTAATAAATCTCAACTTTAAGGTCCTTTCTTAATTGGGGGATGTTGAAAAGTGAGGTCGTTACATCCATACTCATGACGTTCTAAAAATATCATTAACTATTTTCACTATAAAAGTAGGAACCTTAGCTCAACACAAGATTATCCATCCATATTATATTACAAAATAAAGATGCCATTACATATGAACCAAATGGCTCATAATATTCAATGTGCATTGGATCCTATATAATCATGACATTGGCATACATCATGTTTCAACATTGGTAGAAATTAGAGATAACAAAAACATATCATCATATTATAGAGTAGGTTTATCAAGTAAGAAACAATACATGTGTTATAGTTACCTCATTGAAATGCTTCTTGTACACCCTTTCTCTTGGTACACGTGTCCTCATTCTATGGATGACCATGGTTATTCTCCCCTACACCTACTTTTTTCCCATTGGAGCATGATGTTCAGCCCCACTAGGGAATATAGAGATCATAAGAATGTTGCCAAGAAGGTCATGCAGATTCCCTTAAGTCTACCCATGCCTAAATGTCCTTTATTTTTTAATAAGTTGTCAATATCTAGTTTTCCACCTTCTCACTGACCTACAACCCAAATGCCAATGGTTTGGTGTTTGATTGCATGCTCTTTATTTTTGATCAACTATCCTCATATTTTAATTCGAATGAGGTCATAACATTATGGTTTGAGTGTTAAACATTTCTATATCTTCTCTTATTGTAGGTCCTTCCCGCTAAACTTGTGTGCATGTCCATCTACATCCACCATGGATTCCATTCTTTTAGTATCTTTGGCCCTCATGAAGCTTGGTTTAAGTACTTGAGTGGCAAGATGAGGGTCACCCTAGTCCCTACTTCTATCGCATGGGAACAGTACAATAGAGTTGGTGTTGAACAATCCAACACTCTCATACCAAGTCTAAAAATATGATCAAACTATTTTAGTAAGATCAATGTAATAATATAGAAGGTTCACACTATATTGTTATAATACCATATGCAAGGATAATATGGTCCTTTACATGAACTCAAATGATAAATCTAATAAATAATTTCATCTTAGAAAAATCATAGCTATTAATTAGAACATCTAAAATATAAAGAAAGATGTTTTTCGAACATAGATATATTCTCAAATTAATGACGTTGTTTTGATAACCTAACTCAATGTAATAAATACATAAACCTTTAGAGTTCTCCTATTTGATCATAATTAAACCCTAGGTAAATATGGTATTAGGTGATGCAGATCTATGTTTTAAACATAGACATTTCAGGACATGATATTTGTGCATCTATTGTATTCCATTTATTTCTCTTAAGTATGCGTAAACCCTAAATTGAGTTTTTGAGAAATCCTCATTAAAATATAAATTATTATTCTCCAATTTTCCAATCTTGTCTTTTGATATTGTTCAACTCTCACTTATGGGTCGTGAGACCCTTCCATGCATATTATGATGATTTTGTCCTGTTTGGTACATTGAAATACACACATACATGTGTGTTTATGTGTGTGTGTGTCTGTGTGTAAATATATATTATGGCTCTCAAAATATATTCCTCTTGTCCTACATTCAAGATTATTAGATGGAGTTTTGGCACTCTTCTTTTAGTCACTCTAGTATTCCTTATATTCCACTGTTTGACATAAAGTTTATAATTGTGAAATATTGAAAGGACAACATTCATATTTTTTGATTACACTCATATTTGTTATATGCCTCATTCTCTTACTGGTTACTTTTTTCTTATATTCTTAGCTACTTACTACACTTTCCATTCCAAATGGGAACAACCTTCTTGCACTTTAACTGTTAATGTATAGTTATTACTTTATTGCAAACAATCTTCAAAATAAAAGATACTTTATTATTTCCCCTCTTTCTATATGTAGTTCATGAAACCACCCATGCATAGGTTATCTAGGGAAGATGGTTCGGGAGTAACTTGTCCCATGACTTTATAATACAAGAATAGCTTGAGATTTCCAATTTTTCCTCGCAATTGGTCCTTTTGTTTGAATTATATTATACCTTTTACTATATGTCATGTCAATCTTGCAGGTGTGAAATAAATTGTAACTGAGATAATGTTTCTTTTATGTCACTATAATATAACTTAACTTTGATGTATACATCTTTTTATTATGCATGTTGGTGAGTTTGGATTGCATATCATTTTAGTTCTCAATAGTAATCAATAGATCCCCTATCATGTCCCACTCATTAAAACACAAGATGTATTTCTATATATGAAAAATAAATAATGAGAAGCACAAAGAAATTGAACATTCACATGGAGAAGAAAAATTCACAAAATTTGGGGCATTTTCAAATTTGGGTGTGAGAAAAGATGGAATAGAAAGTGGCAATAGTAGAATATAATGAGTTGTATTTATAGTGTCCTCATGTAAGATATCTAGCATGGAAATTGTATTAACAATCAAATATATGTATTATTCAAGCTACAACAACTGATTAGATCACTTACACTTTCCTTTACCAATGAATACACTAAAATATGAAATATATTTACCACCATTCTTAATACTAGAGGGTATGACACCAAACTACCAATTTAAAAAACATAATTCGATTATATATGTCCCCTCCACACATTCCTAGTCATAATTAAGTTGTATGGTTTGATCATTCACTTACATATATTACAGATTCGACATTGATGTTGATTTTTATATGAAACTATATTCCTTTTTCGCAAACCAAGAAAATTTTATTGGATATGGTATCATGTATGGTTGGAGTTTGATGATCTTGGGTGGGTCAGAAAATTAGGAAAATTGGTAAAATTTATAGTTGTGTTGTTTTTCAGACTGAACTTAGCAATGCTATCAACTATAGAATTTAAGTTGTAAGAAATGACTTGAACTTTGCCGCTCAGCATGTCCTACATTTCAGAGCACAACTGAGCTAGGGTTTGAGTTTGAGAGGAACACTGTTGTAACATCCCTGACCTGGGTTATGAGCTAACCCTAGGTGTTTTGCCTAAATATGTAATTAAACCCTGGTGATTATCTTTTGACATGTAATTAAGTTCCTAAGGAACATATACTTTCAATTTTGTCCTTTTTAAACAAAGTTGTAGTATTATTTTGGTAAAGCAGGGGCTTATGTGCAAATTACCCAGTTAAGGGGTTAACTTGTAATTGCACATGTTAAGATGTTCTTTTGATAATGAGACATCATATGAGTGAATATAATGAGACATGATGGATTTCCCAAGCATTGGGCATCTAGATGCAGCTTGTGGAATAATCCTTATGCTTAAAAACCCTAATTTGGAGTAAAATGCAGTTTACCCAATTTGAGGGGTGCAACTTGTAAAATACACCATATAGAACATATTTTATGACTCTTGTCATCATTTAGAGTAGAAATGGTGAAAGGGACACATCAATGAATAATCAGATAAGAAGAAATGACCTTTGTACATAAAATTCACTAAGTTTGAGTAAGGAAACCTTTCATGAATTTACCCTAGTTGAAAGTTGGATTTATTTACCCCTAGATCTTGAGATTTCATGAGATTTGCATAAGTTTAGATGAGTTTGGACGTTCCCTTAAATAAGAAAGGACTTGGATGAGAATTTCAAAGTTCTAGAGGTCTTTATGGTGTAAAACAGCCTAAACTATATAAGCACCTTTCTTTCCAAACCAAGCAAACGTTTTCCTTCACTTCCTCACTTCTTATCTTTCTCAACCGGCCAAAGCAAAGCTCAGGAGCTCAAGGGGACGACCAACCTGTTCTAGGTAATAGAACACCACCTTCTAGCTTGGATTCATGGAGGAAATCGTATTACAAGGTTGAATTGCTAGTTTTCTTACTTAGGTTCCTTGTTCTAGCCGACCATCCCCATCTTTTTCTTGAAGATTTGACCTTGGCCGACCTGTGGAGCTCAAGACGCCATTAAAGGATTGAAGCTTGGAAGCTTGGAAGCTCAAGGAAACCATGTTTGAGGCGGGTTTTATAACTCTAACTCTTAGCTTTGTTATGCATATCTTAGTTCTTGTTTTCTATGATTAGTTCTTCTTCTACCTCCCTTCTTCCATGCTTTTTTGCAAGAAAAACGGTGGAGGAACCGACCTGAACAGAGGTTGAGGATGATGGGCGTGGATTCCTAGGTCACTTTATGAAACGACCTTGAACCCTTTTTGTCCAAACGGGTGCAACTCGTTTAAGGTCAAACGGGTTCAACCCGTTTGATCTCAAATGATCCTGCAAGATCGTTTGGATCAAAATGACCCCAAGACCGTTTCATAGGGTTGACCAAGGTACGACCATTTGAGGGTCTATTCATAATGAATTTAATTTCATTCCTACAAAGAATTTTAATCTAATTCCTAACCAATTAAGAGTTGAAGACACTTCAATAACCTAACCCTGATCGGGTGAAAGTTGCTGATTTCAATATAGATCTTGTTGAGTTTTGGGATGAAGGACCCAAACGGGTTCCAACCCATTTAGGGGTTCATCCAAACGATCTCACACTCGTTTAGTGACACCCCAAGATCGTTTGGAGGTCTAGGGTTAAAGAAATTTGATGGTTGAGGGTCCAATTACACATTGTTGATAAATTGATGAAAAGTGCTGATTTTTAATTTAATTAGGGCTCAACCCTTATCAAATCATTTTGTTTTTTTGGTAAAACTTTGGGCAAACAGTCTCAAGATCGTTTGGAGGTCATCCAAATGACCTCAAGACCGTTTGCGCCAAGTTTGGGCCCAATTGGAGGTCAATTGATAGGTTCAACTCTGATTTGAATCATATTGTTGAACATTGATGATTAGCCGATTGGAAACCCTAATTGAGTTAGATTTAACCCTAATTGGTTTTCAATTGAGGGTCAATTTGATGTCCAGTTGATTGAGGTTCATCCTAATTGACTCAATTTGTATATGGTTAACATGGCTTGGGCCAATTGAAAGCTTCAACATAAGAAATCCTATTCAAGCATAAACTTTGTGTCACCTTTTATGTTCATGCGGTTTGAACCCAAGTAGATCCACACTCGTTTGAGTCCAAATGAGTCCACACTCATTTGTGTCCAAATGAGTCCACACTCGTTTGAGTCCAAACGGGTTCACACCCGTTTAAGCTCAAACGGGTTCACACTCGTTTAGGCTCAAACGGGTCCACACTCGTTTGGACTTAAACGGGTCCACACTCGTTTGGACTTAAATGGGTCCACACTTGTTTAAGGTTCAAATAGATTCAAGGTCATTTGAGATTAAACAAGTTCAAGGTCGTTTAAAAATCAAATGGGTTGAAGGTTGAAGGTTAAAACCTAAACCAATTGGAGACCTTCAAGGTTGATTATACTTAATCACTTGAAGGTGTAAATGGTTCAATGATGATCTAATCTAAACCCTAATGGTAACCTAAGATGTTAAGGGACTAAGTGGCTAATTAATTGACCCATGATGATGGTCAATGGGTAAATTACCAAAATGCCCCTAAAAAGTTCAATTGAGTGATACCTTGTTTTAATCAAACCCTAATCACATAATAGTGATGAGTTAACTTGTGTTAATCAATGAGGACTTAACCCAACCTAATCTAGAGTGGTGTAATCACTATCTACTAGTTAGAGGAGAGGGAAAGTACCAATTATAATGGAAACTCAAGTAAAATACCTTCAATATACATGAATGTGCAAGTTTAGGTATGATCCACTTATGTGAAAATCATGGAAACCCTAATTATGATAATTGATGAATCTTAATCTGTTCTGAGGTCTTTAATGATGATGTTTCTCATACATGAGGATGTTATGAGATCATTTCACCATGAGGTGAATAGTAAACCCTAATTCTAGGGTGATGACATGTAATGTGAATAGTAAACCCTAATTGATGAAAACCAGGGAAACCTAGCTCTTGTATGAGTAGGGAGATACAACTTCTTTAAATGAGTTATTTACTGTTATCAGTTGATTTAACCATGCAGGTTCCTTTATGAGGATGATCATATCTAGGTATGGATAATGATAATTCACTGAAAGCATGTTGTTAGCTTTATGAATAGTGATGTATTCGGATGCCTTGTTAATAGCATCTTATGAGATTGATAGGTTGTGAGAGCCATGAATACCATCAAGGTCATGCTTTAAGAGATGACTTGTGATGAGAATATTGAGAAATGATAATTGATGAGAGTTAGGCTTGTTACATTTAGTATTCTTCCTTCATAGCTGCTATGCTAATGATTAATGTTTGAAAACATGTATTATGATAAAAGAATACTGAAATGTACCTAACTAACCAAGTATAATCATACCATGTAGAGCCCTGATCATATATCCATCATTGTCAGGAGTTAAATTATGGTGAAATAGGTTTTCTTAAGGGGATTCCTGGAGCACATATTTTTGAATATGTGGGGTAATATGGATGTGAATTTCCTTACATTCTAGTGTAGGAATTGATGTAGATGTATATTAATCTATCAATCCTTCACTATGTTTTATGCCGGGGTGATGTAACACTAATCTCCCGAGGAAATCTTTTATACCGCACCGATGAGAGATAAACAAGAAATCTTTCAGTAGTGAAGAGAGTACAGAATGCCACTGTGACTCTAATAGTGAAGTACCAGAATACCGTGGTAAGCTATAGTAGTAGAGACACTAGATGTCCTGCATGTTGATCCTCTTACTGACTGAGGAAGATGAGGTCATAAGAATCCGGCTCTTTTGATGACCTATGTATGATACCGATGCGACTTAATAGTGATCGGTTGGAGTATGAGCAGTATCCCTCATCTCTGTAGGGCATAATGATGTTTGTAAAACATAATCAGCCGCGTAGCATATCTGCTTAGGTTGAACTACGAGATACATTGGTTGAAGATACATTACTTAGTATACATGTTCTTCATATTTCTTAAATGTTGTTGTTCTAATTGATACCAATCTGCTGCTGATTACCTTAAATCTTTTATTGCCTATATTATTCTTGGTTTCTATAATAAAGCTTCTGGCAAAGAGTTATAACTCTCGCTGGGACAATTATTTAAAATTGTCTCACCCCGTAGATTTCAACTTTTTAGGTGGTCGTCGAGGGCGAAGGAATCAATCTTCAGGTGACCAATATCAACAGCAGCAGCATCAGGAGCAGCAGTAAATCTCAGGTGGAGATTCAGACTGCTGAGTTGTATAGTTAGATAGTCAGTCCTATGTGTTCTCTGTACTCTCAGGTCCTTGGAGTCTTTTGGTCTGAGATTTTGGTTTTGAGTTCTTGAGATTTTGTATCATGTTGTATATAATTACTCAAGAAGTAATTATCTAAGATGTAAACAGTTTATCTCCTTTTATGGAAGAAGTTTTTATGGATTCAAGCTCTTATCTCGAAAATTTTTAATTTCCCATGATTTTTGCCTTCCGTTGTTAATCGAATCGCTTCCGCTAAGTTTATATCGTGGTTTTGGATATCAGAGCCCACAATTAGTGGTATCAAAGCTCTAGGTTCGCTGAGTCTACAGAGACATAGGACTTAGGATGTCGAGTCTATCCTTAGTACTTCTTTCTTATCTAATAGAGTCTTCTGCTCCTCAGGAGAAGAAGATAATTAAGGATGTCTGGACCACAGGAGGAGTATGAGGCCGAAAGTAGTGTTGCTGCACCTCGAGAAGGTGCAAGGAACCTAGAAATAGAGCAACCTGTACCTGAGCCACCTGTGGAGCCACCTCGGTTTGACCCAGCTGACATGGGAAACCTAGTTGTTCAAACTATGTTTGGGCAGTTTATGACTGCTATGACACACATCACCGACAGGATGCCCATGCCTGCACCTAGGGCACCTGCCCAGCCTGAAGGACAAGGTATCGGTAAGACGTTCGAGCGACTTCGTCGTGTCAGAGCAACTGAATATTTTGGAACAGCTGACCCTGCTGATGCTGATCTGTGGTTAACTGAGTTGGAGAAAGCTTTCAGAATCCTTAACATCCCCGAAGGTGAGAAGGTTAGACATGCTGTCTATCTTCTCAAAGGTAGTGCTGGTCATTGGTGGACCATGGAAGAGCAGAAAAGGCCTAGAATAGAGATCTCGTGGGAAGACTTTCGTCGGGAATTTGTCCGCAGATATTTTCCAAAGACCTTCCTGGACAAGAAGATCTCTCAGTTTGAGAGATTGAGACAGGGTATGATGAACATTAGCGAGTATGAAGCTAAGTTCATGGAGTTATTGCGGTTTTGTCTGCACATGGCTGCCACAGAAGAAGAAAGAATCAGAAGGTTCGAGAAGGGTTTAAACGCCGACTTGACTACTCTCGTGTCTGCCTTAGAGAATCGGGAGAGGTTTGCTACCTTAGTTGAGTCAGTCTGAAGGATAGAGAAATCCGTAGTCGAGAAGAGACAAACCCATAAAAGATATCTGCAGTTCCAGGGTTCTTCATCTAGAGACTTTAAGAAGCCTAGATTCTCTGCACCTACACCTCCACCGCCCAGAACTAGTGCTCAGACACAGTGGACACCGAGTAGAGGCAGGGGACGAAGCCTACCACTACAAGAGACTCACAGTTCAGCATCAATGTCAGTTACAGGACCACCCAGACCATAACAACTGGAGAAGAGCTGTTACAACTATGGGAAGGTGGGACATTTGATGAAGGACTGCTGATCTAGGCTTGTCAGTGTGACACAGCCTCCGAGATAGAGTCAACAGGGATCACAGAGAAGGAAATCTCAAGGAGTAGCTCGAGGACGTGGACAAGCGTCTCAAGCTGGATCATCAACACTACCTCAACATCAGGTGACATTGAGGTTCTATGCTATGAACCCACCAGATGCAGTGGTCAATCCACGGGTAGTGGCATGTCAGATGGAACTTTTATATTCTGATATGTCTAAATCATGTTGTGTATCTGTTTTGATTAACCCGGGTGCTACGCACTACTTTGTCACTTGGAGAGTGATTCGTAACTACAATATGATAATTAGTCATAGGGCAGATAGCTTGTTTTTGGAAACTCCGTTGAGTGGATCTGCCATTTTTCAGGAGGTATGCTCTCCCTACATCCTCTTCTTTTCTGATCATCGCATTCAAGTGGACCTTATACCACTTGATATGCACAGATTTGATATAATCCTCTGGATGGATACCTTAGAAAGGTATCGAGTTGTCTTGGATTGTGAATCCAAACAGGCTGTGTTTGCTGATGATAGCAGCACATGGATCTTTCAAGGAGAGAGAAAGATTCTTCCCACCTGTCTTGTATCAGCTATGGTTGCTAACAAGCTGATGAGGCAAGGATGTTATGCATTCCTGGCACATGTAGTAGATGTTACCAAAGAAGGGCCCAACCCTGCTGAAGTTCCTATAGTCAGGGAATTCAAGGACGTGTTTCCTGAAGAACTTCCAGGTATACCACCGCCTCGGGAAATTGATTTTGAAATCAATTTGATCCCAGATACAAAACCTATAGCCCAGACACAATATAGGATGGCGCCTGCTGAGATGGCAGAACTCAAGAAACAACTTCAAGAGTTGCTTGAGAAAGGTTTTATCCGACCGAGCACTTCACCGTGGGGTGCTCCGGTTTTGTTTGTTAAAAAGAAAGATGGGTCAATGCGGTTGTGCATTGATTATAGACAACTCAATAAAGTAACAATAAAGAATAAGTACCCGTTGTCGAGGATTGATGATCTTTTTGACCAGTTGTGTGGTGCAACAGTCTTCTCAAAGATAGACTTGAGGTCTGGATATCATCAACTCCGTATTAAGGATAGTGACATATCCAAGTCTACCTTTAGGACGCGATATGGTCACTATGAGTTCACGGTTATGTCGTTTGGACTAACCAATGCACCGGCTGCATTCATGGAACTCATGAATAGAGTTTTTCGACCTTTCCTTGATCAGTGTGTTGTCGTCTTCATAGATGACATTCTGATTTATAGTAAGGATGCTCAGCAGCATGAACAACATCTCCGATTGGCTCTAACCCTGCTAAGAAAACATAAGCTATATGCTAAGTTTAGCAAGTGTGAGTTTTGGTTGCCGGAAATATCTTTTCTTGGACATGTGATATCTGCCTCGGGTATTCGTGTTGACCCTACAAAGGTAGAATCTGTTCTACAGTGGGAACAACCGAAGACACTAACGGAGATTCGAAGTTTCTTGGGATTAGCTGGTTATTATCAAAGGTTTATTAAGAATTTCAGTTCTATAGCCTTACCCTTAACCAAGTTAACCCGTAAAGATGTTCCTTTTACCTAGAGTGATAAGTGTCAACAGTCTTTTCAGCTGTTGAAGGAAAAGTTGACAAGTGCACCTGTGCTTGTGTTACCTGAGCAAGGAAAAGGATACATAGTTTTCTGTGATGCCTCCAAGAATGGACTCGGATGCGTGTTGATGCAGGATAAGCAAGTGATTTCTTTTGCTTCACGACAGCTTAAGAAACACGAAGAGAATTATCCGACACACGATCTGGAATTAGCTGTTGTGGTTCATGCCCTGGAGATCTGGAGACATTATCTCTACAGAGAGACATTCTAGATTTTCACAGATCACAAAAATCTTAAGTATATCTTCTCTAAGCATGAGCTTAACATGAGGCAACATCGCTGGATGGAGTTAATCAAGGACTACGATTGTACAATTGATTGCCATCCATGAAAGGCCAATGTGGTTGCAGATGCCTTGAGTAGGAAATCAGCAACATCAACCATGGATAGAGCACAATTAAACTCTTTAGTATGCTCTAAGAGAGATATGCTTATCTCTTTAAGGTAAGACAATGTACAGTTGAAGGTGTCATTGTTAGCTGGGTTGTTGGCTGAGATGCGTATTAAACCTACCCTAAGAGAGCAGATTAAGGAGGCACAACAGGTTGATGCTGTAGTTCAGCAGATTAGATCAGAGTATGGAAATGAGAAGCGAGATGGATTCTATGACTCAGATGATCATGTAGCATGTTATCATGGGAGGATGATAGTGCCGGATATGGATAACTTGAGGAAGTTAGTTCTGGAAGAAGCTCATTCTTCAATGTATGCTATGCATCCAGGAAGCACCAAGATGTATCGAAACTTGAAAGATATGTATTGGTGGCCTGGGATGAAGAAGGACGTAGCTGAGTTTGTTCTGAGGTGTCCAGTGTGTCAGCAAGTTAAAGCTGAACACCAGAAGCCTGCAGGAACAATGCAACCTTTACCCATACCACACTGGAAGTGGGATCATGTAACCATGGACTTTGTTGTTGGTCTACCTAGAACAAACAAAGGGCATGATTCCATTTGGGTAATTGTTGATAGGTTGATTAAGACAGCGCATTTCTTACCTGTCAAAACAACCTATTCTGCTGAAAGGTTATCCCAGTTATATGTTCAAGAGATAGTGCATTTTCACGGAGTTCCTGTCACCATAGTTTTTGACAGAGGTCCCCAGTTTACAAGTTGCTTTTGGGAGCAGCTACACAGAGCCTTAGGCACCAAGCTAAGGTTTAGTACGGATTTTCATCCACAGACTGATGGACAGTCAGAAAGAACCATACAGACCTTGGAAGACCTGTTGAGAGCATGTATTCTCCAGTTTACCAGAAGTTGGGATTTACACCTAAGCTTGATAGAGTTTGCCTATAACAATAGCTATCAGCATAGTATTGATATGGCACCTTATGAAGCCTTGTATGGTAGACGTTGTAGATCCCCTTTGTGTTGGTATGAGACTGGTGAACATCAGTTGTTAGGTCCTGATCTTGTGCAGCAAACTTCAGAGAAGATCAAAGTTATACAACAACAGCTTAAGACTGCACAGGATAGACAAAAGTCGTATGCTGATAAGCGTCGTAGACCGTTAGAATTCCAGGTTGGAGACAGAGTGTACCTCAAGGTCTCGCCTTAGAAAGGAGTCCTTTGCTTTGGAAGGAAAGGAAAGTTAGCACCTAGATTTATGGGACCTTATCCAATCATTGAACAGGTTGGAAAGGTAGCCTATAAACTAGAGCTACCTCAAGAGTTGCAGAAGTTACACCCTTTGTTTCACATTTCTATGCTGAGGAAATGTCATCCTGACACCGAGTCAATTCTACAACCTATGGAAGTAGAATTGAATGAAGATATAACTTATGAGGAAGGACCGGTGTCAATCCTTGATAACAGAATTAAAAAGCTAAAGAAGAAAGAGATAAGTCTTGTAAAAGTCCTCTGGAATCACTGTGGTGTTGAAGAAGCCACTTGGGAACTAGAGGATGAGATGAGAAGGAAATACCCTGCTCTTTTCTCCTAGTATGCTTTATCAATTTCGGGGACGAAATCCTTGTAAGGGGTGGACAATTTGTAACATCCCTGACCTGGGTTATGAGCTAACCCTAGGTGTTTTGCCTAAATATGTAATTAAACCCTGGTGATTATCTTTTGACATGTAATTAAGTTCCTCAGGAACATATACTTTCAATTTTGTACTTTTTAAACAAAGTTGTAGTATTATTTTGGTAAAGCAGGGGCTTATGTGCAAATTACCCAGCTAAGGGGTTAACTTGCAATTGCACATGTTAAGATGTTCTTTTGATAATGAGACATCATATGAGTGAATATGATGAGACATGATGGATTTCCCAAGCATTGGGCATCTAGATGCAGCTTGTGGAATAATCCTTATGCTTAAAAACCCTAATTTGGAGTAAAATGCAGTTTACCCAATTTGAGGGGTGAAACTTATAAAATACACCATCTAGAACATCTTTTATGACTCTTGTCATCATTTAGAGTAGAAATGGTGAAAGGGACACATCAATGAATAATCAGATAAGAAGAAATGACCTTTGTACATAAAATTCACTAAGTTTGAGTAAGGAAACCTTTCATGAATGTACCCTAGTTGAAAGTTGGCTTTCTTTACCCCTAGATCTTGAGATTTCATGAGCTTTGCATAAGTTTAGATGAGTTTGGACGTTCCATTAAATAAGAAAGGACTTGGATGAGAATTTCAAAGTTCTAGAGGTCTTTATGGTGTAAATCAGCCTAAACTATATAAGCACCTTTCTTTCCAAACCAAGCAAACGTTTTCCTTCACTTCCTCACTTCTTATCTTTCTCAACCGGCCAAAGAAAAGCTCAGGAGCTCAAGGGGACGACCAACCTATTCTAGGTAAGAGAACACCACCTTCTAGCTTGGATTCATGGAGGAAATCGTATTACAAGGTTGAATTGCTAGTTTTCTTACTTAGGTTCCTTGTTCTAGCCGACCATCCCCATCTTTTTCTTGAAGATTTGACCTTGGCCGACCTGTGGAGCTCAAGATGCCATTAAAGGCTTGAAGCTTGGAAGCTTGGAAGCTCGCGGAAACCACGTTTGAGGTGGGTTTTATAACTCTAACTCTTAGCTTTGTTATGCATATCTTAGTTCTTGTTTTCTATGATTAGTTCTTCTTCTACCTCCCTTCTTCCTTGCTCTTTTGCAAGCAAAACTGTGGAGGAACCGACCTAAACATAGGTTGAGGATGATGGGCGTGGATTCCTAGGTCACTTTATGAAACGACCTTGAACCCTTTTTGTCCAAATGGGTGCAACTCGTTTAAGGTCAAACGGGTTCAACCCGTTTGATCTCAAACGATCCTGCAAGATCGTTTGGATCAAAACGACCCCAAGACCATTTCATAGGGTTGACCAAGGTACGATCGTTTGAGGGTCTATTCATAATGAATTGAATTTAATTCCTACAAAGAATTGTAATCTAATTCCTAACCAATTAAGAGTTGAAGACACTTCAATAACCTAACCCTGATCGGGTGAAAGTTGTTGATTTCAATATAGATCTTGTTGAGTTTTGGGATGAAGGACCCAAACGGGTTCCAACCCGTTTGGGGGTTCATCCAAACGATCTCACACTCGTTTAGTGACACCCCAAGATCGTTTGGAGGTCTAGGGTTAAAGAAATTTGATGGTTGAGGGTCCAATTACACAATGTTGATAAATTGATGAAAAGTGCTGGTTTTTAATTTAATTAGGGCTCAACCCTTATCAAATCATTTTGTTTGTTTGGTCAAACTTTGGGCAAACAGTCTCAAGATCGTTTGGAGGTCATCCAAACGACCTCAAGATCGTTTGAGCCAAGTTTGGGCCCAATTGGAGGTCAATTGATAGGTTCAACTCTGATTTGAATCATATTGTTGAACATTGATGATTAGCCGATTGGAAACCCTAATTGAGTTAGATTTAACCCTAATTGGCTTTCAATTGAGGGTCAATTTGGTGTCCAGTTGATTGAGGCTCATCCTAATTGACTCAATTTGTATATGGTTAACATGGCTTGGGCCAATTGAAAGCTTCAACATAAGAAATCCTATTCAAGCATAAACTTTGTGTCACCTTTTATGTTCATGCGGTTTGAACCCAAGTAGATCCACACTCATTTGAGTCCAAACGAGTCCACACTCATTTGAGTCCAAACGGGTTCACACCCGTTTAAGCTCAAACGGGTTCACACTCGTTTAGGCTCAAACGGGTCCACACTCGTTTGGACTTAAACGGGTCCACACTCGTTTGGACTTAAATGGGTCCACACTCGTTTATCAAATAGATTCAAGGTCATTTGAGATTAAACAAGTTTAAGGTCGTTTAAAAATCAAATGGGTTGAAGGTTGAAGGTTAAAACCTAAACCAATTGGAGACCTTCAAGATTGATTATACTTAATCACTTGAAGGTGTAAATGGTTCAATGATGATCTAATCTAAACCCTAATGGTAACCTAAGATGTTAAGGGACTAAGTGGCTAATGAATTGACCGATGATGATGGTCAATGGGTAAATTACCAAAATGCCCCTAAAAGGTTCAATTGAGTGATACCTTGTTTTAATCAAACCCTAATCACATAATAGTGATGAGTTAACTTGTGTTAATCAATGAGGACTTAACCCAACCTAATCTAGAGTGGTGTAATCACTATCTACTAGTTAGAGGAGAGGGAAAGTACCAATTATAATGGAAACTCAAGTAAAATACCTTCAATATACATGAATGTGCAAGTTTAGGTATGATCCACTTATGTGAAAATCATGGAAACCCTAATTATGATAATTGATGAATCTTAATCTTATCTGAGGTCTTTAATGATGATGTTTCTCATACATGAGGATGTTATGAGATCATTTCACCATGAGGTGAATAGTAAACCCTAATTCTAGGGTGATGACATGTAATGTGAATAGTAAACCCTAATTGATGAAAACCAGGGAAACCTAGCTCTTGTATGAGTAGGGAGATACAACTTCTTTAAATGAGTTATTTACTGTTATCAGTTGATTTAACCATGCATGTTCCTTTATGAGGATGATCATATCCAGGTATGGATAATGATACTATATTCACTGAAAGCATGGTGTTAGCTTTATGAATAGTGATGTATCTGGATGCCTTGTTAATAGCATCTTATGAGATTGATAGGCTGTGAGAGCCATGAATACCATCAAGGTCATGCTTTAAGAGATGACTTGTGATTAGAATATTGAGAAATGATAATTGATGAGAGTTAGGCTTGTTACATTTAGTATTCTTCCTTCATAGTTGCTATGCTAATGATTAATGTTTGAAAACATGTATGATGATAAAAGAATACTGAAATGTACCTAACTAACCAAGTATAATCACACCATGTAGAGCCCTGATCATAGATTCATCATTGTCAGGAGTTAAATGATGGTGAAACAGGTTTTCTTAAGGGGATTCCTGGAGCACATATTTTTTAATATGTGGGGTAATATGGATGTGAATTTCCTTACATCCTAGTGTAGGAATTGATGTAGATGTATCTTAATCTATCAATCCTTCAGTATGTTTTATGCCGGGGTGATGTAACACTAATCTCCTGAGGAAATCTTTTATACCGCACCGATGAGAGATAAACAATAAATCTTTCGGTAGCGAAGAGAGTACAGAATGCCACTGTGACTCTAATAGCAAAGTACCAGAATACCCTAGTAAGCTATAGTAGTAGAGACACTAGATGTCTTGCATGTTGATCCTCTTACTGACTGAGGAAGATGAGGTCATAAGAATCCGGCTCTTTTGATGACCTATGTATGATACCGATGCGACTTAATAGTGATCGGTTGGAGTATGAGCGGTATACCTCATCTCCGCAGGGCATAATGATGTTTGTAAAACATAATCAGCCGCGTAGCATATCTGCTTAGGTTGAACTACGAGATACATTGGTTGAAGATACATTACTTAGCATACATGTTCTTCATATTTCTTAAATGTTGTTGTTCTAATTGATACCAATCTGCTGCTGATTACCTTAAAGCTTTTATTGCCTATATTATTCTTGGTTGCTATAATAAAGCTTCTGGCGAAGAGTTATAACTCTCACTGGGAGAATTATTTAAAATTGTCTCACCCCGTAGATTTCAACTTTTTAGGTGGTCGTCGAGGGCGAAGGAATCAATCTTCAGGTGACCAATATCAGCAGCAGTAGCATCAGGAGCAGCAGTAAATCTCAGGTGGAGATTCAGACTGCTGAGTTGTATAGTTAGATAGTCAGTCCTATGTGTTCTCTGTACTCTCAGGTCCTTGGAGTCTTTTGGTTTGAGATTTTGGTTTTGAGTTCTTGAGATTTTGTATCATGTTGTATATAATTACTCAAGAAGTAATTATCTGAGATGTAAACAGTTTATCTCCTTTTATGGAAGAAGTTTTTATATATTCAAGCTCTTATCTCGAAAAGTTTTAATTTCCCGTGATTTTTGCCTTCCGCTGTTAATCGAATCGCTTCCGCTAAGTTTATATCGTGGTTTTGGAGATCAGGGCCCACAACTGTGTTTTTGGTATAGAAAGTTAATTAAACTTGATAAGTCAGTAAGTATGCTAAGGTTACTCCATCCTTTCTGCTCGCATGTCAGTAATGTCTGGCGAATGGCAATCAACTCAGCTTCTAGAAGACTAATAGCTTTAAAGTAGCTTCCAAAACCCATAGCACATGCTCCTGTAGAGGATGAGACATAGATTCTAAGAGATCCTTCACAAGATTCATTGTTATAAGTAACATTACAGTAAATGAGGAGTGAAGAATCCCCTATCTGAAGCTTAGTACAGGTCACTAATGACATTGGACGAGCTTCAGGTGGGAGGATTTGAATTGCTTTAGATTTTGGTCTATAAATAAGTTGAGGCAAGCGGCCAGTTGGTACTTATTGACACATAAACTCATTTCTTATAGTCCATAAATTCCACCAAGTAACTTCAAGGGTGATTGCATGGGTTCATTAATTCCTTCAATGGTGAACGTTTTCCAGTCATCTTCATTGAGGTTGAAGAAGTTTTGTGGAAGGTGCTTGGATGCCCACACCTATATGGGATGAACACAATCCCTAAGGCAATGTAGAAGGGTTTCCTAAACATTGTCACATTGTGGACAAACCCCACAGGAGGCCATATGTCGATGCCATTTCCCAGTATTGGTGAGAAAGGCTCCATGCATAAAGAGTCGCGGGAAGATTTGTATGCTTTGGGGATTTTTTTTGCCATAGGCTTTTCTATTTTCTAGGAGTTAAATGTTCTTTGGTTGATTGTATCTACCTATAGGATAATCTCCCATACAAGTTTCCATCATCTTCAAGAGGCCAAGCCCATCTATGTTCACCATAATGGCTATTTGGCGAAGGTATTGAGCTGATTCATGACCACGTTTCAGGAGGGATATGCTCATGTTTGAAATACAAATCCCATTCTTCATCATTAAGCATTGAGTCAACAACTAGATCCTCCAGATCAGTAGGATGAGGTTATGAGTGGTTAAGACCATCCACTGATTGGTCTCCCAACCATATATTATACCACACTCTGGTAGATAGGCAATCATTGATAGTTTTGTAGGATGTATAGGAGATGGTAGGTAAGTTTCTTTTGATGAAACCCCATATAGCAGAGCTAGGGGAACTTGTAAACTTGTTATTTTGGTAGTATTTGTCCCTCATGACCTGTACCCATGGTTTATCAGTTTGGGTAATAAAGGTCTAGACATTTTTCAACATTATATCTTGGTTGAAACTGTCTCGCATCCTTGATACCAAGACCACCCATGTATTTTCTTATAGTGACCTTCTTACAAGATATGAGGGTTATTTTATTTTCTTTTTTGTTGCCCTACCAAATGAAGTTTGTAAGTTGTCTATTAATATCATCACAAAGTGCAGGAGATAGTAGAATGATTTGCATTGCATAAGTCGTAACTTCTTGCAATGTAGCCTTTGCCAATGTGATTCACACTGCTAGTGATAGATGTCTCATAGTTGAGCTACTGATTCTCATCTTCATTGTGTTGAGGATGTGAGAGTGAGTATATATTTTCATTCTATGGTGAAGTAAAGGAACTCCCAAGTAGCACCCAAGGTCCTTAGTTTGGGGGATACCTATCTTCCTTGAGATAGCTTTTTTCTCCTTATTAGTGGCATCAGTAGAGAAGAAGTACTTTGATTTTTCATAGGATATCTATTGTCTTGATACTATAGAGAAGTTAGCCATTGTCTTCTTCACAATTTTAGCATGTGATGTGGTAGATTCCACCACTAAGATCATGTCATCGAAAAAATAGACATGTGTGAGTTGGAGTCCTCCTTTATTCAGAATGATAGGTTTCAAATTGCCTCAGTTTGCCTCT
The DNA here is from genome assembly GCA_963693085.1 of Alisma plantago-aquatica. Taxonomy (NCBI): domain Eukaryota; kingdom Viridiplantae; phylum Streptophyta; class Magnoliopsida; order Alismatales; family Alismataceae; genus Alisma; species Alisma plantago-aquatica. The sequence goes on along the minus strand of OY856415.1, from coordinate 191,044,898 downwards.
GCCTGGATTGCCTAGGTAAGCTTTTCCATATAGATCACAAACATGTAGGGAGTAATTGGTTTGCCTTGTCTCACACCTTGTGAAGATTTGAAGGGTGTTAGTGCTTTCCCCTCCCAAAGGATGGAGGTCTCACCCTGTGTTATTATCTCCATGACAATATCAATGACCTTTGATGGCAAGCTAAATATGAGAAGGGTTTCAAGTATGAGTCTCCATCCCATGTATTCAAAGAGGATAAATAATTTTAATTTCCATCCATTTGGTTTTACCTATGTTGTTTCTCATAGAGTGAACAACCTCTTAAACAAGGAGGATGTTGTCCCCAATTCATTGACCTGGAATAAAACTAGACTACGTGGGGGCATTCCAATCATTGAGAAAAGGTGTAAGGCACTCTACTGGGATTTTGGTGACTAGCTTGAAGCATGAATTCTTTAATGAAATAGGTCTAAAATCACTATAGAGCTGAGGGACTTCAACTTTAGGGATGAGTAGCATGTTGGAGGTTTTCAAGTTTTCTATCTATCCATCCTGAACAGAAGGTGTCCATGATTGTATTCACAATAGAGGTTATGATGGGGTTGATCCAACCCTATTCTAGGGTTGTATCTTGTGTCATTTTGTACCTTTATCACATTCAAATGCATTAGAATTACATGTTATTTCCCCCAATATGATTATCATGGCAAATACGCTGATGGATGTTCTTTAAACTATTTTTTAGGTACTTGGACCATGCTTAGATGGAAGAGAGAGAGAGGGACCAAAATAAGGCCCCAAAGTCTCCCTCAACCTACCTCCAGTGGCCAAGCATCATCCCCGAGCAAAGACATCCGAAATTGACAAAGTAAGAAGCAAAATCAAGAAGTCAAGCCTCACCACGGCCGTGGCCACAATGCCACGGTTGTGGCTTTATTGCCAAAGTCCAACAGGTTGCAATAGGGAATTCCATAGATCACCCACGACTGTGGCCTCCCAGCCACGACCGTGGTCACTGAAGACAACACGACCGTGGCCATCAGCACAGTCGTGGTCATGAGAAGAGAACACGGTCGTGGCACCCTGCCACGGTCGTGGGAATTAAATTGCAAGAAGTCAGTCGCCAATAGGGAATTTTCCTCCCAGCCACGATCGTGGCCGATGCTGATCAAGACGCATATGGCCCCTCCCCACGGTCAGCTCCAACTCCTCCAAAACGGCTGTGTTACCCAACACGGCCGTGGTGCATGCTATCCACCACGACCGTGGCACTCCGCCACGGCCGTGGCCACCACCATCTCACCATTTCCTTCACCCCACGACTGTGTTCACCACCCCACGGTCATCCCCTACTACCCTCACCACGGCCGTGGCACATCCACCACGACCTTGGTGATCACCTACCCTATACAACTTTCCACTATTTTTCCTATTTTGCCCCCACTTAGCCCTAGCTCCTATATAAGCACTAGTTGCTTCTAAGGCTCGAGGGGAGCACTTCCCAGCTGCCCCCAGCTTCTCCCTTGCCTCCATTACTCCCATCCACCTACCTTCCTTGCATTTAATCCCATTTCCACCCACTTTCCACTCATTTCCACCATAGAAACCTAGTTTCTCTAGGTTTCTATCCATCCATTTCACCATTTCCATGCTCTTGGGCACCTTTGGAGGAGGAGGTTCATGGCTAGCAGCAAGGAGGTGAAAGTGGTCGAGCTTCATCAAGCATCCATGTCGTTTCCTACTCTCTTTCCCTTCTCCTTTGTTCCTTTTTTGATCATGTATAGCTAAGCCCCCTTGGGTGGGCTGTTTGGGGCGAAAATGTGACTTTGATACCATGTTGGGGGAATATAATTTGTAATGAACATATTTGAAGTCTATGATGATTGCCTTTGCTTGTATCTCATTTCCCATTACTTATGCATGTGGTTGTTTTTTAATTACATTAATTGCTTGCGTTGTGGTGTTTGAAGACATTTGTCTCTAGGATGTTTTGGTTTCTATGTAGCTATCATAGGATTGGCTCCTAGGTCCTTAATTCAGATCCCTAGCTAGCCCCCTATCTTCCTACATAATCACCTTCTTCCTGCATGCAAATGTGAGTTCTAAGTGACTAGTATAAGTGTGATTAGTGCAATTGCCTAGGATTTCCTAAAGGCTGAGGTGGCTAGTGGCATGAGGTCAAATACCCTCATCTCTACTCCCACCCTTACCCTTGGTCCTCAATTGACTAATACCACTTATCCTAGAGACCTAGACTTGGTAAGTCCTATGAGAATTACACCTGGCCCTAGTTCTCCAACTAGTAGCATAGGGTACATCCTCATAGCACCCACCTTGTTGTTTGGTTTGGTAGTCTAGAATGAAATATGCTAATTGCTTATTATGGTGACATCCCCCAATTAATTTCAAGGTCACATTCCCAAATGGCCCACCTCATTCATCTAATTTCTTAAAACCTTAATTGCTATGTTTGCTTGTTAATGCTAGTGTAGTTCAATTGCTTTAGTTAATTTAGTTGATTGCCTAGTTTTGTTAGCTAGTGTTAATTTAGGTCTTTGATCTTGATTAGTGGTTAACTTAGGCTCTCAATTGCTAGTTGCTCACTTAGTCTATTGTAGTTTGTTCTTGCTCTTGTTTAGATAGCTTGTTAACTTAGATCACTAATCTAGCCTTTTGATAACTTAGTTTCATATTGCTTTTCCTACTTGCTCACTTAGCTTAATCAACAACCAACCAACCTTTAAACCCTAAAAACCTTACTCTCCGCAATAGGAATGTAGCTCATGCTTTCTAACTCTAGCGCCCCCTCTATCTCCGTGGTTTGACCCCGCATCTTGCCCTTGATCTATACTACAACAGTACCCCGTACGCTTGCGGGCGCATTATTTTAGTTTTTGTGATAGACTCGATTTGGGACCATACAAATATCGAAAGCAAAGATCCCATCATCCCGTGCCTCCCGACCTCGTGGATTGCACTTGTTGCAAGCCTCTAGCGGGAGTGCACCAAGCTTTCTGGTGTCGTTTTTGGGGATAGAGGCGCTCGGCCTAATTAGATAGTGTAGCTTAGCCTTTCCTTTTTCCCTCACCATTGCTATTATTTATTCTTTGTGTTACTTTTGCATCTTGGTTTGCTAACTTGCCCTCTTCTGTTTGGTTGTGCCTTGTGCATGTGACAAGCAACCGTTTGGAGTCAAGATGGTGGACCGAGATGCGCAAGCCCCTTCAATCCCTCAACCATCCTACATGATGAAGATGTTGGAAGACATGTTGTATCTCACGCAAATTCATGTGGGAGGTTCTTCTCATCATTCTGCTGACTCCATGGTGGCTCTTTATGGAGACATGGTTCTACAATCCTATGGCATTCAGAACAACCAAAGCCCCAAGTCAAGCTCATGCACTTCAGAATGTAGAAATGGTCCAAACTTCTCATGGGAACCACAAGAAGACCGTGAGCCAAGAGATAGCTCCATGTTTGAAGAAGAAGTTCTTGCAAGATTGAGAAGCCTTGATGAAGTGAAGAGAGAGGTGTCCTTTCAAGGACAGACCATTGATCGACTGGAGCAAAGGCTGGATGAGATTTCCCTTTCACTTGCCCTTTGTGAGGAGGGAAGATCCTTTTCCCAAACCATAGCCAACCCAAACAATGCAAATAGTTATATGGGCTCTCCTCAAGTTATCTATGATCCACCACCTCCTCAACCTTCGTATAACTTCCAACACACCTCACAACCACCACCACAACATCAATCACAAGAACCACCCCCATACCACCCACCTCCACAACAACCATCCTACATCCTTCACAAACCTAATCCGCCACTACCACCAACACCACCACAACCATCACTTGCTCTTCTTCCTCCCCATGAGCAAGTGGATACAATTTCAATCTTGAGGTGTGACAAGGTTATGGAGGAGCTCAACAAGGAAGGGAAGCAATTAGGTGAAGATCATGATGGAGAACCCATGCCGCAAAGTCCTTGTGAGAGTGCCAAGTGCACTAAAAATTCTGCAGTCTTGGCAGATTTTGAGAAGATAATATCTTGTGTCCCATCTTCCTTTGATATGACACCACCAAGTTCTCCCGTTACTGATCCAAGACATCCCAATGTGATATTTTTAGGATTTCAAGTGTCCAATAGGATGGAAACCCCTCTCGTTGATGCCTATGAAGACCCATTCCTCAAGGGAAGGCAAAACTATGGCATGCAAAGTTTGAAGGTCTTAAGATTGACTATGGCAGACAACTCATTGCTTGCCATCATCAAGAAAATACCAACTTATGTAAGGTTCCATAAGGGTGTTTTCCTCTTAAAGAAGAAGATGAGAGGGAAGATGCCTAAGGAGGTCATCTTAAATGAGCTAAAAGGTTTTGTTGATGAGGATTCTTACATTGAGACCTATGATGATGACCCCGGAGGAGAGAAAAATGAAGAAAGACAATTGAGAAACTCACATGACCCTTGGGAGACAATGAAGGCATTTGAGAGGATTACGTGTGATGAGGAAGAAAACATTTTGCTTTTAGATAATGGTTGGTTGATGAAAAAGGGCAACAAGCCTGGCTGAAGGCGTAAAATTTAGCGCTAGTGGGAGGCAACCCACGTGGTTTGAGGTTCTCGAACCTTTTCCTTTTCTATACTTTAGTTTTGTTTTACACAAATACAAACACGCACACTTGTGCTTTATAGTTTTTGTTTGAGTTTTGATGATGGAAGATGATAGACATTAGAGAGAGAAGATCTAGAAGTTAATCGTGGTCATTTAGTCATAGTTGTGGCAAAAGAACAAATAAAACCAAAAGATCAAATTGTAAAGTTTGAAAATTGAGGAGAAAAACCCACCACGGCCGTGGAGCTCGACCACGACCGTGGCGCATGTGGAAAAACACGACCGTGGCTCCAAGCCATGGCCGTGGTAATTTATGCTGCAATTTGGCCGAAGTTACATACTATTTTGAAGATCAGCCACGACCGTGGCGATCCGCCACGACCGTGGTGAGGTCAAACCGGGGGGTTCTTCATCGAAAACACGACTGTGGCACACGCCACGGCCGTGCTACCCAACCCTGGCCATGACCGTGGCCCCCTGCCACGACTGTGGCTGAACCCGGTTCAGGAAAAAATATATATTTTTAAGTGTCCAAACACGACCCCCCCTCATTCTTTCGTCTTCCACCTCCAGCAACGCACCGTGGCGGCGGAAAACGGCCGTGTGCTCCCCCGTTTGTCACCCCCAACCCCCAAAACCACCTCCTTTTGATCCCTAATCCATCCCAAATTGATCCCCAACCATCCCTCTCCCATTCCCACCGTCCAATCTCTCCCAATCGCATCTCCATCTCCATTTCCATCTTTATTCCGCCCAGCAACTCCCCTACACAAAACCTCCACAAAAACCCTTCCATTCTCGCCCAAATCCACCACTAATCATATAGCCACCATCTGTACATCACTATCCTTCCATTCCACCCACAAAACCACATCCACACCACCTTCTCCACCAAATCCGAAAATATCCATCCTACACCACTTTCACCTCCATTTCCGCAATGAAGAAGATTGGGAAGGCTATCACAGAGGGGACGAACATCCTCACCGGAGGGAAACGGCGTTCTAAAAACGCCTCCTCCGATGTGTCCATTCCATCCCACACCCCCTCACCTACTGCTTCCGCCCACCACTCCCTCCGTCGGTCACAATCGGTGAGCGGATCACACTCCTACTCATCTGATAGCCACCACATCACAGACGCTACCTACGAGGGGGAGGATGAAGAAGAGGAGGAGTCCATGGGGGTCGACTTGGACAACCTCATAGATGAAATCGAGCCGGCGTCCGCAAGAAGAAATCCAAAATCTAAAGCAGCGCTGTCATCATCCAGGTTTCCTCCAAAGCCCACACCACCCCGCCACTCGACGTCTCAAGTGACGGCGAGGCGTGGTGTGCAGCCGCAACCCTCACGGCAATTGCAGCAAGACGAGGAGCAGTTGGCCCACTGGTACAATTTTGACACCAGCTCGGGGTCGCAATCCTATGCGATGGAGGAAGAACAAGATAGCGAGGAGGAAGAGGTGGATCTGGAGTCGGAAGGAGAAGATGTTATGACATTTTTGGAGGCGTACAGAGAAAAGACCCTGGGCAAAGAACCGGAGGGGGTGTCATATAGTAGAGGACACAGGAAAAAGAAGGTTGATCTTATCTACCCCGAGTGCATGACGAGGCGAGTCATCACCACTTAGTACGGGTCTCAGAAAGTGATCGATGATCTAGGGATCAAGGAGGCAGTGGAAGGGAGCTTAAAGAGAATGAGGTTGTGGGATATCCTTTTCACACCGCAGCCAACCTACGTCGCCTTGACCCGAGAATTCTTTTCTTCTCTCGAAAGGACTAAAGTGAGGGGTTGTGACGCAATCAAATTTTTCATAATGGGCAATGTGCACACCCTCACTTCCACTGAGCTGAATGGGATATTTGCTGCAAGTCCTGAAGAGGCCGTCAAGATGGATGACGGCTTGTTAGAGAAGGTGAAAGAACTGGATTATGCCTATTTCTGGGAGACAATCACAGGTAGCGGCGTGTACGACGCAGGAAGATAAAAAACAGTCACCATAAGCAATCCAATGATGCGCTATGTGCAGAAGGTCGTGGCAAACACAATTGTAGGGAGGTATGATAATCAAGGCTCCATTTCACAAAAAGATATGTTTGTCTTGATATCGATGTACCTCAAGAAGCACCTCGACCTTGGTGTTCTATTGATTGATCATATGAAGTCCATACCCTACAAGAGCACAAAACCATTTGTCATGGGTGGGTTTGTGACTTCGATTGCACTAGCGCTGGGATACGATCTCTCGGGGTTACAGGACGCACTTGAGGCAGAGTTTGTTGACCTCAACTACTTGGTGTGCTCGCACACTATAAAGATAAAGGAAAAGAAGATGATCTATCTTACTACTAGTGTGCCGGACTTCGAGCTCGAGCTGCCATACCACGCGGTGCCTCTTTTTTCCGCGTTGGGAATTCATTTCAATTTGAAAGAAAAACTTTTCAAATGGCAGCAAGAACACCCAAGAGAGACGTATACAAGGGGAGCCACTGCCGTACATGAAGACATCGCCGAATCAAACGTACAAGGGCAGCAGCAAGAACATGAACAACAAAGGCAACCCCGAAGAACAAGAAGGAGGGATGAGGAGACATCCCAGCTGCAGCCACCCTCAGGGAATGCCTATGCCATGGCCGCAATCCAGGCACACCTTGAGAACATTCAGAAGATCCAAAGTGACATGTAGCTTGCCCAGCAGCAAATGTGGTATGATCAGCAGCAGATGCACTATCAGATCAACCACTCGTATCAATATCACCATGCCCAAGCAGAAAGAAACCCTGAATGGGGCGCAGATTTTTGGGGTGGTTTAGCTGGGTATCCACAGACTTACCCTCCACCCCAGGATGACTAATGGGGGCACTATTACCAGCATCCTCCATCAAGCTCAGCTCCAAACTCAGCTCCTCCTCCATATCCTCCGAACATGCCAGACCAGCCACCGCAACCATGACACTTCCCCTATCTCCCCTAAGCTATAGTTTCATGCTGAGGACATCATGATTCTAAAGTTTGGGGTGGGTAGGGCGGTACGCATCACCCTATCTCTCTATTTTTGTCATTTTGATATCACCTCTGCCATCTAGTTTAGTTTTATTGTTTTTGTTCTTTTCATTGCATCTTTACATGGCATGTAGTTGATTTCTGCAGTTTTGAGTAATTTTTCAAAATTTTTGCTTTTTAAGCCATGCATTGCATCTCATGTAGTTTTTTGCTAATTTTTGCATGTTTTAGCTAGGATTTACTTACTTTTTACCTAAAATTGTGTTTGAATGTGATTTAGTGCAATTTGACACCTTTTTGGCCAATTTTGCCCAGATTTGATGTTTCTTGTCCAAAAAGCGTGTTTTGACTCAATCTTTACTATGTTGAATGAAATTGCTTATCTTTGACAAATACAAGATGATATGCTATGATGAAGTGCTATGTGGTATCAATGAGTGACTTCTTACATGCTCGTCACCTCCCTTGGGAATGTGTTGGTTTGATTGAATTATGATCTGAGCAAGCATAGAACGTTTAATGTTTGTGGAGTTACTTGATTCATATATGGATTTCATTTGGTTCATTCATGTGATGTGATATCTATGGTGAAGTGTCAGACTAGTTTTCATGCAGGAGACCTTATGTGGAATATTATGCCAAGTGACCCCTCTTTCACCTGACCACTCTTTCATCTCTTCATACCTCTCCGCCTCATAAAAAGATGCCAAAGTGCACATATTATCCGTGGCCACCTCCAAAAGTTTGGGGTGGCCACATCTTTATCTCCCCACTTCACTCTATCCACCATATGTCATATCTACACCAAGGGCAAAGAAAAAACGAAAAGAGAAGCAAAAATAAAATAAAAGGATGCTCCTGTTTAAGAGCATTCAAATAAAGAAAAGAAGAGTGTCTAATAGCACTCCAAAAATCTTACCGCATCCCTTTCTTCCACTTTCATACCCATCGAGGTAGGAAACATCAAACCTATCTCATTTTGCCCTTTTCCAGCAACCACGTGGGTCATTTGGCATAACTTGAAACATAAGGTTGAACGCATGAAGATGAAACAACACTCCTAGTCATCGGTGATTAACATCATCATGAAACGGTCTACCCGGAACCTTATGAATGAGATATTGATAACTTGTGCAATCCATGCATTATATGCAAAGTTCATGTGCTCTGTGCTCTCTTCATGGTTGGTTTGTGAAAGTAGAAGAGGAGGGAAGTGATTTGCATGTACCTAGTCACCATTGATCCCATTTAGCATTTATCACCCATCATATTGCATTTGTCATATCTTTTGATTGTGGAAAATGGAAAAGAGATTGAGTTGGAGCATACTTGAGGACAAGTATGTTTCAAGTTTGGGGTGGTGATCCAACCCTATTCTAGGGTTGTATCTTGTGTCATTTTGTATCTTTATCACATTCAAATGCATTAGAATTACATGTTATTTCCCCCAATATGATTATCATGGCAAATACTCTTATGGATGTTCTTTGCACTATTTTTTAGGTACTTGGACCATGCTTATATGGACAAGAGAGAGAGAGAGGGACCCAAAGAAGGCCCCAAAGTCTCCCTCAACCTACCTCCAGTGGCCAAGAATCATCCCCGAGCAAAGACATCCGAAATTGACAAAGTAAGAAGCAAAATCAAGAAGTCAAGCCTCACCACAGTCGTGGCTTTATTGCCAAAGTCCAACAGCTTGCAACAGAGAATTCCATAGATCGCCCACGACTGTGGCCTCCCAGCCACGACCGTGGTCACTGAAGACAACACGACCGTGGCCATCAGCACGGTCGTGGTCAGGAGAAGAGAACACGGTCGTGGCACCTTGCCACGGTCGTGGGAATTAAATTGCAAGAAGTCAGTCGCCTACAGGAAATTTGCCTCCCAGCCACGACCGTGGCCAAGTCACCACGACCGTGGCCGATGCTGATCAAGACGCCTGTGGCCCCTCCCCACGGTCAGCTCCAACTCCTCCAAAACGGTCGTGTTACACAACACGGCCGTACTCCGCCACGGGCGTGGCCACCACCATCTCACCATTTCCTTCACCCCACGACCATGTTCACCACCCCACAGTCGTCCCCCACTACCCTCACCACGGCCGTGGCACATCCACCACGACTGTGGCGATCACCTACCCTATACAACTTTCCACTGTTTTTCCTATTTTTCCCCCACTTAGCCCTAGCTCCTATATAAGAACTAGTTGCTTCTAGGGCTCGAGGGGAGCACTTCCCAGCCGCCCCCAGCTGCTCCCTTGCCTCCATTACTCCCATCCACCTACCTTCCTTGCATTTAATCCCATTTCCACCCACTTTCCACTCATTTCCACCATAGAAACCTAGTTTCTCTAGGTTTTTATCCATCCATTTCACCATTTCCATGCTCTTGGGCACCTTTGGAGGAGGAGGTTCGTGGCTAGCAGCAAGGAGGTGAAGGTGGTCGAGCTTCGTCAAGCATCCATGACGTTTCCTACTCTCTTTCCCTTCTCCTTTGTTCCTGTTTTGATCATGTATAGCTAAGCCCCCTTGGGTGGGCTGTTTGGGGCAAAAATGTGACTTTGATACCATGTTGGGGGAATATAATTTGTAATGAACATATTTCAAGTCTATGATGATTGCCTTTGCTTGTATCTCATTTCCCATTACTTGTGCATGTGGTTGTTGTTTAATTACATTAATTGCTTGCCTTGTGGTGTTTGAAGACATTTGTCTCTAGGATGTTTTGGTTTCTATGTAGCTATCATAGGATTGGCTCCTAGGTCCTTAATTCGGATCCCTATCTAGCCCCTTATCTTCCTACATAATCACCTTCTTCTTACATGCAAATGTGAGTTCTAAGTGACTAGTATAAGTGTGATTAGTGCAATACCCTAGGATTTCCTAAAGGCTGAGGTGGCTAGCGGCATGAGGTCAAATACCTTCATCTCTACTCCCACCCTTACCCTTGGTCCTCAATTGACTAATACCACTTATCCTAGAGACCTAGACTTGGTAAGTCCTATGAGAATTACACTTGGCCCTAGTTCTTCAACTAGTAGCATATGGTACACCCTCATAGCACCCACCTTGTTGTTTGGTTTGGTAGTCTAGAATGAAATATGCTAATTGCTTATTATGGTGACATCCCCCAATTAATGTCAAGGTCACATTCCCAAACGGCCCACCTCCTTCATCTAATTGCTTAAAACCTTAATTGCTTTGTTTGCTTATTAATGCTAGTGTAGTTCAATTGCTTTAGTTAATTTAGTTGATTGCCTAGTTTTGTTAGCTAGTGTTAATTTAGGTCTTTGATCTTGATTAGTGTTTAACTTAGGCTCTCAATTGCTAGTTGCTCGCTTAGTCTATTGTAGTTTGTTCTTTCTCTTATTTAGATAGCTTGTTAACTTAGATCGCTAATCTAGCCTTTTGATAACTTAGTTTCATATTGCTTTTCCTACTTTCTCACTTAGCTTAATCAACAACCAACCAACCTTTAAACCCTAAAAACCTTACTCTCCGCAATAGGAATGTAGCTCACGCTTTCTAACTCTAGCGCTCCCTCTATCTCTGTGGTTCGACCCCGCATCTTGCCCTTGAACTATACTACAACAGTACCCCGTACGCTTGCGGGCGCATTGTTTTAGTTTTAGTGATAGACTCGATTTGGGACCATACAAATATCGAAAGCAAAGATCCCATCATCCCGTGCCTCCCGACCTCGTGGATTGCACTTGTTGCAAGCCTCTAGCGGGAGCGCACCAGGGGTTCCAATTATGTTGTAGAAATTTGTTGTAGACTCCATCATGGTCCGACACCTTAGTGAGGGCCATAGAGAAGATAACCTCTCTGATCTCCTCAATGATGAGTATAGCATTCATGATGAGAAGTAGATGTTCTTACCTTGTGTGAAATGTACAAGGTACTCCACAATGAGTTGGGGCTCACAATATTGTTGGGATAACAGCAACTTTGAGAAATAGCTACTTAGCATGTGTTGAATGCCCTCACGTAAAGTAATCCAATCACATGTATCATTTTTACGATGGGTAATTTTGTTATGCAGCGTCAATCCTTGATAAATCTATTGATTTAAAAAAAAAAAAAAGCAATCTCCTAGCTTTAACCAGTTGATGTGAATTTTTCGCCAAAGCTCTACCTCTTCTCTAGTAGGTTTTTTATAGAATTTCTCTTGAAGCTTGATGACTCTGAGTTGAACATGAATGTAGCCAGTATAGGACACACAGTTCTGCACTTTATTAAACCTGTGTAGAATTTTTTCTTTGTGCTTCTTGTTCTTAATTGTTGAGATGACGTATCACTTTAAGATTTGTAGTTGGAATGTTGTCAGGGCTTCTAGGAAGGGCTTGGTGTTGACCCAACATTTGTGAAGGTGCTTGTTGAAATCAGGCTGGATATTCCAACTACCTTTTTTTTAATTTGGATATGGTGTCAGTGCTGATCCTTCTTCCTATTAGCAAGAAGAATGGATTATGGTAAGAGTAAATGCATGGTAGGATAGAAACACTAGTATCAACGTTCACATCTATCCACGATTCATTGGCAACAACACAATCAAGGTGCTCATGCAAGTTGCCCCTTTTGAAGGTGTTGAACTATGCATCAACTTTTACATCAGCCACTCCTATGGCCATTGGCATGTCATTGAACTTCCTGCAAGATCTATTATCAAAATATTTGCCTCCTTGCATCTATGATGACCAAAACATCGTGTTAAAGTCAAAGTACTGCCCATGAGCCAGAGACTGGTAAAAATATCTTGGAGGTGTTTCCAGAGAAATTTTCTTTTAGTAGGAGATGGACTAGCATAGACCACAGTCAGATACTAACCGCAGTTAACTTTACAATGGATGAACTGATGACAGTTGAGATTAATATCAACTATGCAACTATAATCTTCTCATAGGATCCAGGTGTGTTATTTCATGCACTTGGGATATTTTCAATTTATAAATCCCTTAACAAGGTTCACTCAGAATACCAAAATGTGCACCCACAGGCGCATGTGGTCATGTCATAATATAGGTGAGAGGCAAGTAAAGGGGACAATCCATAGGGAGAGAGGGGGCACCATACCTAGGTTAGGGTGGCTACATTCCTAATGTAGAGAGTAGGGTTTTTAGGGTTTAAAGGTGATATGTTTGATTACTCTAATATTGCAAACAACTAAAGGCAAGAAGGAAACTAGATTATCAAAAAACCTAAGTTACCCTAAAGAGGTTAAGTCTAAGTAGCAAGACAAGACAATTAACTAAGCAATTAAGGATCTAGAACAATTAAAGACCTAAGTTACAACTAACTAGGTTAAGAAAGTGCAAAGGAGGAACTAACTACCTTAACAAGATTAACTAATCAAATCTAGTAATTGACTAAGAGGAATTTAAGACAAGCAATTATATTAGCATTAATAAGCAAAGTATGCAAGAGGGATTTTAAGCAATGATAAAGATAGGTGGGCCATTTTGGAATGACACTAGGATTCTAATTGGGGAAAGATAGAACAAGCTAGCTTAATCATTCATTCCAGATTGCTAAACCAAACAACTAGTCAAATGATAAGAAATCACCCTACACTATTAGTTAGCCTAGGTGTAGGTGGGATTTCAATAGTATTTGACTAATATAGGTTTCTACGGTAGGGTTGCTTAATGTAATTGGGAGCCAAAGGTAGAATTGGGGAGTACAGGTTAGAGTATTTTACCCCCACATTACTCACCACCTAGATTTTAGCAAACTCCTAGGCAATTACACCAATCAACCCTATACTAAGTACTTAGATCACACACCTAGGAGTGGGAGAAGGACTATATATAGGGGTATATGGGGTGCTATCTAGGATCCACTAGTTGGACCTAGGAGCAAATCCCAAGACATCCCCACATATGCTATCTTCTCCTAGACTTAGGTGGCTTCAAGCACACAAACACAAGCAATTCATATTTTTGGATACAAGCCACAAGTAGAAGCATGGGAAATGAGATATAAAGAAACAAGAAATCATCATAGATTGAAATCATATAGTTTATAAATTATCTTCCCCCAATATGGTATCAAAGTATCATTTTTTCCCCCAAACAGGCCACCACAAGGGGCTTAGCTACACATAACTAAACAAAAGAGCAAATAAAAGAGAAGAAAGAGGTAGAAATCCATGAAGCTCGTGGAAGACCCTCCTCCTAGAAGTTGTAGAACGTGGCACCTCCTCCAAGATAGATGAATGACATGGTAATATGGGGATTATGGTGGAAAACCCTAGAAAACTAGGGGTTTTGGTGGAAATGGAGGAATGGAAGTAGGTGGATCTATTGAATGCAAGGAAGGGTGGAAGTAAATGCTATAGGTGGCTAAGGAGTAGGTAACCTCCTGATGTGGTTGCCACCCATGTATATATAGGTGGTGGTGAAAGCACTAGGGTAAGTGGGGGTAGTGTGGGAAAATCAATGTAGAAAAGTTGGGTTTTAGGTGACACAACGGCCATGTTGGGCAGCACGACCGTGGTGGATGGAGGTCAGAATGCATGTGGTGGCAAAGAAGGCCATGGTGGGAAGTGAAAAATGTTAGGTTGGAGGTGGTAAAATGAAGGTTGGTAGAACGGACGTGTTGGGCAACACGGCCGTGGTGGGGGCTAGGTAGAACGGTCGTGCTGGGTATCATGGCCGTGCTGGGTGAGGTGGAGTGGAGGTCATTCTCTTCAGTACATCCATTCTAGTCTTCGGCAGCACAGTCGTGCTAGCTAGCACGACTGTTTTGGCAGCTCCTTGGCATGACCGTGTTGGCTAGCACAACCATTTTGGTGAAGTTTTTGTATCATGTCAAATGCTGAGGTGTTACTGTGATTTTGACATTAGCGAGCACGACCATTCCATGGAACCACGACCGTGCTGGTGTTTTCAGTACAACTTTGAGCTTCATTCTTTGAAATCCATGGACTTCTTTTCTTGGGTTGATTCTTGGCCGCCAAGGGTAGGTTGGCGAAGCTTTAGGGTCTTCTTTGGACCCCTCTATCTCACTCATCCATCCAGACATGGTCCAAGTACCTAAAAAATATGAAAAGAACGTCCATAAGTGCATTTGATAGAAATATACATATTGAGGAAATTAACTTGCATTCTAACATGTTTAGATGTGATTGAAATGCAAAAAGACACAAGATGGAGCCCTACAATAGGGTTGCATCAGAGTTCATAGAAGTAATATAATCAAGTGTTCCAGCCATAAATATGTACAAATACATTACATCACTTCAAACATGATCAAGTACACATACCTTTAAGAATAGAATCTTAATCCACAAGGTCCATGAGATTAGAAAGTAGGGTCAAGACCTAGTTAAAGATGAGTAGTTTTTAGTCAGGATTTGATGTTTGAGAACCTTGGTTTCCAAAAAAGATAAGCATATGAGGATCATTCACCCTCGTAAAGAAGTGCATTTACACAAGTTACTAACAATGACGAATATCAACATATGGTAGAATGATTTTGTTGAGTCATTAGAACGACAAAAATACCCTTAAATATGTATCAAATACATTTTCTCAAAGCTCAATTTTACAATTATGCAATAGATTCAATACTGGTTCTATAAGGTTTCATGAAAAAGGTCAATATTAGATAAAGTAACAAAATTTTACTATGCAAATCATCATCAAAGGATCATTAGTAAGGAACATCTAGAAAAGCATCCGGAAATAGATGATGAAAGTAATCTCAATGAATTTGTGATCAAAATGGACTATAATTTTATGTATTTTTAAGCATGGAATCAAAAGTTATGATCAAAGTAAGATTCTAGAGAGAGAGATGACAATAGTTGAGGAGAGAGTAGACTAGAAAAATGGAGCAACATGTTACAATGGTTTTTGGACCTCGATTGGGCAAAACTACATGATAAGCCAAAAGGATGATCTGATTGTATTGTTGTGTGCGTGGGGGCAAAATGAATTCAAATATGAGTCTATTTACATGCTATGTACGTCTAATGTGTTGAATCTCCCAAAATATCCATGTCAGTGCCATGTTTGCAACTTTGAATCTTTGGGAGTATTGTTAATGCTAACATTAAAAAAATCAATATACAATGCCACAGTTTGAATAAACCAACACTTTAGTTTGATCAATTTGAGATTTTTGAGTAATGGATTACATGTTTTATTCTTTCTTGGTATTTTTCTTTACATATGTATATGATTAATGATAATCTCTATTATTTTATAATATACTTGATTTAAGGTAAAATTATCAAGAAATAATTCATTAGCATTTATTGAAATAAGGTTACATCATCAAGAATTAATTCATTAGCATTTAATAATTCAATAGGCTCATGGTTGAGGACATGATTGTACTATTTTAGATTTTAAACATGGAAGACATTATACAACATACTATATTGAGGAGGTAAATCCTCTTATAAGCACATTCCCCGATGAGGTCTAACACTTCAAAAGGACCCACATACCTAGAACTCGGTTTTCCCTTGTTTCTCACAATTGCTCGAATAGGTCTAATCTTCAAGAAAACATGGTCACCAACTACAAGGACATTCATCTTCTATGCATTAGTATAAGATTTATGTTGGTCCTGAACTCTCTTCAATCTTTTCTTAATTAGGTTGACATTACCTGAATGAATCTACAACTCTTCAGACTTCAAGATCCTTGGTTCACCTACCTCATCCCAATAAAGAGATGATCTACACACATAGTCCATATAAGGCTTTTTACAGAGGCATACCAATACTCGAATGGTAGCTGATGTTGTAGGAAAATTCTAGTAAAGGTAGGTAGTGATCCCATGAGCCATCTCAGTAGATCCTCTAACACTTAAATTGTCCTTTCAGATTGACCATCAGTTTGTGGGAGATAGGCAATGCTAAAATTCAATTGAGTTCCCAATTCTTCTTGAACTTGTCGCCACAAGTGGGAAGTGAACTTGGCATCATGATCAGATCCAATAGATTTTGGAATTCCATGCATCCAAATAGTTTCCCAAATGTATAGTTCTGTCAATTCTTGAATTTTGGTCATTGCTTTTATTGGAATAAAATGGGTTGTCTTGGTGAACCAATCAACTACAACCAAATTGCATCGCTCCCTTTCCTGGTCTTGGGTAAACCCACCACGAAATGGATGGTTGTAACACCCCAATCTTCTTATCACATGATGGGAAGCTATTTCTTTTACTGGGGAGTGTTAGTAACATAAAAAAAATAAAAATAATGATAGATAAACAATTACATATTGTGTATGTAATAGTAAATTGGAAGGAAAAGAAACATAGTTACATCAAACTGTATAAAAGTCTATAGGTACACAATGCTAAAACTTGTACCATGTTTTAATATCTCAAATTGTGTAGATAGCGCCTCACCAAGTAGATTCACTATCTTGGCTGACCTACCTGAAGTTAAATACATGCGGACATCTCTTCCCCGGCCACGCATAAAGGGAAAATTAGGTTATAGTAAGTGGCATTGGATTTCTAATAGGATAAACATAAATATACAAAATTTGAAAGTTGAACTAATATCTAAAGTTGTAAACTTACACTAAATCATTGTGTCTTTTATTTACATCATTTATCCAATTTGTGTCCACCATTATACGATAAGTCCTCCTAAATTGGCATATCTATACCCTAAATTGGTACTGAAGTACCTCTAAATCAGCATTACATGCCTCTGAATGACACTGAGGCGTCTCTAAATTGGCGTGACTACACCCTGAGTTGGTACATGAATACCTCTAAGCTGGAGTAAACACTCCTCTGAATTGGCAACATATGCCTTTGAATCGTCCCGATACTACAAAATGAGGACTTATCATATAATGTCTTATGTGAAGGTTTTGACTTAATTATGTTAAATCTGAACTTACTGAATTCTTAATCTGAACTTATCTTATACTAAAATTGAATACTTATATATGAACTAAATTCTAATTCTAAGTTGTATTCTTAAATAATGAGTCAAATCCAAATCCGAATCTTAGATATGATATACTTATAAATTGAATTAAACTTGTTTAGAAGTTCTCATTACACTCAAATATTAAAACATGACTTAATATGATCTTTCATTCAAATATAGGATATCTGAAATTTGAGTCTAAAGGCTAGAAAAAAATAAACTGAATTGAATGTAGAAATACTATCTGATGGTATCTTGAGTAACAAAAATCTAAAATGTGATAACCTCACAGCATACCCAATTATAATAAAATCTAATTACTCAAAGTATCATTGAACATGAAATAAGCATGAAATACTAAATGTCTAATAGTAGCATAATCTCTAAGTTACCTTATAAGAATGGGTAGTCTGAACCATAATAATATGATATTCGATGGACATGACCCACTTACCTTTGATACTGATGATTTCTTTAATGTCTTCTTGATTCCTTGTTCCATAACCTAATCACTGAGACATCAACAAAATTTTATAAGTCCACGTGTATGCTCCCTATTTATATTTTTCAATCTCGAATCCCCATCCCTTAACCCCTTTAACCAAATTAGAGCTTCTATTTAAAAAAATAATAATTGTAATATAAGTCACAAAAAAACTCTTACTGCTAAATATATATATCAAAATTTACATTATACAACCACTATAATCTTTATACTCAAAAAAGCCAAAAATCGTCTTATGCACTAATATGAGCATATACATCATATATTAAAAGTAACCTTAAATATGATAAAATATTGTAATCTCACTCAATTAATTCTGGCATAGGAGGAAAATACAACTAAAATCATTTCCCTTACCAAATAGTGCATGAATCGCATGTTCTCTCACAAATCATAAGCAATTATCTTATATAATGGCCACTTAGTCTAAAAAATTAGGTATTGACATAAATATACATGAAACTCCAAAAAAAGATTAGAAATAGTAAGAACAATGTATATTAAAGTTAAGGTAGAGATCCCTAATCGTTTTGTTGTGAAACATTGGGTGAAATACCCATAATTCCCTTATTAGGGTAATATCAAAACCCTTAGTAAAGCTTCAAATAAAAAGGATCAGTCTTTGGAATTATGTTTAACATATCAAAACAAACCTTAGGTAATTCTCTAACTTCGAAAGTCATTTGCTATTTTTAATGTCCAAAACATTGAAATCTCCTATATCTTAGAAGTCAAAGTATAATAACCATCAAATGTCTAGAAAACCTTTTGCAAATGTTCTTACAACATACTAGACATAATATGATTTCCATAGACACATTTTTTCTAATAGCTGAGTTCCCTATCCCAAGATATGAATTTTTGAAAATACCTCAATTTGAATTGATCCCATCCGTTGGTTTGAATTCTAAGGGATTGTGGTGTGCGGCCCCTTTTCCTTGCTTTGTGGGTCGCGGGTTAGTAGGAACTGGCTCCTTATTCGCCCATGGACCCGAACAAGGGGGATTTCCCTTATGCACAAGTTGTTGCCACCTTATGGGTTGCCTTTGGAAACCTCGATCTCGATGCCCAGGTCATTGTAGCTTGCGCCCAAGCATTTATTACCTCCGTCTGACCTCTGTGGCTTGGGCGGCACCATCACAAGAACAAGTAGGCCAAGATCAAAAATTGTTATCCTCTACCATACCACCACCACCATAGATCCTCTTCACGCTCTCTCTTTCTCTCACCCTCAATTTCATGTGAAACCCTAGGATCAAACTTGCTAGCCCCTCAAAATCAGAATTTGAGGATTTTATAGCCTCCATTATCCAAGATCAAGGGCGAGGTCCCCCTTTCGTGGGGGCTCTGTTCAACTCCTATTTTGCTGGGCATGACTCTCTAGTCTGATACAGACTAGAGCCACCCCCTTTTTCTTTTATTTTTCTTCTTCTTTTTGATAAAAGTCCAAATGTAAGAAATAATTATTTCATGTACATACTAATTCCATTTGATCCCAAACTTTAGAATTAAGATTATCTTTTCATTATCTTTCTTTGGGAAAGATACTAGGGTAAAACTAAATGGATAAGAACTCCAATTATATTTTATGAGTAAAAATTGAATAATCACTAAGTTAATTACCTAGACCACTAGATAATTCAAAATTGTTTAAAACTTCTCTTGTGGTCTTATATATCAATTATACATCTACTAAAAATATCTCGAACATTAATCATGACCCCAAAATATGTCATTCCCAATTTTGTACTGCAAGGACCGATGTGAAAACCTCAATTTGCCTTATCATGCTCAAATGTGGGTTCTAGGGCCAATGGCCCTTTTCTTGGTCTCCAAAAGGATTAAGATTAACCATATCACAAAATTATACTTTTGAACAGGCATAATTTTTTTATTTGAAGGTTCCTTATGATACATTTGATCAATATTACATTTCTTTCTATATATTAAAATCATAACTAGGCTTGGGATCAAAGCATTAACTAAACTCATCATATTTCTTTAATTTTTTTAATTTGGTTGACAACTCATATCATCAAATTAAATATGACATTACCAAACTTCGAGGATACTCCCAAAATAGTCTCAATTGCACAAAAATCACCCTCTACATTCCTTTTTCCTTTAATTCCAAATATCATGAAAATTGTATGGAACCTTATTATAATCATAAATATATAATATATTGAATTCATCAATAACTTAATCATGTACTTACTATGTTTCAAAAATTAGGGGTGTGGCAGCACTACCTACCTTTTTGGGAAATTCGTCATTGAAATTTGGCTAAACTATAGGTAGTTACCCACCTTAGGATTTCACATACGTTACAAATACTAACTCTTGACAATCATTATAAAGTAAGGTAGGAACAAATAAGGTATGACCTTCTTGTGGATAACTAACTATGTCTAACAACCTTATCAAACTAGCATGTACAACCAACATGGAAGTCTGAAGGAAAATCTTAACCATAAATGACTACTCTTTCTTTACTCTAAATTATTTCTTTTTACATATCTTTCTATGGAGACTTGTATTCTGGTACCTGGGTCTCATGATGTGCACTAAGTGCTTGGGTCACATAATTTGCACATAGGGCCCGAGTTATGGATCTTAATTGGCATGCATTAAGGGCACAAGCCTCAGACCTAGACTAAGGGCATGGGTCATGTCTCTTGAGTTAACCTGCACTAGGACTTGGGTCTAACTCCATAATATCATTTCATCTCATTTAATCTGATCTTATGTAAATTTTAATACATTCTAACCTCATGGTCTTACCATGATCTTAAATCATAACACATGGATCCTATCTTGGAAACATAATCATGACTTAATACATTCAAATCTATAATCTTATTCTGCATTTAATTCTTAGACCTTAATCATTTTAAGAAATATTATTAACATGTCTCTATTTGAGATATTAGGCATAGTAAGGATATAACCATGAAAGTATAAAACTCTTACTTGCATGTATTATCTAAATATCTTAGAATATTGGATCGTACAAATCAAGAAAGTCTTATCTAAGAAACATGTAAATATGATGGGCTTAATAAGTGAATATTGATGATCATATACCGTTTACTTTGGTTTTTGAAATCCCACACTAAAGTCATTTAGAATCCCTCCTCCTATAATCATATACTATATTTTATGCCAAAATGACCTTTATAAGGGGTACAAACCTATAAATCTTTTTCATATTCTTAGATGATAAGATCCATTAACCATCTTGATATGAGTTACCAACACTCAAACTCTATGGTTAAGGTTGTAGTTTATCCTTCATATTAAGGAACAAATTAGGGTTTTAAGATTGTAGAGTATGAAGCAATAAATGTTGTTTCATGGTTCTCCATCATTATCATGATTTTCTACTTGCAATTTGTGAGTCATCTATGGTGATATCTTCACAAAACCTTACATCATATTGCTTATGACATCGATGTGCCCATTTTACCACAATGTTCACTTAGCTAATATTATTCTTATTGAATTTGTTCATCTGATCATGATGATCCATGCCAAGTGAACCCAAGGTACTAATAGTCACTACTCCTAAAACCTTTCTTATCCCCAAGAATATTGAATCAAACCTTGATCAAGAAATTTCTCTAGGCTCTATCTCGTGTGAATATATATCTAAAACCCAATATCATATTGATCCTAGATCATTGATTTGTACTATTACAAATCTTGTATCACCACATGCATAAATCATCCTCGTGTGTAATTTTAAGGACTTATACTCACCTCTAGCAATCATCATACCTTAAGCTTAAACTTGGTTCATAATATTAATTCTATTATCCTCAAGCATTTTCTTCAGAACCATCATGATTATACCTATGTTTGTAATTCCTCCTTGGAGTGAAGGCCCTATGGACACCAAGAGCTCTCTAATCTTAACAAGTATAGTAGGAAAAAGACCTCATCTTCCTCTAATCAATATTCCACTTTAAATCCAAGACACTCATCTATTTCATAATACCTACCTTTGGTATGCATTGTAGGGTTCTAATAGGAATGCAATTAGGTTTAGGTGACCATCTACCTCATACTTGTTGTCTCAACTTTTTTTTGTTTGTCACCTCCCTGTGCATGTCGGTCGTTCATACATATAAATATGTCATGTCTTATCATATTTATCTCACTTGACAGTACGCATGTCCCATACCATATGCACTAGAAAGAGTGAGACATGTATAGTAAGTATACAACTATGCATGTCACATCCCCTATACAAAACCCCATAAACTTGTGTCCCGTACCACAAACATGTGGGAAAAAGAGAGTGCATGATATACACAAATCTAAAGTTGACATAAAATGTCCAAAGAAGCTAGACACTAACCCTAATACATATCTCAACTTCTTTTGCATGACTAAACCTCTAAACCAGATTCTACTATATTTCACTCACTTCTATTATAACTAGAATTGCTAACTATCTTCTTAAATATATCTAGTCTCACTTTGTTTCTAATGGGAAACCAAAACTAATAATATGTGAATTTTCCTCATGGCCATCTACATTATTGTTTTGATACCATATTGTAATACCTTGGTTTTCTTATCACATGAGCGAAAGCTAATTTTTTACTGGAGAGTGTTACTAACATGATATGCATTACAATAATGATAGATAAAACCATTACAGACTGTGTATGGAATAAATTCTCAAGAAAAGAAACATAGATACATCAAACAATATAAAAGACTATAGGTACATGATGTTAAAATAGGTACTTTGTCTTAATATCTTGGATTGTGTAGATGTCACCCCCATAAGAAAATCCCCTATCTTAGTTAATATTCCTAAAGTTCAGTACCCATGGACATATCGTCCCCAGCCATGCACAAAGAGAAAACTAGGTTAGAGTAAGTGGCATTGAACTTTTAATAGGATAAACATAAATATACTAAAGTAAAAGATGTAAACTTATACTAGATTGGTGTGTCTTTTATTTACATTTTTTATCTAATATGTGGCCACCATTATACGGTACGTCCTCCTGAATTGGCGTATCTATGCCTTTAATTGGTACTGAAGTACCTATGAATTGGCACTACATGCCTCTGAATGACACCAATGTGTCTCTGAATTGGCATGACTACGCCCTGAATTGGTACCTCAATATCTCTAAATTGGAGTAAACACTCCTATAAACTGGCAACAGATTCCTCTCAATCGTCATGGAACTACTAAATGAGGACTTATCATATAATGTCTTATGTGAAGGTTTTGACTTAATTATCTTAAATTTGAACTTACTTAATTCTTAATTTGAACTTATCTAATACTAAAAATGAATCTTGATATTCGAACTGAATTCAAAATTTGAATCTATATTCTTAAATTCTGAATTAAATCTAAATATGAATTTGAGATTTGATATAGTTATAAACTGAAAGTGAACTTGTCTAGAAGTTATTATTACATTCAAATCTTAAAACATTACTTAATATGATCTTTCATTCACATATATTATATCTAAAATTTGAGTCTACATGCTTAAGAAAAATAAATTGGGATGAATGTAGAAATACTATCAAAAGGTAGCTTGAGTACCAAAATAAAAAATCTGATAACCACACAACATACCTAATCTAAATAAAGTCTGATTACTCAAAGTATCATTGGACATGAACTAAGAATCAAATACTAAATGTCTAATAGTTACTTAATATCTAAGTTACTTTATAAGACTAGGTAGGTTGAATCACAATAATATGAAATTCAATGTACATGTCCCACTTACCTTTGATACCTATTATTTCTTTAATGTCTTCTTGATTCCTTGTTCCATAACCTAATCACATGGACATCAACAAATTTTATAAGTCCATGTATATGATCCCTATTTCTATTTTTAAATCTCGAATCCCCATCTCCTTAACCCTTAAACCAAATTAGGGTTTTTATTGAGATGAAACATAACTCTAATATAAGTCACAAAAAACTCTTAGTGCTAAACATATATCAAGTTTACATTATATAACCATTGTACACTCTATACAAAATAAGCCAAAAATCATCTTGTGCACTAATACGAGCATAATGAGAATGTATACTCTTAACATCTAATGATCTCATTCATCAAGTCACGTACTTAAAACATACATCATCAAGTAATATCATTCTCTAGACATTTAAAATGTTACTTCATTATCTCATAACTGAAAAACAAAATAAATTGGAAGCTTGCCTTTCAATAATAATCAAATCATTTACATGTTATGCCATTACAATCATCATATGATTGGCTCTCTATGCATACATACCAACATAAATTAGTGCAGAGCACAAACTAAAGAACATTCATGAACATAATTTTTTCAGAACAACTTATAATTTGGGGACTTTTCAGAGGACACTTTTTAAATCAAATCTAATAAAAGCATGGTTTTTGCTATTGATGATTGATAACATAATGAGCATTTTCAAAATGGTGTTGTAAATATAGTAGTTTAAAAGGATGTCTCCTAAGATGTGATAGGTACAAATACTTGTGATAACTCTGAAGGCACCGAATGACAAATGTGCACTTGAGAACATTCATCAACATAAGGTTTTCAGAGTATTTTTACAATGAACTTTCAATAAAACATCTAAGTGAAAATATGGATGCTTTTTTGTTGATTAATAATCTATTAATATTTTCATAATGGTTTCATTCAATATTATATATAAAGGGAACTAAATGTTGATGTCATGGGTACAAATACATTATAATAAGTCCAAGTGCATCAAATGACACATGTGCATATTAATAAGTTATTACAGCCCATAACGAACATGGACCCAAGAACAAAACGATTTCAACTACTCATCTGGCCACTATAATAAATTAGATTTTGGATGAATGTGTATAATACATAAAAGAAAATATTCTAAAACAAATATATAAATACATACATATTAATAAAATCAATCAAAGTTATTTTGTGATAAAATGATTTAGGGTTACATAAACACTATTTTATTATATATACATATCTTATATTAACACATATATATAATAGATGGGGGTATGATTAACTACAGTTGTCATAAATAAGATATCTATATTTTTTATTTATATTTACCTCAAGATAGGAATGACCTATACTAATGGAAGTTTCAAAGTTTTTGCTCTGACCAACTATAATATCCCCATTTTTGGTGAAATTGAATTATACAAATATAAGGCTTGAATTGATAACTAATTCCCACAATGGTACTATTGATGGAATAATGATGTTATTCACTTTGAGGCATATGTGCAACCCATGTCCTAAGTGAGGCCCATGAGAGTATTTTCTTTAAAAATACTTCCTTAGGGCACAAGGCAAAGATAAATAGATTTTTTCTCAAATAAATAACAATGACTTTATGAGTTGCTGAATAATAGAGATATGAGATAATATACAAGTCTCCAGAAGAAAGTAAGATATGTGATGTTTTCAATAATCAAGGGTTTTCCTGTGTTTTGTGTTTGAAGTAATCCATTAATAAGTGTTGGCCAAAGAAAGAGTGGAAAATTCAATAATAAAGGGGTTTGCAAAAGTAATGGAAAATTGTAAAAAAATAAGGAATTGGAAATTTCTAGCAAAGATATGTTAAAGACAATTAATAGGCACCAATCCTAACTTGCACCCAAAGAAAGTATAGACCAAAATAAGAATTCTTGTCAAGATTGGGTGAGAAAAGGAGTTATCTGATGCCTTAAATAATTCAAATCAAGGAAATACTTAAAGGCAAAGAAAACCATTTCTAATATTCATAATTTTTAGCAACCTTTCCCAGATCGAGATTTAGTTGTTACAAGGTTGCCTTTAAAATTTAGATTTGTTTGGATAAAGGATGAGAAAGATATGAATTTAGTAAGATTTCCTAAAGTGAAAGGGAAAATTGCTAAATGTATTAAATGTCATGAATAATCAAATTAAGAAACAAGAGCTAGACCATATTTTTTGTGTGCATGGCCCTGATTTTCCAATCTCAGATCGATGATGGAAGGAAAAGGAAACATGCCACATTAACACCTCTTCTCCCCTCACATCTCTCTCTCCCTCTGATTTAAAACAGCATCAGGGTATACTCCCAATGGACTCGGGAGATAAAATCGAACCCGATCATAGATTATTTAGAGGAAAATGGGGGCTTGGGCACCAAAAAATAACCAGCCCACCTCCATGGTTCTCCTTTGGTTTGAACCAAGGATTGAAGACCTAGCCAGACACCCAACTACTATAAAAGGAACCACCCCTAAGACTTTGCCTCTTCTCCAGAGAGTCACCCGCATTGGGGCTCATGAAAAATAGACCTAACTTTTCCTTTCATCCCTCACCATCACCGCACAATAAAGAGTGGTGCCATTACGGGGGAGACTCTCTTCAGTTCCCTTCTAGTGGAATCTAAGGACTTCCCAGACTTCACAAAAACATGCCAAGGATGACCGATTAGTCTGCAAGATGCCCCGCTCTCTTCCTCTCATCTTTCCCTTATGCTCCAATTAACATCCCCGTTGTGACTGCCACTGCTCTTCACATGGAGGAGGAAAGAAATGACCGTCTGATGGTCTGGTTTAGTCAATCGGTCAATGAGATCTAACGACAAGGAAACTAGACCAGTCACCCCTCTTACCCTTGCTATTGGTATAATCTTAAATCGACATCGTTGAATTGCCGGTATGGGGTGAAAAATAGATGGAAGCCGCATATGACTTAGCTAGGACGCACTCCAATTAGGAATCACTGTGTCCAACCAAGAAAAGGTATTCCTATTGACGTAGCAATGTCCTATTGGCCAACTCAGGTTTAATCTTGCATTAGTAGTACGAACTAATTGGTAACTCAGAAAATAACAATTTTATATACGAAATTGATCAGAAACACAAGAAGAATGCGAATAAAATATCAATGATTCCTAAATCTAATTCCAATTCTAAAAGTAGTGAAAATATGTGTGAAAATGGTGATGAATACATGAAAAAACCGTGGAGTTGAGTATTAATTTGTTGAATATGATAAAAATGTTTACTTTGCCATATTTATTGATATTATTATTATTTTGAGGTTCCATGATGACCATAATAAAAATGGTGATAATTAACATTTCTAAAGTGGATAACCATACACATGAGTAATTTGGGCATTAAAATCAAGGTTTGTAACTTGTAATGCTATTTATGAACATAATTGAAACTAAGTGATCATAATGTAGGAATGTCATAGTTATAAGGAGTAGGGTTCCACCCTTTTGTGTAATATGCAATGGAAATAGGGTTTGTACCCTTATTTACAATCCAAAACTCAAACACAACCCTAAACCCTAGATTAGGTCCGAGCAAGGTTTACTCTATATAATATGGCAGTGACACTTTAGGATTTACACACATGCAAATTAAATGTTGATAGCTTGAGTTTCTTGTCTGATTGAATAATATGCTCAAAGTATGACTGCAAGATCTACATGGTTCTACAAAAGGTACATGGTTATGATTATGAGTATCACATAAATAAAGATATCATATTTGAACCCTAGGATGACATCTATGGAGGGGTGATGCACACGAGCCCTATAGGGATAGTGGTCACACCTAAGATAGCATATGAGACATGGGTTAGAATATGCAAAGAAAATCACAGTTTATATTTGCAAGTAATTGATTGATTATATCTTGTTATTTACTTGCATACTTTTTCCTGCACCCCACTTACACAATATATTTCGATATACTAGTCCATGCTTTGCTTCATGCCATTTTAGGTAGATCCATTATATGAAGATATCGAGACCTAATGAACTGATTGAAAATCTACCTAAAGGCATTAAAGATAAGTAAAGGAGGATTTGTTACATACTTCTTCTTAATATGTATAGTTCTGATGATAGAAATTCATGTCACTCCTTAGAGGTGAATTTGTTAAACAATATTTAAATTAATAGAAATTATTTTCTATTATTTGTTATTTGGTAAAAATCAGGATCCTTGGGAAGTCAATGTAATGGTTCTCGACTTTTTGGATATTTCCTTTATTGGAGGATTCTAAAAAGTAAGGTCGTTACATTTAGTATCAGAGGACAAAATTTTCAAATATTTAATAGGTTATAATTTCAACTATTCTATAGAACTATAAGGAAACTTATTAAGGCATGACCTAATGGTAATGGTGTCTAGAAGGGGGTTATGGCTTTTGGGGATGGCAATATTTTCCTCTACATCATTAAGTTGGTTTATGAGGACTCCCTTAACCACAATGAGACATGCCTATACTGAATTTTGGGTTTCCCTGAAGTAATGTTTCCTCTAAGTCTTCTCAACTCAAATTTCATCCACTTCTCATCCTCTTGTTTAATATACCCTAAAAGATACTTTCCTTCTCATCTTAAGGTAGGGTTTTTTAGAAGAAGTAGGATTAACACATCCTCCGCCAATTAATGTACATGTAAATCCTAGATGGGACTAAGGTTGGTTTAGGAAAACCCTTACTAGGTCAAGGGAATCATAGAACCCTAAGGTGTAGGGGTAGTCCCTAACATGAAGCCTAAACCCTAATCTTGGGAAATGGGAGTAGAATGGGTAAAATGGTAACCCAGCCCATATGAATCCTAACTAGGGTAAGAGAACAGAGCAAACATAAATGGGTCTCCCATGCATGAATATAGAGAAATGCATGCATGATAAATATGAAAAGAATTGAATATACATGAGATACATAAGTAACCAATGGTTACACATGAAAATGAGAACATGAATATAGCTTGCTCATCGCCATAATGCTATCTCTAGAGGAATGTATGAATAAAGAATACCCCCAGCGAGTGGGTATGCTACCCCCAATGAGTGGGTATGTTATTGAACGTATCCCCATAGAGTGGGTATTCAATTGAAACTACCCTCGGTGAGTGGGTATGTCATTGAAATTGCCTCTAGAGAATTTGATACCCCCAATGAGTGGGTATGCTATTGAAATAAACCCCCAGAGAGTGGGTATGCTACCCCCATCAAGTGGGTATGCCAATGAAATACTCCTAGTGAGTGAGTATGATATTATGGACATTCCCACCGAGTGGGTATGATTAGAGATTATCCCCAATGAGTGGATACATCATATAAATACTCCTAGAGAGTGAGTATGACATTGTGAATACCCCCAATGAGTGGGTATGGATGAAGATTACCCCCAGAGAGTGGGAAGATCATTAAAATACTCCTAGTGAGTGAGTATGAATACCTCCCAGTGAGAGGGTATACCACAAAGATTGGGTAAATATTGGTTGAGAAGTTATAACTAAAATGTATGTTAGAGAATATGAAACCCTCAGATCAACTTGTAGGGTTGGTGTCCCGACCTGGGGTGGGTCAACTCAAGGGCGGGAAAAGGTCCTACGGGGGAGGTAAAACCCTAATCCTTTGGGGCTAGGTTGTTTTAGAGAGAGTCTAACCTCCTCATGAGAGTCAAGAAGACACCGTAGGTTAGGACCTTCCATAGAAAGGTGAGTTCATAAATCCATTTTAAGAATTAAGGTTAACTTAGATGTCACCTAAAGCATGGAAAATTAAATAACTACATATGAAAATAATGTGCGCTCATAAGCCCTAGGAAGGGTAGAGCCCTAAGTCAATCCTAAGGTGAAATAGGGAATATTAAAGGTACATAAGACCAATGAAATTAGGAAGTGATCGTGTCGTAAATGCATAAGACCTTAGGGTCGCAAAATGGCCATCCATGTTTGGTCGAGGCCCACGGGTTAGGATATTTGGCCACCTTAAACATTTCATGAGGCCCAAGGGTAAATGTGAGAGGAACTTTCTAAGTGCCTAAGGCCCATGAGTCAATGATGAGATCACTCCAAAGGTACATGTACCCCTAGAGACCTCGAGGAAGGCGCTAAGGCTCATAACACATGGGTGTAAATATAAAAGAGACAAAAAGTCAAGTAATAATGAAATCTTTAAGGAGTTCAAACTCAAGAGTGAGTAAGGTGCTTGACTTTGTGAAATATAAGAATTTAGTGGGATGAAAAAGTAATTTTGGTTTGGAAGTTAAACATGTGAAATTTTGAGATAATGTGTGGATACACCATCTCTGCTCTTGGAATGGGATGAACTTTTTATTTGGGCTGCAGTCAAGTGCTTGTTTCATCTTATTATGAGTGAAAGAGATTGGGGTAGACACATGTTATGCTTAAAATTAACATATGAGAATGAATACCTTAAGTTGAGTTTTAATAATATAGGGTTTGAGGTGTTACCTCACCCTTATGTGGAAATAAATGATTATAGGTTGGAAACCTAGGTCAAAGGATAATCACCAAGTGAAATTGGAATCACAAGTGAAAATGTAATCACCCAGAGATGAAATCATATAATTATTGATAGGATGGATAAACCTTGAATTGAATTCAGGCATCAATCTCAGTCACAATGTGTGGAATTTGTATATTAATAAAAGTTGATAGAGATAATCCAAAAAGGGTTTCTAACCCTAAGGTGAAGAACTAAGATGAGTTGTCATTCACCTTAGCCTTACTAGGTTTGAATCTTGGGAACAAAATTACTTTTAAGGAGGGGTGAATATAATATCCTCAATTTTTGTGAAATTGAATTATACAAATATAAGGCTTGAATTGATAAGTAATTTCCCCAAAGATATTATTGATGTAATCATAATGTTGTTCACTTTGAGACATGAGTGCAACCCATGGCCCAAGTGAGGCCCATTAGACTATTTTATTTACAAATAGGTCCTTGGGGCACAAGACAAAGAAATAAGAGATTTTGTGCATAAATAAATAACAATGACTTTATGAGTTGTTGAATAATAGAGATATGAGATAATATGCAAGCTTCCAAAAGAAAATAAGATGTGTGATATTTTCTATAATCAATTAATTTTGTGCATTTTTTGGTTTCCAATTATCCATTAATAATTTTTGGCTAAAGAAAGAGTGGAAAATTCAATAATAAAGGAGTTTGCAAAAGTAATGGACAATTGGTAACCAAATAAGGAATTGCTTGTAAGTTTCTAGGAAAGATATGTTAAATACAATACATAAGCACAAGTTTGGTCCTAACCTGTACCCAAAGAAAGTATAGACTAAAAAAAAATTCTTGCCAAGATTGGGTGAGAAAAGGAGTGGTTTTAAGCCTTAAATAATTCAAATGAAGGAAACACTTAAATGCAAAGAAAAGTACTTCTAATATTCATATTTTGGAACCAAACCTTTCCCAAACCGACATTTAGTTTTTAAAAGGTTTCCTTCAAAATTTGGAGTTATTTGGATAAAGGATGAGAGAGAGATATATTTAGTAAGATTTCCTAAAGTGAAAGGGATAATTTCTGAATATACGAATGTCACAAATAATCAGATTAAGAAACAAGGACTCAACCCTTTTAAATGGTGTGCACGACCCTAACCACACTATCTTAGATTGATGATAGGTGTGTCGTCACCTTCCTCTAGTAGGAAAAGGAAACATGCCACAGTAACACCTCTCCTCCCCTCACCTCTCTCTCTCTCTCTCTGTTTCATAACAACATCAAGGAATACTCCCAATGGACACGGGAGATTAAATCAAACCCAACCACATATTATTTATAGGAAAATGGGGGCTTTGACACCAAGAAATAACCACCCCACCGCAATGGTTCTCCACTGATGAGAGATAAGTATTGAAACCCTAGCCATACAACCAACTACTATAAAAGGAACCACCTCTGAGACTTTGCCTCTTCTCCAGATAGTCCCTGACACTCAGGCAGCGTGAAAAGTAGACCTAGCTCTTTCTTTCCTCCCTAACCATCACCGCACTATAGAGAGAAACATGAATGTGGGGAACCTCACTTCTAGGTTCTTACAACGACATCCAAAGGCTTCCCTGAATTTGCAAGAACGGGCTGAGGACGACCGACTACTCCCCAAGATGCACCTCCCTCTTCAGCTCCTCTTTCCCTTATGCTTGGGTGAACACCCCCACCATGGTTGTCAATTCTCCTCACATGAAGGAGGAAAGCAACAACGATTTGATGATGTGGTAGAGTCAATCGGTCAATAATATCTAACAAAAGGGAAAATAGATCGACCACCCCTCTCACCCTTACTATTGATTCAATCTTAAACCGGTATCATTGAACTATTGGTATGGGGTGAAAAATAGATGGGATCCATATATGACTTGGCTAGGGCACTCTATAATTAGGTGTCCATATGTCAAACTAGGAAAAGGTATTCCTAATGATGTGGCAATGTCTCATTGGCCAACTTAGGTTTTATCTTGTATTAATTGTAGAAATTAATTGGTAACTCATAAAATAATGATGTTATATATAAAATTGATCAGAAAAATGAGAGGAACAATAAAATATCAATTATGCCTAAATTTTATCCCAATTCTAGAAATAGTGCAAATATGTGTTGAAGTGGTGATTAATACATGAAAAACCCTAGATTTGAGTATTAAGATGTTGAATATGCTAAAAACATTTATGTTTCCACATTTACTGATATTGTTGAATAATCTGATATTCCATTATGACCATGATAATAATGATGATAATTAGGGCTTCTAAAGTGGTTGACCATACATATGAATAATTAGGGTTTTAAATCAAGGTTTATAATATGCAATGTTGTTTATGAACTTAATTGAATCTAAGTGATCATAATGTCGAAATGTGATAAATACAATGATTAGGGTTCCACCCTACGTGTAATATGTGATGGAAATAGGTTTTTAACCTTATTTCCTACCCAAAACCCAAACGCAACCCTACATCCTAGATTAGGACCAAGTGGGGTTTACTCTATATAATATGGTGGTGACACTTCAGGATTTACATACATGCAAATTAAATATTGATTGTTTGAGTTGCTTGCCTGATGTGATAATATATTCAAAGCATGACTACAATACTTACATGGTTCTGCAAAAGGTATGTGGTTATGATTATTACTACCCACAATATAATTTTCTAGTGTTTCCTGAGGTTTTCTTGAAGATTGCTCAGATAAACTGTTGGTTGTTTATTTACCTTTTGTTCAATTATAATGCCACTACAAGTGTAACACCCCGATTTTCACAACACATGAGCGGAAGCTATATTTTTTTTTCAACTGGGAGTGTCACAAACATGATAATCATTGCAATTAAAGAAAATGAAACACTTTGCATTGAGAAAAACTGATTCATAAATAGTCCTTGATAAAAGAAAAACTACAACTCATCTAATATACTCTGGTAACAAGACTATGCATAAAAATAGATGTCTAAACTCTGGACCGTCTCAGTAGATGGCACCCCACTAGGCAAGCTTGAAAATCTCCTAGAACTTTACTTGTTCCTTTGATCCTCAGTTGCTCCAAAACCTGTGGACATCACGTCCCCAGCCATGCATTGGGAAAAATAGTCGTTAGAGTAAGTGGCATGAGTATTCTAAATTATACATTGCTAAAGAACTAAAATTAGATTTTATAAACATGAAACTAACATCAAACTCTTGAGTAAAATTTGTAACATATCCTCTCTTATTACTTAATCTGAATTCTTATTTTTCTACCTTATCTTTCTCTGGAGACATGTACCCTGGTACATGGATCTCAAGACCTGCATCACGGTGCATGGGTCATACTGATCTTATCTAATTCCCTCTCATCATACTTATGGATGAGATTATGGGCATCTCTAATCTAAGGTATCTTTTACTTACGATTTTTATCTGACTGTGGCCACCATTATACAATAAGTCCTCCTGAATTGGCGTATCTACGCCCTGAATTGGTACCAAGGTACCTCTGAACTAGCACTACATGCCTCTTAATGACACTGAGGTGTCTCTGAATTGACGTGGCTACACCCTGAATTGGTGCCGCAACACCTCTTAATTGGAGTAAATACTCCTCTGAATTGGCAAAAAATGCCTCTGAGTTGGCAACAGCTGCCTCTGAATCGTTTCGGGACTAACTGAATGAGGACTTATCATATAATGTATTATGTGAAGGTCTCGACTTATTTATCTTAAGTATAAACTTACTTAATTCTTAATCTGAACTGAAGCTGAATACTGATATCTTTGCTGAATATTGAATCTGAACTTATCTTATATTAAAGCTAATAATTGAACTTATCTGAGATTGGTTACTGAGTATTGAGCATGTACTGGATTCTAAATCTGAATTTTTGAATCTCTTATTCTTAAATTATGAACTGAATCTACATCTGAGCATGAATATGAATCTCAGTCACTACATAATTGAGTTTAGGTGTAAAATCCTTCTCATGTATTTTTATTCTATGTCTAGCTACTCACACAATGAGTAGTCTAAGTTTGAATCTAGATCTGATATTCTTATTATCTAGATAAACCTTATTCTGAAACTCTTATTGGATATAATGACTTACTTAACTTTTGACAGTAGATATGTAATAAATGAGTTCAAAGACTTAGGAGAAAGAATCTAAATTGAATATAGAAATACTAATTATACAAAGCATTTTAAGTCAAATTTATGAAAGTAGCTTAAATATAAAGTATTTATGAACATGAATTCTAACAAGATGATTTAACCTTTATAAGACCTTATCAAATATGATCTTATCCTAAATCTTAATATTTACATATGAGCTTAACTTTTATAACTTAAACCTTAAGATAGGAATCTTATAAAATCTCATCTTGAAACATAATCATAACTTAATACATAATAATTTATATTATCATCATAACTCAATTTACAATAAATTCTAATCCCAAAAGTACATTTATTTAGCAAAATGGACCATGTCTTAATATTTTCAAATTCATATTCTTACATTGTACTTGATTTCTAGATATTATTCATTCTAAGGAATCTAGTGCGTAGATCTCTACATATGTATGAAATCTCAATGGCATGTTTCTACTTGAAATCTTAATACATAGTTATGCCTATAAATATGAGAAATCCTAATAACATATGTGTACTTCAATTCTCAATACAAAGCTATCCCCAATCACCAAATAAGTATTGCAACATTACTTGGATGTCTTATCTTATAATTTTATTCATTAACTTAAAACATTTCTAAGAAGTCTTATAAGAACATGATTCTTTAACTTTCTCATGGACTTGGTCCATGAGTCACACCTATTTTGAGGAACATATCTCTATTTGAGATTTTGGGTATCTGGACTTACATAATGATAGAGATATGAGAATATTCTTGTTTGCATTAAAAACTCAGAACACTGAACCATATAAATCATGAATATCTTATTAGGAGACATGTAAACATACTGAACTTAAAACATGAGTACTCATGGGCATGGACCATTTACCTGTAGCAAGCCAAAAACCTAACTCTGCTCCCAGTCTTTCAGAATCTACCACTCTCCTGAAACCCAATACCCTTATTAGATCATATATTCCTTTTTGGTCAACATGTCTAGGATCATTAGTGTGTTCTTTAGATCTTGTATCCCATGTGCATTAAGGTCTACAGATAACATGTCCTTTATATTCCAGGTGTAGAAAACTAGAGGTCAGGATGTCTGCATCGAAATCTGATCATAACACAGTACTAGGGTTGTGATAACACTTTAGAACCAAGCGTGAGAAACTTTCGACGATATAGGAATCGATAGCTCAAAAATCATTATATATTCTTAGGTCAGCATTAAGAGGCTCTCTTCTTGTTATTAAGAAATCATCACTTTAGGGCTAATATAACACTGAATTGGTTATTCGTTAAAAACAAGTGGTCAAGACAAGTGCCATAGGTGACGATCTTTAAATTAGTGAATCCAGGTTGGTAAGGCTGTAAAGGATACACCATAAAATTATACGACTCCAAGATGTACATATGTGTATATGTTTCTCTCAAATAGATTAAGCATCGGACAAAAGAATATGGTGATGACACCCACGAATAAGCTATAGTGAGTCAAGATCAACAGTTGTATAAGCAGTCATATAAATCACTTAAATAGGGAGACATGGAGACGAGGCAGGAGAGGGATATTGCAGCAAACACTACTTGCACATTGGTCTAGAAAAGAGACCATGATCTATGGATTCCCTCAATGTGAAAGGAGGTCAGGCAACGGACATGGGTGTGATGGTTTGTTCGAAAGCTTTCTTGAACCGAGAAGGAGTAGTGAACCCAGCTTCTATGGCTGAGTACCTGAGAACAGGGGAAGTGCTAGAAGGGACCCATACAAGGCATCGGCAGAGAAGAAGAAAAGGGAACTCGTGCCCTCAAATAGACCCCCGAAGCTGCTAACTTGCCTCAGAGTGGAAAGACATGTCGCAAGGTCAATTGCAAAACACAGCGAGGCGACGTCGATAGCCATTGCGCGTGGAACAGGGTAACAACATGGCAAGTGGGAGAGTTGCGTGTACCTTCTGTAGTGGCTTGGAAACGATTAAGAAAGCTTCAGATGGCCAGACGTCGCCCTGTGGTATCTTCCCGCAGGTCAGTACACGTCTGGAGGTGCCAGGCGGCAAGGTTGTAGATGGTTGTCGTCGTGTACCCTTGAGGGTAGGCCGCCACAGGCCATCGCAGCTCGAACCAAGGGTGGAACTTGGTTCCTGGTATTCCGAGGATGGTCATCAAATTATTTATTATAATTAAACTGAGGGAAATCTTAAATATCCCATAACTAATTATTTAAAAAGAATCAGTTTCATATTTTGGTGTCAGTTACACTTATATGTTTCTTCTAAATGGTAAATTTTTCAGGGCATGTGATAAACCAAAAATACTTATTATTGACCCATTTATAACATGTGACCATAAAGGATATAGAATTAGAAATTTTGCAAATAAGTACCTAAAAATGGGGATGTTACAACAAGTATCACATAAATAACAATATCATATTCTAAACCCTAGGATGACAGGTACTAAGGGGTGATGCACACGAGCCCTGTAGGGACAATGGTTGTAAAGAGTGAGACCCGAAAGGGGATCCACTCAAAATGATATAATACAAGAGCCATGTAATAATAAAGCAGTGGAAACAAAACTATTACAAAGTCACTTCATGATTCATTTATACAATTGTTCCTCACCATCATAGGTGATTTTATAAAAACTTGAACTAAGTACAACTAAAACCAGTAGCAGAGGGTAACCCAGCCATTCCAAGCTATCCTTCAGTTCATGTCATGTTAGTGATCTTTTTGAGCTCTTGTCTTCCAATGTACCTAAACCTGGGTGGAAGGGAACATCACCCAGAACATAGGAAACAACATAGAGGTCAGCAAAGGCTAAGTATGTACACATAATAAACTTTGGGCATTATATTGGGGTAAAAATGCAAAAAGAGATGTTCCCACAAGAAGGGGGTTATTTGCAATTAGGTAAGTTCAAGAGAAACGTAACAAAGAAATGAGGCATATAAAATTCCAGATTACAAGCATGACAATAAAAGAGTGTCTTGCCATAACAATCATCCACAGATTCATATTAAAACAACAAATATTTGCATGCATAACAATGTAGACTAAATATACCTAAAACAGGGCCATAACACCATAGGATCATGGCCTAAAAATAAATAAGGGTGGAAATGCACACCCTGGGCGGAAACGCATGCCCTATATAAGTATGGTTGTACATAAGTACCACTATTCTAGATATTCTAGTCAAACATGTAGCATGCATAAAATAGAGTGGCAAGACTATCATTTTAGTCAACATCAAATAGAAGACACAAAATAGGAGGGGTCTAAGGACCCATATAAACATGTCAATTTAATAATCACAGTAGCAAAAGAAATTCATATCAGGAATTGTAAATATCTAAGAATATTAGATTTTCAAGAGAAATAAAAGCTCAAAAGATGCCTCATCAAAAGAAAGTAGGTTTTAGTCAAATAATGCCAAAAATAAAATAGAGGATGTACATACCTTATGATCAGTCCTACATATTCAATAACACCTCCTAATATCAGGGTCGGGGTTGTCTCAACCTAATCACAATATATGTGCATTCGATTAATATAATATGCATTAAATCCCTAGCTTAGAAATTGACCCTACTGTCGGTTGGAAATCTAGTCATGAAACCTGTCCCAATAAATCAGTCGTATTTTTCTGATCTCAAAAACATATTTATTTGTATTTTTCTACTGAACCAATAATTAGTTATTATTTTTATAAGTTATAATCATTTATTGCTTAAAAGGAAAATAAATTGTGAATTGACCAAAATACCCTCGAATGAAAGACAAATATCAAACAGGGTGTCACCCAGCACCATAGTAATATGCATTCACATTATTCAAGGTCAAAGATGAGTCAAATATTGGAAAAAGACATATATACCCATGGTCAGGCATGACAGGAAGAATCCGCCCCTGGTCGATACTAGGTTTTCATCCCAGGGATTGGCCTACATCTCTTGTGCCATGGGCGAGATTCAGGACCTCAGCTCCCAGACTCGACTTCGAGGGATCTGTACCAGGTCTTCCACCTTGAGTCAAGCTCATCGAGACCCCTGGATAGTATGATATGGGTGAGTCTGTGCAGTGGTGACTGAACAAGGAAGACTAGTGCTCCAAGTCTGTGGACATCGAAAGCAGATGGTCATCCCTTCGGTGAAGGCCAGAAGGACGACCAGAAGAATGGTCGTCCAGCAAACTAAGGGAAGATTCGGGAACACCAGGTAGTAGCGGAGAGGATTGCGTAGGTGAGTATATGTGTGGGATTTTAGTGGGGTCAGTGGTCCAGAAGGTGAATTACTGGGGACCAGTGAGGACGAGCAACCTGCGGCAAAACAAAGATCCCAAACATTCGATATCGAGTAGCTATCATTGCATAACACACCAGGATTCTACACCAAGACCTCTCGTTGAGATTGTCAGGATCTCTGAGGTCCAAAGGTCGAGGTTCCGCGTGCTAAGGTGAGTTCCGAACACGGAGGACGGCAACGCTCATTAACCGAACAAACCAGGAAAAATTATGGCAAGATGAATCCACAGAAAGAAAGACAGGGGGTCCTGTATGGTTACCTCACGAGTGATGGAACCGAGGAGGAGGATTTCGTTCGCTACTTGTCGTCCTCACCGGAGAAGGAGACCAGTGTCGGCAATAGCTCCAAGGCACCCACACAAGCAATTGGCTGACGAGGATGGTTGAGGGGGTGTCAACGATCAAATCTGGAGAGAACAAAAGGATGTGGTGGCTCTGGGATGGGGAAACAGTGAGTGGGAAAAAGGGTAGCGTCGGCTGCTCAAGGGTAGAAATAGGTGTTTCTAGTTTAGGGCTCTATAGAAGCTAAGTAAGGAGTCGTTGGACTCGGCAGGGGGGAGGCCATTGGCAAAGAAATTGCAAAGAACCGTTCAGTCTAGCACGAGGGAGAGACCAGGGAAACACCACGGCGATGTGTGTCTCATGCGTGCGAGGAAGCCGGAGGTAGGGGATGACCAAGTCCCCTACTCGATTACCTGATTGTCTGACCCGAACGCTAGCATGACAGGAAAATCCGGCCTTGGACCAAATTCCAGGCCGTGAAAAAGGAAATCAAATAAATCGACCAAACTATAGGTTAAATCATATAAAATCTATTAGAGTCCAATTAAGGGTGCATTTGATGTCCAAATGACCCCAAATTTTGAGGGTTGACTAATTAAGCTATGAGGAACTCGATTATGGGCTTAGATTTGGGTTTTGAGGCCTTAGCTATTATTTAACCATAGTTCATAAATCATTCACTGGATGTAATGATCATAGCCTAATGATCAATTATGGTGAAACCTTCCACATTCCTCACTCTAATATTCCACGGTTATTATAGGATGTTAAATAATGGTTGAGGCTATAGTTGAATATTAGTATCCACCAATTCTCATAATTCAAGTATTAGGGTTATCACATTCAAAGATTTCATGTTCATGTGATTCGAAAGAGTCAATTAGGGCTATCAGATCCAAATATGGTTTGATCTATGCTATTACAACAAAATATAGACATTGAAAGGTAGACAAGTAAAGAAAAGGGACAAGGGATTTTGGATATCCATCTAATCAATTAGGGGCCTAGAAGAATGGGAAATTAGCCTATGTGTCTAGAATCGTGTATGTTACAACAATCCACCCCTTAAAGAGGATTTTGTCCCCGAAATCTATCCAGTTGTGGTATGGTATATTAAGTTATACTTTTAACCAAGTCATGAATTTCTAGTGTACCTAATGTAGGGGGTCAAAACATACCATTCGTGTCACACTTATGGTCCACTCTCAAGGTGAATATATATGTCTCCATGTGTCATGCATCCATTAATCTGATTATGGGAGATGTTTGGCTAGAAAAGTTACAACAAGACCTAGGATTATGTCAACTAGTTTGTATCCATTAGGGTTACCTACAATGTTATCATAGTTTTGCCATTCTTTGATCGTGATCCATATAACTTCCTTTGTTATCATCATCCTCCTGAAATAACAACATCATCATCATCATTTACTCACCATCATCATAATCATCAATATCACTGACATCATCACTTACTCCTCCTCATCATCGTCTACATCATGAACCATAACATCATCATCCTCATCATGCTCATCATCATCATCAACATCAACATCATCATCACCAAATATTATTTTAAATTGAAATATTTATATATTTATCAAGGGGGTGAATTATGAGGTGTCACATAATAAAGACAACACATATATTTTAATAAGCGCATTACGGTTGGGGTGTAAGTTTAGGGTTTTGTTTTCAATAGACTTTTTCATTCAGAATTGAGCACTATAGTGTGTTGTATGCAACTTATTGAATTTCTCATTCATGAGCTAACTTTACACATTACATTACACATGTTTGATTAATGTGTAGTCAGTCCCCTAACACCCCTATTTATCATGGTCACATGGGAAATATTCACAAATTCCATCATATCCAGTATGTTCACCCTAGTCTCTATTGTAAAGTCATCCTTACCATTTAATTAATAGCGATTTGGGGTATAGAATATTAATTTGAGCTTTTAAGTGTAATTTACTTTTACCTCCATCTGACTCAAACACGTCCTTAATGGTAATTCAAGAATACATTTTAAAAATCTATTTGATTATCAAAGTTACATTTATGTTGGTATGATTAGCGAGGCTCGTCTAGAATTCTCAGTTTGGTAACCTCTACATATGTTTAACATTATTGCTAGGAGTTATCCAAGTTTTACTCATTGAAGTTGTTATTAATCATGATTATTCCTCAAGTTAGTTTGATTCCTAAGGAATAATCATACGAGACTCCACCCCTTAAAAGGCTTAAACTATAACTTAGTGTGTAACCTAGGGGGAAAAGGGTGGATCCACTAGGTCTAATATATATATATATATATATATATATATATATATATATATATATATATATATATATATATTTGAAACTAACTATGTCAGTCTTAGGCCTGGGGTATTAGGGTTGAACATGCCAACCAAGGGCACTTCACTAAAGAGATTCTCTACTACTCAACTTTCTTGTGGTGGTGACTTGGTTCCAAAAACCATCGATAAAATCTGAAAACTTTTCTTTTGTAAATATAAATTAATAATGAAAATAAGTTTGACGATGCAAAACTTGCGGTGAAAAATTCAAAATTGGCGCCAAAATCAACTACAGAACCAAGTCAACCACCTATCACAATACAACACACATACTATTATTTATCATCACATCCTTTTACTAAAAGGGGCCTAATCCTTCAGACACCGCATAGGGCATTTG
The DNA here is from genome assembly GCA_963693085.1 of Alisma plantago-aquatica. NCBI lineage: Eukaryota > Viridiplantae > Streptophyta > Magnoliopsida > Alismatales > Alismataceae > Alisma > Alisma plantago-aquatica. The sequence goes on along the minus strand of OY856415.1, from coordinate 191,003,166 downwards.
ACTACACCTCAACTATGTTTTTACATGGGAAGGAGAAGGGTATCCTATTACGCATGGTCAAATTCATCAAACCTTAATGAGGTAAGACATCTGCCCTCCCCCATGTCACTCTTAAGCATAAATGACACAACCTCATTGCAAGACCTAAGGGAGTCATATGATCATCCAACAATTATAGTAAGGTATATGTGTTCCTTCTACACTTGACGATTTACAACCATAGTCCCATCACAAAACAAGATGAACTATATAGTAAATTTACCAATGACATCACTCACTGGGTAATCTAATTGCACCTTGGAGGCAAGAGAGGCAAACTACTAAGAATATTATACAAAACTTAATAGCATATACCCACTAAACCTCATGTATGAGGCATAAAATATAATCAAACATGGTATCCAATCCTTAGATAAGCGGTCCTGGGACATACATGTGTTGATATTATTCATATTGAAGGCAATGCATGTCTAACAATAAACTAAGATCGTTCACACCATTACTTGGTAACAAGGGAATCATCTAAATTTCTAAGATTTACATCGGAATTTTATATTTTTAGTTCATGTATCCTCGGCACCCCCATAATAGTTGTATGCAAGGCATGCTAGAGAACAACAAAGGTAAAGGGATTTAAGGTGAGAACTAAAATATGATGATCTATGATTATTTAAGTCAATCTACACTTCATAGCTCCTAGGCTAATATCCTAGAAAATTATGAGATGTAAACCAAACACTACAAAAGTCAGTTCGATGTAGCTTTATCCCACCTCCATAAAGAAGGTGTGGGTGTTAAGGGTTACTAAGGACTAACTCACATTCTCATAGGTAGGTTGAGGAGTACAAGTGACCAAATTAGTCAGGGGTTGAAAACCTTAATTGATATTGACTAGTAGGAAATAGGTTTATCGATAACCTCTAAGGGTCACCAATCTACTTAAAGGTCAACCAAGGATAACTTGAAATAGTCAAGTTACCGACTACTTTGGCTCTGATACCATTTTGTAAAGAGTGATACCCGAAAGGGGATCCACTCAAAATGATATAATACAAGAGCCATGTAATAATAAAGCAGTGGAAACAAAACTATTACAAAGTCACTTCATGATTCATTTATACAATTGTTCCTCACCATCATAGGTGATTTTACAAAAACTTGAACTAAGTACAACTAAAACCAGTAGCAGAGGGTAACCCAGTCATTCCAAGCTATCCTTAAGTTCATGTCATGTTAGTGATCTTTTTGAGCTCTTGTCTTCCAATGTACCTAAACCTGGGTGGAAGGGAACATCGCCCAGAACATAAGAAACAACATAGAGGTCAGCAAAGGCTGAGTATGTACACATAATAAACTTTGGGCATTATATTGGGGTAAAAATGCAAAAAGAGATGTTCCCACAAGAAGGGGGCTATTTGCAATTAGGTAAGTTCAAGAGAAACGTAACAAAGAAATGAGGCATACAAAATTCCAGATTACAAGCATGACAATAAAAGAGTGGCTTGCCATAACAATCATCCACAGATTCATATTAAAACAACAAATATTTGCATGCATAACAATGTAGACTAAATATACCTAAAACAGGGCCATAACACCATAGGATCATGGCCTAAAAATAAATAAGGGTGGAAATGCACACCCCGGGCGGAAATGCACGCCCTATATAAGTATGGTTGTACATAAGTACCACTATTCTAGATATTCTAGTCAAACATGTAGCATGCATAAAATAGAGTGGCAAGACTATCATTTTAGTCAACATCAAATAGAAGACACAAAACAGGAGGGGTCTAAGGACCCATATAAACATGTCAATTTAATAATCATAGTAGCAAAAGAGATTCATATCAAGAATTATAAATATCCATGAATATTAGATTTTCAAGAGAAATAAAAGTTCAAAAGATACATCATCAAAAGAAAGTAGTTTTTAGTCAAATAATGCCCAAAATAAAATAGAGGATGTACATACCTTATGATTAGTCTTACATATTCAATAACACCTCCTAATATCAGGGTCAGGGTTGTCTCAACCTAATCACAATATATGTGCATTCGATTAATATAATATGCATTAAATCCCTATCTTAGAAATTGACCCTACTGTCGGTTGGAAATCTAGTTGTGAAACCTGTCCCAATAAATCGGTCGTATTTTTCTGATCTCAAAAACATATTTATTTGTATTTTTCTACTGAACCAATAATTAGTTATGATTTTTATAAGTTATAATCATTTATTGCTTAAAAGGAAAATAAATTGTGAATTGACCAAAATACCCTCGAATGAAAGACAAATATCAAACAGGGCGTCACCCAGCACCATAGTAATATGCATTCACATTATTCAAGGTCAAAGATGAGTCAAATACAGGAAAATGACATATATACCCATGGTCAGGCATGACAGGAAGAATCCGCCCCTGGCCGATACTGGGTTTTCATCCCAGGGATTGGCCTACATCTCTTGTGCCATGGGCGAGATTCAAGACCTCAGCTCCCAGACTCGACTTCGAGGGATCTGTACCAGGTCTTCCACCTTGAGTCAAGCTCATCGAGACCCCTGGATAGTATGATATGGGCAAGTCTGTGCAGTGGTGACTGGACAAGGAAGACTAGTGCTCCAAGTCTGTGGACATCGAAAGTAGATGGTCATCCCTTCGATGAAGGTCAGAAGGACGACCAAAAGAATGGTCATCCAGCAAACTAAGGGAAGAGTTGGGAACACCAGGTAGTAGCGGAGAGGATTGCGTAGGTGAGGATATGTGTGGGATTGCAGCGGGGTCAGTGGTCCAGAAGGTGAATTACTGGGGACCAGTGAGGAAGAGCAACCTGTGGCAAAACAAAGATCCCAAACATTCGATATCGAGTAGTTATCATTACAGAACACACCAGGATTCTACACCAAGACCTCTCATTGAGATTGTCAGGATCTCCGAGGTCCAGAGGTCGAGGTTCCGCGTGCTGAGGTGAGTTCCGAACAGGGAGGACGGAAACGCTCATCGACCGAACAAACCAGGAAAAATTGTGGCAAGATGAATACACAGAAAGAAAGACATGGGGTCTTGTATGGTTACCTCACGAGTGATTGAACCGAGGAGGAGGATTCCATTTGCTACTTGTCGTCCTCACCGGAGAAGGAGACCAGTGTCGGCAGTAGCTCCAAGGCACCCACGCGAGCAATTGGCTGACGAGGATGGTTGAGGGGGTGTCAAGGATCAAATTTGGAGCGAACAGAAGGATGTGGTGGCTCCGGGATGGGGAAACAGTGAGTGGGAAAAAGGGCAGCGCCAGCTGCTCGAGGGTAGAAATAGGTGTTTCTAGTTTAGGGCTCTATATAGGCTAAGTAAGGGGTCGTTGGACTCGGCAGGGAGGGGGGAGGCCGTTGGCGAAGAAATTGCAAAGAACCGTTCAGTCTAGCGCGAGGGAGAGACTAGGGAAACACCACAGCGATGTGTGTCTCATGCGTGCGAGGAAGCCAGAGGTAGGGGATGACCAAGTCCCCTACTCGATTACCTGATTGCCCGACCCGAACGCTAGTGTGACAGGAAAATCCGGCCTTGGACCAAAGTCCAGGACATGAAAAAGGAAATCAAATAAATCGACCAAACTATAGGTCAAATCATATAAAATCTATTAGGGTCCAATTAAGGGTGCATTTGATGTCCAAATGGCCCCAAATTTTGAGGGTTGACTAATTAATCTATGAGGAACTCGATTATGGGCTTAGATTTGGGTTTTGAGGTTACCTTAGCTATTATTTAACCATAGTTCATAAATCATTCACTGGATGTAGTGATCATAGTCTAATAATCAATTATGGTGAAACCTTCCACATTCCTCACTCTAATATTCCACGGTTATTCTAGGATGTTAAATAATGGTTGAGGCTATAGTTTAATATTAGTATCCACCAATTCTCATCCTTCAAATATTAGGGTTATCACATTCAAAGATTTCATGTTCATGTGATTCGAAAGAGTCAATTAGGGCTATCAGATCCTAATATGGTTTGATCTATGCTATTACAACAAAATATAGACATTGAAAGGTAGCCAATTAAAGAAAAGGGACAAGGGATTTTGGATATCCATCTAAACAATTAGGGACCTAGAAGAATGGGAAATTAGCCTATGTGTCTAGAATCGAGTATGTTACAATGGTCACACCCACGATAGCATATTAGACATGGGAAAGAATATGCAAAGAAAATGCCAGTTTATATTTGCAAGTAATTGATTGATTATATGGTGTTATGTACTTGCACACTTTTGCATGCACCCCACATACACAATATATTTTGATATACTAATCCGTACTTTGTTTCATCCAGTTTTAGAAAGGTGCATGATATGAAGATATCAAGACTTGATGAACTAGATTAAAAATCTACCTAAAGGCGTTAAATCTAAGTAAATGAGGATTAGTTAAATACTTCTTCTCAATATATACAACTTTGATGATTGAAATTCATGTAACTCCTTAGAGAAGCATCTACTAAACAATATTTGAATTAATGGAAATTATTTGCTATTATTTGTTATTCGGTAAAGATTTGGATCCTTGGGAATTTAGGCAATGGCTCTTAACTTTTTGGGTCTTTCTTGAATTGGAGGATGCTAAAAAGTGAGATCGTTACACCAACTTATTAAGTCATTATATTATAATTGATTTACTAGTCAATTGGGGCTAGGCACATTGTATTTAAAGTTTCTATTGTGATATAGATACACTTTTGTATCCCTTGAGTCCTTTACATAGGAGAGTGAGTATCTCACTATAAACTACTTTGATTGTATGTATTCTATGTACATGATATAAAATACAGTCCCTAATCCTAATCCACCCTACCCCTTCCCCTTCCCTCCTCCCTTTTCCATTTTTCATTCCCTTTGACCAACTTTATTTCCAGCTGGAGCAGCAGTGGCAACAAACTTCCACTGCCACTAGCACTAGTAACAACCTCACACCGCCACGTGCTACCCAAAACAATACTTTTGTTAGCTGTCACGCCTCACTAGCGCTTGTAGCGGGAGTGCACCACCATCAGACACCACAAACACTGGTAGTTGTGACACGACTGCACATTTGAACAACATCAGGGAAGAGACATCATGTTGCCACCACTCACCACTCCATGTGATCACTCCCACTCATGACTATAGAAAAATAAAAAATGACAACAAAAGACCTCGTGCTAGTATGTAAAGTACTAGAAAAAGAAAGGACATGGTACTATATTTGTTCCTCTTCAAGTGATTCCCCTAACACACATGGGTGAATGCTTTTATTTAAAATAGTGGTTTTCATGTTACATATCACATTTCCTACACTCATGTGATTTTCCTTTATCCTAATGTGCTTATATTTTGGTAGCGCTTATATTTTTTCTTTTTTCTTTTCTATCGTGCCTCATTTCTCATACTACTTTTTTTATATTTCCTATTTTGCGACGAGAGATAATGTGTAACTTACATTTTATGTATCTATTAGAGCATATTTTGCATGGAAAAACTATTTTTCCTATCTAGAAGGTTTTTGGTGGGCAAATGCAAATTCAATAAATTTTTGTAGCCCTATCTCACTTGGGATGCTTTGCACTCTGTTCCCAATATACATCCAAGTATGTTTGATTATAAAATCCATCAAATGAATGAAATGACAAAAATTGTTAACTTTGTGACTATATTCAAACATTCTGCTTGTGAATTTTATAAAAATGATGCCCTTGAATAATATTACTTTGATATGAAGCAAGCGTGGGTGGAGACTAATATCATCAAGAGAAGATAAATAAAGTCATTAGGCTTTTGTAAGAAATGCGGTACATACATACACATCTTGTTACTTATTTTACATACAGATGGATTTTAAGGTAGGAGTAAAGTAAATGAGTTTAATCAAGTTTGTATCCACTTAGATCATAGTTGTTAAACTATACATATTACCCTAACAAGGTTGGTATAAGGGTTTTAGCTTAAAAAACAATCCTTAGACCACTCATTGATCATTATAGGAGATATCTAATATTAATACATATGGATCAGTATGTGCACCTATAGGCTATTAGGATAAGAAATTATAATTTAACTAGAGTTATGACATGTAAACTATAAACACAAAAAATATGCTAAATTGGTCTAGACAAGTTCATTATTTAGATGAGGATGAGGGTTCGATTCAACTCACGTAAGCCATAATTATAAAACAGGCCAAGAATGTAGAATTATGACATAACCCTTAGTAAACTAATGGTTGTGAAGATGGACAAGATCCACATATCATCCATGGCTCTAAATCTATTCTTGGTAAGTCATGAATCATGAAGAGGGAGATCTTATTGAAATTAAATATATAGTTTAGTTATCACCGTGATGAAGAATTCGTAGCAAATTTTGGTCTAATTTTTTTCTCCATCGAAAATGAATGGTAATTATGGGAAAGAATATCTTTTGATAAACAATATTTCCACTAAATTCTTAGGCACATGTGCAACAAATATTCTAATCATTTTCTTCATTATACAGACACATTTTCCTAGGTTGTTACTTGATTAATAGGAGGTGTACAGATTGTGTACTTTAAAAGAAGTAGATACACTACACCATAACTTGTACAAGAAAGGATTACAAAGAAAATATGAGTACCCCCAAAGTAGTACTTCGGACAAAGTTCAAACACAAGATCAAGCCAGAACCAAAGACAATCACCATAGGTAAACAGGGTCAAGACAAGTGGTAGAGATCTCCCAAAAATTCAAGCTCATTTGCCTAGCCACCACAAGGATAATAATGTTATGACTGAACAACAACTTACCCACATCAATTCAAATAAAATAACCAACCCAAGGAAAAAACTTCCATTTGTAAGATAAAAACTCAAGAACATAAAACTAAACTTACTCAAGGATAAACTTTACAAGAACACATAAATAGAAGGACACACAAAAGCCTCTTCTATCATTCAACATGTCCTTACATCACAAAGGAACTAAGGAGCCCCCAAAAATAATTTCAAGGCACAGATTCTTTTACTGTTAAGAAGACTCTCATGTTTCTTAAATTTGTACATATTTTTCGTCTCTTCAAAAATACAAAAAAAGGAAGCATGAAATGAGGACCATCTGGAAACAAGGAAAATAAACAGAGAAAGAAGAAAAACTAATGCAAGTATAGGGAATGACTAGGACAAAAAAAAAAGCAAACCATAGATGAAGTTTAAGAATTATGAGCAACCACCAACCCCAGAAGGTAGGAAATAAGGAAAAATCTGGGCATCCACCTCAAACAAGATTATATTTTACCTTTTTCATTGACCTTGTGGCAAGTTTATTTGCATGGATTTTGGGGTGGTTGCCAACGTGGAAGAATAAAAATGGAAGTTGTGTGATGAGTTTCCAGGGGAGGCCACCACTGTGGTAGAGGTGAGGGAGCCCACGGGAGGCTGGTGTGTCGCATACATTAGGGTAGAAGTGGAGGACTCAATTGGAGTATATCACAACACATAAAATAATTAGGTTTAAGAGGGTTTTTTGGCAAGGAAAGGGGAAGTAGTGGCAAGATATAGAGGGTGGAATCAATGTACGCTCAATATCTTTTAAAGTCTAAGCATCATGTTACTTATCTGTAAAGGATCAATGTTATCAAGTGGCAAGCAACTTAAAATTTTGGATGAGGGGTTAGTCTCTATTAATGAAGGGATGACCTTAACTAATTCATGATGAAATTTTAACCCACGTGACTATCCTTCAATAAGACCCTTCATTTTTTTAGTTATCCCGAGTATGTTGTTGTGTGTCAAATTATTCTCATTGGAACCACTCTTATGCCCATGGACCATGCATATGCATGTTTGTTCCAATCTGAATGATTAGTACTCATGTTTCCCATAATGATACTTTTGAGGACCAAGAAATATTTATTTAGGTTTCCTAGGGATAAGATTGAAGTCACGACTCACAAAATGTCCCACGACCTAAACACACCTAATGTGGCGAATTGGGCCACGCTAAGGATTTGTGTCACTCCAAGCATGGATACCCCTACTCACTATGGTATATGATGTGGCATGGGGTATACACATGTCACTCAGGCCCCCACTCTGACCTTGGTGAAGGTCCTCGTACAGTGCATGCAACACTACTTTGACTAGACATCCCACCCATGTTTCATTGACAAAGGAGGAGTATAAACAACTTTATCAAATTGCACACATTTATGGTGGATCTCCTCTTCAAAACAATATGATAGCACCATAGTCCTCCCCTGATTGGAACATTAGCAACCCACCCAATGCATCACCTTTCATTCACCTTACAACTCATCGAGGTAACTCATAGTCTTCTATGATTGCATCCAATTCCATCTAGATTGTGGATTTAGGTGCTACTCTACACATGAATGGTATGCCACACATGCTCACATTTTCACACTCCTTTATTTTTCATCCCATTGACACTCTTGTTGATGGGAAAATAAAATGGGTCACTAAGTGTGGCACTATCCCTATCATCTAAATTAGGATTGTCTGTTATTTCCTTTGTTCCTAATTTTCTATAATCTCATGTTAGTGGGAAAATTAGTTACTCACCCTAATGTTTTGTAATCTTTGGATCTTTTGGTTTTGTCTATAGAATTGAATGAGTTTGATTATGATTGGATAGGGAGTGCACTTTGGTGATATATACTACTTCTCCATCCTTCCTTAGCCTTTGAGAAGTGCCCTTATTATGGTTTCTCCCCTACAAGTGCATCTATGCTTTGGCTATCCTTCTATGGAAAATTCAAGATCTTAGATAGATCTCTTTCTTATTGTTCTCCTATTTTATTTGATGCTTGTCAGTTGGGAAAACACCATCATGTATCTTTACCATCTTAATTGTTAAACAATTCTCAAAACTTTTTATTCTAGTTCATAGTGATGTGTATGGTCCATTTCAGTTAATATATATTATAATGGTTTCAAATATTTTATTACTTTTGTGGAAAACTTCTCAAGAATGACTTGGTTTTATATTCTTTAAACATGTGATGAAGTTTTCCCTATTATTGATGCATTTCATTTGATGAGCTCAACTCAGTTTCCCACACATGTTTAGGTTATTCATATTGATAATGTGTTTGAGTACATAAACAGTAAGTTTCCTCCTTTTATTGGGATATTGGAATCATTCATCAACATTATTTCTATCATTCTACACAAAGAGTATTATTATTGAGAGTAAAAGTCATCACCACTCGACATTACACACTCCTTTACCTTTCATGAAGATATTACAAAAGAAATGATTTGATGATATTCTCACTGCATAAAATTTAATCGATTGTCAACCATCCTTGGTTTTCAAACATTAGAATATATTTTTTTGATTCTTTATCCACAAACCAAACCATTTCCTTTACCGCCTCATGTTTTTGGATGTGTATCCTTTGTCCATAACTTTGACCCCCTTGCATGATAAAAGAGACTTTTTCTAGGATACCTTTTCTCTTTAAAAAAAAGTATAAGTGCCTTGATAAGCCCTATGTGGTCGTGTTTATATTTCTACAGGTGTCGCCTTTAATGAGGAAAATTTGCTCTTATCTTTGTTGTCATCACCCTCAAGCCCTAACAATTAAATGGTCTCACTTCCTAAACCCTTTCCTCAGACCCCATCCTCACCACTCCAATACTTGAACAGAAGCATGGAAGATGATCACCAAAAAAACCCCACAATCATCGTCTACTTCTAGTCCAATTTGGCTTATCAGTGGTGCTTCACAAAGGTACACGTTCCTACACCATCAAACATCCAATTCTAACACATGTTTTCCAACTCGCCTCTCTCTTGTTGATTCTATTTTTGTCGCCATTCTGGATACCACTTTTATCCCCAAACATCCAACTGATTCTTTACATCTTGAATGGAAATCTTCCATGCTAGAAGAGATACAAGCTTTACATAATAATCATACATGGGACCTGATTGATCCACTAACCAAAATGAATTTTGTCGATTGTCATTGGGTGTTCTCAATGAAACACCACTCTAGTGAATTATCGAGTGACTAAAGGTGTGATTGGTTTCTAGGAGTTTTACTCAATCCTTTGGTGTGGATTATTTATGGAAATTGTCTCTCATAACAAGGATTAGCTCTATCACCATCCTCATTTCCTTAGAAGATCATTTTCACTGAACACATTTCTAGTAGGACATCAAGAATGTTTTTCTACATGGAGATTTCTTAGAAGAGGTCTATATGTAGTAACCTCACATATATCTTGCTAAGGAGTCTTCTCTACAAAGTTTTCCATCTATGGTGCTACTCGTGCAATCATGGAATCTAGATCTCTTAATCTAATAATCACCATGAATGGCCAAACTTTGTTTGCATAAGCAAAGCTACAACCTAGGATCTTTTTGTCATTAACTTTTTACCAATATAAATCCAAAATTGATGAAACTATTACCTTGATAACAACTATGGTTGTACTTTCTACATAAACAAGAACTCTCTATGATTCTTCGGCAAAGTTCCCAAAATCTTCAAAAAGTCAAACTGAATACATTTTTTAACTTGTTTAAAATACTAGTAACTATATACCAAATGAATTTCAAATGTAGGAATCGTCATTATCAACTTGTCTATCAAATTCGCCTCAATTGGACCTCTCCATTTTGACATATCATCATCTCATTTTTTATTTATCCTCAAATTATCAAGTTAGTGTATTGGGTCACATAATCATATTTCGTAGTGTTTACATTACAAAGTAACTATAGATTTCCTGAAATCAAACCATTGGCTCACCATCATTCACGTAAATAATTCAACATAATTATAGTTATAAATTTATTCATCATTTAATAGAGAAAATATCAACTTGAATAGTCATAGATTTTCACTCCTTGCAATCCAATTATCAATGTATCAAAATTACTCCTCTCAACTATATTATGATCATGAATTTAAATCAGAGTTATTTCGAACATTTAGAATAGTCAGAGTTAGGCCCTGGGATTTCATGGTAGTAAAAAAAAACTATATAAAGGTAGTACCCAAAAATTCAAGCTTGACAAGGGGCTGGGGGCACCTTGAGGCTGCTAGCTAGAAAAACAGTAAGATATGCATGTCCAAAACAATATTGCAGTGTTTGAAATATGGGATTTCATGGTAGTAAAAAAAACTATATAAAGGTAGTACCCAAAAATTCAAGCTTGACAATGGGCTGGGGCACCTTGAGGCTGCTAGCTAGAAAAACAGTAAGATATGCATGTCCAAAACAATATTGCAGTGTTTGAAATACTCAAAGGTATATTTGATGGTCCTGTATCATGATGGAGGAGATAGCTTCTATATACGTTGTTTATCTCAAAGTATATGTTTGTAGTCCTAGTGTTATCCCCCAAAATAAATAGTCTTAATACGTGTGGGATTCGTTACAGCTTAGCGTCGAAACTTAACAGTGAACAGATGGATGTTTTTGACGAGCCGTAGCATGTGAAAGGCAACTTGGATATAATAAAAAAACACAATGAAATATGCATGCAACGTGTGGCTTGCGTCTGCTAATAGGGCTAATAAAGCAGCTCGCTGCTTGTAAGAAGCAATATATATGGTCACAGTCTGGAAACAATTTTTCAGTGTAACATGAGGATACGCCACCACTGAGGCTTTTATAATTAGGATTTTAAAGAAATGCCATAAACAATGCTTGTAAAATGGATAGCATTTCGTGTATACCATGGTCTTATTTAGTTGTTACAACAGTGAGCAACACCATCCACATCGTCTGTAAATCTGCTCGCAAGGGAAGGCAAAGATCATTACATTCAAATTGTATTAGAATGTAGTGTCTTGGGCGCGGTTAGCTTGCTTTTCCCACGGCAAAGAATAAAGGAGTTGATGTCAAGTCAATAACAGACTATTGATCACAATGGCAGCCTATATCTGCTACAGAAGACAGAAACTTGTACTCCGAGTCATCTGTCCCTTTGGGCGCTGACGGAATCTGTCGCTTTAGGAGCTGACCATCCTCTCCGCAATTGGGCACTAACATAAAGTATTCGTTTATACCATGTTTTGGAATGAGAAGAATGACGTCAATTGCTAGTTTGGTCAAGTATAGTGAACTGCAAAATTTGCTTTATACGTTAAGCGGCAAACATGTTACATTCCTAATACATCCAACTATTCAAACATAAGATGCAACAAACACCAACTCCATAATTTTACAACCGTAATACATCCATCTAAACAAGCCTACTACATCCATGAAACAAGCCTAATACATCCATCTAAACAAGCCTAAACTGCACATTTTACATTCCTGACAGGTGTATTTGCTTTCCAGTTGCAGCTAGTGAAGCGCTCAATAATTTTGCTGGAACTTCCCGACTAGAATATCTTTGAAATGGCCCGTGATGGCAAATGAGAATTAGATGATGATATATATGTGCCCTCGTGTAATTATTTTGAAACTGAAATTCGATAGTGAACGCAAGCAGCTCCATCCTACAGTCCATTCAAACTCTTGAACCAGTAGGAAGGTTTTTTTTTTTTTTTGAAAACTCAAACCAGTAGGAAGGTACCATTCAATCTAATAGAAGATCTAACCTTATTTCTTTTTGCATTGTGCAGCAAAATGACACGGGTAAATACAACAACCCAAGCTCCTTCCGCCACTAACTCGACCACCCATGTTAGCCCATCCAGTGATTATGCCTAACTTTAACTACCTGCAGGTTTCGAACGGATTTGGTGATGCAGCAATGACAGCTGGTCAGAGAAGAGCAAGTTTTTCAAATATTGTGCTTGCAACTTCTCCCTCTCCATCAACAACTCCAGCTCCTCGAAGCGCTGGATCTTTTCTTGCATCTTCTTCATCTGTATGCGGAAACACAAAATTGCTCATCAATATAGGTCATTCAAGCCACACAAAAGGACTTGTCTTTACTGAAATGAACAAGACCTGAATTTGGACGATTTCTGTGATTGATTGCTCCCGTTCTTCTTGCTCCTTTTCTAGCTGTGCAAGAGCCACCATAACTGCCTCTTCCACAGTTTCCCGAGTTGTAGCCTGCTCGCTGTCATTGTCCGTCATTCCTTCAAAGGGGGAAAGAAATAATTATAAATTTCATACTTTGCTATAAGTTGCTGAGAATTCGTAAATCCATATCAGCTAGATAATGGCATGAGAATTCGTAAATCCATATCAGCTAGATAACGGCAAGAAGCCACTGTAAGACATGGATTTGAAAACCATATAATAAATGTGTGACAATTCAGCTAGTTCAGCAGGTCCCAAACCATAAAAGCATAGTCACAAATTCGCTATTCAGGATACATTCGGTTGAGTTGAGAAGTTCGGAATTCGGCAATTATGCGAGAAAATCGGGTAAAAAGCGGTCAACGTACGGTAAAAGTACGGTCAACTATTCCGGAAAAAGTCGGGGAAAATCGGAGGATTTTTGCATACATATGTGTGTATATATGTTTTGCACATATATAAGTACATATATATTGCATACATATATTTATAACTATTACTTACATATAAATATACATATATTACATACATACACACATGTGTGCATATACATAAGCATACACACATATATACTCAAACTAAGAGTCTTAATCAGTATAATACGGGAAAAGAACGTATAAAATGGAAAAAAAAATTAAACGTGACTAATTTGCAAAAATACGGGAATAATATGTAATATTCGGGAATCGGGATTTATTCGGGAGTTTCATACGTCTAGGGAAAAATTCGTGTTTTAAACGCGACTTTTTCAAAAAGTCGGAGTATATTGTTACTATGCATAAAAGCACAAAACGACTTGTTTCAGAGATAATAAGAGAAAATAGGCCCCGACAGCAAGGCTGGACTATTGAGGAAGAAGAATCCTCCTTTATGAGGTCACAGGTCCATGAATTTCTAGCCCTGGATTTAAGTGTAAGACAGAACAACCATCAGAGACCAATGGGCAAAGGGTTGTGGGGTTCATCATATTCTGCATGAAGAATATAACAAGACAAATGAAAACAAAAATCAACCTCATCCAATCCTGACACACCAGCACCAGCTGTTACTATACCTAAATCTAGTGTCTATCTTATGTACCTACTACAGGAAATAGGAGAGAATCATATTCATCGCATTCCCTGCCTGTGGGACGAGTCTCGAATCTTCCAAAAAGTCAGTATCACACCTCATCTTAAATTTTTTACACTAAACTCTATATCACTCTTCAGATGTAGGATATGTCTTCACTCTCCAGACTTCCCTTACTTTCCTTGTGAAGGCTGCATCCTCCAGAGTTGTCCTACCCTTCAAGTCAGTCCCGGGATGCTGAGCTCTAGAATCGGAGCAGTTCCTATCTTTACGGAAAAAAAGTCATCCCCCTTTCTAATCCTACATAGAATTATCTACACTCACTCTTTGTCTCCTCAGTTCCAATTGCCGTCTGCTTACCATGTCTGTAGCTATCTTGTTATCTGTCTCCACTCATGTGACTGTGTTCATCAGCAAGAACTATATCGAGCCCAAAGGTCATCCCATCCACAACTGTCGTGTTCTTTCATCTAGCCTGCAATTGTGCAAAGAAAGCCAGTGTCACTTTGCCAACGTCATAAATCAGGCCCCCAACTATAAAACCTTTAGTTCTTCCTCTTCGATTTTTTCTTTTTTTACAACATTTGGCTGAGGATACCTTGCATGGGTTCAGCCATCTCACCGCTTCCGAACTCCATTGCTGGCCTGTGGTTTGGGAAACAAATAACAACAGCACAGGTGTCGTTTTCACATTCGCCTCATCAGTTAAGAGTAATCTATAACTATGGCTGATATGTGTTTAGTATTGAGCCAAATCTCAAGAGAGGTCCACATCCCGCTTTTTAATTGTCAGAGGTGCTAACCAGAGGAACCAGCACACAATTTATGGAAGCACCCTCCGCTTCTTGTATTCATGTCCACAACAATGGTGTTGAAGCTTTCAACATGAGATTTCTCCCAGATGTCAAGCCCATGGCATCCCCTGCCGTTGACCAGACTAGCATTAGCACTACCTCCTTTAAGAGAGAATATGGTTGTCTTCTTTTCACTACCCTTCCGAGCAGCAGTCGCATCTCGATACTACTGGTACCATGCACTGTGAACATGTTCTCCCATATATAGTTGACTTTCATTTTGTATTGATAACAACTTGAATCATTTCTTTTTGTTACCACCACCTTACACCTCTAGCCCCCTGCATCAATAGCTACAACAATTCATCAAAAAGAAGGTGATATGCAAATTGTAGATCTATGCCAAAAGGAATTCCTGCCAATATGTACTGTTATCACCAACGTTGGGTCATGCATTTCATGAACTATCGACCTAAACCTGCACCAAATAGAGAACCAAAAGGAATTCCCACCATTATGCATTGTTACCATAAACTTGATCATGCATTTTGTAAAATTTTGACAAAACAATGCAATTTCGACATTTTCCACTTCATAATTTCAACAATTTTGATGAAAATCGCCTAGTTTCGGCATGCATTTCGTGAAATTTTGACAATTTCAATCAACTTCACACATTTGTATCCAGAAATGCAATACGTCAATTGTTGTGTTTGTTATTAGCTGGCCGGATTGGAGTACTCCTCTTGATCTTCTAGCATGAATCTAAGGCACGTTAACTCTAGTGCTACCTATTTCTGCCATTATCTTACACTTCTACCCCCCAGCATCAATAGCTACAAATTAAACCCAAAGATAGGTAGATATACCCAAAAGTTGGGTATTTACAACTTAAAATACTAGATTATCAAGCACTGTTGTCTTTGAATTATAATCCACACAGTGCTATAAAGTATAAACAGCCTAGATGCCAAATACTTAACATAATTATGGTAAACTTACAACTAAGTATCACGACTTAAAGCATACTTCAAGATGCATCTTGTACAATCAAGGGTATTCGACGGTTATAAAGCCTAATAAATAATCATGGGACTAATGTAAATAATCACATCAAGAACCCTCCTCGTGTCCAATATTCTCATCAAAAACAAAGAAATTGTGCTCGGACGAGTATATATGTCTAGAAATTGTGCTTGACAAATTGGTAAGCAAAGGTCCTTCAATTCTTCTGTGAAATTTCTAGGTAAGGTCGACTATAAGAGGTATGATGTGTTGATATCTAAATCCCCAAGTCCCTCTTAGCATTATTAATAAAAAATATTACTGCATATTAAGTGTCTTTATGTCTATATTTTGTGCTTACAAATTCCATAACTTATGTCCTTTATTTAACCAGCAAAACTTCCATCCAAAACCCCATTGAAACAGCTTGGTGTCCTTCACCCCCAATTGTAGGAACCCCCCTCCCCCCACCATATTTAGTATGTGATATTATTGCATAAGTGCATTTTTGAACTGTGGATCATTCCAGGAAAATTCCTTCATGTCAACATCAAATCATCACGCCATCATGTCTTGCGATTTAATCCAGAGCCTTTATTATCTTAAAACATAGATACAATGAGTCATATATATTGAATAGGCTCGATTGAGTTGTACATGAGGAGTAACATAAATGAAACCAGCAATAATGGACTTTAGGATGGGCCCATTAGCTCCATTGTTAATTCTAATACTTTAATATGTTAAATTTCCTTCAAAAAAAATTATTCTAGACAATCAGAAACGATGTCACGCATTTTTGTCGTTGTTTAAGACTCGCTAACTATGTGGATCCGCCACAAGGTTCATATTTGGCAACAACCAACCGAGGCTCTACAAATTCCAACTAGATTCCTTGTGTCCCCAGTACGTAAGAGAGGTGCTTCTGTTGTAAATAACCAAAGCTAACTTACTAGTGGTGAGGAACTCCATGGTACGAATACACAATCGAGCCCAATGATTAGGGTTGCAAACGGGTAGTGTAGGCAATCTGAGTTTAACCCATACCCTTACCAGCATCGAGCTTCTGAATACATGTAGGATGATATTCGCTTACTTAAAACCTATACACTATTCTTACCCTTACTCTTTTACCCAACAATATAAATGAATAGGGCAGTAGGTAAATCGGACAAAGCAACATACACATATATATGTGATTCTCTCAACCATCATTTGGTGTTATATTGAATTCTCCAGACACAAGGTACTATCTAAAACTAATATTTAGCTTGTCATATTTATATGCCTATAATAGCATATACCCATAAAACAAATAGTTAGCCCAAAATTATTTTTATAAACAAAGTTTATCAGCATTTTTGTATGATACAATGCCTTCTTGAGGAACTCATTGTTATCTGAAGATCTTATCATAAAGACCTTTAATGTGCTACCAATAAGTTCATCAAGTTCAAGGACTTGTATAGTAGCTAAAGTTGTTCAAAAAAATAAGGTCAGGTTTGTTTGAATTTTTTTTTTTTTTAGGAATTAGTATATCAGTTATAACCACAAAGTAATAATCAAATTTATGACAACAGGTAAACGGGTGAAGCTGATAGGGTAAGACTTCTCCCAATACCATACCCATCTTAGATGTAGGTAATGGATAAGTAATATGTATACCTAGGCTATACTATCCTACCTTACAATGTATGGGTGTTGGGCAAACATGTGATGCCTTATCCAATTGTAGTCCTAACAATGGAGAGAGTCCTTGAAGCTCAACTCTCTGTTGATGCTGGCTAAGGTACTATCAGATCAGTGATTATTAGTGTTGGGTACCAATCAGAGTTAGCAGACTAAATCAGCCACATGGCTTAATCACCCAACTTAGCTAGTTTGGTGTGTTCTAGGTTTCTTCATCCTGATATATGTCGATCATTATAAGTTTATAACTGCTTCACCTTCTCTAGTACAGACTTTTATGGAAGGATTTTCAGTGTTGAGGGCATTCAGAGATCTATTTAACATTCACTAATCTCCGAGTATAAACCATTCAATAATTGATTGTTATCTAATCATTTCATTCAACCACTTACACTATTTATGCATTTCCTACTATACATATCATTTACGATTCAATCTGAACCATTGTGACAGATTTAGGACTCCAAAAAGTTTCATCTTACTTGATTAAGTTATTATTCAAGAAAGTTTGGGAAGATCGGGGAAATTCCTTTTGTTCATTCAAAGTCTGATCAAAAAACTAAAATAAGCTAGCACATATATGTGTGTATGCGTAATATATGATACATATGTATGCATTACACACACACACATATATATAGAGTCGGGCTAGAATACACTCGAGTGTATTCGGAGCAGAATACACTCCAGTAGTTTTTCATGATGTAATATTTTTTTCAAAAATCTAATCCGTTGATCTTCTTAAACATCTTGTGAATAGCTCATATAAAAAATTTGAGCACATTTGGACATTTATAGGTCATGTTATGAAGACTGCAAAAATTATGCATTTCAAATTAGTTTCACACGTTGATTTTGTTGCCCTTGGATGAGTGACTTACACTCATCCAAATGGGCTCAAAATTTGTATGTAGCCTTGTTATAGTATGACAGTGAAGATCAATGGTTTACATTTTACAAAAAATAGTCTTGATATGCAAACACACGAGTGTATTCGTGCGATCTGTACACTCGAGTGTATTCTAGCCTGACTATATATATATATATATATATATATATATATATATATCGGAATTGGGTAAATATATTCCGAACCCATTGCCAAATAGGCTTTGGGGCAAAGATACAACGTAGTCCAACACTACATTACTCACTCACTATTTTTCTATGCTATCTATACACGTAGTTTATAGCATATGGCTTTTACAATTTTACTAGCTATATCCTCTTCCTTTCTTCTCCTATCACTATGCTTCCCGTTGTTCCTCTCCTTCCATATATGAAAATACATGGCCGACAGAGTCATCAGCTCCTTTGCCTCCTTGCTTGGTGTACTTCCCAGCACTGGTAGCATGGTTTCAGTGCATTGTATGGCTCTCTTCTTGCTCCCAGTTCTATCAATGATCATGTCCCAAACCTTCCTTGTAAACTCGCATCCACTAAACAGATGTACATGTGATTCCTGCTCCTTCATGCATAGATAACAGGTTGTCTTTGTCCCTGGATACCATCTGTCTACTCTATCGAGGGTTGGAAGTGTGCCATGGACTGCTCTGAACAGACTGGTCTCCCACTTCGGTACTCCCATGTCAGTCCATACATACCTTGACAGATGTTTCTCATGTCGAGGTTGGACAAGCTCCCATATTCTTTCTTCTTTTTCTTTCAGGCTCCATCTGCTTCTATCGTCGTTTTGGTTCTTTATCTCCTTCCAGACCTCCATCATCCGGTCGATGACCCTTGAATAACCCTCTCTAGTCTTAGGTTTGAAGTCAAGACCTTTAGGGTATCTTGTCCTCATCCACTTTGCCCATAGTGAGTCGTTGTGCAGGTATTTGAAGATTCTTCTAGCCGTGCCCCATTGAGCGATCATCTGTGGAGTCTTCAGGCCAACCCCTCCTTCCTCTTTGCTTCTTGCTAGCCTGTTGTATCTCATGGGGTGGTTGCTTCCTACCTAGATGAAGTCTGCAATCTTCATCTCCATCCTTTCTAGAACTGCATAAGGTATTTCACCTTGCTGGACCCAAAACATCAGAAGTCCCTCAATGGCAGACTTTGTAACGGTAATGCGTCCCGCCATAGATGTTTTGGCCAAGGGCCATTTGCTGATCATCATCTCCAGTTTGTTCGAGCATTTCGTAAAGTCACTTACCTTCAGGTTACCACCCACCAAGGGGAACCCGAGGTAACGTGTTGGAAGATTGCTAGCTGTAATCCCCATGGCTTCCTTAATCTCGTCCCTTCTTCCTTCACAGTTGATCGACATAAACAATTGGGTTTTCTAGATGTTTGTCTTCAACCCCGTATGATCACCAAACTCCACCAACAAGTGTTTCAAGTTTTCTAAGTATTTGGTCTTCGCCTCTAGGAACACCAGCACATTATCTACAAAGATGAGGTGGCTAAGGACCTTGGTGCCATGGACGGTGTAGGTTGAAATTTTCTTTTCTTGATCATCCCTTTCCATCAGTCTCGAAAAGTATTCCATTAGGATCGTAAACAAAAGAGGGGAGAGGGGATCTCCCTGTCTCAATCCGTTACCACCCCTGAAAATACCATCTGGTGTTCCATTAACCAGTACTGAATAGCTGGTGGTAGTCACACATTGCTTCATCATCTCTATCCATCGGTTCTGAAATCCCATTTGCTCCATGACCCACCACATAGCTTTCTAGTTCACACTATCGTATGCCTTCGACACATCGAGCTTCAGACATACCTTCTTATACCCCCTTTCACATTAAAGTCCAGTAAGAATTCACCTGCCAGCAATGCGCAATCATTGATGCTTCTTCTGGATATAAAAGCTCCTTGGTTTTCTGACACCACCAGAGGCAAAACCATCTTCAACCTCTCAGCAAGGATCTTGGCAAAAGCCTTATATTACACACTGCAGCATGCGATTGGTCTGAAGTCTGCCATTGAAGCCGTCGTCTTCTTCTTTGGTATGAGTACCAGGAATGCGTGATTTACTTGTCTGAGCATGACTCCTCCCGCCATGAACCACCTCACAGATTCGAAGAGTTCATCTTTAATGACCTCCCATGCATCCCTGTAAAAGTGGGCATTAAACCCATCTGGACCTGGGGATTTATCTACCCCAATACTGCAGAGGCGTCTTTAACTTCCTCCATTATGACCTGCCTGCATAACATATTATTGTGAGAATTCGTTAGTTTATACTTCCACTTCAGTTCCTCTCCTCCCCCTTCGAACTCTTCTGCATATTCCTTGTTGTAGAGCTTAGAGTAGAATTCAATGGCCTCCTTGCCTAGTTCCTCCTGGCTGTTCAGAACCTGTCCATTAGCTCCAATCAGCTCCGAGATTGTATTCAATGCTTCTCTTTGCTTCATTGCACTGTGGTACAGCTTCGTGTTTCTGTCTCCATCTTGCATCCATTTCTGTCTGCTTCGCTGCCAAATGAAACTTTCTTCCGCTTTCTTTAGGTCTTCAAGCATATTCTTTAGTGCCATCTCACTCTCTATAGTCTCCTGGTTCAACGAATCCCTTAGAAGCTTTTTCTTTACCTCTAGCAGCTCCTTCGTTTCTTTAATGAGTTTAGGAACATTGACATGTTCCTTCGTCCACGATTTTAAATCCTTCTTCAGTCTCATCAGTTTCTTCGCGAAGCAGTATATGGGGTTGCCTTCAACTTGGTCTTTCCAGTTCTTCTCCGAGACTTCCCTGTATCCCTTCTAGGTCGTCCAAAAATTGCAGAACCTGAAGGGTTTAATCTTCTTCGTTTTTTCCTTTACCTGCATCACTAAAGGCGCGTTATCGCTTATCTCTGCTGGCTTTACACTGATGCTCGTACTACCCATGTTGTCGATCAAGTATTGTTTACTAGTGCTTTGTCGAGTTTGGATGCAATCCTCCTCTCCGGTTTACCTTCGTTATTCCATGTGAACGCTTCTTCACCTTGCATGGGAAGCTCACACAGCTCTTCCGCATTGATCATCTGGTTGAAGGATCTCATCACAACCTCAGGAACCATCCGTCCACCTCACTTCTCCTCCTGTAGCCTTACATTGTTGAAATCTCCCATGATTAACCATGGGATCTCCATCTTCTTTGCCTGATACACCAACTCCGTCCACAGTGATTGTCTTTGTGTGTAGATTGAAAGCATAGACTGCAGAGAAACTCATTTCAAAACCTCCTTTATTTTTGCAAATCGAAGTGATAACATGATCCGAGATCGAGATTACCTCCATCTCCCAAACGTTTGGGTTTCATCCTAGGCAAACCCTCCCTAACTCCACTGCCTCGTGGTTCCCATCCACTAGGAAAGACCGAGCTTACCCATCTTTTATTGACTCTTTTTATTTTTGTTTCTAAGATCGCTGCCATGGATACACCACTGAATCTTATCCAGTGTCTAACCTCACGCCTTTTGTCTGGGTCACAAATCCCCTTGAC
Source organism: Alisma plantago-aquatica (assembly GCA_963693085.1). Lineage (NCBI taxonomy): Eukaryota > Viridiplantae > Streptophyta > Magnoliopsida > Alismatales > Alismataceae > Alisma > Alisma plantago-aquatica. The sequence goes on along the minus strand of OY856415.1, from coordinate 190,981,158 downwards.
ATTCCAGGTGAGGACTGACATGGATAATTACCTTTTGTTCCTGGTGCGCCTATCAGGCTCCTTCTCCTTCCCCTTCTCCTTTTCCTTGTCTCTATCTTTCTCCCTATCTTTATCCTTAGGATTGGGGCTTGACACTGTCTCAATTATTTGTTCCTCCGCATCAGTATCACTTAGTACACTGAATGAATTTACCTGATCCAATATCTCTCCTTCCTCCTTGTCCCCCTCACCAGACGTGCTGGTTTCGGCCTGTTTTGGTTTGTTTTGTTTTTCCTTCCAAGTCTTTTTGGGGGCCTAGAATCCTTGTTCGTCCTTCTCTGGATTGCTTTCCTTGTTCAGCACGCACTCCTCATTGCCATGCCCAAAAGCTCGGCATTTAGAGCACTTCTTAGGTACGTAGTCATACTTGATACTGAATGGGATCTCTGCCTTACCTGGCACGTTGACCCAAACCTTATCAGGCAAATCGTCTTCAGCTTCAACTTCCACCTGTACTTTTGCTTCATCAGTACCAGCAGTCTCCGTGGATCTCGTTTCAACGTGTAAGACTCTGCCTACTCCTGTCGCTATCGTTCCTGCTGCCTTTCTAGTCCACATTTTCCCATTGGATGGGATCCGGATCCAAATCGGCAATGAAGTCAAATCCTCCTTCACCAGGGCATCTCCGAACGATTAGTGTCTTGCAATCACCAGATGGCTATCAAACCATCTGGGTCCGTTGTTGAGGCATGTTTTCTTATCCATATCATTGGAAGAATGAATAAAAAAGAACCTGTTCTCCTTTGATATCACGTCGTAGTCCCCCTTACGGTTCCACACGCGCCTGATCCAAGCAAGAAGATGGGGGTAGAACGGACGTTTACCCATGATGTAGATCGAGACCAAGAACTCCCAAACGTCCTTCAGGCGTCCGTATTCCTCCGCATCAAGATCAACGATCACCTTTCCATCCTTTTTACTCGGTTTAGGGAATCTGAAATCCTTGCACTCCTCCTGCGCTGGAGTCCTCTTCACTACTGAAGTCCAGGGTTTCTTCATTACGCTTCCTTCATGTCCCCCTGTGTACCTAGGTAGGAGTGGGGCTCCTGGCTCTTTCCTATTCATGGGAAGTGAGTGTTGGATGATAGAGCTCACTTGTTCAGTCAATTTGACTTTCTTTGGTATTCTCCTCGTTGACCTTCTCTTCATAGTGCATAGGTTTTTGAGGAACTTGGCATATGATGCGATCTGCTTGATAGCGTCCAACAATGGAATGTTCACCTTTACTTGGTGAAACACCTCAAGTATGTCAACATTGTGTTTTTGCCTCCTTTTCACTTATATATATATATATGGGCATTCATTCGTTGCCCGCGCGGGTAACTTAGATTTTCGCTACCCTGCAGCCAAAAAAGTAACTCTCCTAGCCAAAAAAGTAAGTCTGCTGTCAAAAAAGTAACTATGGTGGCCAAAAAAGTAACTCTGCTGGCCAAAAAAGTAACTCTGTACAAAATATACAGCAGATATATATAAGGACGGGTTTTTTTATTTTGGAGGGGCAAATGATATTATTTTTGGCCAAAATTTTTTGGAGAGCTAGACAAAATAGTCCTCTACAATAACGAAAAAAAATTTTTGAAAAAAAGTGGTCGGAAGGGTGGGCGGGTAGCTACCCGCGCGGGCAATAAAGATGGGCCCTATATATATATATATATATATATATATATATATATATATATATATATATATATAATATACAGAGATATATGGGATTAAGAGAAAGATCTCCCTCTCTCTGACAACCTGTAGCAGAGGTCATATATACACATATAAGGGATAAGAGAGAGATTTCTCCCCCCATCTCCCACAACCTATAGCGGAGTTCGGACGCCCGGTGGGGTATTAAATCAAGAAATGCTTGTCCAGTAGTTCAAACCCGGGTCCCTACATTGGGGCGCCAACACACTGTCTCTTGCCGACATACACATACACACACACATATATATGTATGACGTTCGGCCTTCGTCACGGGCGTGGGAGAGGGGGAGAGAATGCCTCTCTTTATCCCATATATGTATGTATGTATCGGAACTTGGTAACATATTCCTACCCTAAAGGGGACAAATAAGTTTTTACATCTTATTGAGACATAAAACTAACAAAAAGAGATGTCACCCTTTATCATAGGGTTACAAAAGTTCCCAATTCCTCAAGCTACGTTTAGAAATAGGACCAAGTCTCGACTTGTAAGCACAGTACATGAGACGAATCTCATGTTCGTATGTATGGGATTAAGAGAGGCATTCTCTCCCCATATCCCACGCTCGTAACGAAGGTTGAACGCTCGGGAGGGTGGTAAATCAAGGCGGCACATGCTTATATGTATGTATGTATGTTGTATGTATGTATGTATGGGATTAAGAGAGAAAGATTTCTCCCCCCCTCCCATGCCCGTGGCAGAGGCCGAACGCCCGGGAGGGTGGTAAATCAAGGCAGCAATTGGTATGTATGTATGTATGTATGTATGTATGTATGTATGGGATAAAGAGAGGCATTCTCTCCCCCTCTCCCACACCCGTGGTGGAGGCTGAACGCCTAGAAGGGTGGTAAAGTAAGGTGGTTGTACGTATGTATGTATGTATCGGATTAAGAGAGGCATTCTCTTCCCCTCTCCCATGCCCGTGGCGGAGCCCAAACGCCCGGGAAGGTGGTAAATCAAGGTGGCAGCTGACATTCAAACTCGGGTCCCTTTTTAGGGGACACCGTGCTTGACCACTTGAACAACTCCTTGTCGGCAAGTATGTATGTATGTATGTATGTATGGGATTAAGAGAGAGATTTCTCCCCCCTCTCACATACCTGTGGCGGAGGCCGAATGCCCAGGAGGGTGGTAAATCAAGGCGGCAACTGGGATTCGAACTCGGGTCCCTTTGTTAGGGGACACCGTGCTTGACCACTTGAGCCACTCCTTGTCGGCATGTATGTATGTATGTATGTATGCATGTATATCATATACTTGTAACTATTAAGGTCACAAGACCTACAAATCTTATTGAGTGAAAAAGTAGAAAAAGAATTAAAGAATAGTTGGAGATTAACAATGGACTGTCGGGAGAGTGGGGGTTTGGAGGTTTAGTGTATATTAGTAGGTTTGTGTACATGGTTTGGTAAAAATAGAGCAAGTGACTTAAAAGAGAAAAATTGTGAAAAATCCTGAAAAGTCATGAAGAATAGTGAAAAATCGTAAAATTTGTGAAAAAGCGGGAAAATTCATGAAAAATTGTGAAAAACCAATGAATGACGTATTAGTTGTGCTTAATATTAGGAAGCCTATAAAATCGTAAAAAATCACTTTTTTGTGAAATTCAGAGACTTTTGTTACTATGATTTTAACACCATGGCAAGGGTTCCTAGCTGCTCAACCAAACTGTCTATAAAGTTGGAAATGCCAGTTGTTTGGGCATATGGCTTGTACTTGAACAGAAGTGATAACACCTAAATTCGGGCATTTCTGTTGAGCGTTTATTTATGGTTTTGTGTCATTATAGCTTTAATATGCTCAAAATAACCCCAGATCCTTATCTTTCAGTAATTTACATCTTTTCATAGATAAAGTTGTTCAACTAGCCAATTTTGGGACTTGTAGGCACCGAACCTGAAAAGACATCTATTATCCAAGATTTCTCCCCAACATATAATTTTTGCAGCAGCTAAACTTCCATCCGTCATCACCGCGGTGGACTAAGCATCGCATTGTGCACTAGCTTAGGAGACAGTGGTCTCGCTAACCGACTAGCGAGCCCAAGAAACTTTTGATATCTTGGACCATATTTTCGATGGTCAGTCCTTTATCAGAATGCATCCTCGCCAATCAGAAGGTTCATCGACACGGGCCACTCGACCACAGTAATACCCCCCGGGGGGGTGGGTTTGGTCCATGAAGCCGCGACCGCGGCCAAAAAGGATGTCGCGACCGTGGCCAAGAAGACAATGCCACGACCGCGGCCAAGATGTTGTGTGGACCGACACTCGGCACGACCGGGCCCAACTCGACATGGTCGGGTCGAGGCCAAGGCCGCAATCGCGAGGTCTACCTCGACCGCAACCGCGGGGTCTGTCTCGACCTCGACCTCGACCCCGGCACGACCGTGCCTAGCCTAGCACGGTCGGGCCACGACCAAAGGCCGGTGTCGCGATCATCTTCCGCCTTCGCCTATAAATATTCACCGCTCGCGACCTGGAGAGGGGTTCGAATTTTTGGAGGTTCCACGTTTTGGTTCCGACCTGTTTTGACTCTCAGAGCCCCGTGGGAGAGTTCCAAGGTCCGAAAAGGCTGAAGTGCTTATCCTACATCCGTTCTTCCAATTTGCTTTCATCTACCACTATTTTCCACCACCATTCACTCATATCCCACCATTCACTCATATCCCACCATTCTCAGCCATCTTCCACCTCCATACACCCACCAAGTTGTTGTTTGAGGCGGAATCAAAGAGAAAGGAGGCCAAGGAGTCCAGAAAACCAAGGAGGAGGACCCAAAGACGAGATCCGGCCTATACGGAGGCTAAGGAGCGAGAGTCACCTCTCCTCTACGGACTAAATCTCTTCTTCTCCTTTCTTCTACTGCTTTCCTTTGTTTCTGTACAAATAATGTTCTTCCATCTTTGTTCGGCACCAACTATGCTTGTCCATGGCTAATTGAGCTCCTTCTTGGCTATGTAGTCCGTTTTGGGCATGTTTATGTACTTTTACCTTAAGCAAGAAGTTTTATTCCAGATCTAGTATGTTTTTTGTTCTATCTTCTCTTTGTGGTTATGATTGCTAGTTTGGTTGATCTCTTTCTTGCTTGAGCTTCTATTTCTGCCTATATCAAGAGTTTCGTTGTAGATATAGATAAGAGATGGTAGTTTGAATCGGAATCCGAAAGGAGGACGGTTCAAGATGATCTGTGGAGAACCGTAGACCTGGGCACGGCCGGGCCCAGCCCGACACGGTCAGGCCCACTACCTAGTTCTGCCCAAATCACACATGTTTCTAACATCTCAGAATATTCTAAGACCTGAGAGGGTATCTAGAATATTCTAGAGTGTTGATTTGTCGTCCTCGAGAGATGTTTCATATCATTGATGGGTTTTAGTCACGCTATGCGAAAGCGAGTGGGATGACCCCACAGGAACAAATATCACAGTACGTACCATGTTTGGATGTAGGTTGCTTGTTGGGGTGTTTGAGGGTTGTCTACGCCCGAGAACGGGTGCATAGACTGCCCAACTTGTGGTTACATAGCCAGGAACTCCTCTCCGATTAGTAGAATCCGATCGACTCTGTTTTTATTTTCTTTTCTTTGTTTTGGCTAAATCTGACTTAAAAGCGAGATCTTAAGTGTCCTGAACGTCCCCACGTCCCTGTGTTCGACCCCCTATATCTACTTCGACCCCGTAATAAAGTTGTGGGCGTCCTTGAAGGTTTCGGGTTATAAATTTAAAGTCCGACCACCCCCTCCTTTCAAGGCGATCAAGAAGCATGGTTTAAAACTTTGAACGTTAAAAACATATGCCTTGCTTAAATGAAAAATTCTACCGGTTCACCTTTTTTTGATAAATAACAGATAAATGAATTTTATTAAAATGCTGCATCCACAAATCATACCTCCGTTTTCTGTTTTGTCCTTCCTTTCTGTGCTACCATTTATAATGCGCACTTCATCAGACAGAGATGCTACTGCAGCTTGAGCCGCAGCTTCTGCAACTTCTGATCCCGCCATGGCAGCTAAGAAGGCTACCTGATAATGTGAAACATGTCAGAAATTGAAAAGAAAGGCTGTCCGTTACAAAGGTTACTTGTACAATTTAACCAACAACCCCTAGCATAAAAGAGTAGTGACAATAGTGATGCTAAGGTATTGCTGCAGATAGTTTATTATTGAGGTGAATATATACCAGGCCATAATTTGCACAATTAACTGTTGCCCTAGCTTATCATGGGCATAGTCATAGTCCTTCAAAGACTAGTAAGGCAAACAGTTTAAATGGTTTCAGACAATACTTAGTCCCTCAAATTCCAAAAGCTAAAAGAAAATAAATGATAGCTTTGATCTATTTGAATGTTAACTTTGTTCCGAATAGGAATGTAACAACGGCATATTTGAAAGAAAAGAAAAGTTCAAATATAAAGTTGGAGAAACCAAAGTAACAATTTGAGACACACATACATATTTAAAACATTTGACTTTTTTCATTGCATCTTATAAACTATAATTCAACTTACCTGGGCCATGATTGGGTTGCTTGTATCTAATAAAGGTGAGATGCACATCCGCTTAGATTCAGGTTCCTCTCTCTCAAGCCCAGTAATAGAATTCTCCTTCCCTGAATTAAGTCCAATCGATCTGGAACCCTCAGATTGCATGAATTGCTCTCCGAAGGGCAGCCTAAGGAATCGAATAACGCAGTCCTTTGGACTTCTCCCGTTCCCAACGTGCTCGGAAACCTTCTTCCAGTCGTCTCCGTAGTGATAGACAGCCTCCAGGAGGTGCAAAGTCTCCTTGTCGCTCCACTCCGACTTTGTTTCCCACCCACCGTCGTCTCCAACATCTACCCGCTTGAAATCTCCAGACGTTAACCCAGCGCGGTAGTTCCCGCGCACAAAGCACCTAGAGCAGATCACCAACTCAGCCTGTTGAATGACAAAATCCGCTAAGAATTCGAAAAGGAAGAATAACAAGTGACTGGAGCGGAAGAGAAGAGAACTAAGGAAGTGAACACCAACTTTATCCGTGGTGAAGCAGGCTTGACTGCACACGGCGCCACAGCTGCCACAAACCCGCTTGCCCGGGGGTTCCTTCTTCTCAGGAGCGGCCGCGGCTGCAGCATCCTGTTCAGGCCCAGAAGGCTTAGCTAGTCCCTGTTGTTTGGGCGGTGGAGGGGAGTAATTGATAAGTCCCCATGCTTCAAGGAAGTCGAACACCCGACGAACGGACCCGACATCGGCGACAAGGGCCCGCCGCGCCTCCGTGAAGGTGATTTTCCTCGCCGAATTGCGCCAACAGCGTCGAATGATGGAGTCGCGGATGTACTTGTAGGTTTCGGGGTTTCGAAACTTGGACGTACCGTCGAAGAAGTCCGGGAGAAGCCGGTGTTCTGTATCGTGGATGGAAGACCAGGAGAACCAACCTGCAAAAAAAAGGACAGGACGGTCAGAAACAGGGAATTTTAAGAGCATTGGAGCGGGAAGAGGAACTTGAGAAGTTTTTACTAGAGTGGCTGGGGATTGTGATTGGGGAGGGGTTGGCGGCGGATGAGGGGGGCGTGGCCGCTGAGGTGGTCTCCGGCGTAAGTTTGGCAGTTTCGGGCGATTCCGACTTCACAATGGGGGCGGGTGAAGGCGTCGTAGTCACTGGAACGGCCGCGTTTGAATTGGCGGGCGACGGGGATTCCTGGGGCGGTAGCGGGGTCGGTGTCGCGGCCGGAGGCGGCGGCGTTGTCTCCATTGATTCGGAGGGCCGATTAGCAAGTGCCCGAACTATCATCGGTGTGGGCTTTTGGATTGGAAGGTAATTTGGATATAGGGCCCAATTTTCGCTGGTCTTATTCTGTACAACGCACATCCGGACCGAGAATGATAATAAAATATTTTAAAATTCGTAAAATGGTGTTTTGGTCTAAATTGGTGTCTAAGGTATAGCAACTATTCCATTCTCTCCTCTAGTTTGGTGATATACAAGTAATATTACAATATGCTGGAACTTGAGTCCAAGCATCTTCAACTCCTACCACCATTGATGCCACTAGTCTGACAACTATCATGTTCTCCAATCGTCATTTCTCGTAGTATGATTGAAGATGTTATCTTGTCCTTTTATAAAGGCATGGCTTGTGCTTGTGATGGTGTTCCTATGCAACACCTTCTCGATGTCATGTGAGGTGTGATTACGGCACTGAAGGATAAGTTCTTAGATGTTATATCAATTATTGTAAATTTTTGGTTGGTTGGATGTTGTCCTATCTCTTTGGAGCATTATGTTGCTAGTACTCACTTGGCACCTCTTCTTAAGCCTGACATGACATTCATCTCATCTTTGTTGGAACCATTTGGTGTTGTCTCGTTCTAGCATCACAGCTTAGGGAGTAATACCAAACTTTGTCTCTTACCTTAGGATCACCAATTTGGTGTCGATGTTTTTGAGGTTTCTAAGCTCTTTTTGCATTTCGGGACATACCTCATCCATGATAAGAGACATGTCTTGTAAGATCCTCAAATTAAATTGAATTTAGATTCTATGATATAAATTCAATATTAATATATTGAGATTCATTTCAAGACAAATAGGGTAATATTAGAATAATGAAATCAATAGTATGGCTTTGATTGAGTTGGATTTGATCACATAAATGAATATAAGGCTTCAATTGAGTTATTATGATAAGCAGCCTTAATTTTGTGATTAAGATTATAATAGACCTTATGGACCCTTTGGAAGACCGGGAAATGGGGCATGGGTCCTAGAACCCAATACAAGATCAATTGGGTCGATTAGGATTTACCAACAGTTCCTGGGGTACAGAAATGATAATTCAATATTTTGTGCCAATAATAAATATCAATCATATTTTTAGTTGAAAGATAAAGTGATTATGAGATGGTGGAAGAAACTACATAAGGTTCCAAGATGTCGTGTGGCTGAAGTATTTACTTAATGAATTTTCTACATTTTCCTTGAAAATAAAAATTTTGATAACTAGTTAACGAGTTAGGGCATTATCTTCTGTCCAATGATAGATAATATCAAAGGGAGCATTATCTCAAAATTTGAGACAAAGTAGAGCTACAACATGATCTACATAAATATTTATCCAATTTGGGTTTTTATCTAAATGAAAAAAAAGGAACCAGAGTCTAGCCGGACTCTGGATCAATGGGCATGCGGGCAAAGGGAGCAGTCTCCCTAACTGAGGTAATCATGGAATCCTAGACTCCATCCCAAAGAAGAAAAACCCTAACTCTCTCGCTCTCTATACTCCCCCTCACCGTGCAATCTTTACATTGTTGATTTGGGGGGATCAATATGAACCTAACCAACCCTCTAATCGACCTTATCTTCTTGGAATGACATAATGCCCAAAGGTCAGCTAAACTTGTTGTGGTCCAGGTCCTCCTAGATCTCCTTCTCCTTATCCAACACCCGGGGTTGGAAGCATACCCCACAAAAATAAAAAGAAAAGAGGATATCAACAAAAAGCTTGTACGAGTATGCCAAAAAGGAATTGAGCATTATATATTAGAAAAAAGGCACATCAAGGATAGAACGCCTCCCATGCAAAAAGATAAGAACTACCCAAACGGGCATAAAAGGAAAAGAATCACTAATATATGATAAAAGGGATACTTTCCATTAAATCAATAATAAAAGTGGTGCCACAAAAGCACTCAATATTTTTAGGGCACAAAACCCATAACAACCTGCATGTAGGTGAGATAAACATAGAACTAGAACAACATAAATAACAAAGGCGGCCAAGCCACATAAACTTGAACCTGATAGAGATTGGCATATAACCAAACTCCCAATTTATATAAAATGTTGGGTCAAACCTCATAAATTTGAAACCCGAGTATGGGGCACATAACCTCCATCCCAAAACAAATAATAATATGGGCACATAACCCAAAACCAATGCGAATTATATTACTCTAGGTCTACTAAGTCATACAACATGCTTAATAGGGGGGCAAGTAAAAAGGTATAGTCGGATTTAACAAATTAATCACCACATAAGTGATCATCATTATTATCCACTTCAAAGTGGGCATATAACAACAAACTAAGTTCCATAATGAACAAAGCATAATAAAGTTTCCAAAAGAATGTCAAGAAGATATTATGATCACAAGATCAGTAACAAGTAGGGTACTTCACATGAAGCAAAAATTTCAAAAGGAAAAGATATGGTGTATAGGCTATTGTCCATAGGACCAAGAGAAAAAAGAAACATAGGTTAATTGCTCAAAATAATAATCGGGAATGCAAACATACCTCTAACAGAGTCTTAACAAAACAAGATTACTTCTAGATCCAAATCTAGGTTCCCAAAGCACCTAATATCATATATGTGAAATTAGGGTTAGAAGTGCATTGATTATTCAAAACCCTAAAAATTGTCTTTTTATTATTAATGAATTAGGTTATCAAAACCATGCCATGTTTTAGGTTATATCTTCCTGAGTTCAAAACATATTTTATTATATTTTTCTAACTTATAAATAGTTAGTTATGAATTTTACAAGTTATTGTCTTATTTAATTAGATCCATTAAAATCACCTCTTTATAACATCAGATTTAGGCAACAAAACCAATACCATTAGAAAGCTTACATTTTTCTGAATCCAATGAGTATTTTTATTTGCATTTTTCTAATTAGTAAATAATTAATTATTAATTTTTGAAAATCAGCCAATAGGAAAAAACTAAAAATCGTTTGAAATAGAGAGAGAGCAAGAGTGGGGCCACCATGCTGCCTTGGCCCAATCAGACCCGGCCAAGTCAGGGGCCAAAGATATGGCCTTGACTAGCCCAAACCAAAAGAAAGAAAAGGCAGAATGACCAAACTGCCCATGACAAGAAAAATAGAGAAAGAACAACGAGGTGAGGGTAAAAGCGTTAAAATACAAGGGACAATGTCCCCTACCTTGCGCGCCTGCCATGGCGGCGAGCAACTTGAGGTCAAAATTGGGGCTTCCCATGAAAGCGGATTGCATGAGAAAATAATAATCGAAAAACTAAGATACCAAGTTGACGATCCTTACCACAAGATTGATTGGACTCCAGCAAAGTATCGTGTCAAAGAGATGGGCCGCAAGGTTAGAACTAAAAGAAAGCTAGGTGGTGGCCAAAAGCATAGAAGGTGGAGCAGTTGCCTGAGGAGGATCACTCGTTGGGGTGAGGCGAATCCCCCGGATGGTTCATATATATACAAAGCTCAACCTAGGACCTCTGTGGTCTAGGCGTGGGGAGACTTGGATGGAAAGAATTGGGAAAATCTCAAATATGTGATGAGAGGACAAGTGCAAGGGGTTGGGAGATACAGATTTTGATGAGGAGAACATATGCGAAAGAATCGTCGAAAAATATTAAGAATTGAACGAGATATTGTGATTTGAAATTTTCACATGTTTCCTTTTCGATGGAGAGGTAGGAGACGACTTGTCCCCCATCCGATCTAGTGGACACGGGTCTACAGCAGATCTTGACCGTCCAAAGGCGTGCGGCACATTGAATTTGATTCCTAAGTAAAATTAAATAAAGTGAGACATTAAATGTATTTCCCCTTTCTCTCTCCTCATTTGAGGGTGCAAATGAGTCCCAAATTAAGACAACTTTGACACCTAGCCTATTTTCGATATGAATAATCTGAATATACAATTAGATTTGCCTTTTGAGAACTTTTAATAGGTTATATAAATCAATTACTATTTTCTCTTTCCTCCTTCATTAATTGTTATAAGATTATCCAAATTTGATGAAATTTCACCCACAAGTCATTTTTATTGTGTTGGATACAAATTTGCCATTAATTATACATGTTGGAGTTATTTGTTCACTTATTTAATATTTTGAAGGTTCTACACACTCTCTCCAGTTTTCATCTTTTAATCAAACTTTCTCCAAATTGAGTGAAATTTCACCCAAAGGCATATTTTAATATGTAGATCACGAATCTAAGACTATTTTCCTCTTTTAGAGTCATTAAATATTTTAGTTCATATTTTAAAGGAAAACCAACTTTTTTTAGACTTATCTGCTCCTTTTTATTCAATAAGTGGTGATTACAGATACATCATTCAATATTTCGTGCAGAGGTTCTTCATAGTAGTGAAATTCTAATCTACTCTTAAGATGTATTTTGGCTAGTCTGTCAGATAGCCAATTGTTTTCTCTACAACTATACTGCATTGTATATCTTTGCACAACTCTTTTAATTTTTGTTAACCAGTAGGTGAACCTCGGATATTGCTTGGCTTCATATTCTATCATCTTCGTAGCTTTTTGGCAGTCAGTTTCAATTACGACTTTTGTCCATTCTTATTTATCGGCTTGTTCGATGCCCAAGGATATTCCGGCTAACTCGGCTTCCGCAGTGTTTGTTGTATGGATCTGCTTCCCCCACCCACCGAGCCAAGCACATGTGTCGCTTCTAGAAACTATTGTGACTATTGCACCATGCTTGTTCATTACGACATCTACATTCAGTATCACAGTACTTGGATCAGGCGGCTTCCACCCTCCTGACCTTCCAACCTTGCAGGTCCCACCTTCTGCTTCCCAAGCCTTCTCGTTCAGTACAATATCCCTCCTAATGTTGGAGGCAAGATGGTTTGTTCTTGTAATGACTTCCATAAACACCTCAGTGTTTCTACTCTTCCAAATATCGTGGCAAGCTATCCAGAATCCTTCCTTTGATATGTTAGTGTTTCTCATAGTAGCCTCGTGCCACTCCTTAAACCTACCTGCTCCGAAAAAAGCATGATGCCCAACAAGATTTATAATTAACTTCCAAGCCTCCTTCACCACGCTGCGATCATGTAGGGCATGTAAACAAGATTCCACCGCATTCCTACATTTACTGCATTGATCATCCTGTGTCATGTGCCTGCGTTTCCTCTTCTCATTTGTAAGGATGGCATGGTGTTCTACCAACCAAGCAAATAATTTCACACGAGCAACTACCTTGAGATTCCATATCTTTTCCCATCCCTCTGGAACCACTTTCTCCTTATCAGTTCTGAATAGTTGATATGTTGATCTGGCTGTGAAGTTTCCATATGAAGCAAGATTCCAACTTCGCTGGTCCACTGAGTTACCTCACAGCGGTACTTGAACCCTCATGATAGTATTCACAGTTGCATCATCAAACCATTCACGTAGGAAGCTAACATCCCATTCTTGAGAATCCAGAACCAGTGAGCTGACCCGCAGGTCTTCAAGTTCAACCGGTATGCAATGTAAGGCAGCCTGTCTTAGGCATGTATTAGGTTTGACCCACATATCATCCCATACATTCATAGAGTCTTCATTAATCGGAAGCACAACTGAATTACTGAGAATGAATTGTTTACTTTCCAAGGCTGCCCGAGCCAATCTTGACATCGTTGTCTTCTTGTTTTCAGTATGCATGCTAAACTTTTCCCTCATCGATTTGCACCAGACATAATTTCTTCCTGTGGCCAGGTCCCATGTATGTCTCACCAATAGAGCCTGGTTCCATTCCCTCATAGTTTTGATGCCCAGGCCCCCGTTGTTCTTTGCACTTGTGATTTTGTCCCATGAAATAAGTGATATCGGTCTTTCCTTGTAACTTCCACCCCAGATAAATTTCCTGATGGTACCATCAATTCTGTCACATAAGCTTACTGGTAGCGTAGCTGTTTGCATCGTGTATGTCAGTATAGTTGCTAGGGTTGATTTCACAAGGCATACTTGACCTGCAAACGACAAACTTCTTGTTGCCCAAGCGCTCACTCTGTTCTCTACTTTGGAAGCTATTTCAGAATATGTCTCGTTTGTATTTTTTGAGTGAATGATAGGGACTCTGAGGTAACGTCCAAGATCAGATGTGACTTGGAATCTACAGATGGCTTGTATTTCTCTCTTCGTTCCTTGTGGGACACTCCTTGAAAAGAATATGCGTATTTTGGTGACTGAGATCGACTGTCCAGATGCATTTTCAAAATTTTTGAAGCATTGTAAAATGTATCTTATTTGTTCTTTCTTTGCATGAGCGAATAAATTAAATCATCTACGAAACATACATGGGCAACCTTCACTCCAGATCTTCCTAGTTTGATCGGTTTCCATATGTTACAACTGACCTTCTCTTGAATCATCTGGCTCAGTCTCTCTAAGCACAATACGAATAGATAGGGTGACAGCGGATCTCCTTGCCTCAACCCTCTGCTTGCTTTGAATTTTCTAGATGTACGATTGAAGTATTCCCACATGTAATTGAGAACATGATATAATTTTGTATTTGTGAGGGGATGTCAGCATGTAGGAGTGTGTCATGGATAAAATCCCAAGACATTTGATCACATGCCTTGGTTAAATCGATCTTTATAACCATCGCTTTAACTCCTCTTATGTTCTTCATGCCATGAATTACTTCCTATACTAACACAATATTGTTCGTGATCCTTCTTCCTGGCATGAAACTACTTTGCTCGGCTGATATCCAACCTGGTATGAACCTTTTCAATCTTTCCACCACGATTTTAGAGGCAAGCTTCAACATGATGTTGTTTAGAGATATATGTCTTAATTGATCAGCTTTTCTTTTCTAATTAAAATAGATATGGTTATTATTAACTTAAATTGGTAAAACTTGGCCTCCAAGCCAAATCATATCCCAAGAAAACAAATATGAGGTTTATCTTATCCAATAAGTTTGCCTTTTAACACATTATCCATTATTTCTATTACTTCTCTCATTAATAATCCAATATCTCATTAATTATGTTTTAAGCATTATTTTTATTCCTTTTTCTCTTCCTTGCACCATAAGGCAAAGGAATGATCTATAATATATCAGCTCTATCATTATCTCACATAAGTTTATTTATTTCTTATTTTGTGGAATTATAACTCATTATTCTCAACTATGGACACCTTGTCTTTTATGCGCATATCTTATGTACCTTTCATTGATTTTATGATTAATTTGAAGGTATTAGATAACATTAATTTATATTCTACATTTCAATGTGATTTATTCATACATTAGCATATTTAAGGTCACTAAAGAGCATACACTTATCCTTGTTTGGCTAAACCTGAAAGACTAAGGTTTCTAACTTCTTAACCCTGGAATAAGATTAAGTTCTAGGTTTCAGTATGTTGCAACATACCACCCCTTGAGGAGATTTTATCCTCAAAATCTAAACAACTATCTACCACCCCTTAAAAGGTTTCATCCTAATAAGCCAAGAAAAACTATAGGTACAAAGGTAACTTATTTATATATATATATACACAAGATACCATGCAAAAGGAAACAAAACTTGAAAGTCTAACTATGGGACTAAGGGTTACCTTTGACTTGATCATCATCATGGGCTTCTTGACCATCCAAAGCAAAAACTCTTTCAGCTCGCCTTTCTACAGGTCTTTTACCATTATTGTTACCATTATTATGATGAGGCACTTGAGGTTGTTGTTGTTGAGCCGATACATGTCCATTATGAAGCTGAGGGCACCTAGGGCGACTATGTTCAGGTTCATTACAATGATGGCACACAAATCAAAAGTCAGGTTGATGCTTTGCTTGGTTCTTATCTTGAGAGAACTTTCCTGGAGGATGATAATCATTGCACCTAGCACACTTGTCTCTTCTCTGCTCATCTCATGAGGGATTCCTCTTCTTATTAAACTGCCTAGGTTGAAACCCTGGGTAAGACTCCACAGCCAAAGCTTTATCGACCATTTGCTGAAAGGTCAAGGGTAGTTGTGGGATAAGAGCACAACCCACATTGTAGTTGAGTCCTTGAAGGAATAGACCAGCCCTACATTCCTCACTCAAACCAACCACATAATGTTCCAACAGTAGAAACTTTTTTACAAAAGCAAAAATGTATAAGGAACCTTACTTCAAGCTATAGAACATTGCTTCCTTCTTCTTCAAAGCAGCAGTGCAGATGTACTTTCCACATAAGAGAGCCAAAAACTCCACCCAAGACATGGTTGAGATGTATGTAGTCCTTGCAATCCCATTCCACCAAACTCGAGCGGGTCCATCCAAAACACATGAAGAAAACCTAACCTTCTGATGGGGAGGACATGCCATGCCATCAAAGGTCCTCTCTAAGGCTAACACCCAATCATCAGCTTTGTCGACCATCTCTATTTCACCTTCACCCTTGAAGGAAGGTGGTTGCATCTTCATGAACTCCATGATTGAGAACTCCTTAGGCTTCTCAGGTACAAACGGATCTTTCATCTTCCCCGCCATGGAAGTAGTAAGAAGTTGTCAAAACATAGCCAACTCTTGCTCTGGAGAGATGACTACACCCAAACCAGCAGAAGCTGGGGTCTCCTGACCAAATCTAGGGTTCTGGGGTGTCTCGTAACCGTACTGGTTGTCAACAGTCGAGTTATCTCCTGCCATTAGGGTTTTTGCCTACATAAGGCAAGGATACTAGGTATAAGAAACCTATGGAAAATGGTAAACATCCTAAGGGATACAAGTTTGAAATAGTTAGATAACCGACAACTACATGCTCTGATACCATGTTGTAAGGAGTGGGATCCCATAGAGATCCACACCCTACTAAAATAAAAAGGTGCACCCACAAAAAAATTTCTTTAAAGGGATGAAACCAAATTTATTTAACATGATTGTATCATAACACAAAGTAGCAGTAGAATTATAGATGTATCCAACCATTACAAGGCTTCTTATCGTACTAAACTTTCACCACGTAGGGTGACATAAAGGAAAAACTAACTACATATATAAGACTAGCTGAGGATCACGTAACAACTTCAAGCAAAGTCTCCCACGAAGTCAGCTAAACTTGTTGTGGTCCAGGTCCTCCTAGATCTCCTTCTCCTTGTCCAACACCTGGAGTTGGAAGCATACCCCACAAAAGGAAAAAGAAAAGAGGATATTAACAAAAAGGTAGTATGAGCATGCTAAAAAGGAATCGAGCATTATATATTAGGAAAAAGGTACGTCAAGTATAGAAGGCTTCCCATGCAAAAAGATAAGAACTACCCAAACGGGCATAAAAGGAAAAGAATAACTAACATATGATAAAAGGGATACTTGCCATTAAATCAATAATAAAAGTGGTGCCACAAAAGCACTCAATATTTTTAGGGCACAAAACCCATAACAACCTGCATGTAGGTGAGATAAACATAGCACTATAACAACATAAATAACAAAGGTGGCCAAGCCACATAAACTTGAACCTGATAGAGATTGGCACAAAACCAAACTCCCAATTTATATAAAATGTTGGGCCAAACCTCATAAATTTGAAACCCGGGTATGGGGAACATAACCTCCATCCCAAAATAAATAATAATATGGGCACATAATCCAAAACCAATGCAAATTATATTATTCTAGGGCTACTGAGTCATACAACATGCTTAATAGGGAGGCAAGTAAAAAGGTATAGTCAGATTTAACAAATTAATCACCACATAAGTGATCATCATTATCATCCACTTCAAAGTGGGCATATAACAACAAATTGAGTTCCATAATGAGCAAAGCATAATAAAGTTTCCAAAAGAATGCCAAGAAGGTATTATGATCACAAGATCAGTAACAAGTAGGGTACGTCACATGAAGCAAAATTTTCAAAAGGAAAAGATATGGTGTATAGACTATTGTCCATAGGGCCAAGAGAAAGAAGAAACATAGGTTAATTGCTCAAAAAGAATAATTAGGGATGCAAACATACCTCTCACAGAGTCTTAACAAAACAAGATTACTTCTAGATCCAAATCTAGGTTCCCAAAGCACCTAATATTATATATGTGAAATTAGGGTTAGAAGTGCATTGATTATTCAAAACCCTAAAAATCGTCTTTTATTATAAATGAATTAGGTTATCAAAACCATGTCATGTTTTAGGTTATATCTTCCTGAGTTCAAAACATAGTTTATTATATTTTTCTGACTTATAAATATTTAGTTATGAATTTTACAAGTTATTATCATATTTAATTAGATCCATTTAAATCACCTATTTATAACATCATATTCAGGTGACAAAACCAATACCATTAGAAAGCTTACATTTTTCTGAATCCAACGAGTATTTATTTATATTTTTCTGATTAGTAAGTAATTAGTTATTAATTTTTGAAAATCAGCCAATAGGAAAAATCCAAAAATCATTTGAAATAGAGAGAGAGTGGGGCCACCATGCTGACTTGGCCCAATCAGACCCGTCCATGGGCCAAGTCAGCGGTCAAAGACATGCCCTTGACTCACCCAAACCAAACGAAAAAGAAGGCAGAATGACCAAACTGCCCATGGCAAGAAAATAGAGAAAGAACGACAAAGCGAGGGTAAAAGCATCAAAATACAATGGATAATGTCCCCCTACCTCGCGCGCCTACCATTGTGGCAAGCAACTTGAGGTCAAATTTGGGGCTTCCCATGAAGGAAGATCGTTTGAGAAAATAATAACCGGAAGACTAAGATACCAAGTTGACGATCCTTACCACGAGATTGATTGGACTCCAGCGAAGTATCATGCCGACGAGGTGGGCCACAAGATCAGAGCTAAAAGCAAGCTAGGCGATGGCTAAAAGCATAGAATGTGGAGAAATTGCCTCAGGAGGATCACTCATTGGGGTGAGGTGAATCCCCTGAATGGTTCATATATATATAAAGCTCAACCTAGGACCTTTGTGGTCTAGGCGTGAGAAGACTTGGTCAGTAAGAATTGGGCAAATCTCAAATACATGATGAGAGAACAAGTGATGCAGATTTTGATGAGGAAAACATAGGTGAAAGAATCGTCAAAAAATATTAACAATCGAACGAGATATTGTGATTTGAAATTTCCCCCTATTTCCTTTTCGGTCGGGAGGTAGGAGACGACTCATCCCCCATCCAATTTAGTGGACATGGGTCTATAATAGATCTCGACTGTCCAAAGGTGTGCAACACATTGAATCTGATTCCTAATCAAAACTGAATAAAGTGAGGCATTAAATGTATTTCCATTTTCTCTCTCCTCATTTGAGGGTGCAAACGAGTCTCAAATTAAGCCAAATTTTACACCTAGCCTATTTTCGATATGAGGAATCTGAATATGCAATTAGAATTTCCTTTTGAGAACTTTTAATGGGTTAAATAAATCAATTACTATTTTCTCTTTCCTCCTTCATTAATGGTTATGAGATTATCCAAATTTGATGAAACTTCACCCACAAGTCATTTTTAACATGTTGGATATGAATTTTCCATTAATTTTACAAGTTGGAGTTATTTGTTCACTTATTTAATATTTTGAAGGTTCTACACACTTATTCTCTCCCATTTTCATTTTTCAATCAAACTTTCTCCAAATAGAGTGAAATTTCACCCGAATGCATGTTTTAATATGTAGATAATGAATCTAAGACTATTTTCCTCTTTTGGAGTCATTAAATATTTTAGTTCATATTTTAAAGGAAAAACATCTTTTCTTTTCTAATAAAAATAGATATGGTTATTATTACCTTAAATTGGTGAAACTTGGCCTCCAAGCCAAAGCATATCCTAAGAAAATGAATATGAGGTTATTCTTATCCAATAAGTTTTCCTTTTAATACATTATCCATTATTTCTATTATTTCTCTCATTAATAATCCAATATCTCATTAATCATGTTTTAAGCATTATTTTTTATTCCTTTTTCTCTTCCTTGCACCATAAGGCAAAAGGAATGATCTAGAATGAATCCACTCTATCATTATATCACATAAGTTTATTTATTTCTTATTTTGTGGAATTATAACTCATTATTCTCAATTATGAACACCTTGTCTTTTATGCACATATCTTATGTACTTTTCATTGATTTTATGATTAATTTGTAGGTATTAGATAGCATTAATTTATATTATACATTTCAATGTGATTTATTCATACATTAACATATTTAAGGTCACTAAAGAGCATACTCTTATCCTTGTTTGGCTAAACTTGAAAGACTAAGGTTTCTAACTTCTTAACCCTGGAATAAGATTAAGTTCTAGGTTTCGGTATGTTACAGTCTTCTCCATCTTCAACAAAATAAACATCCACTTTGAAGTTTCTACTACTAGATGTACATGCGCTGCCATGCCACCACCATGATTCGCTATCTTTGGAGCCACCAAATCTATTTTACTTGTTGTCTTCATCTATATTGATATAGATCTACACCATCATCATCTATCATTTGCAAATCCACACCCCCTTTATCATTTATGCATATATTGAGATCTAGTTCTAAATCTAGGATAAAGATCTCCCCTTTTGATGATTTTGAGGGAATATATCCCCTATGTTGACATGGTGAAGATTCGGAAGGAAAAATACATCTTTTACTACTGGATATGGGATTTATATGCTACTGTTCGCCGTTGACACAACATGTCGCTACTTGACACGGCGTGTTAGTGGGGATTTTCTTTGTTTACAATTTTTCTTTGCAAAATCTACCCACAACGACACGATAGTCGACGGGTCACATGTACTATAACACGACATGTCGCCTAAAGACACGACGTGTCACCTGCTTCTACCCTAAGATTCTGCCCTGAATTTTGTCAACTAACATGGTGTGTCATTGTATGATAGGGCATGCCTCCTGCTTGTTGCCGATGCTGATTTCTACATGTGCATCTACTGATGTGCAACACAACATCTCTCTTCACTGATACAACATGTCTACTGCTACTGTTGCTACATTTTGATGTGCTACATCATCTACTACAATTCTATAACATGGCGAAGGTTTTCATACATGGTGAGTCCCTTCTTTATCTTACCAACAACATTGATCTTCCTTTTCATGCAATTTTATTTGTTTTGTTCTTTAAACCCTCCATCCTTTCCATCCATACATACATATTGTCTACCTCCTCAATACATGTACTATCCCTCATACACATATTGTTCCTGATGATAATCAGATCCTATGATTTTTTGACCTAGTAATAAAACATCCATTTATTTTTCTATCCAAATCTATGTAATTGGGTCATGTTGTACCTGAACTCAAGTCATCAGTTGCTCCCTCCACATACTTGCCTACATACCCCTTGTGTCTACCATTGTTTTTTACTTTCCACCCTAACCAATCTCTTGACTCTTTTTGTGGTTGGCATGAGGGGGAGAATAGAGGATGATGAGTGGAGGGTAGATGTGAGATGGAGGAGAAATGAAGAAAGAAGAAGAAGACTTTAAATCTATTGCTATATGGATACATGCCACTTTTACTACTGATATATGGATCTTCATGCTACTATGTGGATCCTTCTTCTAGTGTGGTGTTCATTTTGCTGCTATGTGGATCCTTTTACTGCTATTTGGTGCTCCTTTTGCTTCTATGTGGATCCTTGTATTGTATGTGACTATTCATGCTATTTTTTTGTTGCTTTTTCCTACTGTTATGAGAATCTTTCTACTGCTATTATTGCTTATTCTTCATCATGTCGACTGTTGATATGGACTTATCTACTTCACTTTTGTTAGTTTTTTATTACCTTTCTATCTAGAGACGTCATTGTTGCTACTTGTGCTATGATTAGCACATTTTACTTGCTGCATTGTGAGTCTACACTACTGTTATTTGTGTTTTGCTTGCACGTTGACTCTTTGTAAGTCTCTCATACACATCTGTTGTGACTGTGACCTAGCACTCTCTAGACTTTTACGTTTGCTACAAGGATGAAAATTATATGATGAGATGTACGTGTATGATGGAGCTTCATGCTTTTCTGCTACTATTGTTCATTTTGGAGACTTTTTGCTGCTTTCTACTATAGACACTAGTTTTTTATCTGACTATGTCATCTATAGTGTTCTACTATGTTCTAGAACTCTCTAGCCTATTCATGCCTTGAGCATGTTGACTCTTTTCTTGTCCATGTCTTATATGCACGCTATCTACTTTTTCTTGTGTTCCATCACTCCATGGCCTACTAATGATGATAGCAATTGTTATGAAGACCATGATGCCAACCTATTGATTTTCAATATGCTCTAGATGCTACTACACACTAATCAAGAAGCTCCTGCTACCTACCTATGTACCTGCTTTTGGATTGTTTGCTTGAGGGGGAGTATTTGAGTATTTTAGTGCTTGAGTTATTTATTATAACATTGAGGGGGAGAAATTTTTGTATGGGCTTGGTAATCCTTTTATTTTGTTTAATTTGTTTGTCTTTTTGTTTACAAGATGACCTGGGATTCTCCTAAGCTCAACTTCAGGGGGTGTTAGAGAGTCTATTTGCTTAAGTTGTTTTAGTCTATTTGCTTAAGTTGTTTTAGTCTATCAATAATAGGGGCCTAGTTGTGTCTTGGACCATTAGGGTTTTTCTGGGGTCTGTATGCTTCCCCCTTATCCTATATATAGGAAAGGGGGTTGCCTCCTATCAATAAGAAAACCTCTACATAAAAGGGGACTTCCCCCATCATATTGTTCTCTATAGGCTTTTACCATCTTGCCGCTAAATCGTGTGACAATTATGCCACTACGCTGGGTTGTTGGTAAGGTATGCCTAGAGAGCCAATCATGTGATGATTGACATGGCATATACCATAAAGGATTTGATTAATACTTATAGAGGCAAGCTTCCAATTCATTTTGTTTCACTCAATTATGAGATAATGAGGAAACATTACGAATGTCTAGAGAATAATACTACTCAATGATGTATGTCTTCAAGTATAGGACTAGGAGAATTGAGATCATGCGAATGTTAAGAGTACATATACATATTCTGAGTATGTCCCTAGTTGGTTGTTATTGTGGAAGGTAGATAGACACTAGTAACACTAAAAACTAGAGTGTGTGTTGGTTGATGACAAAATCTCATTAGTCATGATATGGCAATATCAAACCAAGCACGCATATACATGTTAGGGAACAGTGTATCAGACAGACCCACCTTGAGAGTGACACACAGAAACCATATTTGGTGGTCATAGTCATCTCTCATAGTGAAGGTGGTGATTGTGATTCTTAGACCTAAAATCACCACACTCGTCACATGTCATTGGGTACTCTTTGACATCATCAAACGCAGTCCTGAAACATGGGTTGTCATAAAGGTGATGATTGGGTGACTTTGACACATGGGGATAGATTGTGAATGATAGATATGTGATTTGTCCCTCCTACTAGAGATTGATATCTTGGCCACTTGATAAGCGAGACTAAGAAATGCATGCGCATGCATATGTGAATCAATATATGATATTGAGGTCACATTATCTCAGACAGTCTGCTCTTGTTCATTGAACATGGATTGAACGTTGAGAGGATGATGATTCCATGCCTCGAGTTCATTCTAGATATCAGTGACAAAGGAATTCTACAATCACTGCAAAACCTTACACATATTGTAGGTTGAAGTTGTTCTCCAACTTTCCATTCACTTGGGTAGCATTGATGTGCGACTAGGCAGTGCTCCTTGCTTGTGATGTCATAAGCTAGTTATGGACATTCAATGCCAATGTAATATGGGACCTATAGGGTCACACACAAAGGAACTCATCTAGAATAGGAGTTTAATCTTGAACAATGATTGGATTGATTAGTAAAGCATTTAGGTTTTCAATTCATTCAACAGATTGATAGATTGGGTGACTGAACTACCAAATGACTATCTCAAGTGTTGAGACGGTTGTTTGGGTGGTCAGACTAATTAGAGATTGAATTGGCTAAGTTCTGCCCAAATTGAGGAGTGAACTGACCGGTTCAATCTGTTGAACCGACCGACTCAACTCAGGCTCACCAGACGGCTGTCTGGGTGAGTGAGACGGGTGTCTCACATGGGTGAGATGAGTCAGTTGTGAAGAATGAAGGTTTTGGATGTTTCTCGAACTTGTTTTGGTTGCACATTACTTGTGGTGTAAGGATTTAATATGAAATATTAATTGGAATTGAAATTGCCAAATTTGTGTGTGATTGGAAAACTGCCAAATGGCCATTTGGCAGTGCAAGACGACCGTCTCATGTGAGTAGATGACTGTATCATGTGATCAACCGACCGTATAGGTCACCAAACAACTATCTCATGGCTCACAGGTTGTAAAAATTTAAGATCTGTTGGTCCCTTCCATTCCCGCGCAATCCTGTACAGACTAGAAACCATGGCTCTAACCCACCTATAAATAGAGGGGTATTGGGGGCTTCCCAGAGTACAACAACATTAAATGAGAATTCGTTGCTTTGACAATTATTGTCCTCTTTGGTTGTGATAACTGAGAGAGCCCAAGTAAGTCCCACCCGACAAGGGAGGGATAGCGACAGGAGAGAACAACTGAGAATCGTTGTTGCGGGAGAGCAAGTTGGTGACTAGTACACTAACAAGAGGGACAACTTTTTCTATCTATTCTAGTTGAATGATAGGAGTTCTAGTTGGTTTGTGTGTACTACTCTAGAGGAAGGAGTATTTTGGTTGCTTCTAGGAGAGCAAAGCCAGCCTGTAGTCTGTAGCGAGACCATAGGAGTTGTTGCAGAAGTTGTTCTATTTGTTGTTCATGGTGAAGACTAGGAGTTGCACATCCACCGTCCAAGAGCAACTAGTTGACAGTTCGTTGAAGCGAGTTGTTTCCACTGTACTTGCTCCTGGACCAGGTATAACTCATCAAACCATCCTTCCTATTTCATTGTAGTTGACACGGTCTTGCTGGTATGAGAATATAGATAGATAAAAATTTTGTTTACACTGCTATACTGTGTGCCCTTATTTTCCAACAGTGGTATCAGATCCATATCAATTTATTATGATTTAGGATAATCGATATGATTGGATTTTTGGTTCAATCATTTATTTATTATATATAATGTGAATATTTTAACTGTATAATGTGTGTATCCAATCAAAGACCACATAATTCCAAACTAATATATATATATATGCAATTTACACGCGTCACCCTAAAATCAGTTTTAATGGTGGATGTGTAGTGTGGTTATGACCAATACCCAATATATGTGTGTGGTTGGATGGTTTGGTTTTATTCTTATTTATCCCGATCTGTGCACTGAGCCTGTACCTCTATCTTCCCAATGTAAAGTTAATTATTTTCTAACTTTGCTCCCCTTGATGTAACTCGAGGTTTCTCTTTACAATGTAATAGTTTAATAGCAATAGGATAGTTTCTTTTCTTGCAACGACTAAGGACGATGATCATTGCTGAATGAGACAACCAGTTTGTGAGACAAGCTGACCATCTAGAGGACCATGGAGAACCAAACGATGGAGTCAGATGACCACCTGGTGGACCCAGCCGACCGTTTGGAAGGAGTCTAAACATCAGTTGGACTAGAGGCCATACGACTGCCCCGGAGGACCAACCAACCGACCAAGAGGCGAGACGATCGGTTTAAAGGGTTGAACCGATCTACCCACACTGGCAAGCATAGGTCTACACCAACACAGGTTCATACATGTGATGTGATGATTGACCTAGGTGGTAGTAATTCCTTGTGGCTCTAAGGAATTACAAGTAGACATAGCCATAACCATCGCTTTCTATTTTATATTGCATGTTTACGTCATGGGAATAACATGCATGTGATACATACTATATATATGGTGATTGGATACTATATATATGTATATGTATATGTATATATATGTATATGTATATGTATATATATATCCATCAAATCAAACATATTAAGTCTAAGATGCTTACCAATAAAAATACACATGAAAAACTTATTTGACCAAGCGTAGGTTGCGCCAAAGCATGGTGCGTCGTCTACCTTGTGAAAGTGTGGGTGTGTTATTATCGTATTGGCTATGGGGTCAGACTAAACTGGTAGTTCTTAAAGAGTCTAAGCCCAGAAGCATACAAATGATTATGGCAAGGAGTTTCACATATCATCTATCCAAGAGTTTCATATGATGCAATTGGCATGATTGCCTACCTTAATGGTTGATTATGGACGATGGTGTAGGCCGGGTAATATTTGAATCATTTTGGATCTTGGCCTGTTAGAAAATTGATTTGTTACAGTTTTCCAAATTGATACTTGAGGATTGTCAATTTGAACAAAATAATGAGAAGGGTAATGAATTAAAGACCTAATTATTATTGCCCATATATTCATCTAATCAAATCAAATAAAAAATGAGTTTTTGAAAAAATTGCAAAATCTTTTGTGAATCAAATGGAAACAAACAACAATCACTTTTCTCTGTGATCGATCCTTGAGAAGGACAAACTAACTGGGAACATGTTCCACAACTGATTTAGGATGTTGAGAATCGTTCTCACACAGGAGTGCAAGCTCTATATCCTAGAGACGTCAGGACCAGAGGAACCACCTCAAAATGCACCAAGGGCTGACAAGGATGCTTATAAGAAGCATACTAAAGATGTTGCAGATGTCAAGTATCTGATGCTATGCTCCATGAACTATGAGTTGCAGAGGAAGCATGAGAACATGGATGTGATTGAGATGGTCACACATCTCAAGAACATGTTCCAAGATCAGGCAAGACAAGAGAGATATGATGTCTCCAAAGCATTGTTCAAATGTAACATGGAAGAAGGTGACCTAGTAGGTCCTCATGTGCTCAAGCTCATTGGGTATGTGGAGAACCTAGCTAGACTGGGATTCCCCTTGGGTCAAGAGTTGGCTACTGACGTGATTATGCAGTCTATGCTAGAATCATATAGTCAATTTGTCATTAACTACAACATGAACGACTTTGACAAGCTGCTCTATTATTGGGCATGTGAGAACGTCTGAGACACAAATGAAGAAAGACAAACCCAAGTATGTGATGATGATCAACAAGATAAAGGGGAAGTCTAAAGGCAAAGGAAAAGCTAAGAAGAATTCTAAAGTTGGCTAGAAGCCCAAGTATTTAGAACTCAAAGTAAAGGGAGGTGTGAAGAAAGTAAGAGGTGATTGTCACCATTGTCACCATCATGGACAGTTGAAAAGAAACTACCCACTCTGGTTAGAGGAATTAAAAAAGAAGAAGGAAGTCACTGAGGACTTCACTTCAGGTGTAAACGTTATAAAATAAATTTGACACTTCTTCATTTGGTATGTAATACCAAACAGATATCTGACATACTTGATGTGCAGGATGTGACAAGAAGTAAATGCCTTCACGGAAGGACAATGATGGGCAAGGCAGAACAAGAGTTGCGGAAGCTTTGGTCTACATTTAAAATTTATCTTAGCCCAATGAGCATGTAATAGAGTTAGTAGAACTGCTATTTCATTATGCCATCAAATAGAAACATTTCCTTTAAAGCATATTGTATGACAAGGATGATAAATCAATAAAGTGAGATATTAATGTTTTAGTTTCAAAAGATATGATCTTGCATGGCAATGCCCAAACATCTAAATGGTCTTTGTAAAAAAGATTTTGAGAAGAACGTTTATAACATTAATACCAAAGGTTTATTATTCATAACTCAAGATTATCATTACCAATATTCACTTTGAATGTAAATATAAGAAATACATATCTAAATACATATTGATGTTAATCTAGATTCCCTTGGTTGTCGAACCTAAGGAAACACGCAAGGCATTATTTAAGCACAAAGTGACATATCATCCTCATTAGAAGTAGTTGGAGGATAAGCTTCCATCAGACCTCATACATGTGATGCATGAAGATTTTATGGAATGAATGCTATAGATAGTTACTTATTCTTCATTTTTATTACTGGTAATATGATGATATGTACTCAGTAGAATAGAAAAATAAATCTATTGAAGTGTTCAAGGAGATTATAAATGAAGTATGAATTTGATGAAAGTATTAAGAAACTTTGATGGGATACAATGTTAAAATACTTTACATCGATACCTTGAGTACCTTCAAAGAAAGGAATGTGATAATGTATCTGTTACAACCCCAATTTTTGGGTACTTTTGGTGAGAATGTAATTTCTCCTATTAAAGATATTTGAACAAATAATGATAAATTTTGAATAAAGGATTTTGTTTACAATAGCCTTGTTGGTTGTTTTGTGGGATTTATTGCCTATTGGACCCAATAACAAGGAAAAGATGAAGGAAATTCCATTATTGATAAGAGATGGAGAAAAGAAAGATATAGAAACTTCTAGAAGGAAAAAGAATATAATCCAATAGTGGATTTCGTGCCTGTTAGGTTCCTTGGGTTCCAAGGAGTCCAAAGTTGCAAAGATAAGGCAACAAGAAAAGAAAAAGATCAATTAAATATTTCTCTATTAAGAAATAAATTGAAAATAATGATAGAACATGGGAAATAAGTGGAAAGAGGTAAGATTGAGTCATCCTTGATGGATTTTCGTATCCATAAGATTTATAATGCTAAAAGGAAGCAAAATAAAGAAAATAAAGATTATGAAAGAGAAAATATCAATTAACTTAGTTTTATTAATGAATAACTTG
The DNA here is from genome assembly GCA_963693085.1 of Alisma plantago-aquatica. NCBI lineage: Eukaryota > Viridiplantae > Streptophyta > Magnoliopsida > Alismatales > Alismataceae > Alisma > Alisma plantago-aquatica. The sequence continues at coordinate 190,953,044 of OY856415.1, read as the reverse complement.
CTTTTGAAGAAAAGCCCTTTTCCTTTGGAATTTGGGACTCATTTTTGGCATGTACGTAGATAAAGGCAAGAGAGAGAAACCCTCAAAATTTGGTTGCAAAATGATGCACAATTTCCAAGATATGCAATTTAGAAGTTATCCTAAAGTAAAAAGGATATTGTGTCACGTTTTGATATTGGGAATTTAATCCCAATTTTCCTGATTTTCGGATTAAATGTGACTGTTGGATCGGTGATCCAACGATTGGGAGTGAATCGCAGTCTCGCGGGGACTACTTGCGCAGAGTCCACCTGCGAGGTCCTTGATCGGAGGATTTCTCGAAGAGGAAAGGGTGTCTTGGAGCGAGAAGAACTCCATTGGCTTCGGGAGAGGTTTCCGGTGTGAACCAACCCAACATGTGGGTGGTTTTGTCGCCAAAGTGGAGAGTCCCCAACCTATCGGTCTATGTCATTGATCCTATATATAGGAGAGGGCTCACGAGGGCACCGACACATCAACTCGCTACCCTAGAATCTTCGGAGAGCGACGACAAATGCATTAGCGAGTTCAATTCTAGAAATAACCCCGACCTTCCCCTTCATCTTCCAGTCGACCACGCCAAAGCTCTGACGATCTGTCTGGGGTGGAGGCACAACGCGAGCATGAAATTGAGGATTCAGTCGAGTTCAGATGGTGGCGGAAAAGCTTCCGAGCCTCCTAGCTTGCTTGTTGGTGGATGAGATCCCAGAGTCAAACCTCTGAGTTGACCGCCAGCTCGCAGAGGGTTGCTCGCGCGAGGAAGAAAAAGGCTTCTGGGCAAATTACCAAACTGCCCATCCGCCACCGTTGTTCAGGTAAGGGCATAAGTGCCTTTTTGCTTCTTTTCAATTGTGAGTTAGGCACACATTTGTGGATCGTTGGATCCTGTGTGGTCTAGCGAACCGCGGATCAAACGATTAGGGTTTTTTTTGATGAAATCATAATATATTAAAAAATCCAGAAAAGTGACTTTTCTTCTTGCAAAAATCATAACTTTTGCTAGGAAGCTCTGATTAGAAAAAGTTATACATGAAATTTGCTTAGAAAAATACGAAGAAAGCAATAAAATTGGTTTGAGAACCTGAATCTGTTCCTATTTGCAAAAGTGTGTTAATCTAATGAAAAGTGCTTATGTATTAGATTAAGAAACCCTAATTGAGCATATTGGTTAAGTTCATGTTTCTTAGTTGATGAAATTGAGTAATTGTAACCTATTGAATAGTTAATGATGAACTTGAACCTGATCTAGATGTTTTCTTGCATGATTTAGGGTTTTTACCTCAAATAAGAATGATTAAGCACTTAGAAACCCTATTTGAGTATAAAGGATGAATCTTTAAGGTTTAATTGGTTAATTTGTGAAGTAATAACCTGTTGAATATTAAAGTCAAACTTCAATCTGTTTTACATGTAAATTTGATTAATTTAGGGTTCCATGTATATTAATGAGCTTTAATGGGCCTTGAAACCCTAATGTTAGTAATTTTGACTCTTAATGGCTTTAGTTGTTCAAATTCCTGAATTAAGCTGAGATATGATGGTTCTAAGCTATTTCGAGTATAAAAGTTCCTAATTGTGGATAAATACCCTCAATATAGTAATTAGGATTTTCTAATGGATAAAGGTGGAATTAATGATAAATAGAGTTCATATGTAAATAATGAACTAAGAATTGTTAATTTGAAAGGAACCAAAGATGATAATTGGGCCTAATGATCTTGTCATGAATTAAAAGTTGAAAATGGTAGTTTTAATGTAAAAGAGGCATAATGGACTTAATTGATGTTTAATTGTGCCTTTAATATGAAATTAGGGTTATATGTTGTTAAAAGATAACCTTAATATCTTTTGTGAAGAATAGATGAGATAATTAGGGTTTGTGAGTAATTGTATAAAGTTAGGGTTTAAAATAGTATAAATGAAGAGAAACCCTAATTGCTATGGAAACCCTAAAAGTGGACTAGATACCCTAGGAAGAGATCTAGGTTTAATAGATCTTGATGGCATGATCAATGATAGGAAATTGTTTGCATATTTTAGGATCTCTTTGTGTGCTTGCTTGCCTATTGGATTTCTTGCATTGATTGGATTAATTTTGTCTCGAATCAGCTTGACAAGTATGTGGTTAATTATGGTTAATCACATAGTTTCTCGAAGAGTTTCCCAGATGATTCATCGCATTGAATGCAACCTATCAGTTTGGATGTTCATACTTGCAAATTATAAAGTCACTATGATTATCACAATTGTAAAATAAGTGTGTATTCTCACACCTACATGCCACCCTGATGGCTGATGCAAAAAGGTCAAGCCCAGGAGGGAAGACCAATGGGCACCATGAGAGGTGACCCCAGACACCAAGCTCGGGAATGAGAAGGTGGTCTATGTTGTATGACTAATGGGCACCATGGGAGGTGACCCCAGACACCAATCTCGGGATTGAGAAGGTGGCCTTAAGTCAATGGTAAAAGAGAAATCCTAGAGGGGGTATTCCAGGGTTAGGGCAAAAGCGGTGGAGAATGACACATTGAAAATGTAAATTGGTTTATTAGTTACCTTGATTGTGATAATTAGATTGTTAGCCATATTTGCGAAATTTTGATTGTCCCCACATACCAACATATTCAGTTATGGTGACCGACGTTTTGTTTGTCGGCGTTTTAGGTACAAATTGAAAAGGACAAATAGTAAAGTGGCATATTGTGAAATTAAGAAATAAAGTGCAAGGAGGATTAGTTAGAATAGAGTCCAGATGTGGATAGAAGATTAGATATCCAAGTTTTTGAAAAAGTATGCAAAGTTTTATTTTATTCCAGCTTTCAGTATAGTTTGGTAGAATTTTATAATTATTACTGATTATTTGTTGAACCTTTGATCCTGTTAATTAGGATAACGGCTCTGACCTTTGGGTCTCCCTTAATTGGGGGCTACCGGGAGGCGGAGTCGTTACATTTGGTATCAGAGCATAGGTTCCTCGTTTAATCTTTAATAATTATTAAATTTTACAAATTACATAGAACCGAGGGAGTTATTAGAGGATTTTCCGAAAGACAGAGGTGTCTAGAAAAGGATCATATCCAGGGGCTGGCAAGATTTTCCTCTGTACTACTAGTCGAAATATGAGGACTCCCGGATCTGTGTGACTGCCTGGCCGATGTCTTAGGATCTGACTTGAAATAAGATACCTTTAGGACTCTCTCATCTTATTCATCCCTTCTCAACTCTAATGTTGTTAAGGATTTTAAGGATTAGGGTTTTCTCTCTCTTCCTCACTCTCTTGAGGTATGGGTAAAGTTGATAAGGTTTAAGGAATCCTCCACCAAATTAATGAAAAGCATGTAAATAAGATGTTCTGGACATAAGCTTAATAGTTTACGCATAAACTAAAGAATGGATACATGCTTAGGTTGTATGACATGAGTTGGCATGCCCTCAGGAGAGACCTGAGGCTAGCCCTTCTTATCTGGAGGATGAGTAGAGAGAGTTAGTCTTGGAGGTAGAGACCTCCATTACAAGTAGAGGCCTGGAACATCCTTTGAGGATGATGCTAACCCTAACCCTAAGTGGTGGTTAGAGAGAGAGAGATGGCATGATGAGTTAGATGTCATGATAGACCAGGTGTGTGGACATGCTTTTAGATGCCCATGAGGTATGAGCCATGTGAGGTTGAATGACCTAGTACCTTTGGCGACCCAACCCTGGAAAGGGTCGTGCATGTTAGAGCGAAGGATGGCTCCTTCAATGATGAGGTTAATGAAGAACCTATAGAAACCCTATGGGCTTATGCGAGTAGGGCATAACATGCATCTAGAGTACGTCAGTAGTGCGGGCAGTAGGTTGAAACCCTGGCTAGGAGAGTATGTTGGATAGCTTATGAGATAAGCATAAAGGGCTATGAATAATCTTGAGCAAACATAAGTTTGAACAGAAGCTTCACACATGTAGGGGTATGCTTGCAAGCTTGATCCACCTTCATGGAGTGAGGACCTCTAGTAGTAAGGTTGTTGTAGGGTTAACTCTAGAAAGAGAGAGTGGGACCCAAGCAAGAAGGTTGGAAGCTTAGACTCAAAGATATGAGGAACAATGGGGAGTTGAAGATGATGCGACCTAAGTGATGGTTGCGGTTGCCTCATGCATGATCCCTGGAGGCTGATGATATCTTGGTTGCCTTTAGAGGAACCAAACCCTAGAAAGAGGATGAGGTTGCTAGTACCTATATGCAAATAGGTGCTTACCTTCTGAGCTAGGAAGAAGAGTTCCTTAGACCTGAAGAGGTTTAGTAACAAGTTGTCAAGCCTTACACTTAGTTGGTTGGCCTGAAGAAGGACTCCACTCTGAAGTGTTGTTCAAGTGAAATGATAATAGAACGTGCATGTCATCCCTTGTACATGCTTGGTTTGTGGTTAAAAGGTTGAGCAGACAGTTGGACATCAGAAAAGTGAACCTAGGGTTCCTAGACCTAAGAGGGGAAGTGGTGTACTTGATGCTCATGATGAGATTTGAGTTTCTATAGAGTTGAACATGGCACTCCTCGTGTTTAGAGGAAAGGGAAACCCCTTAAAGTTTAAGGTAGGTTTGATGAACCCCTCACAACTGAGTTGGAGACATGGGAAGGTTTATTCTTGGTCCAATGTTGAGGAATGAGAACAAGTATGACCTATCATGGTTTAGTAGGTGGTCTGCTTGTGCCTTAGTAGCTTGCTAGGGTTAAGCATGCTCATGTGGATGTAAACCCTAGACATAAGCACATTTATGACCTTTGTTTCTACCAAGAGATAATTTCCTCCCATTCTGGGAGAGGGACCCTTTTGTAGGGTGTATACCAGTTTTGTTGGTTTTGAGGTAACCTAAAGAGGTCTCATTGGATCTTGGGAAGCTAAGTGAAAAGTACATAGTAAGAGAATGAACATGTAGACCCATTGATAACCATCTCTAAGTGCATGTGGGTGTGTTACCATGGAGGTAACCGGTATGGGGCCTGACCAAGGTAGGCAGGTTGCCATGACCCCTATGAAAGGATGAAAGTCAGCCCAAGAATGTAGAGAGAGATGATGGAGACTTAGGTAAGGTCTAAGTTGGACATGTACTATATTAGAATCCTAAGTCTATCTAAGGGTCAGTAGGGATAAGACCGATGGAAGTAGGAGTTGCCTAATTCCCTAGTTGCACATGACCATAGGGTCGGGAGGTAACAACTATCATTGTCTGAGGGCCATGGGTTAGGAGATTGATCACCTTCATGAACTCATGGGACCCAAAGGACAGATGAGTAGGGCACTCTCTGGATGCATAAGGGAAGAGGGATGACCCCAAAAGTGCCAGCACCCTACAGACCTAGAGGAGATGACCAAGGATTGTGTGGTGACCCAAGTAGGTTCGAGACCAGTTTTCCATGGAAGTAACTTTGATATCGAGATGACTGTGATGTTGAGACATAAGTTTCACGTTTCAACTTAGATTTGAAGGTGTATTGGCAAGGCAGGATGTACCATCTCTACTCTTGGAATAGGAAGAACTTTGTATTTGGACTACAACCAAATGCTTATTTCCTCTTGTTATGGGAGTGAGAGATAGGACAGTACGCATGCCATACACCAAGGATAAAAGATGATGTGAGTTGGAACGTTGCTATGAGGTATGAGGACAAAGATGATAACATGCCCTTGTGGAGTAAACGATATGTAGATGGTTTACTAACATCAGGAGAACTGAGGTAGTCATCTTATGAGGATGCTTTTATCATGAGTTTTGTGGAATTTGTGAGTTATACAAGGTTGAGTTTGATAACCAAGAAGATGAGATCAGAGTTTTCTTGATGAAGATAGACTTAGAGTTTGAGATGAGATGATAAGTGGAATACATGGAGGTGTATGTCTTCAACATTACCTAACACCTAAGGATGTGAAGTGGTAATGGATGCTGTGGTTGAGATGCATCATCCTAGTTTAGCTGGAGGCTAGGAAAGGTTGCTAGGTTAACCCTAAATTTGAAAAGGTTATATGTTTGGCTAACACTCAGATGTAACGAAGTATGTTGATCAAGTTAGTGGTTGTTGGGTTAGCCAGCCTAGGCCTTGATGCAATAAAAGGATGGTTATAGAACCTCAGATGCACTTCTCTGGAAAAGAAGGTGATGAAACCCACGACTAGAGTGTTTTACAGTTTCTGAGGAATCGACCTTAAGGAATCATGAGATACAGGAGATCATGATTTTAAGATCACCATACACCATGGTACTACGAAGATAGTAAGTGACAATAGTACTTTGATACATGTGGCTTGTCGCCATGCATGTCAGGAGGTGAAGGACGAACACTAGTAGCCCACTGAGTTGGTATAGAGGATGAAGAGTCCCCGAGGGGGATTGGGAGTTGATCACTAAGGATGTTGTGGTAATTCTCCCCTAGACCAAGGAAGGTCAAGATGCAGTATGGGTTATGGTAGATCGCCTTACCTAGATAACATGAGAAGGAAAGAATTCTATCAAGAGATGGATCCCATTGAACTACATATGAGAAAGATGGTTCAACTACACCATGATGGAGTTCAAAAGTTCTTGAGTATAACCTAAAGATTCACTTCCATGCAGTGGAAGTGGGTACATGAAGAACTCGATGTTAGTATAGTTTATCACCCCTAACTAATGGTTAGTATGATCCAGACTAGAGGGTCTGATGAGAGTATGTGTGCTTGTTTAGGGTGATACATAGAGATAGTTCTTGTCCTCTGTAAGATGTGATGATGACCACCATAGCTAGTGTCGGGATGTAAAGAAGCTCTGTAAGGGAGGTTGTGTCGGTCACCACTTCATTAAGATGATGTTGGTGAAGGGACCTCGCGAAGGTCAAGAAAGAACCACAGTGTGTGCAGATGAAGTCACTTTGATCGTGCAATGGCTGAGAGAGAGCCCAAGAGCGACATGAGTCATGAGCTGATGCAAAGCAGACTGACATGCAGTTCACTGTGGGAGAGTATGTGATGTGAAAATCCGACCCCTCTATGCTACAGCTAAGAAAGTTGAGTCCCCGATATATGGGTCCATTTGAGATGGATTGGTGGAGATGGTTGTGTTTAGCCTTGTCCCTCAGAATAACATGATGTATAATGTGTTCCATGAGTCTGATCTAGAGCACTATGTGAGGTACCCAAGCCATGTGTTGATCCATGAACCTATTCAGCTTTATGAGAGGCTTAAATGTCCTGAGTCGCCTATGAGGGTACGATATACCAAGGTGAGAACAAACTCATATGGAAGAACATGAGATGATGAAGGTTCTTGGGAAGCACCGTGGAAAGGATGAGGCCATATGGGAGCCATGATGGACATAATAAAGGCTTATCATGTTTGTTTGTATGCCTGGTGGAATTTTGGGGGCAAAATTCCTATAAAAGGGGAAGGATGTTACAACCCCAATTTTTGGGTACTTTTGGTGGGAAATGTAATTTCTCCTATTAAAGATATTTGAACAAATAATGATAAATTTTGAATAAAGGATCTCGTTTACAATAGCCTTGTTGGTTGTTTGTGGGCTTTATTGGCTATTGGGCCCAATAACAAAGAAAAGACAAAGGAAATTCCATTATTGATAAGAGATGGATAAAAGAAAGATATAGAAACCTCTAGAAGGCAAAAGAATATAATCTAAAATTGGATTTCGTGCCTCTTGGGTTCCTTGGGTTCCAAGGAGTCCAAAGTTGCAAAGATAATGCAACAAGAAAAGAAAAAGATCAATTAAATATTTCTCTATTAAGAAAGAAATTGAAAACAATGATAGAATATGGGAAATAAGTGGAAAGAGGTAAGATTCAGACATCCTTGATGGATTTTCATATCCATAATATTTCTAATGATAAAAGGAAGAAAAATAAAGAAAATAAAAGATTATGAAAGAGAAAATATCAATTAACTTGGTTTTATTTTTGAATATCTTGCTTTTGAAGAAAAGCCCTTTTCCTTTAGAATTTGGGACTCATTTTTGACATGCGTGTAGATAAAGGCAAGAGAGAGAAACCCTCAAAGTTTGGTTGCAAAATGATGCACGGTTTCTAAGATATGCAATTTAGAAGTTATCCTAAAGTAAAAAGGATATTATGTCACGTTTTGATATTGGGAATTTAATCCCGATTTTCCTGATTTTCAGATTAAACGTGACTGTTGGATCGACGATCCAATGGTTGGGAGTGAATCCCAGTCTCGTGGGGACTGCTTGCGCAGAGTCCACCTGTGAGGTCCTTGATCGGAGGATTTCTCAAAGAGGAAAGGGTGTCCTGGAGCGAGAAGAACTCCATTGGCTTTGGGAGAGGTTTCCGGTGTGAACCAACCCAACATGTGGGTGGTTTTGTCGCCAAAGTGGAGAGTCCTGAACCTTCCAGTCTCTGTCATTGATCCTATATATAGGAGAGGGCTCACGAGGGCACCGACGCATCAACTTGCTACCCTAGAATCTTCGGAGAGCGACGACAAACGCGTTGGCAAGTTCAATTCTAGAAATAACCCCTGACCTTCCCCTTCATCTTCCAGTCGACCACGTCGAAGCTCCGACAATCTGTCTAGGGTGGAGGCACGACGCGAGCATGAAATTGAGGATTCAGTCGAGTTCGGATGGCGGCGGCAAAGCTTCCGAGCCTCCTAGCTTGCTCGTTGGTGGACGAGATCCCAGAGTCAACCTCTGAGTTGACCACCAGCTCACAGAGGGTTGCTCACGTGAGGAAGAAGAAGGCTTCTGGGAAAATTACCAAACTACCCATCCACCACCGTTGTTCAGGTAAGGGCATAAGTGCCTTTTTGCTTCTTTTCAATCGCGAGTCAGGCACGCGTTTGTGGATCGTTGGATCCCGCGTGGTAAGGGCATAAGTGCCTTTTTGCTTCTTTTCAATCGTGAGTCAGGCATGCGTTTGTGGATCGTTGGATCCCGCGTGGTCCAGCGGACCAAAGATCGAACAATTAGGGGTTTTTTGATGAAATCGTAATATATTATAAAATCCAGAAAAGTGACTTTTCTTGTAAAAATCATAACTTTTGCTAGGAAGCTCTGATTAGAAAAAGTTATACATGAAAGTTGATTAGAAAAATACGAGGAACACAATTTAATTGGTTTGAACCTGAATATGTTCCTATTTGCAAAAGTGTGTTAATCTAATGAAAAGTACTTATGTATTAGATTAAGAAACCCTAATTGAGCATATTGGTTAAGTTCATGTTGCTTAGTTGATGAAATTGAGTAATTGCAACCTACTAAATAGTTAATGACGAACTTGAACCTGATCTAGATGTTTTCTGGCATGATTTAGGGTTTTTACCTCAAATAAGAATGATTAAGCACTTAGAAACCCTATTTGAGTATAAAGGATGAATCTTTAAGGTTTAATAGGTTAATTTGTGAAGTAATAACCTGTTGAATATTAAAGTCAAACTTCAATCTGTTTTACATGTAAAGTTGATTAATTTAGGGTTCCATATATATATAAATGAGCTTTAATGGGCCTTGAAACCCTAATGTTAGTAATTGTGACTCTTAATGGCTTTAGTTGTTCAAATTCCTGAATTAAGCTGAGATATGATGGTTCTAAGATATTTCGAGTATAAAAGTTCCTAATTGTGGATAAATACCCTCAATATAGTAATTAGGGTTTTCTAATGGATAAAGGTGGAATTAATGATAAATAGAGTTCATATGTGAATTAGACCATAATGAACTAAGAATTGTTAATTTGAAAGGAACCAAAGATGATAATTGGGCCTAATGATCTTGTCATGAATTAAATGATAAAAATGGTAGTTTTAATGTAAAAGAGGCATAATGGACTTAATTGATGTTTAATTGTGCCTTTAATCCGAAATTAGGGTTATATGTTGTTAAAAGATAACTTAATATCTTTCGTGAAGAATAGATGAGATAATTAGGGTTTGTGAGTAATTGTATAAAGTTAGGGTTTAAAATAGTATAAATGAGGAAAAACCCTAATTGCTATGGAAACCCTAAAAGTGGACTAGAAACCCTAGGAAGCAAGCTAGGTTTAATAGATCTTGATGGCATGATCAATGATAGGAAATTGTATGCATATTTCAAGATCTCTTTGTGTGCTTGCTTGCCTATTGGATTTCTTGCATTGATTGGATGAATTCTGTCTCGAATCAGCGTGATAGGTATGTGGTTAATTATGGTTAATCGCATTAGTTTCTCGAAGAGTTTCCCAGATGATTAATCACATTGAATGCAACCTATCAATTTGGATGTTCATACTTGCAAATTATAAAGTCACTATGATTATCACAATTGTAAAATAAGTGTGTATTCTCGCACCTACATGCCACCCTGATGGATGATGCAAAAAGGTCAAGACCAGGAGGGAAGATCAATGGGCACCATGAGAGGTGACCCCAAACACCAAGCTCGGGAATGAGAAGGTGGTCTATGTTGTATGGCTAATGGGCACCATGGGAGGTGACCCTAGGCACCAAGCTTGGGATTGAGAAGGTGGCCTTAAGTCAATGGCAAAAGAGAAACCCTAGAGGGGGTATTCCAGGGTTAGGGCAAAAGCGGTGGAGAATGACACATTGAAAACATAAATTGGCTTGTTAATTACCTTGATTGTGATAATTAGATTGTTAGCCATATTTGCGAAATTTTGGTTGTCGCCACATACCGGCATATTCAGTTATGTTGACCGACATTTTGTTTGTCGGTGTTTTAGGTACAAATTGAAAAGGACAAACAGTAAAGTGGCATATTGTGAAATTAAGAAATAAAGTGCAAGGAGGATTAGTTAGAATAGAGTCTATATGTGGATAGAAGATTAGATATCCAAGTTTTTGAAAAAAGTATGCGAAGTTTTATTTTATTCCAGCTTTCAGTATAGTTTGGTAGAATTTTATAATTATTAAGAATTATTTGTCGAACCTTTGATCCTGTTAATTGGGATAACGGCTCTGACCTTCGGGTCTCCCTTAATTGGGGGCTACCGGAAGGCGGGGTCGTTACAGTATCACAAGTCAAATCCATCTGAACTTGATGGTGTGTCAAAATGAAGGAATTATACCATGATGAGTCAAGATATAATGATCAATTAATCTACTCTTCTTATATCCTCATAAATATAAAAGTATCACTAAAAGATGTAGGGTATGAATGGTTTATAAGACATCATATATGATATGATTTGGGAAGGTCCCAATATGTCTAAAGGACTGATACCTACATTGAGAAAGTAGTTTCTTGAAAAGGTTTATCCACAAACCATAATTGTTGAATGCTATTACTAATCCCAATCCAATAACAAAATGTTTGTTGATAAGGATAATTGAGTTCCTAAAGAATTGGTGAGAATAAAAGTAGAACTCAAAATGTTCGAGGTCAACAAAGAGGTACAATGAGAACTAAGATAATCACAAGTTGTTACGGAATATCAAGTTCATCATATAACATAGAGAAAAATAGTGCTAGTAGAACATGTCTGAGATCGAAGGATTGTGAATCCAACAACTCACATATGTTGGTCATGAGAGGATGAGCCAACTAAACAACTTGAAGCTATTAAGAACCATATTATAAGTAAAGGCTCAAGGCCATTATGGGATCCATGTAAACTAAAAAGGTATGACCTTGGTAGTACCACCTGAGGGATAAAACCCAAAAGTGATGTTAGGTCTTGTGGAAAAGACCTACATGGATAACATTAAAGGACGAATTGGTTGAATAAGTTTTTCAAATTAGTTCAAGTTATTGAACATGATAGAAACTCCTTTACCAATTGTCATGCTTCTTGTTGTAGCTAAAATAGACTAAGAGATTTAGAATATGAAGATAAAACTATATTCCTTAAAAGGAATACATCAGAGGATGTGTATGTGATACAACATAAAAGGTTTTATAACTTCAAGAATGCATATAAAGTCTATAAACTGTTATCTTGAGAGTTATACATTGCCCATATTTTGATAATGACTTAACCATTCCATTCCTATGTATCTAATATGTTTATTCAAGATTGATTTTAGGCTTTTGGTACATGAAAAGGATCAAATCACACAAGCCCTAGCGTGTTCAAGTTCAAGTCAAAAGCAATGCAAGTGCACATTTTGGAAAATCACTCCAAATGACCTTAGATGATTTTTGTAATCACTTGCATTGATGATATGACTTGTAACTAAGATGAGAAAAAACCAAGGCACTTAATTCCAACGCTTGATCACTCAGAAGTCAATTTAGAAAATTTGTCACAAACTATTTATCAGACAAGTTAGAAACTTGACTGAGCCAGTGATGAATTTCTGAAGATGACTAATCGGTCGAGTTGCACACTCATAGAAATCGACCGATCGATAAACTAAGCAAAACTGATTTTGAATCATCGGTCAAGTTTCCCAGGACAAACTTGACCGATAGTTTGAAAATTGGCTTTGTCACTTAGTGGATTGATCGAGTCATCTTTATTGAAACTTGATCGAATGTACTGTTCAGAAAATGTAGGAAAAGTGATTATAACAGTTGGAAAGTTGTTTTGAGCAAGAATAGATCTGTTGTAACTTGGAAAGTGTCTATATTTCGCCCTTAAGTGATCCCACACTCAAGGGAACACCCCTAGATATTAGTAGGACCCCTTGGAGTTCATTCCAAGTTTGCTCATTCATGCTATTCTAAGTTGTTACTATAGTTGAGTGTATTGCAACTCCTTGAGCCCCTTTCTCTCTCTCATTTAAAAGAATTTCATGATTATGAATAAGTTAGGCCAATGGTAAGAGAGATACCTTCATGTGCTTATAAAGCTCTCATTCCATTCCATCTTCCCTACCCCCTTTCTCAAAGAAGAAAAGGTTGAAGCATGCTACTCCGAGTGAAGGTGAAGCTGTTGTTGTTCTTATTTAAGGTTGAAGAAGAGGTGAAGACCTTCTCCATGTGAAGGAGAAGGGAAAGGCCAAGATTAAAGAAGAGTGGGCAAATTCCTTCAAGGCCAAAGACTTGATACAAGTGTGGGTAAATCCTTGTTGAAGGCTGAACACATCTTGATCTAGTGGATAAGTCCTTGTGTAGGTGAAAGACTCGTCTTGAATAGGTAAGTCCTTGGATGCATGGTGGTCTCCTTATATCTCTTATGAATTAATATAAGTATACACAGATTGCAAAGTCCTAGAGGTTGACCTCTCTAGGTAGTGGATTGAATCTCTCCTAATTTGGAGGGTTGAACCAATCTAAACCACCTTGTCCAAGTGCATGTTTCAATTTCTCTCATCCTTGCTATGCTTGCTTAGTTAGGACTTCAAATTGCTCTTAAGCTATTGGTTTTTATTAATATAATTTGAAGGTCTAACTTATCTTGTGAGAATTTTGAAGCTCTATTCACCCCCCTCTAGAGCCCTAGATCCAAAAAATGGTATTAAAGCCAAGGATCTTCTCCAACAATCTCCCACAAGATGAGAATATGGGTGACAACTTACTTGGTTCACTCAACCTAGAGGGAGGCTTCTCCATGTGTCCTCCAGTCTTCGATGGCACCAACTTCCTCTATTGGAAGAGGCGTATGTAGTTCTACATTCAAGGGATGAACTTTGATATGTGGAAGGTGATGGTCACACCATATAAGGAGCCAACTGGAGCTGTTTCAATATGGAATGAAGCTACACTAAAAGAAGCCCAACTCAATGCCAAAGCCATAAGCATCCTCTATGCAGCCCTTACCACAATGGTGTTCAACTGCATCCCATCATGGGATACCGCCTATGAAATTTGGGATAAGTTTTGCATTAACTACGAGGGCACAAAGCAAGTCAAGGAGTTAAGATATACATGTTGAACATCCTTCTAGAGAACTTCAAGATGCGTAAGAAAGAAGGAATTGCAGAGATGTACTCTAGGTTCAATGTGATCATCAATGGCCTAGCTTCTTTGGGCAACACTTTGGATAGAGGTGTAATCAACTCCAAGTTCTTGAGGACTCTACCAAAGAGATGGGAGTCAAAGGTGACCTCCATTGAAGAAGTGAGGAGCCTTGGTGACATCCCAACCAAAGAGCTCATTGGCAACCTCCAAGCTCATGAGCCAAGGCTTGACAAGCAAGAAGAAGAAGCCAAGCAAGAAGAGAAGGAAGACAAGAAGATCAAAGATAGTGCCTTCAAAGCTCAAGTGGAGTCGGTCATCCTTCCACAACAACTTGCTTTCCAGACATCACCCTCCTCCTCTAGTGAAGATGTTGGCCCTCGTGAGTATGAATCCAACTACACCAAGGACAAGTACTTCAAGGGAAAGTAATCCTCCTCCTCTACTCATAGATGCTATAAGTGTGTACAAAAGGGACACTACAAGAGTGAATGTCCCAAATCAAGAAAGTCACACTACAAGGGTAGCTCCAAGAAGGAGGAAGAGTACAAGAAGGAGAGCAAGTACAAGAGGAAGGAAAAGAAGGAAAAAATACACAAGAACGTTGATGTAGCCCTATTTCAGGGCTCCATCCTGTTCTATTTTGTACTTAAATCACATCTAAACATGTTAGATTACAAGCCTTTTTCCCCTAATATGTTTACCATTGCCAAATACGCTTATGGATGTTCTTTGCACTGTTTTCAGGTACTTAGACCATGCCTTAGATGGACAAGAGAGAAGGAAGGAGTTCTAGGGCTCCTCCATTCATGGGGGGGGGGTCTAAAGAAGGCCCCAGAATCTCCCTCAACCTACCTCCAATGGCGAAGGGTTGTCATCAAGCAAAGACATCCATAAATGATGAAGTTTGAAGGACAATCAAGTGATGTAGACCCCAACACGACCGTGGGCACAACCCCACGGTCGTGGCATTTATTGTGAAAGATCAACAGAGACAATAGGGGATTTGCACCCAGATCACCACAACCATCACCGTCTGCCACGAACGTGGCCCTTTGAAGACAACACGGCCGTGGGCACAACCCCACAATCATGCCATTTATTGTGAAAGATCAACAGAGACAATAGGGGATTTGCACCTAGATCGCCACGACCGTGGCTGGCTGCCATGACCGTGGCCCTTTGAAGACACCACTGTCATGGCCATCCACACAGTCGTGGTCAGAAGAGTGAAAGATGACCGTGGGACCCCCCACGGTCGTGCCGTTTATTGTGAAAAACTAATAGAGACAACAGGGAGTTGCCCCCCAAATCGCCATGACCGTGGCTGTCTTCCATGATCGTGGCCACTGAAGACCAACTCACCCATGCTGCTGCTCCACGACCATGCCCTCCTCTTCCAAAACGGCCGTGTTACCCCAACACGACCGTGGTGCCACTCATCCACCATGACTGTGGCACTCTACCACGGCCGTGGCCACCACCTTCCTTGGCATATCCACACCCTTTCCATACCACGCCCGTGTTCCTACTCCACGAGTGTTCCATCCTACCCTCACCACGGCTGTGGCACATCAACACGGCCGTAGTGACCAACCTACCCTACCATACTTTCACACTGATTTTCCTATCCTACCCCTACTTACCCTAGTGCTTCCCCACCACCTATATATACATAGGTGGTGGCTGGGGCACGAAAGGAGAGACACCCCATAGCTGCTCCAAGCTTCCATTACTTCTCCTTGAGCATCTAGTGCATTTCCTTTGCATTTGTGCTCTCCATCCACCATTTCCACCTCCATTCCACCTTGGAGACCTAGTTTTCTAGGTTTTCTACTGTAATCCCCCATATCTTCATGCTCACCTGCACCCTTGGAGGAGAGAGGTTGTCCACAACAGCTAGGAGGTGAAGAAGAAGGCTACTTCTCTGAGCTCCATGGCGTTTCTTCCTCTTCTACCCCTTCCTTTTGTTGTTTCTTTGACTATGTGTAGCGAAGCCCCTAGTGGTGGGCTGTTTGGGGTTAAAATGTGACTTTGATACCATGTTGGGGAATTTTTGGCTTGTAATGAACTCATTTTTATCTATGATGATTGCTCCATGCTTGTGTCTCTTATCCCATTACCATACTTGTAATTTGTGCTTTTTGTCATTAATTGCTTGTTTGAGAATGCTTGATGATACCATATTTGTAGGAGAATTGGGATAGATGTGGCAATCTTAGGAGTGATTCCTAGGTCCCAATAGGGGATCCCTAGCTAATCCCCTTTGTTCCCACATGCCTATCGCCTCTTCTACTACTTGGTATGAGACCTAAGTTACTAGTATAAGTGAAATTGATGTAATTGCCTAGGCCTCCTAAAGGCTAGAATGGCTAGTGGCATGAGGTCAAATATCCTCATATCTACTCCCATCTCTACCCTCAACCCTCAATTACTCATCATCACTTATCCTAGAAACCTATATTTGGCTAATCCTATTAGAATTACACCTAACCCTTATTGGATCCTAGATGGGTGATTAGATGCTCTAGAGGGGGGTGAATAGAGCTGAATGCACTTAAACAAAATTCATTATACCTTCAAGATATATCACAAGATAAGGTTGCTAAATAGGAAATTTGTGTGCAACTAAAACATGCATAGCAAGGATGAGAGAGATTGAGCAAACATAAGTAGACAAGCTATTTAGAGTGGTTCCACACTTCAAACTAGAAGTATGTCAATCCACTTACCTAGAGAGGTCAACCTCTAGGATTTCCTAACCATTGCATTCTTATATTCGTTCATAAGACTTACAATACATGACCAAACAAATGACTTACCTATCCAATACAAAGAGTCTTCAACCTTACCAAGGACTTACCCACTTTGCAAGGAGTCTTCCGCCTTCTTCCAAGGACTTACCTACTCTTGCACAAGTCTTCAGCCTTGCAGGAATTACCCACTCTTCTTAGATCTTCCGCCTTTGACTTCACCTTCACTCGGAGAAGCTTCCACCAAGGACTTACCCACTTGAGCAAGGAGTCTTCTGCCTTCACCAAGGGCTTACCCACTCTAGCTCCAAGTCTTCAGCCTTGATCTTCACCAAGGGACACCTTCCCTTGTTCTTCTTCACCTCTCTTAGCTAAGAGAGAGGACCTTCATCTTCATGATTGAAATGAGATATGGGGATGTGGTGGAAGTGAGAGCCTCACAAGATATACATGTAGGACTAGCTCTCTTACATATTTCCTACTCACTCTAATGGATGTAGCAAGTGATTAAGCTTAGAGAGAGAGGAGGCTGTAGGAAGCACTCAACTATAGAATAGGAACCTCACATAGAGTTTTGCAATGAATGCTCAACCTTGGAATGAAGCCCAAGGGGTCCTATTTATAGTTGGGGATGCCTCTTAGCCTTTGGGAACACTTGAGAACGAAAACTAGCCATTTTGTGGCTTGCAACGGATATATTTTCACTTGTTGCAACTCCACAATGGTTAGAAGCACTTTTCTACACTTTTCTGTACAGTGCAATCGGTCGAGTTTCTATAAGGGTAACTCGATCGATAGAGTAAAAGACAAAGCCGATATTCAGACCATCGATCGAGTTTGTCCTAGGGAAACTCGACCGACCAATGAAAATCAAATTGGTCTGGTACTCCATCGGTCGAGTTCTGTGTAGTGTAAACTCGACTGATCAAAAGTCATTTTCAAGATCCAATCAGGATCGGTCGAGTTTGTAACTCACAGAACTCGACCGATGAACAACCTGATGTGAATTTTGGAAAATGGCTTTTGAGTGCTTAAACATTTGATCGAAGTGCTCCTGATTTTTTTTAAGCTTAATGACAAGTCATACAATCATTACAAGTGATTTACAACATGAATCTAATGGATTTACATCATATTACAAAAACGTGCACTTGTATTGACTTTGACTTGTCTTTTCTCCAATTTGAGATGCGCAAGTTAGGGCATTTGGAGTGTGTCTATACCTAATCTGAAATCACTCAAGTAGAGACATTAGACACCAATATGTGGAATGGTTAGTCATCATCAAAACACGAGTTTAGTCAATTTATATGTGAGTCAACATTGACCTAATTGACCTTGAGTCAACAACCCTAGTCTTCTACTAGTAGTATAGGGTACATTCTAATAGCATTGGTCTTATTGTTTGGTTTGGTAATCTAGATGTAAAATGAGAACCATGCTTGTCTAATAACATCCCCCAACTAATATCAAAGTTACATCCCCCAAATGGCCCACCTATCTTAATCATCTTGTTAAAACCCAAATTTCTTTATTTGCTTGTTCATGCTAGTCTAGTTTAGTTGCTTTAGATTAACTTAGTTAAATTGCTTAGTCTTGCTCATTAGTGTTAACTTAGGTTCTTGCTCTTGCTAGTGATTAGTTTAGCTTCTTAATTGCTTTTTGCCTTGCTAGAGTAGTGTAGTTCATCTTGCTCTTGTTTGGTTAATTGCTTAGCCTAGTTGCTCAGATTCAACTTGCTTAGGGTAATTTAGCTTTTTGATAACTTAGTTTCTATCTTGCCTTTCTTGCCTGCTCAATTAGAGTGATTAACAATCAAACCCTTTTAAAACCCTCAAACCCTAATCTCTGCACTAGGAGCATAGCCTACACTAAACCTAACTCTAGTGCCCCCTCTATCCCTGTGGACCGACCCCTTATGTTGCCAATCACCTATACTACAACAGTACCCCGTACGCTTGCAGGTGACCTGTTTAGTTTTTGTGATCGACTTGGTTAGGGACAATATAAATATCGAGCAAATATAAATATCGAAAATGATCCCTCCCATGTGCTCCGACCGCGTGGGGCGCATCTAGTCGAGTCAAATTGGCTAGCGTGTGGCACCTCTAGCGGAAGCACACCAAACGTAGCTCATGCAGCTTGGGAGGAATCATCCTCAAGTGGCTCTAGCTCCGAAGAAGATGGAGAGTGCCACCTTGCACTCATGGCCTCTACTAGTGAAGAAATTGGTGAGGTAAGTGAGGTAAGCTTGCATGAGTTATCTAAGGAAACTCTTATTGATATGCTTGTTTCTACCCATTCTTCTTTTGCTAAATGTAAATATAAAAGAAAAAGGTTATGAACAATTATTGATGATTTGTATGCTAAACTTGAAATTCTTGAACTAAATGAGAAGAATCATCTTGAGAGAATTGATAACTTGCAAGGCCAATACCTTGATCTTGAGCTCCAATACAATGGAGTTGAAGTAGAGAATGATGTTTACCTTAATAACATTGAAACTCTTAAGGAAGATAACTAAAAGTTCGTGAATGAGCTTGAAACTCTTAAAACTAAAAATGCTGAATTTAAGCTCCTTGTTGATTCTCGTAGGATGAGAGGGATGTTTATCTAAAGGAAATCCAAGTGCTTAATAATGTAAATGCTAGGTTGCTTGGTAAAGTTAATGACTTATCTTCTAGACCTATCTTGCCTAGTAATGATATTGCTTCTATTTCTCTTGAGAAAGATTCTTATTTGACTAAAGCCCTCTGTTTAGAGGCCAACCTTGTTCATTCTAAAGATGATCTTTTTAGTTGTATTCTACTATCATATCTCTTAATGATGACAATCATAAATTTAGAGCCTCTGCCCAGAAATTCCTCAAAGGGAAAAACTCCCTTAATGAAATCCTTGACCATTCTTCCAAACAAAATGGTACTATGGTTTGGTATTTGTAGGGGGAGAACCTAAGGGCAAGAACAAAGCAAAAGGTAAGAAAAAGAGTAAGGAAACCTCCTTTTTCGTTGGAGAGTCTTCTGGCACTAAGGACCCTATGATTTGTTCTCATTGCAAATGTGATGATCATTACTCTACTTATTGTCCTTACAAGCCTAAGGGGACCAACCCAAATATGAAATGGGTCCCCAAGCTAACTCCAAATCCCAAAGTTTGAGTTGGGAATCGTCACTCTCCTTTCTTGTAGGAAAAAGGTAGATAGGCTGTTGATAGTGGCTGCACTAAGCACATGACATGTGATATAAGCCATTTCAACTACTTCACTCAGAAGAAAGGAGGATCGGTTACCTTTGGGGACAAAATGAAAGGTAAGGTTAAAGGTGAGGGTGATGTAGGTGAATCATTGTGTATCAACAATGTTCTTTTTGTGGATGGCCTACATCACAATTTAATAAGTGTAAGTCAATTATGTGATAATGGTTACCTAGTGCTATTTACTTCTTTTGAATGCTTGATTCTAGATTCCCTCACCTATGAAGTCATATATAAGGGAACTAGAAGTGGTAATCTTTATGTAATTGTGCTTGACTCTATTAACCCTATTGTTGGTAGATGCCTAGTAGTCAATTTGAATGATATTTCTCTTTGGCATTGTTGGCTTGGTCATGTAAACATGCATCAGTTGAAGAAGTTGAACAAAAAGGACTTGGTCAAGGGACTTCCCAAATTGGATTTTGAAAAGGATGAGGAATGCCAACCTTGTACCCAAGGAAAGAAAACCAAGTCCTCCTTCAGATCCAAAGGAGTCCTTAGTACCAAGAGAGCTCTTGAACTTCTTCACATTGATCTATTTGGACCAACGAGAACTCAATCGCTTTGTGGTTCCAAGTATTACCTTGTTATTGTTGATGATTTCTCTAGATATACTTAGACCTTCTTTCTCATTTCCAAGAGCGATACGCTCGATGTTTTCTCTAGTTTTTGCAAATGATTTGAGAATGAAGCTTCTTGTCGAATCGTTTCCATCCATAGTGATCATGGGGGAGAATTTGAAAATGATCTTTTTGAACATGAAGAATCTGGGTATGCACATAACTTCTCTTCACCTCGAACACCTCAATAAAATGGGGTTATAGAGAGGAAGAATAGGTCACTATAGGAGATGTCTAGGACCATGCTTTTAGAATATGACACTCCACAGAGGTTTTGGGCCAAAGCCATTAGAACCTCATGTTTTGTGCAAAACCAAGTTTTTACACATCCTTCTTTAAAGAAAACCCCCTGTGAGCTATGATGTGGTAGGAATCCTTCCATTGGGTATTTCTATATTTTCAGATGTCCTTGTTTCATTTTGAATATGAAAGATTCTCTTGAAAAGTTTGTTCTCAAATCTTACAAGGCATTCTTTCTTGGCTATAACACTACTAGCAAGGCTTATAGAGTGTTTAATGTTGATCTTGCTAAAGAAGAAGAATCTATAAATGTTAAGTTTATTGAGACTACCCCCTCTATTCCCAAAGATATTGTTCTGAATGATGATGTTGCAGGTGAGGTAATTCCTATTCTAAAAGAACTCATCATCACTCAAAAGGGAAAAGAGGTGGTCATTCAAGAAGAAGAGAAAGATGAAGAAAAGAAGGATCCAACTCCCCGATTTGCAAAGAATCATCCAAAAGAGATGATTTTAGGTGATCCATTTAAAATAGAGAAGATGTGGGATTCTTTCAACAAAGAACAAGCCAACAATGCCTTTATCTCACAACTTGGGCCAAATACCGTCAAAGAAGCTCTTAGGGATGATGAATGGATCCTAGCAATGTAAGAAGAGTTGGAGCAGTTTGAAAAGAACAAAGTATGGACCCTAGTGTCAAGACCAAGTGATAGAAAGATCATTGGCACCAAGTGGGTCTACCACAACAAGCTATATGAAAGCGGCAAAGTGGTAAGGAACAAAGCAAGGTTAGTGGCTCAAGGCTACAATCAACATGAAGGTATAGATTTTGATGAAACATATACACATGTAGCTAGACTTGAGTCCATCTGTATGTTACTTGTTTTTTCCAGTTATAAAAACTTTCTTCTTTATCAAATGGATGTTAAAAGTGTGTTTTTGAACGATACAATTGAGGAGGAAGTGTATGTTGCACAACCACCGAGCTCTGAACATGGTAGTTTACCTAACTATGTTTATTTGTTGCAAAAAGCTCTCTATGGACTCAAACAAGCACCTAGATCTTGGTATGAGAAATTAAAGCACTTTTTGTTAGATCATGGGTATATCATGGGCAAAGTAGATTCTACCTTGTTTCTAAAGCACACTTCTAACCATTTTATTATCATTCAAATATATGTTGATGATATCATTTTTGGCAAAACTAACCTTGATCTTTGCAAAGAATTTAGTGAACTTATGCAGAGTGAATTTGAGATGAGTATGATGGGTGAGCTCACATTCTTCCTCAACTTTCAAAGTAAGAAAACTAAAGATGGAAACTTCATCAACTTAGGCAAGTAAACAAGTGAACTACTTAAGCACTTTGGGATGGAGAACACCAAGCCGATGGACACATCCATGTCAAACACCGCCAAACTTGACGAAGATGAAGAAGGTGAGAAGGCGGATGAGAAGCTCTATAGAGGTATGATTGGAAGTTCACTTTACTCAACTGCCTTTAGAACTGATATAATGTTTAGTGTTGGTTTGTGTGCTCACTTTCAACCAAATCCTAAGAAATCCCATCTTATAGCTGTTAAGAGGATTTTAAGGTACTTATCCAAAACTCAAAATTTTGGTCTATGGTATCCCAAGTCAAGGGACTTTACCCATACGACCTATAGTGATGTCGATTACGTAGGATGCTTGACTGATAGAAAGTGCACAAGTGGCACTTGCTTTCTCCCAGGACCATACTTGGCATCTTGGTTCTCTAAGAAACAGAGCACAGTGGAGAGCACAGTGGCATGATCAACCATTGAGGCTGAATATATTGTAGTCGGGAGTTGTTGTGCCCAGATCCTATTGATGAAGCAAATGCTCCACGACTTTAACATTCATTTTGATGCTTCTCCTATCTATTATGATAATACTAGTGTAATTAACTTGTCATTTAATCCTATCTTGCATGGCAGAGCTAAGCATATAGAGGTTTGTCATCATTTTCTTTGTGATCACATTGCCAAAAAAGATATCTATATCACACATGTGGCCACAAAAAATCAGTTGGCGGACATTTTCACTAAACTTCTAGATAGAGAGCAATTTAACTTTAGATCTAAGCTACTCATAACTTCTTTGAATGAATCTGATATGCCTTCTAGCCAGTTGTTGTTGGCTAAATTGGACATTAATATACCCTTTGTTTTGATGATGACAAATATTTCACTCTTGTAGATCTAATGTGCTACTTGATTATTTCAGGGTTCAAAGGAATAAGGAAATCCTACTTAGTGGGAAGATGAATATCAATGCGAATTGAAGATATAATACACTTAGTTGTATAAATGGTCATGATTGTACTCAAATGTAAACACTTGTACAAAAATATAATGTACAAGTACTTAGATATCATGTAAATCAAGTGTTAGATCTTCCTTATCCACCGGTAACCCTTAGATAGTTCCCCCCCCAAAGTTAGAGTCACCCACACACATTGAAACACACACTTAGTAGGTGATTCAAAAGTCTAGAAAAGGGACACCCTCGGTTGAAGAAATTATTGACCGAGACACTCTCGGTCAAAGTTCTTGTTGACCGAGAACCACCTCAGTCAAAATTTTGAGCACTGTTCAACACCTTACACAATTGTGCTCTAAAATAGTCTTCGATCAAAAATAACCTCGACCAAGTAAGCAATGGTCTAAAGCTTGCGACTATTAGACTGAGTGGTTGGTAGTTGGGAGTTAGAAATAGACGTTGTAACACTTCTGCTCCAAACCCCTCTTCGGTCAAAGAAAAGTTCGATCGAGACACATCTCGATCGACAAGTTCCTCGACCGAGATAGTTTCTGGATTGTTCTATTCAGCTCAGCCATTGCAAGTCAATTAACAAATACCTAATGGCTAGTTAAGTACTAATAACACTCAAGAAACCCTCTAGAATGTCTCTAAGTACTTTTAAACCATTTATATAAATAGGAGAGGCCTTAGGACACCTAAAGCATACAACTACACTTGAGAATACATTCTAGTAGGCAACTAACCAAGAGCTACACTTGCCATCTTATTTTACTTGCTTCAATTTTATGTCCTAGAGATACAATCTCCTAGCCACCACATATAGCCTCATCCATCTTTAGTGGATAGGAGATCTATACGCTTGATATTGGATCAAAGTGTCGTACTCAATTGGATAAGTATTTTCTTTCTTCCAATCTTTTTCTTCTATATTGTATATTGTTCTCCTTGACTACTCCTAGGTTTGGAGGCTGTTGAAAAGAGGTTGCTTGGAGCTACATCTTGGTGGAGAAGGCTGCTTCAAGGTGTGCTTGTGATTACTTCAAGGAATGCTGATTCAAGGGAGGTTGGAGCTACTTCTAAAGGAAGGCTATCTCCAGGTGGTGGAGCTACTTCAAGGAGGTGAAGGTTGCTCCAAGGACTTAAAGTTACTTAAAGAAGGCTACTTCAAGGAGGTTGAGGCTACTTCAAGGGTATGGAAGGTGATTGTATTTTGTGTAACATCCTTGCGAGGTAATAAATTAAATCACTTTCAAAATCCCAATTGGAAATAATTGGGTAGTGGCCTGACTACCTTTGACTTCAAAGGTAGGAATCACTCTACATCCTTGTGTCTTCCTTGTTTCCTCCTTCATATTTGGTTGAGTGATTTAATTGTTAAATTAACTTTAAATTATCTAAAAAGCTCTATTCACCCCCTCTAGACCTTTCAATTGGTATCAGAGCAGGTCTTCAAGGAGCCCTAACAGGTCTTGAAGAATGGGGGATGGAATACTAAGCAACCTCAACCTGGAGGGAACTCATGTGACTCGGCCACCAACCTTTAATGGAAGTAACTACACTTATCAGAAGAGAAGGATGCAATTTTACTTCCAAGGGATTATCTTGGAACTTTGGAGAATGGTATCTACACCCTATGTACTTCCAATGATGAAATACGCAACATGGGATCCAAATACGATAAAACAAGTTCAATTAAATGCAAAGACGGTAAGCTTTTATATTGTTCTATTTCAGTAAGTGAGTTTAATAGAATATCTTCATATGATACATCTTATGATATATGGAATAAACTATCTATAACACATGAATGTACTACCCAAGTTAAAAATACTAAGATTAATATGCTTGAACAAAAATTTGAACAATTTTGGATGCAATCTAATGAATCTATTGGTGAGATGTATGCAAGATTTTCTTCCATTTTTAACATCTTAAGTGCATTGGGTAAATATATAAGTGAAGAAGATTAGGTGTCTAAAATCCTTAGATCTTTGTCTCCAAAATATGAGCCAAAGGTGACGGCCATAGAAGAAGTTAATGATCTCACCACATTGAGGATGGAGCAACTCATTGGTAATTTAGAAACTCATGAGGTCACTCTTGAAGAAGAAGAAAGATTGGCAACCGAACACAAGAAGGAGAAAAGGAAGGACATGCTTTTAAGGAAACAACCAAAGAAAGTAATGAAACAAGTGAAGAAGATAGCGAGAGGAGGTAGTCATTGTAAATGGTAAGTGATATAGAAGGTTTAAAACAACAAAAAATCTTCTGTTTCTTCTTCTTCTTCTTCCCTTAGGTTCTTTGAAAGTGGTAAGAAGGGACATTTAAAAAATGAGTGTCCCAAAGTCAAGAAGGGAAAGAAATCTTCTCTCAAGAAGAAAGAAAAAGACTACAAAGCAGCTAGGGATGACTCAAGCGATGATAACAAGAGTGAGGAGGAAGTGGAATGTCTCATGACCAAAGAAGACACATTAAGATGTTTCATTGCAACAACAAATGAAGAAGAAAATGAGGCAAGTTTTCTTGATTTATCTAAAGAAGAGTTAGTCACCAATATTGAAGAATTACATGATCAATATGTTGATTGCAAAAGAAATTAAAAAGGCTTACAAAAACTAATGAAGATTTGTATGCTAGATTGAATGATCTTACTTTTAAAAAGGAAAGACTTATGTCTGAAAAAGCTACTTTGAAATCATCTATCAATGATTGCAACATTAAGTTGCTTGCTCTAGAAACTAACAATAACTTTCTTTGTCAAGAAAAAGGTTGAATTGCTTGCCAAGATAAATGATCTTCAAACTCAACCTATTCTTTGTACTCATTCAGATTATGATGCTATTGTCAAAGAAAGAGATAATTTTTTATCTAATCTAGACCAAGCAAAGTTAGACATTAAAAAGAGAATGGATGAAATTGCTAAGTTGCAAAAGGATATTAGTAGCCTAAAAAAAAATACATTCTTGATAAAATCCTAAAGACTCTTCTGGTGAAATTAGGAGGAGAGGACTAGGTTATGTGCCCAAAGGTAAATCCTATCAAAAACCTAGAACGAAAAAGACTCAAAAACCAAAATCCAAGGTCATGTATGTGCCCAAAGACAATATAGCTAAGAAGAGAAATGAAATTGATTCTATATGTTGTCATTATTGTTTACATCTTGGACATTATTCATTCTCTTGCCCATACAAGAAAAAGGATGTTGACTTGGTTTGGGTTCCAAAACCCCAACTTAAAAATGTTGATCATAATAGTTGAGATTTGACCTAAGCTTCACTTTGAAATTTATAATGTCTTATCTCAACTGAATTAAGTTTGAACTTGTATATCCTTGATTACTTAATTGTGTTATCTAAGAATCATGACATGACATGTTTACATTAGAAATGCTAAAATTTCTGAAAATGCACAAAACTTAATCTCAATTGACAAAAATCTCGACCAAGACATCTTCGGTCGAAGGTATATTTGACCGACAATAGTTTTGTCAGGACTGTTTATTAAGAATATAATTATCAGCTTGAAATTGAATTTGAAGACCCAAATTTATAGTGTACTCTTCATAATAAATTGTTCCAAATCCTAACCAGAAGGACCACTATATGGGGACCAAAACTTTACACTTTGTAGGTTTGGATGGCCTATAGAGATTGACCCAACAAGCATAAAACCGGAAATAAGCATATCTCCACCACATGGAGAAAAGGTAAACTTATTGGTCACATTTGAAGAAAAGGTGATGCTGGTACTTTTCTTCATGAATGGATAAGAAAATATCAAATTTGTGTATTTTAGGAGATCAAAGGTAAGATTTCTTGTCACAAACTAAAAACTCATCTGACTCTATAACAAAAGATAATGAAGACAAATGTGATCTTGTCACAAAAAGGCTTTATTTTGAATTAATCAAATGAAGAATATAAGGTTTATAAGTATACATAAATGATGATCATACACAACAAGACTTAGTCATATCCTAAAAGATTTAATTATTGGACAAATGAGCCTACTAAAAATGATGAATAAAATTAAGCTCCTAGACCTAAAAGCAAAACATTGGAACTATATGGGCATGATAGAATAACATTAGGATTTAATGAGAAGAAATATATTTAGATATGATGAATGAATCATTGGCTAAGACTTGACATCATCAAATATGCATAAGGCTAATTGGTCATTTGTACTAATATAAAAGAAAATGTTACATCTTGGTTTATTCTAAAAATAAAGCTGCACTAATGGGATATCTGTAGAAATGTCTCTCGCTCGAAAAGGAGCTCGATCGAGGGGCGCCCCGGTCAAAGTCATGGTCGACTGAAAATAAGCCTGACAAAAATTCTTACTTGTAAATCAAATCATTCACTTGCACCCAACATTGGTATATTAATATGTAAGTGCAAGAAACAAGATTGCTTATAAATTTACTTAATTAATCAATTTTAAAAAGTTATGATTTGAAATACCTTAGTAATTTTAAGCTCACTTTTATTATGAGATTAAGGGGGGATCTCACAAAATTCTTGAATATAATGTATATCTTGCTCTAAGTTGAATTCTCTACACTAGTTAGGGCTTAACATCCCTTGTATTTGGTTAGAGATACATTTATTGATTCCACTATGAGCCTAAAGGAAACTCATTTTAGGGCTTAACATCCCCTGCAAATGGTTGAGAAATTAATAACATTCATTGATCCCACCATGAGCCTAAAGGAATCTCATATTATTTCAGGGCTTAACATCCCTTGCAAATGATTGAGAAATTAATCTTTTCTTTTTAAATCATGGCTAAATTTGACATTCTTTTTTAGGCAAACAATTAAGGGGGAGTAATCAATTAAGGGGGAGTCTTATTGGTTTACACATATGATTATATGGCTATCTTTTTGAAATGACAATGGGGGAGAAAATAATATAAATAAAAATAAATGAGTTTTATGCTCTCTTAGATTAACATAAATTGATGCTATATTCCTTAAAATATGGATACTATGTTCCATATCTCTTTAGGAACAATTAACACACATTTTATGAAAACAAGAATATGTTCTTCATCAAAGGGAAATCTCAGGTATGAAACTCATTTTATTTAAATTATTTTGATTATATTTTATAAATGTTTATCATCTTTAAAAATAGGGAGATTGTTGGCTAAATTGGACATTAATATACCCTTTGTTTTGATGATGACAAACATTTCACTCTTGTGGATCTAATGTGCTGCTTGATAATTCAGGGTTCAAAGGAATAAGGAAATCCTACTTAGTGGGAAGATGAAGATCAATGCAAATTGAAGATCAAATACGCTTAATTGTATAAATGTTCAATATTGTACTCAAATGTAAACACTTGTACAAAAATATAATATACAAGTACTTAGACATAATGTAAATCAAGCGTTAGATCTTCCTTACCCACCTATAACCCTTAGATAGTTTTCCCCCAAAGTTAGAGTCACCCACACACATTGAAACACACACTTAGTAGGTGATTCAAAAGTCTAGTATAGGGACACCCTCGATCGAAGTTCTTGTCGATTGAGAACCAACTCAGTCGAAACTGTGAGCATTGTTCAACAACTTACACAATTGTGCTCTAAAATAGTCTTCGGTCAAAATAACCTCGACCGAGTAAGCAACGGTCTAAAACTTGCGATTATTAGACTGATTGGTTGGTAGTTGGGAGTTTGAAATAGATGTTGCAACACTTTTTATCCAAACCCATTTTTGGTCGAAGATAAGTTTGACCGAGACACATCTCGACCGACAAGTTCCTCGACCGAGATAGTTTTTGGATTGTTCTTTTTAGCTCGAAACAATTAGCCATTGCAAGTCAATTAACAGATAGATAACTACTAGTTAAGCACTAAGATCACACTAGAAACCCTCTAGAACATCCCTAAGTACTTGTAAACCATTTATACAAATAGGAGAGGCCTTAGGACACCTAAAACATACAACTACACTTGAGAATACATTCTAGTAAGCAACTAACCAAGAGCTACACTTGCCATCTTATTTTACTTGCTTCAATTTTGTGTCCTATAGATACAATCTCCAAGCCACCACATATAGCCTCGTCCATCTTTAGTGGATAGGAGATATATACACTTGATATTGGATCAAAGTGTTGTACTCAATTGGATAAGTATTTTCTTTCTTCTAATCTTTTTCTTCTATATTGTATATTGTTCTCCTTGACTACTCCTAGGTTTGGAGACTGTTGAAAGGAGGTTTCTTGGAGCTACTTCTTGGTGGAGAAGGATAATTTGAGGTGTGCTTGAGATTACTTAAAGGAAGGTTGATTAAAGGGAGGTTGGAGTTACTTCTAAAGGAAGGATATCTCCAGGTGATGGAGCTACTTCAAGGAGGTGAAGGCTGCTCCAAGGACTTGAAGTTACTTCAAGAAGGTTGTTTCAAGGAGGTTGAGGCTACTTCAAGGGTGTGGAAGGTGATTGTATTTTTTGTAACATCCTTGCAAGGTAATAAAATAAATCACTTTCAAAATCCCAATTGGAAACAATTGGGTAGTGGACTGACTACCTTTGACTTCAAAGGTAGGAACCACTCTACATCCTTATGTCTTCCTTATTTCCTCCTCCATCTTTGGTTGAGTGATTTAATTGTTAAATTAACTTTAAATTATCCAAAAAGTTCTATTCACCCCCCCTTTAGATCTTGTAGTTGTCATCTATCCTATATGATTTGCCTATGTTTTGATTATCCTTTCTTGTTAATATGCTAAAAAAACCAAAATTTCATGTTCTTTTTGCCTTTTTTTCTCTTATTTTTGGGTATTTTTCGTAAACGCTTGTTTTATCGCAAAATAGTACCCAATGATGAGTGATATGTTCCTAAGTACGTTCAAAATGCAAAATGGACTTGAAAATAAATTCAATTATCACTCTAATGGCTAGATATTATAATTTCTAATGTTGGTTCAGGTGGACCATCGGTCGAGTTGTCAACTCGACCGATCAATGGCCGAGAGCTTTTTTCAAGAGCCGATTAGTTGAGTTGCCGAGTCACAGAACTCGATTGATGGCGAGGATGAAGCAAACTTAAGTTAGGTTCGTCTTACTTTTTGCCTATCAACTAGAGAAAAATCGACCAATCCAACCTTCAACTCCCTCAAGCTCTAAACCCTAGCCGTAGTTCATCCTAGATAGACCTTCCTTGACCTCTTTCCCATCAACCCTAGGTGTGTGGACATTTTTTGGTGGTGTTTTCCTTGTTTTTTCTCTCTCCATCCTCTCATTTTTTTCTCCATGGCCTCCAATAGGAGAAAGAGAGGTCCCAGCTAGAGAACCATCATCCTCTTCCAAGTCACGTCTCATACCCTTTGAAGATACCTTCTTTGTCTCCAATGAGGCTCTCAATAGGTACAAGGAGCTCCTTCCTAGGAATCCTTTTTCATTTTGTGCCCTTTTTTAGCCAACCCCACATAGACAAAGGGTTGTCAATCAAGTAGCCAAGTTGCTATACGATCATTACCTCTTTGCCTCGTGTGTCAAACACACATGCTACAACAACTCCATCACAAGCACAAAAGCCGTTTGTGAATTCTATGCTAACTTGCAATGGAATTATGACACACTCATACCTCGACCTAATGATCAAGTAGTCCTCACTTCCATGATTGCTGGGAAGAAATTCCAAGTCTTCGAGGATACCCTGAACATCTTATTCTCGGGTACTAAGATGACTGATACTTGGAGGAAGGACTACCCTGAGTACTTTGACCTAGTTGACCATGAGGCCTTATACAAGCAATATGATCTTACTCTTCCTGATATTCATAAATACTTGAAGAAGCCTCAATTTCCATATGGGAAGAAGTGTACCCTTCCCTCATCCACCTTAGACCTCATGAACCACATACTCACCCTAGTTGTTAACTGCAATATTCATCCCAAGAAAAATTAGACTGAAGTTATAGAAAACACTACGGTGATTATGTTCTGTCTCTTGAAGAACATCAAAATCAAATGGTCTCGTTATGTCTTTCACCACATGACCTATTTTGACTCTGGTAAGAACACCCGTGGCACCCATCCACCATACCCAACCCTGATATGTGGTCTTTTTCAAGTTGTCACTGGAAAATCTCTTTTCCATGACCTTCACTACAAATCAGCCCAGAAAGGAGTTTGCATAAGTGAGAACACACTTCAGAATTCTATGCCATCCCTTCCTTTACCACACCCGGAGCCTCAACCTCTACCTTCAACCGTGCACCTCCACCACCTTAGCCTTCCCGGCCTGTCTGTGCCTCTTTCAGTGTTGTAAGGAGTGGGATCCCAGAGGGGAACCACTACCTACTAGAATTAAAAAGGCAACATACCTTGAACCAAACACCACATAAAATTTTTCACTAAAGGGATGAAGACCAGTTCATTCAACATGTATGTATCATAACACAGTGAGTTGCAGCAGATATCATTATCTAACAATTTACAAAGCTTGATAATATTATACATCATATCACCACACATGGGTGCCCAAAAAGGAAAACTAAACATATAAGCCAAAGATCAAGCCGAGGGACATATAACCACATCCTCAAGTCTCGAAAAGCTCAGATACAAGGTTGATATCAAAGTTCACCTCTCTTTGATCTAACCTGGGGTTGGAAGCATACCCCATAAAAGAAGAGAAGAAAAGAAAACATCAGCAAAAAGTTGGTATGCGTATACTAAAGAAAACTTTGAGCAATATAAGTACTAAGGACATCAAATATGCATGCTTCCCAATCAAGAGATAAGGACTACCCCAAAAGAGGGCATATAAGATAAGAAACACCGCCATCATAAGAGAAGATACTTGCCATAAACTAAACAATAAAGATGGTGCAATATCGACACGAAAAGAAAGTAGAGCACACACCCCACAATCAACATCAATAACCTGCATGCATGTGAGATAAGAATAACCCTAGAAAAATATAAACACAGAGGTGGTCAAGTATAACTTGAAACCTAATATAGAAAGGAATACTGCCAATCTCCCAATATATAAAGTTGAGTATGGATTATTGCCACACTCGGTTACAGATAATGGTATACTACCACCCTCCTTAATAATCAATAGGGGATTACTGCCCCAAAACCAATGTAATTTACTACTCTAGTGCTACTAAATCACATAGCATGTAAAATGTAGAGGCAAGTAAAAGTATAGTCAGATTATACAATGTTGCCATCACACAATGGACAACACAAACATATAAACATCCACTTCAAAGTGGGCCCATAACATTATATAAGACCAACATGCACCAAGGCACAAGAAGGATATCGAGAGAATATCCAAGTCCACAACAAGCAAGATAGTTCACATGCACCATGATATCAAGAAACTAGACATATGTGTAGGCCAAAGTCAAAAGAATGATAAGATAGGTGAATTTCTCAACATAGAGGAATAGGGGATACAACATACCTCAACTTTAGAGTCTACTCTGTCCAAAGCCAAGTCTAGGTCCAAGCCTAGGCCTTCAAAGAGCCTATGATGCATATATGTAGAATTAGGGTTAGGTTTCCATTAATTATTCAAAACCCTAAAAATCACCTTCTTATTATTATGTGAATTAGGTTATGAAAAGTATTCCATATTTTAGTTTATATTATTACGATTTTAAAACATATTTTGTTATATTTTTCTGACTTATAGATAATTACTTATGAATTTTATAAGTTAACTTCTAATTAATTAGATTTATGAAAAACACATGTTATTAATCATTGGATTTAGTTAACAAAACTTACACCATTATTAGATCTTATTTTTATTATTCCAATGAATACTTTTCCATATTTTTTTATTACCCATTAATTAATTATTAATTTTTGAACATTCGCCAATCAGGAAATTACATGTCAGATAAATAGAGTCGAAAGTGAAGAGAGAGAGAGAGAGGGAGAGGCCACACTGGCTTGGGCTAACCACTCAGATCTGCCCAAGTCAGTAGGTGACTAAGCCAACTCAGCAAAGACTAGCGCAAAGCAAACAAGATAAAACTATGCAAAAAGACAATTTTGCCCCTAGGTGAAAAATAAAGGACAGAAGAAAAGAGAGAGGGCAAGAGAGGAAAACCACAAGGGACCTTGCTCCCCCGTGAAGAACACCCGATACCAGAACACTACGATGAAATCCTCAAACTCCAGGTCGCAAACCAGAAGGAATCAAGCCACAAAGTAAAAAGGAACTTTGTCCCAAGGACTCAGCCAGACCAAACAAAGCAATCCGCGAAGAAAATGGCCTGCTACAGCTCAAGAAAGGTCCTCTGCCAAAACTAGAGAAACAAGAAGACTTGGACCGAGAGAATGAGACTCAGGGAAGAGAAACCAAGGTGAAGGGCGAACAAGCATAATCAACCAAAGCTTGAAACCAAGAAATATGACGAGGAGAGACACCAGACGCCACTGATTTCAGAGAAAGTCAAAACCAAAGAGAAAGGGGTGAAACATTGTAACCTTCCAATCGAGCGAGTAGAGGACCTACAAAGCTCACCGACACCTATGTGAACCGAACCGCACCAAGAACAAGCACCGCCAAGCACCAAAACCCTCGACCGAGCTCGCCATTGTCGAAAAAGGTAAACAGAGAAGGGAGATGGGGTAGTAGAGAAAGCAGGACCAAAGTGGCTAATGGAGATGGTCGCTGGATGTTCTGGGGTCGTAGGAAAGGCCATATATATAGGTGTGAGATTAGGGTTCATCGAGGAAAACTCGAGAATGAGAAAACAGAGTCGGAAAAGGAAACTTCTCGTCGACCCATCGATTGGGTGAAGGAAACCTACCCAAATTAGGGATCCCGAAAACTGGAAAGTCTAGGTGATGGTGAAAAACAAAACAGAAAGAGAGGAGAAGGAATGAGGGAAGAGAAAACCACACACGAAGAATCAAGATACCATAGTTGGGAAATATCAATCCTACTGGAGGTAGGCGATGACTCTACCTTCATCAGATCTAGATCTAATAGCCACAGAAGAAGCTGATATAAGTGGGCCGTGTTATAGCCCAAGATTAGGATAATTAGGAAAATTATGCGTGATAGCTATTTAAATCCGATTAAAACAAAAGTGAGATGCAATTAATGTACATATTTTCTCTTTCCTCATTTTAGGGTCCTATTCTCATCCAAATTAAGCCAAACTTTGCACACAAGTTAAGTTAAATGCGTAGATTCTGATTCTCTAGTTAGATTTTACCTTTGGAAACTTTAGATTTATTATATAATATATTCTTTATTTCTCTCTCCTGATGCATTAATGACACATGGAATATCCAAATTAGGTGAAACTTCATCCTTAAGGTATATTTGATACGTTGAACACAAATTTGCCTTTATTTCCAACTTTTGGTGTCATGAATTATATTTATTTATTAATTACACCTTTTAGGTAGTTTCTCTCTCCTAACTTACCATATTATTTCAAGGTTATCCAAATTAGATGAAATTTGTCATGTAGGCTTATTTTTATGTACACATTATGAATTTGAAGTCTATTATCACTTTTGACACTTTCTTTTATGCGTTATGTCATATGGCCCATTAGAGGCCCATTAGTTCCTTATTCATCCAATTATATTCTTTTTATCTCCATATGTGTCATATATGCTTATTAAGCATGATTTGTATTTCATATTTGGCTTAATTGCATGTATTAGCTTATCCTTGTTTGGCTAAGTTAAAAAGGTCAAACTACTAAGGTAGCGTTCAAATTCTGGTATGTTACACATGTATCAAATGAAACCCTCATGGGCTACATGATGCATCAATAGGCGTATAACCTTCAGGTTTAGGAGCATATGCATCAGGATCTTTGTTCCATCATGTCCAATATGAACCTATCCTGTGCCACTCTTATCCTACCTACTAGCCCTATCTAGTAGGTGACTATGCATGCTATGCATATGATCACTTTTACCCAACCCCTCCACCTGCTGCTTCTGCTACTACAACCTCTGCTATTGGTGGATCTACCCCTAGAGTGTTGCCTCTTCCTGCTGGCCCCTTAGCCACCCTACTTGCTAGTCTTGGTAGTTCTACTCCTTCTTTCCCTCAAGACAATGAGCTCTATGCTCTTGGCATGTCTTGGACTGAGTAGAATGCCCATTGGCCCAGTCATGGTTTCGGTTCCCCTACCGATGAGGAGATGCCAGATCAGGCTAATGAGGAAGCTGCTACTGCTGATGAGGAGGCTTCTGAGGATGATGATGGTGATGAAGGTTGTAATGATGGCTTCACTGGTGACTCTGGTGATGAAGGTGATGATACTGCACCTTCAGACGAAGATGTAGACTATGAGCCAGAGGCCTCAAATGCTAATTCTGATGATGTTGTTGATTATGTGGACATAGATGACCTAGATGTTTATATTTTTTTAGTTTTTAGTCTAGATGATGATCATATATATCTTTCTAGGATATTTTGTACTAAACACAACTAGGTATATTTTTTGAGTTGTACAATTTATCATCATGTTTTCATCATTTTGGCTTGTAGTTTTTTTAGGACATGCTCTCTGTGTTGTAATCTTACGCATATGTACACGTACTCTTTGATTGACTAGATCTCATGAGTTGGTGCCATATTTACCATTTTGATTATGACTTAGATTTCTTGTTTCTCATGTCTCTGTTTGGTGTATGATTTGTGATTGCAGATTGCATGTTGTGAATGTATGTTTGGTTGTGCTTGAAGAAGACATATTTATGTGCTCTTCTACCCCCTTCCTTTCTGATAATGTCAAAAGGGGGAGATAGATAAATTCAATGTTTTGAAGCTCAACCATATTGCTTTTATTGTTTATGTGATCCTTTTCTTGTTCATTATATGCTTTATCATGTGACATGCTAATGTACCATATAGTATATATGTCATATTGCTTTATGTAGATAGACTAACTATGTAGGGTAAGAGTAAGCATAGATTGAGGGGGAGCAATTCACATTGTTCAAATCATGACCCCCTTGCAATTCACAAGGCAAAGGTATAACTTTACATATCCTTTTCAATATGATTGAGGAATGGTTTGTCATTATCAAAAAAGGGGAAAATGTTGACTTGAGAGTAATAGATTGCCCATATTTTGATAATGACTTAACCATTCCATTCCTATGTATCTAATATGTTTGTTCAAGATTGATTTTAGGCTTTAGGTACATGAAAAGGATCAAATCACACAAGCCCTAGCTTGTTCAAGTTCAAGTCAAAAGAAATGCAAGTGTGCATTTTGGAAAGTCACTCTAAATGACCTTTGACAGTTTTTGTAATCACTTGTATTGATGATATGACTTGTAACTAAGATGAGGAAAAGTCAAGGACACTTAATTCCAACATTTGATCACTCAAAAATCAATTTAGAAAATTTGTCACAGGTTGTTTATCGTTCGAATTGGAAACTCGACCGATCTAGTGATGGATTTTTAGAAGATGACCAATTGGTCGAGTTGCACACTCACAGAACTCGACCGATCGATCAACTAAGCAAAACTAATTTTGATTCATCAGTCAAGTTTCCCAGACAAACTCAACCAATAGTTTAAAAATTGTCTCTATCACTTAGTGGATCGGTCGAGTTATCTTTATTGAAACTCGACCGAATGTACTCTAAAAAAATGCAGAAAAAGTGATTATAACCATTGGAGAGTTGTTTTGAGTGAGAATAGATCCTTTGTAACTTAGAAAATGGCTATATTTCTCCCTTAAGTGATCCCACACTCAAGGGAACACCCCCATCTATAAATAGGACCCCTTTGAGTTCATTCTAAGTTTGCTCATTCATGCTATTCTAAGTCCTTGCTATAGTTGAGTGTGTTGCAACTCCTTGAACTCCTTTCTCTCTCTCATTTACAAAACATTTAGTAATTATGAGTGAGTTAGGCCAGTTGTAAGAGAGCTACCTTCATGTGCTTGTAAAGCTCTCATTCCATTCCATTTTCCCTATCCCCTTTCTCAAAGAAGAAAAGGTTGAAGCAAGCTACTCTAAGTGAATGTGAAGCTGTTGATGTTCTTCTTCAAGGTTGAAGAAGAGGTGAAGATGTTCTCTAGGTGAAGGAGAAGGGCAAGGGCAAGATTCAAGAAGAGTGGGTAAATTCCTTCAAGGCCAAGGACTTGATGCAAGTGTGGGTAAGTCCTCGTTGAAGGCTAAAGACATCTTGATCAAGTGGGTAAGTACTTGTGTAGGTGAAAGACTCTTGTCTTGAATAGGTAAGTCCTTGGAAGTATGGTGGTCTCCTTGTATCTCTTATGAATAAATGTAAGTATACACATATTGTAAACTCCTAGAGGTTGACCTCTCTAGGTAGTGGATTGGCTCTCTCCTAGTTTGGAGAGGGGAACCACTTTAAACCACCTTGTCCAAGAGCATGTTTCAATTTCTCTCATCCTTGCTATGATTGCTTAGTTAGGACTTCAAATAGCTCTTAAGCTATTGGTTTTGATTGATCTAATTTGAAGGTCTAACTTATATTGTGAGAATTTTGAAGCTCTATTCACCCCCCTCCAGAGCCCTATATCCAACATGAACTACAAAGTTCAATTGGGGTTGAAACAAGCATCTCAAAGATGGGATTTGATAAGATGTCAAAGAGTTTGACTTGAATCAAGATAAAAGATGAATTTGTGGTTATAAAAGATTTAGTGGGATAATATATGAGCATTCCACATATGATGAGGAATAACATCTCAATATTATGAATATTGAGATCTGGCATGGAAAATCCCTTAAAAAATGAAGGATTTAGATGAAACATCTTATGAGATAAGGATAAAGGCCTATGAGATGGTTCTTGAATGTTTCAAAATGGAAGTTTGAGCACATACAACAACAATATGTTGAAAGAGTTCAACATGGAAGGATTTGATGAGAGAGAATCCAAATTAGTCTCTCATGAACCATAAGTTCCAATACTTGTGAAGAATGGAAATGACATGATTAAGATGCCATAGGATGTGGCAATGAATCTATCATGAATGCTATAAGTGTATTTACCCCATATAATCTTACATGTAGTGGACATAACAAGATGATACTAAATTCCGATAAGGGTTATTAGAATGTCATTAAAGATATCCATTAGTACTTGTGAAGTACTTAAGGGTAGATTGCTAGTCAATAAGAATAGCAATAAAATGAAGAGTTGGATGTAAAGGGTTACATCGATGCAAGCTTGCATAATGACAAAGTGATCGCAATAAAATATGTTTGTTTTAAAAAGAGAAATGTTGTTAGTAGGAAGGGTTCTGAACTAATAGCCATTAATACTATTCTATAATAGAAGCCTAGTATACTTGTGTTATGCACACAAAGTTATACTATATGGATCTAGAAGTTCATATGATGAACTTATGGATGTTCCTACCATTGATGACTCAGTAGAAGTACTGTGACAACAATGGAGCTACTTGTTAGGCAAGGAATATCATATACCTTATTACGATGGTTTCATCTCAGAGTGAAGAGATAATAAACATGCAATATACTGACTAATAGGAAAATGTTGCTAACCCGCTAGATTAAGCACATGCACAGTAGAAACATGAGTGAACGTGTTTGAATATTCATGGGTGATTGGCTCTAAGTGCAAGTGGGAGTTTTTTGGTAAGGTATGCCCAGAGAGCCAATCATGTGATGATTGACATGTCATATATCATAAACGATTTACTTAATACTTATACACACAAGCTTCCAATTCATTATGCATTACTCAGTTATGAGATAATGAGGGAACATTATGAATGTCTAGAGAATAATACTACTCAATGACATATGCCTTCAAGTATAGGACTTAGACAATTAAGATCATACAAATGTTAAGAGTATATATACATATTCTCATTATTTTCCTAGTCGATTGTTACTGTGGAAGGTAGATAAACACTAGTAACACTTAAAACTAGAGTGTGGGTTTGTTGACGACATAATCTCATTAGTCATGATATGGCAATATCAAACCAAGCACACATATAAATGTTAGGTAACAATGTGTTGGACGTACCCACCTTGAGAGTGACACATGGAAACCATCTTTGGTGGTCATAGTCATCTCTCATAGTGAAGGTGGTGATTGTGATTCTTAGACCTAAAATTAGTGCACTCGTCACATATCTTTGGGTACGTTTGACATCATCAAATGTAGTCGTGAAACATGGGTTGTCATAAAGGTGATGATTGGGTGACTTTGACACATGGGGATAGAACTTGAGTGATAGATATGGGATTTGTCCCTCCTACTGGAGATGATATCTTGGCCACTTGATAAGTGAGATTGAGAAAGACATGCACATGCACATGTGAATCAATATATGATATCGAGGTCACATTATTTCAGACAATATGCTCTTGGTTTAAGGAACATAGATTAAACATTGATAGGATGATGATTCCATGCCTTGAGTTAATTCTGGATATCAATGACAAAGGAATTAAACAATCACTGTAACACCTTACATAGATTAAAAGGTTGAAGTTGTTCTTGAACTTTCCATTCACTTGGGTAGTGCTAATGTGCGACTAGGCACCACTCCTTACTTGTGATGTCATAAGCTAGTTATTGACATTCACTACCAAAATGATATGGGTCCTATAGGGTCACACATAAAGGAACTCATCTAGAATATAAGTTTAATCTTGAATGATGATTGGATTGATTACTAAAGCATTTAAGTATTCAATTTATGCAACAGATCAATAGATTGGTTGATTGGACCGCCAAATGACCATCTCAAGTGTTGAGATGACTGTTTGGGTATCTCGACGAGTGTTTCAAGTGTTGATACGGCCGTTTGGGTGGTTAGACTAATAAGAGATCGAATTGGCTAAGTTCTGTTCTAATTGAGGAGTGAATAGAACAGTTCAATTTGTTGAACTAACCTGCTCAACTCCTACTACAGAAATAGCATTCAATGTCACTTTTCTGGGCGTCGGTTATTAAGAAAAACCGACGCCTTATATGTTAGGCATCGGTTTTTTAAGCAAACCGACGTCTATATTCAAAGACCAGCCAGACACGGGTACCGCTTTGTATTCAGCGTCGGTGGTTTATAACAAACTGACGCTGAAAGTCGGCCGCGAAATCCAAATTTAGATCAAAAAAAAATAGTGTCATTGTCAGCGTCGGTCATGTAGGTATACACCGACGCCTATGTGCGATGAAAATTTGCGCAAAAAGTGTCACTTTCAGCGTCGGTTATTCTTTTATAACCGACGCGGAAGGTTGTTCCCGCCAAACAATTTCATGAAAATATCGTCCAATTAGACGTCGGTTGTTGCAAACAACCGACGCTAAAGACGTTTAGGCGTCGGTGGATGCAAACAACCGACGCTATATGGGAACTAATACTCCGCGATCGCCCGACTCTTCCCCTTTCTTCTGTTTCATTGCGAGCAATTACCCTATTTCTCTGCTGCCGGCGATTTCTCTCCGGCGATTTCTTCTCCAGTGCCATTTCTCCGGCTATTTCTTCTCCGGCGCCCCCTTCTCCGGCGCCCCCTTCTCCACCACCACTCCTCCTTCTCCGCGCCCCCTTCTCCGCCGCCCCTACTGCCCGCCCCTGCTGCCTGCCCCTGCTGCTCCAAGCGCCTGAGGCCGCCGCCACGCCTGACTCTTCGGCGCCGCCTGGTGCTTTTCCACGGTCGTCGCGCCGCCGCAACCACCGCTAGAGCCACCGGAGCTGCTAGCTGCTCCTCCACCGCCGTCGCTGCTAGCTACTTCTCCAGCCAGAGCCACCGGAGCCTCTGCCTTCTTCCCTCTGACAAGGTTGGTCTTCCCGCTGCTAGCTGCTCTGCTTTTTTATGCATCGATCAAATTGTTGTGATAAAAATGCATGTAATGTATTTGATTAGAGTTAATCTAATCTGGATGTTCATAATAATGGTATGTTAAATATGATGATTAGGGATAAATATAATGTCTAGTACACAAATATTAGATGATATTCAAGAAAACCCTAGTTTGATGAGCATGTTGTTAATCATGTTAATTATGATTCTTCTATATATTCTGATGTCATTATATAATTATGTGATCCCAACATATTAAATTGAATTAGAATGATTTCATGAATTATAGGGTTTTAAAGTTGATAAACATGTACATGCAGAAATAGGGTTATTAAACCAATGGTTATAACATAGTATGATCTTAATCTGATCTGGATGTTCATAATAATGTAGTATGTTAAATATGATGATTAGGGATACATATAATGTCTAGTAAAGATTCCTAGACCTTTTGTTTGAAACTATTGATTTCTTGATTTATTATTTAATAATGCTCTATTGATTAGGATTAACCATGTTGCCTGTACTTTATAGACATTTATTATATATAAGAATGACAACACATGTATTTGTTGGCCTAGAAACCCGTCCAAGATTGGCTCATTAGGAGTAAATCTTGGATAGTCCCCGGTTTGGGACTGTTCTTGAACACCTAATCTCACTTAGGATGTAAGTGTATAATGTGTATTGGGTTTTCGAGAAAATTTCAGTAGCATTTCCCCGTTTGTTCTCTAAGTACATATGTACTTAGAGAACAGCGGGGAAATGCTGCCGAAATTTTCTTGAAAACCCAATACACATTATACACTTACTAGTGAGATTAGGTGTTCAAGGATGGGATAGGTGGTACACATTTATTATATATAAGAATGACATGAAATGTGTTTGTTGGCCTAGAATGTGAACAATCATTGTTTTTTATATTACTTGTACATTGATATAAATTAGAATGAACAATCACTAAATTATATACTGTTTGTATGGAGTCCGGCTTCATTGTAGATATCTACTATTGTGTTTGTTGGCCTAGAAACCCGTCCAAGATTGGCTCATTAGGAGTAAATCTTGGATAGTCCCCGGTTTGGGACTGTTCTTGAACACCTAATCTCACTTAGGATGTAAGTGTATAATGTGTATTGGGTTTTCGAGAAAATTTCAGTAGCATTTCCCCGTTTGTTCTCTAAGTACATATGTACTTAGAGAACAGCGGGGAAATGCTGCCGAAATTTTCTTGAAAACCCAATACACATTATACACTTACTAGTGAGATTAGGTGTTCAAGGATGGGATAGGTGGTACACATTTATTATATATAAGAATGACATGAAATGTGTTTGTTGGCCTAGAATGTGAACAATCATTGTTTTTTATATTACTTGTACATTGATATAAATTAGAATGAACAATCACTCTATTATATACTGTTTGTATGGAGTCCGGCTTCATTGTAGATATCTATTATTGTGTTTGTTGGCCTAGAAACCCGTCCAAGATTGGCTCATTAGGAGTAAATCTTGGATAGTCCCCGGTTTGGGACTGTTCTTGAACACCTAATCTCACTTAGGATGTAAGTGTATAATGTGTATTGGGTTTTCGAGAAAATTTCAGTAGCATTTCCCCGTTTGTTCTCTAAGTACATATGTACTTAGAGAACAGCGGGGAAATGCTGCCGAAATTTTCTTGAAAACCCAATACACATTATACACTTACTAGTGAGATTAGGTGTTCAAGGATGGGATAGGTGGTACACATTTATTATATATAAGAATGACATGAAATGTGTTTGTTGGCCTAGAATGTGAACAATCATTGTTTTTTATATTACTTGTACATTGATATAAATTAGAATGAACAATCACTAAATTATATACTGTTTGTATGGAGTCCGGCTTCATTGTAGATATCTATTATTGTGTTTGTTGGCCTAGAAACCCGTCCAAGATTGGCTCATTAGGAGTAAATCTTGGATAGTCCCCGGTTTGGGACTGTTCTTGAACACCTAATCTCACTTAGGATGTAAGTGTATAATGTGTATTGGGTTTTCGAGAAAATTTCAGTAGCATTTCCCCGTTTGTTCTCTAAGTACATATGTACTTAGAGAACAGCGGGGAAATGCTGCCGAAATTTTCTTGAAAACCCAATACACATTATACACTTACTAGTGAGATTAGGTGTTCAAGGATGGGATAGGTGGTACACATTTATTATATATAAGAATGACATGAAATGTGTTTGTTGGCCTAGAATGTGAACAATCATTGTTTTTTATATTACTTGTACATTGAAGGATTGCTAATTGA
Organism: Alisma plantago-aquatica; assembly: GCA_963693085.1. Classification (NCBI taxonomy): domain Eukaryota; kingdom Viridiplantae; phylum Streptophyta; class Magnoliopsida; order Alismatales; family Alismataceae; genus Alisma; species Alisma plantago-aquatica. The sequence continues at coordinate 190,909,971 of OY856415.1, read as the reverse complement.
TAAAAGATCACAATTTTAGAGACATGTATGTTTATATATACAAATGCTAAATGTTTTCCTTATTCTAGTTGATACAAATGCTAAATGTTTTCCTTTTTAATGAAATTTTCAGATGGCTCACCATGATGAGAATGATGTCCATGATGAGCATGAAGTCCATGATGAGCATGCTGTCCATGACGAGCATGACGAGGATACCAACGTAAGTTCTAAAAACATATCCCGTATTTCTATAAAATTCATTATCTTCTAGTTATGTCATATATCCTGTATTTCTATATTGGCTTAATTCGGTGTGTTTATTTTTGTCAAATTTTAGGTTGATGATGCACAGCTACCCACTGAAGCAATTGAGCAACTTGATGCGCAGCAACAAAAACTTAACAAGAAAAGGGGTATCACTCTGTTGAAAAAGTTACTTGCGCTGAGTGGCAGTGGATCCAAATTGGTTGTGGAGTTTGATAATGGAGGGAATGCAATTGGAGTGAACCGCAATAATTTTATAAACTATCTTGGGGTTGTCACTCGAAGCCATTGTGGTGTTAAATATGATAATTGGCATAAAGTTCCTCAGGCGAAGAAAGACTTGATATGGAAAGATTTATGCGTGAGTTATTATTATTTGCAATTCTTTTTTGTAGATTACAAATTCTATTATTTGCAATTATATTTTTGGTACTAGTTAATAACATTTCTATTTTACAGAATCTGTTTGCATTGGATGAGATGTTGCATCGTAAAAGTGTGATGCAACGCGCTGGAAAGATGCTTAGGAATTACAAGACAAATCTGAACAGAGAATACATAACACAGGGTGATAAGAAGAAGAAGTCAACCCTTGAACAATGGAACTTCTTGGACAAAGAAGATTGGGACAATTTTGTTGCTTCAAGAAAATCTGAAGAATTCAAGGTATTAGGCGTCACTCCCATTTTAATTAATATACATTGTATTCACCTATTCAAGATTAAGATTTAGTGCTACTAACGTAATTATAAATGTGCATACTAACTAGGCCCTCAGTGACGCACAAAAAGCAAGGCGTGCACTGAATGTACATGACCATACTATGGGTCCAAAAGGCTATGCAAGCGTTTGCCAAAGACTACAGGCGGAGTCTGCGGCTACTCAGGAGTCTACGACTACTCAGGAGTCTGCAGCCACACCCTTCCCTCGCCATGATATCTGGATAGCTGGCAGGAAAAACAAGAAGGGTGAAATAAAGAAGCCCGAAACTGCTGAGGCGGCTGCAAAAATGGTAAAATACAACTCTTAGAGCAATCATTTGAATATTGATTATTTGTGGTGTTAACTTACCAATTTTTGTTTATGGTGATTAGCGGGAGCTGCACGAGCAGAGAAAACAAGGCACGTTCATCCCTCAGGGCACAAGGGATGAATTGACAGTTGCTCTGGGTAACCCAGAGCATCCTGGACGTGTTAGAGGTGCCGGCGCTGGTGTGGGCATCAAAGCATTCTTTGGGCCATCCCAGCGCAAACCCAGAGCGGGACTTTCTCAAGAAGAGGTAACATATATATTCTATTTTTATAATGTTACTGCAAAAGGAAATTCATTAATAAAAAGCTAATATTTGTTTTATCCATGTATAGGAGAATAAGAGAGTCGAGGATATAGTTGCTAAGAAGCTCAACGATGTGGTTGCTGAGAAGGTCAAGGAAGAATTGCTGCGGTGGCAGACATCTCAGGCTTCCAATCAGCCTATGCCGACCCACTCTTCTCCTGGTGCACAGACTGCAAGTAATCCTGGAGACCCATCGCCTAACACGTCTGCTGTAAGTATTGTTTATGACATTGTAGCTAGTCTTTTCAAGATGATATGTTTTCAAGATGATATGTATATATGTATAACATTCTTTACGTAAATTTGTAGGCATTGAAGCCATGCCGCTTAAGAATGGAAAACTATGTTGTTGCAGAGGCGCAAGCTTACCAGTCCCTTCCTGGGGCAACGTTTCATGGGAGTCCAATGCCGCAGGGCTACATTCGTGTGAGCCCGATACATGTATTACCCGATTGGAGGGAAGTTGCGTTGCCATATGCCCACCCAGATATTGATACACTTGGTGACGCAGAAAGCGGGGTCATATTGTGGCCCAAAGCAGATGTCCTCTACACGACTGAAATTGTAAGATAAATTTACATTGATTTAGACTGTTAATGTGTATATATGATGTCAACTGATCTGAAATTATATATACAGGTTAAAAAGAAGACACCAGGAGCACCTAGGCCTCCACCTCCAATTCCCGCATTACCAACTTGGGTTCCAACTGACCTACAATACCCGTTAGGTCCTGCTTGTAGGGGAATGGCATGTTGGCTACGGGCACATAATATACTTTGCCCTATAATTGTTTCTTTAGATGCAGATTATGCAGGTCAATCATACGACAGCTCTTTATTTATACAAGATATTATTGAGCTGTTTATGTATGAATGGTTGAATACATCAATGATAGAGACATGGATAAGGTGAGATCTTGTTTATACATCCATATACCTTGTGTAAGATCCGGTGATCTAGTTTCTTATATATTAATGCATACGTCTATATGTTTTGCAGCTACTTAATCGAAGATCATTGCAAACAATTTGCATATGATCATGTGGGATTTTTGATTCCATCATTGATTAGTATGGTAGCTAAAGACCCTGATAGTGTTCAACAATACTGTATAGATGCTTTTACAATTTTTGGTCATCAAATGAAGACGATAATAATAGCTCCATTCAATGTCAAGTAAGTTTGCTTTATTTATAATTTGGACTTAAGAAAATTCCATTATTATTTTGCATTTTGAGTTATTAATTGTTAACTTTTTACCTCTAGTGGTAGACATTGGGAGTTAATAGTTATTGTCCCCGGGACGTTCACTGTTTATTATCTAGATCCCGCAGGAAGTACATTAAACACTAAAATTGGACACGTAATGAGAATGGCATTATTCTGGTGAGAAATATTTCATTTTTTATATCCGTTAACATCTTTTATTACATTACTATTTACTTATGCAACTTAGTGTGTTATATTAACATGTAGGGGTTTAGATGCATTCAAAAATGCTGGAGGAAAGGTCCCAAGGAAAAAGAACCAGCCATTGTCTTGGGAGAACGTAAAAGTAAGTTCCCGACTCCCCGACTCCAATGTATATATTATTGATGTGAATTGTGCTTAGTTGTATTAATTTGTATGTTTCAATTTATAGTGCGCTACACAAGACAATGGCTGGGCATGCGCATACTATGTGATGCGATTTATGCAGATGATTATCAAACATGCCGCATTGGACATCGATACCATACATGAGGTATTATATATAGTCTCATTAGTTAGTATGAAATATATCAATCTTATTTTTATATTATTACTTATATATATACATCATTCTCTTTGCAGGTGTTTAAAACTGACCACACTATAGGCAAACGCTTAAAAAATGTACATGCTCCATATACGAGGGAATCATTAAATGAAGTAAGAGAAGAATGGGCAATAGCTGTACAAACAGTGGCAACTGTAAGATATAATTGGGATGTTGATAGTGATGATGAATGATACTTTGTAAATGAATGTTTCTGAATGTTAAAACATGTATTTGAATGATTCTATATGTGTGAACGTGACAATTGAATTGATGTCTGAATGTATCTACTTGTGTGAATCTTTTTATGTTAATTTTGCAGGTTTGTGGCCTGTTTGTAGGCTGATATCAATGGATGTCGTAAACCTGCAGTTCAGAAAACTGAACTGCAGGTTCTCATCCTGCTGACCAGCCACAGCAGGCCTGCAAACAGATTTATAAAAAAAAAATAGATATAGGCGTCGGTTATTTACCGATAACCGTCAGCACAGACTTACAGCGTCGGTGTTTTATAAAACACCGACGCCAAAAGTGTTCGCGCTACAGGAAATGGGAGTCATCTAGGACACTTTTCTGCGTCGGTTGTTTAGTATATAACCGACGCAGAAAGCATCCTAGATGACGCCGTTTTCTGTGGCGGGAACCCTTTTGGCGTCGGTGTTTTGTAAAACACCGACGCCTTTATATTAAATAGGCGTCGGTTTTTTAACCGACGCTGAAGTGTCCACCCTTTTAGCGGCGACCACACCCTTCCCTCGCCATGATATCTGGATAGCTGGCAGGAAAAACAAGAAGGGTGAAATAAAGAAGCCCGAAACTACTGAGGCGGCTGCAAAAATGGTAAAATACAACTCTTAGAGCAATCATTTGAATATTGATTATTTGTGGTGTTAACTTACCAATTTTTGTTTATGGTGATTAGCGGGAGCTGCACGAGCAGAGAAAACAAGGCACGTTCATCCCTCAGGGCACAAGGGATGAATTGACAGTTGCTCTGGGTAACCCAGAGCATCCTGGACGTGTTAGAGGTGCCGGCGCTGGTGTGGGCATCAAAGCATTCTTTGGGCCATCCCAGCGCAAACCCAGAGCGGGACTTTCTCAAGAAGAGGTAACATATATATTCTATTTTTATAATGTTACTGCAAAAGGAAATTCATTAATAAAAAGCTAATATTTGTTTTATCCATGTATAGGAGAATAAGAGAGTCGAGGATATAGTTGCTAAGAAGCTCAACGATGTGGTTGCTGAGAAGGTCAAGGAAGAATTGCTGCGGTGGCAGACATCTCAGGCTTCCAATCAGCCTATGCCGACCCACTCTTCTCCTGGTGCACAGACTGCAAGTAATCCTGGAGACCCATCGCCTAACACGTCTGCTGTAAGTATTGTTTATGACATTGTAGCTAGTCTTTTCAAGATGATATGTTTTCAAGATGATATGTATATATGTATAACATTCTTTACGTAAATTTGTAGGCATTGAAGCCATGCCGCTTAAGAATGGAAAACTATGTTGTTGCAGAGGCGCAAGCTTACCAGTCCCTTCCTGGGGCAACGTTTCATGGGAGTCCAATGCCGCAGGGCTACATTCGTGTGAGCCCGATACATGTATTACCCGATTGGAGGGAAGTTGCGTTGCCATATGCCCACCCAGATATTGATACACTTGGTGACGCAGAAAGCGGGGTCATATTGTGGCCCAAAGCAGATGTCCTCTACACGACTGAAATTGTAAGATAAATTTACATTGATTTAGACTGTTAATGTGTATATATGATGTCAACTGATCTGAAATTATATATACAGGTTAAAAAGAAGACACCAGGAGCACCTAGGCCTCCACCTCCAATTCCCGCATTACCAACTTGGGTTCCAACTGACCTACAATACCCGTTAGGTCCTGCTTGTAGGGGAATGGCATGTTGGCTACGGGCACATAATATACTTTGCCCTATAATTGTTTCTTTAGATGCAGATTATGCAGGTCAATCATACGACAGCTCTTTATTTATACAAGATATTATTGAGCTGTTTATGTATGAATGGTTGAATACATCAATGATAGAGACATGGATAAGGTGAGATCTTGTTTATACATCCATATACCTTGTGTAAGATCCGGTGATCTAGTTTCTTATATATTAATGCATACGTCTATATGTTTTGCAGCTACTTAATCGAAGATCATTGCAAACAATTTGCATATGATCATGTGGGATTTTTGATTCCATCATTGATTAGTATGGTAGCTAAAGACCCTGATAGTGTTCAACAATACTGTATAGATGCTTTTACAATTTTTGGTCATCAAATGAAGACGATAATAATAGCTCCATTCAATGTCAAGTAAGTTTGCTTTATTTATAATTTGGACTTAAGAAAATTCCATTATTATTTTGCATTTTGAGTTATTAATTGTTAACTTTTTACCTCTAGTGGTAGACATTGGGAGTTACTAGTTATTGTCCCCGGGACGTTCACTGTTTATTATCTAGATCCCGCAGGAAGTACATTAAACACTAAAATTGGACACGTAATGAGAATGGCATTATTCTGGTGAGAAATATTTCATTTTTTATATCCGTTAACATCTTTTATTACATTACTATTTACTTATGCAACTTAGTGTGTTATATTAACATGTAGGGGTTTAGATGCATTCAAAAATGCTGGAGGAAAGGTCCCAAGGAAAAAGAACCAGCCATTGTCTTGGGAGAATGTAAAAGTAAGTTCCCGACTCCCCGACTCCAATGTATATATTATTGATGTGAATTGTGCTTAGTTGTATTAATTTGTATGTTTCAATTTATAGTGCGCTACACAAGACAATGGCTGGGCATGCGCATACTATGTGATGCGATTTATGCAGATGATTATCAAACATGCCGCATTGGACATCGATACCATACATGAGGTATTATATATAGTCTCATTAGTTAGTATGAAATATATCAATCTTATTTTTATATTATTACTTATATATATACATCATTCTCTTTGCAGGTGTTTAAAACTGACCACACTATAGGCAAACGCTTAAAAAATGTACATGCTCCATATACGAGGGAATCATTAAATGAAGTAAGAGAAGAATGGGCAATAGCTGTACAAACAGTGGCAACTGTAAGATATAATTGGGATGTTGATAGTGATGATGAATGATACTTTGTAAATGAATGTTTCTGAATGTTAAAACATGTATTTGAATGATTCTATATGTGTGAACGTGACAATTGAATTGATGTCTGAATGTATCTACTTGTGTGAATCTTTTTATGTTAATTTTGCAGGTTTGTGGCCTGTTTGTAGGCTGATATCAATGGATGTCGTAAACCTGCAGTTCAGAAAACTGAACTGCAGGTTCTCATCCTGCTGACCAGCCACAGCAGGCCTGCAAACAGATTTATAAAAAAAAAATAGATATAGGCGTCGGTTATTTACCGATAACCGTCAGCACAGACTTACAGCGTCGGTGTTTTATAAAACACCGACGCCAAAAGTGTTCGCGCTACAGGAAATGGGAGTCATCTAGGACACTTTTCTGCGTCGGTTGTTTAGTATATAACCGACGCAGAAAGCATCCTAGATGACGCCGTTTTCTGTGGCGGGAACCCTTTTGGCGTCGGTGTTTTGTAAAACACCGACGCCTTTATATTAAATAGGCGTCGGTTTTTTAACCGACGCTGAAGTGTCCACCCTTTTAGCGGCGACCACACCCTTCCCTCGCCATGATATCTGGATAGCTGGCAGGAAAAACAAGAAGGGTGAAATAAAGAAGCCCGAAACTGCTGAGGCGGCTGCAAAAATGGTAAAATACAACTCTTAGAGCAATCATTTGAATATTGATTATTTGTGGTGTTAACTTACCAATTTTTGTTTATGGTGATTAGCGGGAGCTGCACGAGCAGAGAAAACAAGGCACGTTCATCCCTCAGGGCACAAGGGATGAATTGACAGTTGCTCTGGGTAACCCAGAGCATCCTGGACGTGTTAGAGGTGCCGGCGCTGGTGTGGGCATCAAAGCATTCTTTGGGCCATCCCAGCGCAAACCCAGAGCGGGACTTTCTCAAGAAGAGGTAACATATATATTCTATTTTTATAATGTTACTGCAAAAGGAAATTCATTAATAAAAAGCTAATATTTGTTTTATCCATGTATAGGAGAATAAGAGAGTCGAGGATATAGTTGCTAAGAAGCTCAACGATGTGGTTGCTGAGAAGGTCAAGGAAGAATTGCTGCGGTGGCAGACATCTCAGGCTTCCAATCAGCCTATGCCGACCCACTCTTCTCCTGGTGCACAGACTGCAAGTAATCCTGGAGACCCATCGCCTAACACGTCTGCTGTAAGTATTGTTTATGACATTGTAGCTAGTCTTTTCAAGATGATATGTTTTCAAGATGATATGTATATATGTATAACATTCTTTACGTAAATTTGTAGGCATTGAAGCCATGCCGCTTAAGAATGGAAAACTATGTTGTTGCAGAGGCGCAAGCTTACCAGTCCCTTCCTGGGGCAACGTTTCATGGGAGTCCAATGCCGCAGGGCTACATTCGTGTGAGCCCGATACATGTATTACCCGATTGGAGGGAAGTTGCGTTGCCATATGCCCACCCAGATATTGATACACTTGGTGACGCAGAAAGCGGGGTCATATTGTGGCCCAAAGCAGATGTCCTCTACACGACTGAAATTGTAAGATAAATTTACATTGATTTAGACTGTTAATGTGTATATATGATGTCAACTGATCTGAAATTATATATACAGGTTAAAAAGAAGACACCAGGAGCACCTAGGCCTCCACCTCCAATTCCCGCATTACCAACTTGGGTTCCAACTGACCTACAATACCCGTTAGGTCCTGCTTGTAGGGGAATGGCATGTTGGCTACGGGCACATAATATACTTTGCCCTATAATTGTTTCTTTAGATGCAGATTATGCAGGTCAATCATACGACAGCTCTTTATTTATACAAGATATTATTGAGCTGTTTATGTATGAATGGTTGAATACATCAATGATAGAGACATGGATAAGGTGAGATCTTGTTTATACATCCATATACCTTGTGTAAGATCCGGTGATCTAGTTTCTTATATATTAATGCATACGTCTATATGTTTTGCAGCTACTTAATCGAAGATCATTGCAAACAATTTGCATATGATCATGTGGGATTTTTGATTCCATCATTGATTAGTATGGTAGCTAAAGACCCTGATAGTGTTCAACAATACTGTATAGATGCTTTTACAATTTTTGGTCATCAAATGAAGACGATAATAATAGCTCCATTCAATGTCAAGTAAGTTTGCTTTATTTATAATTTGGACTTAAGAAAATTCCATTATTATTTTGCATTTTGAGTTATTAATTGTTAACTTTTTACCTCTAGTGGTAGACATTGGGAGTTAATAGTTATTGTCCCCGGGACGTTCACTGTTTATTATCTAGATCCCGCAGGAAGTACATTAAACACTAAAATTGGACACGTAATGAGAATGGCATTATTCTGGTGAGAAATATTTCATTTTTTATATCCGTTAACATCTTTTATTACATTACTATTTACTTATGCAACTTAGTGTGTTATATTAACATGTAGGGGTTTAGATGCATTCAAAAATGCTGGAGGAAAGGTCCCAAGGAAAAAGAACCAGCCATTGTCTTGGGAGAACGTAAAAGTAAGTTCCCGACTCCCCGACTCCAATGTATATATTATTGATGTGAATTGTGCTTAGTTGTATTAATTTGTATGTTTCAATTTATAGTGCGCTACACAAGACAATGGCTGGGCATGCGCATACTATGTGATGCGATTTATGCAGATGATTATCAAACATGCCGCATTGGACATCGATACCATACATGAGGTATTATATATAGTCTCATTAGTTAGTATGAAATATATCAATCTTATTTTTATATTATTACTTATATATATACATCATTCTCTTTGCAGGTGTTTAAAACTGACCACACTATAGGCAAACGCTTAAAAAATGTACATGCTCCATATACGAGGGAATCATTAAATGAAGTAAGAGAAGAATGGGCAATAGCTGTACAAACAGTGGCAACTGTAAGATATAATTGGGATGTTGATAGTGATGATGAATGATACTTTGTAAATGAATGTTTCTGAATGTTAAAACATGTATTTGAATGATTCTATATGTGTGAACGTGACAATTGAATTGATGTCTGAATGTATCTACTTGTGTGAATCTTTTTATGTTAATTTTGCAGGTTTGTGGCCTGTTTGTAGGCTGATATCAATGGATGTCGTAAACCTGCAGTTCAGAAAACTGAACTGCAGGTTCTCATCCTGCTGACCAGCCACAGCAGGCCTGCAAACAGATTTATAAAAAAAAAATAGATATAGGCGTCGGTTATTTACCGATAACCGTCAGCACAGACTTACAGCGTCGGTGTTTTATAAAACACCGACGCCAAAAGTGTTCGCGCTACAGGAAATGGGAGTCATCTAGGACACTTTTCTGCGTCGGTTGTTTAGTATATAACCGACGCAGAAAGCATCCTAGATGACGCCGTTTTCTGTGGCGGGAACCCTTTTGGCGTCGGTGTTTTGTAAAACACCGACGCCTTTATATTAAATAGGCGTCGGTTTTTTAACCGACGCTGAAGTGTCCACCCTTTTAGCGGCGACCACACCCTTCCCTCGCCATGATATCTGGATAGCTGGCAGGAAAAACAAGAAGGGTGAAATAAAGAAGCCCGAAACTGCTGAGGCGGCTGCAAAAATGGTAAAATACAACTCTTAGAGCAATCATTTGAATATTGATTATTTGTGGTGTTAACTTACCAATTTTTGTTTATGGTGATTAGCGGGAGCTGCACGAGCAGAGAAAACAAGGCACGTTCATCCCTCAGGGCACAAGGGATGAATTGACAGTTGCTCTGGGTAACCCAGAGCATCCTGGACGTGTTAGAGGTGCCGGCGCTGGTGTGGGCATCAAAGCATTCTTTGGGCCATCCCAGCGCAAACCCAGAGCGGGACTTTCTCAAGAAGAGGTAACATATATATTCTATTTTTATAATGTTACTGCAAAAGGAAATTCATTAATAAAAAGCTAATATTTGTTTTATCCATGTATAGGAGAATAAGAGAGTCGAGGATATAGTTGCTAAGAAGCTCAACGATGTGGTTGCTGAGAAGGTCAAGGAAGAATTGCTGCGGTGGCAGACATCTCAGGCTTCCAATCAGCCTATGCCGACCCACTCTTCTCCTGGTGCACAGACTGCAAGTAATCCTGGAGACCCATCGCCTAACACGTCTGCTGTAAGTATTGTTTATGACATTGTAGCTAGTCTTTTCAAGATGATATGTTTTCAAGATGATATGTATATATGTATAACATTCTTTACGTAAATTTGTAGGCATTGAAGCCATGCCGCTTAAGAATGGAAAACTATGTTGTTGCAGAGGCGCAAGCTTACCAGTCCCTTCCTGGGGCAACGTTTCATGGGAGTCCAATGCCGCAGGGCTACATTCGTGTGAGCCCGATACATGTATTACCCGATTGGAGGGAAGTTGCGTTGCCATATGCCCACCCAGATATTGATACACTTGGTGACGCAGAAAGCGGGGTCATATTGTGGCCCAAAGCAGATGTCCTCTACACGACTGAAATTGTAAGATAAATTTACATTGATTTAGACTGTTAATGTGTATATATGATGTCAACTGATCTGAAATTATATATACAGGTTAAAAAGAAGACACCAGGAGCACCTAGGCCTCCACCTCCAATTCCCGCATTACCAACTTGGGTTCCAACTGACCTACAATACCCGTTAGGTCCTGCTTGTAGGGGAATGGCATGTTGGCTACGGGCACATAATATACTTTGCCCTATAATTGTTTCTTTAGATGCAGATTATGCAGGTCAATCATACGACAGCTCTTTATTTATACAAGATATTATTGAGCTGTTTATGTATGAATGGTTGAATACATCAATGATAGAGACATGGATAAGGTGAGATCTTGTTTATACATCCATATACCTTGTGTAAGATCCGGTGATCTAGTTTCTTATATATTAATGCATACGTCTATATGTTTTGCAGCTACTTAATCGAAGATCATTGCAAACAATTTGCATATGATCATGTGGGATTTTTGATTCCATCATTGATTAGTATGGTAGCTAAAGACCCTGATAGTGTTCAACAATACTGTATAGATGCTTTTACAATTTTTGGTCATCAAATGAAGACGATAATAATAGCTCCATTCAATGTCAAGTAAGTTTGCTTTATTTATAATTTGGACTTAAGAAAATTCCATTATTATTTTGCATTTTGAGTTATTAATTGTTAACTTTTTACCTCTAGTGGTAGACATTGGGAGTTACTAGTTATTGTCCCCGGGACGTTCACTGTTTATTATCTAGATCCCGCAGGAAGTACATTAAACACTAAAATTGGACACGTAATGAGAATGGCATTATTCTGGTGAGAAATATTTCATTTTTTATATCCGTTAACATCTTTTATTACATTACTATTTACTTATGCAACTTAGTGTGTTATATTAACATGTAGGGGTTTAGATGCATTCAAAAATGCTGGAGGAAAGGTCCCAAGGAAAAAGAACCAGCCATTGTCTTGGGAGAACGTAAAAGTAAGTTCCCGACTCCCCGACTCCAATGTATATATTATTGATGTGAATTGTGCTTAGTTGTATTAATTTGTATGTTTCAATTTATAGTGCGCTACACAAGACAATGGCTGGGCATGCGCATACTATGTGATGCGATTTATGCAGATGATTATCAAACATGCCGCATTGGACATCGATACCATACATGAGGTATTATATATAGTCTCATTAGTTAGTATGAAATATATCAATCTTATTTTTATATTATTACTTATATATATACATCATTCTCTTTGCAGGTGTTTAAAACTGACCACACTATAGGCAAACGCTTAAAAAATGTACATGCTCCATATACGAGGGAATCATTAAATGAAGTAAGAGAAGAATGGGCAATAGCTGTACAAACAGTGACAACTGTAAGATATAATTGGGATGTTGATAGTGATGATGAATGATACTTTGTAAATGAATGTTTCTGAATGTTAAAACATGTATTTGAATGATTCTATATGTGTGAACGTGACAATTGAATTGATGTCTGAATGTATCTACTTGTGTGAATCTTTTTATGTTAATTTTGCAGGTTTGTGGCCTGTTTGTAGGCTGATATCAATGGATGTCGTAAACCTGCAGTTCAGAAAACTGAACTGCAGGTTCTCATCCTGCTGACCAGCCACAGCAGGCCTGCAAACAGATTTATAAAAAAAAAAATAGATATAGGCGTCGGTTATTTACCGATAACCGTCAGCACAGACTTACAGCGTCGGTGTTTTATAAAACACCGACGCCAAAAGTGTTCGCGCTACAGGAAATGGGAGTCATCTAGGACACTTTTCTGCGTCGGTTGTTTAGTATATAACCGACGCAGAAAGCGTCCTAGATGACGCCGTTTTCTGTGGCGGGAACCCTTTTGGCGTCGGTGTTTTGTAAAACACTGACGCCTTTATATTAAATAGGCGTCGGTTTTTTAACCGACGCTGAAGTGTCCACCCTTTTAGCGGCGACCACACCCTTCCCTCGCCATGATATCTGGATAGCTGGCAGGAAAAACAAGAAGGGTGAAATAAAGAAGCCCAAAACTGCTGAGGCGGCTGCAAAAATGGTAAAATACAACTCTTAGAGCAATCATTTGAATATTGATTATTTGTGGTGTTAACTTACCAATTTTTGTTTATGGTGATTAGCGGGAGCTGCACGAGCAGAGAAAACAAGGCACGTTCATCCCTCAGGGCACAAGGGATGAATTGACAGTTGCTCTGGGTAACCCAGAGCATCCTGGACGTGTTAGAGGTGCCGGCGCTGGTGTGGGCATCAAAGCATTCTTTGGGCCATCCCAGCGCAAACCCAGAGCGGGACTTTCTCAAGAAGAGGTAACATATATATTCTATTTTTATAATGTTACTGCAAAAGGAAATTCATTAATAAAAAGCTAATATTTGTTTTATCCATGTATAGGAGAATAAGAGAGTCGAGGATATAGTTGCTAAGAAGCTCAACGATGTGGTTGCTGAGAAGGTCAAGGAAGAATTGCTGCGGTGGCAGACATCTCAGGCTTCCAATCAGCCTATGCCGACCCACTCTTCTCCTGGTGCACAGACTGCAAGTAATCCTGGAGACCCATCGCCTAACACGTCTGCTGTAAGTATTGTTTATGACATTGTAGCTAGTCTTTTCAAGATGATATGTTTTCAAGATGATATGTATATATGTATAACATTCTTTACGTAAATTTGTAGGCATTGAAGCCATGCCGCTTAAGAATGGAAAACTATGTTGTTGCAGAGGCGCAAGCTTACCAGTCCCTTCCTGGGGCAACGTTTCATGGGAGTCCAATGCCGCAGGGCTACATTCGTGTGAGCCCGATACATGTATTACCCGATTGGAGGGAAGTTGCGTTGCCATATGCCCACCCAGATATTGATACACTTGGTGACGCAGAAAGCGGGGTCATATTGTGGCCCAAAGCAGATGTCCTCTACACGACTGAAATTGTAAGATAACTTTACATTGATTTAGACTGTTAATGTGTATATATGATGTCAACTGATCTGAAATTATATATACAGGTTAAAAAGAAGACACCAGGAGCACCTAGGCCTCCACCTCCAATTCCCGCATTACCAACTTGGGTTCCAACTGACCTACAATACCCGTTAGGTCCTGCTTGTAGGGGAATGGCATGTTGGCTACGGGCACATAATATACTTTGCCCTATAATTGTTTCTTTAGATGCAGATTATGCAGGTCAATCATACGACAGCTCTTTATTTATACAAGATATTATTGAGCTGTTTATGTATGAATGGTTGAATACATCAATGATAGAGACATGGATAAGGTGAGATCTTGTTTATACATCCATATACCTTGTGTAAGATCCGGTGATCTAGTTTCTTATATATTAATGCATACGTCTATATGTTTTGCAGCTACTTAATCGAAGATCATTGCAAACAATTTGCATATGATCATGTGGGATTTTTGATTCCATCATTGATTAGTATGGTAGCTAAAGACCCTGATAGTGTTCAACAATACTGTATAGATGCTTTTACAATTTTTGGTCATCAAATGAAGACGATAATAATAGCTCCATTCAATGTCAAGTAAGTTTGCTTTATTTATAATTTGGACTTAAGAAAATTCCATTATTATTTTGCATTTTGAGTTATTAATTGTTAACTTTTTACCTCTAGTGGTAGACATTGGGAGTTACTAGTTATTGTCCCCGGGACGTTCACTGTTTATTATCTAGATCCCGCAGGAAGTACATTAAACACTAAAATTGGACACGTAATGAGAATGGCATTATTCTGGTGAGAAATATTTCATTTTTTATATCCGTTAACATCTTTTATTACATTACTATTTACTTATGCAACTTAGTGTGTTATATTAACATGTAGGGGTTTAGATGCATTCAAAAATGCTGGAGGAAAGGTCCCAAGGAAAAAGAACCAGCCATTGTCTTGGGAGAACGTAAAAGTAAGTTCCCGACTCCCCGACTCCAATGTATATATTATTGATGTGAATTGTGCTTAGTTGTATTAATTTGTATGTTTCAATTTATAGTGCGCTACACAAGACAATGGCTGGGCATGCACATACTATGTGATGCGATTTATGCAGATGATTATCAAACATGCCGCATTGGACATCGATACCATACATGAGGTATTATATATAGTCTCATTAGTTAGTATGAAATATATCAATCTTATTTTTATATTATTACTTATATATATACATCATTCTCTTTGCAGGTGTTTAAAACTGACCACACTATAGGCAAACGCTTAAAAAATGTACATGCTCCATATACGAGGGAATCATTAAATGAAGTAAGAGAAGAATGGGCAATAGCTGTACAAACAGTGGCAACTGTAAGATATAATTGGGATGTTGATAGTGATGATGAATGATACTTTGTAAATGAATGTTTCTGAATGTTAAAACATGTATTTGAATGATTCTATATGTGTGAACGTGACAATTGAATTGATGTCTGAATGTATCTACTTGTGTGAATCTTTTTATGTTAATTTTGCAGGTTTGTGGCCTGTTTGTAGGCTGATATCAATGGATGTCGTAAACCTGCAGTTCAGAAAACTGAACTGCAGGTTCTCATCCTGCTGACCAGCCACAGCAGGCCTGCAAACAGATTTATAAAAAAAAAAATAGATATAGGCGTCGGTTATTTACCGATAACCGTCAGCACAGACTTACAGCGTCGGTGTTTTATAAAACACCGACGCCAAAAGTGTTCGCGCTACAGGAAATGGGAGTCATCTAGGACACTTTTCTGCGTCGGTTGTTTAGTATATAACCGACGCAGAAAGCGTCCTAGATGACGCCGTTTTCTGTGGCGGGAACCCTTTTGGCGTCGGTGTTTTGTAAAACACCGACGCCTTTATATTAAATAGGCGTCGGTTTTTTAACCGACGCTGAAGTGTCCACCCTTTTAGCGGCGACCACACCCTTCCCTCGCCATGATATCTGGATAGCTGGCAGGAAAAACAAGAAGGGTGAAATAAAGAAGCCCGAAACTGCTGAGGCGGCTGCAAAAATGGTAAAATACAACTCTTAGAGCAATCATTTGAATATTGATTATTTGTGGTGTTAACTTACCAATTTTTGTTTATGGTGATTAGCGGGAGCTGCACGAGCAGAGAAAACAAGGCACGTTCATCCCTCAGGGCACAAGGGATGAATTGACAGTTGCTCTGGGTAACCCAGAGCATCCTGGACGTGTTAGAGGTGCCGGCGCTGGTGTGGGCATCAAAGCATTCTTTGGGCCATCCCAGCGCAAACCCAGAGCGGGACTTTCTCAAGAAGAGGTAACATATATATTCTATTTTTATAATGTTACTGCAAAAGGAAATTCATTAATAAAAAGCTAATATTTGTTTTATCCATGTATAGGAGAATAAGAGAGTCGAGGATATAGTTGCTAAGAAGCTCAACGATGTGGTTGCTGAGAAGGTCAAGGAAGAATTGCTGCGGTGGCAGACATCTCAGGCTTCCAATCAGCCTATGCCGACCCACTCTTCTCCTGGTGCACAGACTGCAAGTAATCCTGGAGACCCATCGCCTAACACGTCTGCTGTAAGTATTGTTTATGACATTGTAGCTAGTCTTTTCAAGATGATATGTTTTCAAGATGATATGTATATATGTATAACATTCTTTACGTAAATTTGTAGGCATTGAAGCCATGCCGCTTAAGAATGGAAAACTATGTTGTTGCAGAGGCGCAAGCTTACTAGTCCCTTCCTGGGGCAACGTTTCATGGGAGTCCAATGCCGCAGGGCTACATTCGTGTGAGCCCGATACATGTATTACCCGATTGGAGGGAAGTTGCGTTGCCATATGCCCACCCAGATATTGATACACTTGGTGACGCAGAAAGCGGGGTCATATTGTGGCCCAAAGCAGATGTCCTCTACACGACTGAAATTGTAAGATAACTTTACATTGATTTAGACTGTTAATGTGTATATATGATGTCAACTGATCTGAAATTATATATACAGGTTAAAAAGAAGACACCAGGAGCACCTAGGCCTCCACCTCCAATTCCCGCATTACCAACTTGGGTTCCAACTGACCTACAATACCCGTTAGGTCCTGCTTGTAGGGGAATGGCATGTTGGCTACGGGCACATAATATACTTTGCCCTATAATTGTTTCTTTAGATGCAGATTATGCAGGTCAATCATACGACAACTCTTTATTTATACAAGATATTATTGAGCTGTTTATGTATGAATGGTTGAATACATCAATGATAGAGACATGGATAAGGTGAGATCTTGTTTATACATCCATATACCTTGTGTAAGATCCGGTGATCTAGTTTCTTATATATTAATGCATACGTCTATATGTTTTGCAGCTACTTAATCGAAGATCATTGCAAACAATTTGCATATGATCATGTGGTATTTTTGATCCCATCATTGATTAGTATGGTAGCTAAAGACCCTGATAGTGTTCAACAATACTGTATAGATGCTTTTACAATTTTTGGTCATCAAATGAAGACGATAATAATAGCTCCATTCAATGTCAAGTAAGTTTGCTTTATTTATAATTTGGACTTAAGAAAATTCCATTATTATTTTGCATTTTGAGTTATTAATTGTTAACTTTTTACCTCTAGTGGTAGACATTGGGAGTTACTAGTTATTGTCCCCGGGACGTTCACTGTTTATTATCTAGATCCCGCAGGAAGTACATTAAACACTAAAATTGGACACGTAATGAGAATGGCATTATTCTGGTGAGAAATATTTCATTTTTTATATCCGTTAACATCTTTTATTACATTACTATTTACTTATGCAACTTAGTGTGTTATATTAACATGTAGGGGTTTAGATGCATTCAAAAATGCTGGAGGAAAGGTCCCAAGGAAAAAGAACCAGCCATTGTCTTGGGAGAACGTAAAAGTAAGTTCCCGACTCCCCGACTCCAATGTATATATTATTGATGTGAATTGTGCTTAGTTGTATTAATTTGTATGTTTCAATTTATAGTGCGCTACACAAGACAATGGCTGGGCATGCGCATACTATGTGATGCGATTTATGCAGATGATTATCAAACATGCCGCATTGGACATCGATACCATACATGAGGTATTATATATAGTCTCATTAGTTAGTATGAAATATATCAATCTTATTTTTATATTATTACTTATATATATACATCATTCTCTTTGCAGGTGTTTAAAACTGACCACACTATAGGCAAACGCTTAAAAAATGTACATGCTCCATATACGAGGGAATCATTAAATGAAGTAAGAGAAGAATGGGCAATAGCTGTACAAACAGTGGCAACTGTAAGATATAATTGGGATGTTGATAGTGATGATGAATGATACTTTGTAAATGAATGTTTCTGAATGTTAAAACATGTATTTGAATGATTCTATATGTGTGAACGTGACAATTGAATTGATGTCTGAATGTATCTACTTGTGTGAATCTTTTTATGTTAATTTTGCAGGTTTGTGGCCTGTTTGTAGGCTGATATCAATGGATGTCGTAAACCTACAGTTCAAAAAACTGAACTGCAGGTTCTCATCCTGCTGACCAGCCACAGCAGGCCTGCAAACAGATTTATAAAAAAAAAATAGATATAGGCGTCGGTTATTTACCGATAACCGTCAGCACAGACTTACAGCGTCGGTGTTTTATAAAACACCGACGCCAAAAGTGTTCGCGCTACAGGAAATGGGAGTCATCTAGGACACTTTTCTGCGTCGGTTGTTTAGTATATAACCGACGCAGAAAGCGTCCTAGATGACGCAGTTTTCTGTGGCGGGAACCCTTTTGGCGTCGGTGTTTTGTAAAACACCGACGCCTTTATATTAAATAGGCGTCGGTTTTTTAACCGACGCTGAAGTGTCCACCCTTTTAGCGGCGCCCACATAGGCGTCGTTCAGAAACCGATGCCAAAGGGGGTTAAACAACCGACACTAAAAGGCACTTCTGTAGTAGTGTCAGGCTCACTAGACGACCATCTGGGTGAGCAATACGGGCATCTCGCATGGGTGAGATGGCTTGATTGGGTTGAATGAATGTTCTGGATGTTTCCAGAACTTTTCGGTTGCACATTACTTCTGGTGTAAGGGAATAATATGTAATATTAATTGGAATCAAAATTGCCAATTTTTTGTGCGATCAGGAAACTACCAAATGACCATTTGGAAGTGCTAGACAACTGTCTCATGTGACCAAAGGACCATATGGGTCACTATATGACCATCTCATGGATCACACCTTGTGAAAATTCAAGATCTTCTAGTCCCTTCCACTGCAGGACAATCCCGTACAGACTGGGAACCCTGGCCCTTAGCCCGCCTATAAATAGAGGGGTACTCGGAGCTTCCCAGAGCATAACAAGATCAATTGAGAATCAGTTGCTTTGAAAATTTTTGTCCTCTCTGGTTGTGGTAACCTAGATATCCCAAGCAAGTCCTACCCGACAAGGGAGGGATAGCGACATGAGAGAACAAGTGAGAATTGTTGTTATGGGAGAGCAAGTTGGTAACTAGTACACCTACTGGAGGGACAACTCCTTCCTATCTGTTCTAGTTGAATGAAGGAGTTCTAGTTGGTTCGTGTGGACTAATCTACATGCATGAGTCCTTTGTCTGCTGCTAGGAGAGTAAAGTCAGTCTACAGTCCGCGGTGAGACCACATGAGTCGCTACAAATGTTGTTTTGCTAGTTGTTCATGGTCAACACCAGGAGTTGCACAACCACTGTCCAAGAGCAACTAGTTGACACTTGCATTGAAGTGAGTTGTTGTCACTAGACTTTCTCCAGGACTAGGTATAACTCGTTAAACCATCCTTCCTATTTCATAGTAGTTGACTTGATCTTGCTGGTATGGGAATACAGATTAATAAAATTTTTGTTTCCGCTGCTATACACTATGCCCTTATTTCCCAACATGGGTAATGGGGTAACTTGGCCCTTGAGAAAACCCAGGCATGCCATGCTTGGATAATGAATTATCTAGGTGACGTGGAATGCTCGGATTGGCCCTTATTGATTTAGTTTGTAAATGATGTAGAAATTATATGCTAACTCATATTACAATAAAACTATATATGAAATTGATCAAGAAAATGTGTAGATCATGAATAAAGTAGTTTTAGAGTCTTATTCTACTTCCACTTCTAAAAGTATATTTAATGCTTGATTATAAGATAATTAACATGTATAAACCCTAGATTGAGAGATTAACATGTTGAATATAAGGAATACATTTATTTTGTGATAATACCTGCTACTTTTGAATAAAAATGATATCATAAGATCTTAGTAAAGATTTGGGTGTTGATAATGATCTATTAGATGTGCTAAGCCATAAACAAGGAGATTAGGTTTAGAAGATAATGTGCTTTGTAATTGTGACATTAATCAACATGATCTAATCTAATTACTGATAATGAATTAAAATGCTTAATCTGATGATTAGGGATCATATTTGTTAAGGTGCCAGTCTTTGATGTCTGGCGTCGCCTAGGCGGATTTAAGAAAATTGAAGTTTTAAACAATTTTACTAATGCGTATGCACGTGTAATGATTTTTATCATACCCTACTTCATATATATGTTAATGTTACCTATATCTAAAACATGTTATGACCTTTATATCATTTCCCCCTTCATAAACATGTTACATTTCAAAAATATAAATGGAGATCAATCCATAAAGTTGTGATGAATCCACTGATATACATGCCTTATGGGATGACATAACATTTTATCATTTTGTGTAAAGATATATACATATTAAACACAACTAAACCTAGATATATACAATTTTATCGTTGCATACATATTTATATACAAAACATTCAAAGTTATACTTGGATGTGTATTCATAACTATGGTAATATGGGTATTTGAGGTTCCACTACTATACAAGACAAACTATTATATAAGTTTTGTAATCCACGAAACATTAGTTTTAGACTTGAGTAAGGGATTAAGGAGAGCAGTGCTTTAAATAACAACAATAGACAATTTTGTTTCAATAGATAATTTTAATTAATGTAGGGTTATTTTCATCTTATATACATAGCAATTGCTGATAATATGGCTGCTTGAAGTTCCTAAAATAATCAAGAAGGGATTTCGTATACGTAGCAATGTATTTATATTGTAATTGGTGGCTAGCTACTCAGAGGAAGAAAGTACCTCAACATCAAGATCATATTCAAGAAACTATCAAGGAAATAGTAATATAAATTTCAACTGTATTATCCAGAAAATAATGATATTGTAGAACAAAGCATAGATATATATACTTCATTTGTATATTAAAACATATTTATAGCAAATAAATACCTATATATAGGGTTAAGGGTTCATAAAAATACTTAAGAGACATTTAGTCAAGGCGTAGGTCAAGGCACACTCCCTTGGGACACCTTGTCGCCTATAGTGATCACCTTGACAAGTATGTCAGGGTTACATCTATTGTATTATTAAGGATTCCTAATCATTATGTCCATGAATATGGGAATTAGGGTTTTGAGACATAACCCTAATGTATACCATAAACCAAGAAGAACCTAAACCATAGACCATGACCTAAGTTAGGTTAATCTGAATAATGTGAATACATGGTGACATATAGGTAGTATACATACATGTAGATAATGTTGATTTAATGATTGATTGCATATATATGTTGATTGGATTGATTAAACATACTTGAAGTATACTGCATGGTTCTACATAAGGTACGCAGTAAACACTTATAAATACACAAATTATCCAATTCCAAAGTTTATTAAGGTTTCTCAAAGTTGGATGAAAATAACTTGTTGGATGTTTACTTATTTCGTGCAAACTATAAATCCCATATGAGTATCACATAAAGTAAACTCTATTAATATGAACCCAAGGCTTAACCTACCAAGGGGTTCTTCACCTAAGTCCAATGATGCATAGAAAAAGGTGAATACACCCAAGGTGGCTTGCAAACATGGGATAGAGCATCTTAATGAAAATACTAGTCTATATGTCCATCTATTTGAAGGTTGAGAATATATGCTGTTATCTTATATTTGCAATTTTGTATGCACCCCACGTACATAACATAGCAATATATTGATCCATTTTTTGTTAGTGTTTTAGGTTAAGTTGCATCTATTAATTGAATACATGAAGAATCAAGAATTCTTGAAAGATATTAAAGATAAGCCAAGGTGGATTAGCTAGATAGTATTTCTTTTAAATATGTATTAGTTAGTTTCTTCTAAGGAATTCATGTAACTCCTTGGAGGAGTAGCATTATACATTATGTAAACAATTCAAATTTATTAATGGAAATTATTTACTACTATTTATTATTTATTAAATCTGATCTTAGAAATTTTGGTAATGATCCTTGACTTTAAGGTCCTCTCTTAACCGAGGGACACTCAAAGTTGGGGGTCGCTACATTTTCATACACACATAGTGGATCTTGTGGACATCTGTAATGCCTTCAATAGGGTTGATAGGCTCAACATTTTTCATGAAGTTTGTATTTACTTCCTGATGGCACGTTGGGTTGAATTCTTCTATTCTTTTCCCATTCATCTTACATGGATCATGGTGAGTCTATTTTGTCTTCCGCTAAGGTCCAACAAGATGACCCACTTGGGCCACTTCTTTTCTCACTGGTTCTTCACCCCTTGATTTTACAATTAAAGGATGTATGCCACATTGACATTTTATCTTTCTACCTAGATGATGGCACTCTCATAGGTACATTGTTGAAGTACCTAGACCTTATCTCTCTTGAAAGAATTGGGCCCAAATATTGGATTTCATCTTAATATAAGTAAAATAAAAATATCTTCCCCTTCTTGCCCTAAAAGAGCTCCAAATCTGTGACTTATTTCCTTGTTACATTTCTCACTCTAAGTGGGGTGTGAAGCCTCTAGTGGTCCACTTTCAATTAATCTTAATTTTTGTTTAGATATATTAAATGATCACGTGGACAAATGTCTAACTATGATGAACCTTTTTGTTTTACTTAATGATCTATAATGTAAACTTCTCCTCCTTAGGTCATGTATCAGAATGCCAAAGTTGCTTTTTTCTCTCCAAACATCACCACCTGCTTTTGTTTCTTCAACTTGGGAAGACTTTGATTGTGGACTCTCTCATTGCTTCCTGCTACCATACATTGCATCATTACACAAAGAGAAGATGTAACAACCCTAGATTTCACCCTCTAGGGGTCGAACTCCCATACCATTATCCTGGTATATTCAATGTACTTTTGAGTATAGAAGCAATAATATTTTTCACACACCACAAACAATCTTGATACAAATACTGGAACAATAATCTTATGCACAATTATACATTTATTAAATAACATTTACAACAATTTACTGTTATAATTATGACAATTACAACAAAAATGCACACACCTTCAATAGGTATAACCTAAAAAAATGCTCACATCTTCATCACCTCACTACTATGCTTTGAACCCAAAGCATATGTGAATTAAGAGGATGAACACGCAAGGTGTTGGTACATGGGTAAAAACATACATATATTTAAGGTTTTGTAGATAAAAAATTTGTAGAAAGAAATAAATATGATCACAGGACAAAGTTATTTAATAAGAGAAATATGCCATTTTCATTCATTTTTTGTAGATGAGATGCATTGCTAAGGTGAACTAGTATTGAAGCTTAATTATTGTGCCAAACCTCATGTATCAAGTACTCTAGGGACTTTACCCATGTACCTCTTACTCTAGGGAACTCCCCATACACCTTTTATTCTAGGGAGGTATACTAGTCAACATTAGTCCATCCATTATAAGGGGGACAATTAGCACCCCTCAATAACTATAAAACTCTACACATACTTTATGTTTTCAAGTGACAAAACATTCAACACTACATAGTAACACTACATGCCAATATTGGAAAGTAGAAGAACATACACATTTTATCATGATCCAACCAATAAATCCATGTCATATTATTCAAAAAAATTCACATACTTGATTCAAATCTCTATCATAACTTCCTCAAGTCAACTATACTGTGATAAACTCCTAGAAAAGTTAAAGTAATCACACGACACATCATAAAAATTACTATCTTGATTAAGCCTAGTTAGGCTTCTAATGTGATTAGGTCAAACGTAACTCATCACATGTTCATGGTCACACATTACTGATCAAAGGGTCCATATTCACATAAGATATGTTTATGGTCAAACATATTATATTATTAATTTTCTAGGGTCATTATATCATTAAGGTTACAACAATCTACTACATATACACATCTGTATGCCGTTATCATAAATCTCACATATCTTACCATCAACTTAAGATCCAAGATCATGGTAATGTTAGGAACATCATAACAATGACAACTTTTATGAATATCAAGTGTTCCTATATTTAGATATCATCTAAATCAACATATCCTTCATTAGGAAATAACACCAGTTTTATATCTCTAAGTCCCAAATCTAACATCATCACAATAAAGTACTCCTCAATATGTTTTTGATGGTAACTTATTTATCTAAAACAAATAAGTTGAGATCAAGATATACCTTTTTCTAGAGACATGTGACATTGATCTATGATATGGCACTCCATATCACCCCATGTGGTGTTCTAGACACTTAACCATAGACCGTCTACTGCTGGGTCTAAGCTGGTTTGCTTGATGGCTGTCTAGCTGACCTAAACCAAACCCCCTTCATCGGTCTCCTTCCTCTATGTTTATACTCACTTTTTAGTGTCCCCCAATTAAGGAAGGACCTTAAAGTTGAGAGCCATTATTGAAAATTCCTAAGATCCAGATTTGAACAAATTATAAATAATAGAAAATATTTCCATTATTTCAGAAATATTTTTTTACAAATTATACAATGATGCTCCTTCAAGGAACTACATGAATTTCCAACATGGAACTAATACTTATGAGAAGAAGTATCTAACCAATCCTCTGTTACAGAGGTTTAATTCCTTTGATGGATTTCATATGATTCATCATGTCTTAATATCTTCATATATTGCATGTACCTATAATGGCATTAAACAAAACGAGGATCAATATATTGCTATACTGTAAACTTGGGGTTCATGCAAGAGTGTCCAGATAATATAACAACATATAATCAATTAATTACATGTAAAGACGAATTGGGATTTTCTATCTTGAGTGTGATCACTGTCCAATTTGTGCTCATGGGCATCACCCCTTGATACATGTCATCCTAGGGTTCATAATATGACATCTTACTTCATGTAATACTCATAATGGCATTATAATTGATCAGGATATAAATAAACATCCAGAAGCTTCTTTTAACAATCCTCGAGGAATCCTCGACAAACATCAGGAATCAATATTGTGAGTAGTCATAATCGTAACCACGTACCCCAATGTAGAACCATGCAGATCATGCAATCATACTTCAAGTAGTTTAAGCATATTTTCCAATAAAGCAAGCAAAGAGGAATCCAAGCAATTCAAAATTTAATCTTCATGTATGTAATTCCTAAAGTGTCATCATCACATTATTCATATTAAACATACTTGGGTCTTAATCTAGGTTTTAGGGTCGTCTCGAGTTTGAAAAAGGAATAAGGTACAAACCCTAATTCCATCACATATTAATAATCAGGAAAAACCCTGATTATTAGATCCATCATATCCTTTCATTATGATCTCTTAGATCAAATTAAGTTCATTAAGATTATCTCAGATTATGATCTTGATTTCAAAACCCTAATTCTACACAAGTATAGTTATCCACTTTAGAAACCCTAAAGATTCATCATTATTATCATGATCATCTTGGATTATCTTTATATTAAAAAAATATCAGTTTATGTCTCAAGAAATGATATTTAACACGATTAATAATCTACTCATAAAAAACTAGGGTTCATATACTTTAATCACCACTGAATCATGCATTAACACTACCTTTTGGAATTAGGTTCATATCTGGGGTATGAAATCATTTTCTTTGGATTCTACTAGTTCTCTCAGTCCATTTGATATATATTTTCTATTGGGTAATCCTAGCAATGTCTGTAAATTAAACAAAAAGAGCACTTATACCTTAAAATTGGCTACTTGACGCCTTCTCATTAGTTAGCGCTATGGTAACCCACCGACAAGCAGTCATGCTGGGGCTCGATTCAGGTCTTTGGTTCTTATTTAGATCAGCCATAAGTGGTTGGTTCATAAAATTGAGCCATATGCTAGCTACTAGGCCCTGACTAGCCTCCTACTTCCTCTGAATGGGGCTATGTTACCCTACACCTGCCACCCGATAGTGAGACATGGTGCGTTCCCCATGCATGACCCAATGAAGCACCAGAAAAACCCTAATCATTCAGCTTGATCCCTCTCTCTCAACTCCATTATCACTACCACCATAGCCACCAAGCAGGCTCCTTGATTATACTCTTCCTCCTCCTTCAAACCTCATCGACAGTGTGAACTATAGCCTAACTCCCACTCTCTCTCAATGCAGAAGTGATCTCCCCCATCTATCTCTTTCTATCTCTCTATTTTGCTCCTCATTCAATGGAACATACACCACAATGTTGGGGTTCTTTAGTGATAGGCTGATAACTGAAACCTACCTTAGACATCAAGCACCTTCTTCGACCTACCGTGATCCTGTCTTGTTGGCCGCTGGGGGTACTCAGTCATGCTCTGGGCCATCCACATAACTAATGGTGATATCTAGTCACACCCAGCCAAGCTACCACATGTCCAACCTTCACATGTAGTTAATGCTTCCCATTAACCCTGCCCTCTAGTTTGCTGGGTCCAAAAGCATCAAGCCACAGAAGAACCTCCAGACATTCATGGACAAGGAAGAGTATCATCATAAAGGGTGGTTTTCCACTAGAATAAATCGTTAGGAAGTAGGGCACTGTGGGTGGTTCATCTCATCTGCATACCTCTACACACACAAACACACACACACACACGCATATATATATATATATATATATATATATATATATATATATATATATATATATAGGGTATATCTTCGCTACCCGTGCGGGTAACTAAGATTCGCTACCCGTGCATCAGTTTTGTAATAGGAAGGCATGCATTTGTAATGAGACGGTCCAAATTGTAATAGACAGACTCGTTTTGTAAATACAGCGTGATGTTTGTATTCTCCGTCTGGAAACAGTAAAATATATGTTTATGACTATAACAACACTGTAATACAAAACGAGTCTTTTTATTACAATTTTGATCGTCTCATTAAAAATTTCGACCATCTCATTACAAATGCATGCCTTCCTATTACAAAACTAATGCACGGGTAGCGAATCTTAGTTACCCGCACGGGTAGCAAAGATATACCCATATATATATATATATATATATATATATATATATATATATATATATATATATATATATATATATATATATATATATATATATATATATATATCTGTGTGTGTACACACACACACACACACACACACACACACACACACACATATATATATATATATATATATATATATATAGGGTTTGTGGATCAGGGGTTCTAGTTTCCATAAAGACTTGTGTATGGATCGACATTGCATAACACAAAGTAAGTCAAGAATTGGATATATTTCTCCCTCCTTTCCATAAAATAAAAAACTCATATGTTTTATTTTATAGGCCACAAGTCACATATAGGAAGGTACTACTTTATTACTAAAATTTGGATTTCAAAAACGTTGATGTAAAAAGGAAAATCAATCAATACCACTCCCAACTTATATTATAGAGTTGGGATTTATTGGTATACTTCTCATAGACAAAACTTGCCTTTTTAGTATATCCTTAAATCAATAAACATTATTACATGGAAAATCCTTTTTCTCACAAATTCTTGAACAATCTTAGTTTCCTTATTATCTTTAAGTATTTAAAAATCCAGAATGAGATAACACTTTTGATGCCTCAAATATTGTGTTAACCATACTCCCTTAATTATCTAAGTTACCACATATCTTATTTTCTTTGAAAACTTTATTATCTCATATTTCAATTATCTAATAACTCACGAAGTCACTATCCTTTATTTATGCATGATATATCTTATTTCTTTATCTTGTTCCCCAAGGACCTATTTGTAAAGAAAATAGTCTCATGGGCCTCACTTGGGCTATGGGTTGCACCAATGTCACAAAGTGGATAACTTTATTATTCCATCATCTATACAATTAGGAAATTTGCTTATGAAAACAAGAGTTATATTCATATATTTCAAATCCACCAAAATTTTAGGATATTACAGTTATGTGATGTAGGGATTGTTGCTACAACCCTAATCGTCTATGAGAATCATCCCCACTTGTGTGGCCTTCGGTTGGCATGTGTGGTTGGGTCTTTGGCCATTTCCGCCACCATGGAGGGTCCTCACCACAAGAAAGTGCTTCTGACACTGCTCCTCTTTCCCTCCTCTTCTTCCAATGTTCTTCTCTATCCTTTATCTCCATGTGCCGTTGGAGCTACTCTATGTGCAACCTAGTGCGTCTAGGCACAACTATAACAATCAGCCTGCCCAGGGGAGCCACCAAAAGGCACAAAGTTTGAACACCCATTCTGGCCTCTCCTCTGGCCATGATCCACCCTCTCTCACCCATGGTGGGTGGGTCTCGATGAAGAAGAAGGGCAACACATATAGCAAAAAGATGCATGCAACTCCCTAGTAGGGGTGTAGTTGGATACATGGGGATATTAGGAACTCATTGGAATATCCAAAAGGTAAAGAAGGATATGCGAGACGATTAAAACTAAGATATTAGAGTTTTGAGAAACCCTGACTGTAGGTTGAAGATGACCTCTGTAAAAGGCTATTTGAGTGGCTGTCACAAGAAAATTGTCATTAGTGGCATATGATGTCTATTGGTCACAAAGTTCCATAATATTAGCTTATATAGGTGCTAGATAAACTAGGTTAGATGGACAAAAAAATTAATTACTTAAAACTAGGATTTTTGAATCCTCTATGATTCCTTTTCTTCTAGAAACTAAGAGCGTATACACTTTGTGTTTATAGGCTGGGATGATGCATCTATGCTCTTTAACATGCACTTTATGATCAATGTAAATGTATATTCTCAACTTTAGATTATCATTCCAACCCTAGATAATTCTCCACTCATCATAAGAGTATACTAGTTTCTAGATTGTAAGAATGACTTACCTCTCTTTATATCGGTTATTAAACATCCATAAATCCAATGAGACCTCATTATTATTATTGTTACCCTAAGGAAATTCATAAATCACATATGTCAATCTCACTATCCTTGTCACAAATATAGGATGTCATGCTTGATCGCCCAACAACTTAGGTTGGGCCCTCAAGCTTAGGTCACTCAAGAGAGAACTAGCCAAGTTAGAGTATGACTTTATTTTCATAGGCACTCTATCCATGGTCATCCATATTACCCAAATCTCATTGGTACAATCACTAGATCACTAATATGAAACCACCAACCTAAGAGTGTGGCTTATCAATCTACCTTCTACAAGATCTTGGGATTTTCCTCACCTAGATAAAAGATTGATCACATACATATATGTGCCTCTCTCTTCTCTAAGTATAGGATTAGGTCCACTAGGACATCTAGGGTTACCTCAAACTTCATACCCAACACATGCTCACACACCTCATCTACTTTGGAGTAGTCTAGTATAGGACTCGTACATACCATATCTCATATACATCTAGAGGTTAGTTCTCTAGCCTCGATCCTTGGCACCACATGTTGGGAACACTCTCCTCTCTGTACATGTCCATCTCACATGATCATCAACCTTTTGTTCCCTACACTAGATGGACTCCCTTGAAAGAGTTCAAGTCTCATGATGGTCCCTACATATCTATATTATCTTATATCCTTTGTACTTACATGTAGGGGTTACCACTATATGTGTGCAATGAAGGGAACTTATCTTTTTAGTTCCATAATAGTGAAAACATTAGTTTTTTAGCAAATGGTCTTGCACTAGATAGGGTCCTCATGGCCATCTAATCTTAGATAAAAAAAATCTTATTAAATCATCAAGATGGATTTATTATCAACATGATAATGCTTTGATTCCCTAAATTATTTTTATGTCATCTAGATCAAGCATGCATCATATAGGTTAGCTATCTAGCCTAACCTTTCATTTTTGGCTCTAGACATATAGATCTACTTCTAACATAACATAACCAACTCTATGTATTTACCCTAATCATTGTTATGTTACTTTTTTAGTGATGCTCTTAATAACCTTTTTCCAGAATTCGAGTTTATTAACATTTATAGGAATAAGGAAATATGTTATTTTAGTTGATAATTATTTTTAGACTTAATTAGAATAATGTTATAATAGGGATTAGTATTATAATTTTACCACTATAGTATATTTGAGTTTTGAATTGATTATGTGGAGTTTTTCTATAGCGAGATGAAGAAGAAAAAGAGATTTTATTATGAATATCTATAATTTAATGACTAAAAGGAAAAGATAAATACACTAAAACTCTACTTCACCTACAAGATATATATATATATATATCTATATATATAAGTGGAAACTAATGAGAGAACATTTTTTCCCTATGTTATTTGTCATAGAAGTCGGAATATTATTGGGAAAATTAGCTTAAGTTGGGAAACTTAAGTTGTTACTTCCTAGATGAATTATACTAAAACTTCTAGTAGATATTTGAGTGAAAAGAAATCTCAGATTTTACGAGATATGGAGTAATGTGTAACAAAACATGTAAACCTAATTTTCTACTTTATAATGTATTTATAAATATAAGTATGCCATGATTCAATTAACATATCCAATAAGACATGCAAGGGATGTATGAAAAGATATTGCAAAATATACATATAAATATTCAAAACATGCATAAATGTCTAAATAAATACTTATGGGCATCAAAAACAAGTAGGTCACTTTATCTTGCCTTTGAGTAATAATTTGGATTATGAAAAATAATGTATTATGCATATTAAATGTGTGAATTTTCTTTCATCGCAATGGAATTCCAGTATAATTCACATATTTGAGTAAGCTATTTGTATATGGATCTTAATGATATTATTCAATTTAATAGAATATATGAATTAATAAAAGACACAAAATGAAAAATGGAGCCATACATGGAAGGGAGACTAGGTGGGTGATGGGCATGGAAATTTTGCACCACTGGATGCCTTCTAGGGAATTCACCAGACAATGGAAGAAGAAGGGAGAAGAAGTAGAGCCTCAAGATGTATATCTGGCCCCTAACCCATTTCTTTCTCAAGATCTAGTAAGTTGGGAGGCATTTTGCAAGGTAGAAGATGGGAAATGTTTGTATCTGAAGGAGGAAGATAGTGAGAATGCCAGCAAGTGTATCAAGTGCCTGGTAGGATACATCCTTACTCCAAACAACACTTGCCTACTCTTGAAAGTTATCTATCTTGGTTATAGAATCTGAGCAGAACCATTGAAATATTTACTAGAGGTGAATGTTTCTTACTTATTAGATTCTTAGATCTGGAGGATCTAAAACTTGATCTATCACGTGACTAGTATATTAAGAATGGACCAATGCTACTCAAGATATGGAAGTAGGGCGATGTTCTTGTCAAGGCAAGGTTGAATGAAGTTCAGATCTGGGTGCGTATATACAATCTTCCTCTAGAACTTTAGGTTAGTTGGATGCTTTATAGAATCAACTCTTTATTATGGAAACCTTTGAAGATGGATGAATAAAAGAAGAAATGTTTTTGGATCGAATATGCTAGATTCCAAGTGTTGATGTCGTTGGAGGTAGAGTTCCCAGAGCCCATTACGGTGTTAAGTAGTAAAGGTGATGATCATAAAGTTTTTATAGCATATAAATGGTTTCCATACAAGAGTGCTTATTGTGGATATTGGGACATGATGATTCTATTAAAACAACTCATATTGATATTCCAAAAATAAGAAGAAGTGAAAAAAGAAACCTGGTGAGAATCCTAAAATTAAGGTTTTATCTAATGAAGAGAAAGATATAGGGTCCATTATTCTGTATTAAGTTGGAAAAGAACATAATGAGGATCTTTTTAAGCATTTCATGGTGAAGACTAGTAAAGATGGGAGATCGGTCCCTTCTACTCATATTCCTATCTTCTAAAAAGATTCTCCCAGTAGAAGTATTAGCTCTTAGGCATCAACTAATTCTAAATTCAAGGAAGTGAGGAAGAGAATTAAAACCCCTCCTAAATGTCAAGCTAAGCCCAGTGTGGACATATTTTATAGGGCATCTAACTCTATGTTCTCGCCTATGAGTAAAATTTTTGGTGAATTATAGATCATCAAGAAAGATGTTGAGGCTGATAGTTCAACCGCCCTAGGGATTTAGTGAATATTTTACTGAATATCACCTCTTGAAATGTTAGGGGTATAAGTAACAAGATCTTGAGTGTCCAAGAGGAAAAAGGAGGTGAAGGATAGACATTTTTATTATTAATGAGTCAAATTTTAAATCTATACTTTTTCAAGTTGATGAATATGTATATCTCTATGTATTAGTGAATTTCAAATTTGGACTCTCATGCCCTTGGCAGGGTTATTATTCTATGGAAATGGGAGAGGTATGATATTCTTAAGATGTCTGAATGTGATCAAG
Organism: Alisma plantago-aquatica; assembly: GCA_963693085.1. Classification (NCBI taxonomy): domain Eukaryota; kingdom Viridiplantae; phylum Streptophyta; class Magnoliopsida; order Alismatales; family Alismataceae; genus Alisma; species Alisma plantago-aquatica. The sequence continues at coordinate 190,877,237 of OY856415.1, read as the reverse complement.
CTATTCATGTTAAAGTGCAGTGTGAGGAAGACAATTTTATTCTTACTATTGTTTATGGGCACATTGTTGATGCCGACTAACTAGTTTATGGAAAGATATAGAGAAGTTGAATGAAAATGTGAATGATTTGTGGGTGATCATGGAGGATTCTAATGTTGTGAAGAAAGATGGGGAGATGATAGGAAAACAACACCAACCAAAAAAATTATGAACAAGTTCAATGATTGAGTTCTTGATTGTGGGCTCTTCGAACTTGAGTTGAGTGGTCTTTTCTTTACTTGGGACAACCATCAAGATGGTGATGATTTCATTACATCTAAAATAGAAAAAAATCTTTTATAATTTGATTTTGTCTCGTTTTGAGGAATAACATGGTAAATGTATTTCATATACAATGACTTATCACAGAAGAATATGGCTTGCTATTTGTGATCCTAGGACAATAAAAAGTCCTTTAACATTTGTGAATGCCTAGTCAAGATATGAGGATTTTACTGATATTCTGAAGAAAACATGGGATTTGAAGGTGAAGGGGTTTTCCATGGATTTTTTTATACAAAAAGTTGGAAAATCTAAGAAATAAACTTATCAAATGGAACAAAAAAAACTATTTATGATATTTTTGAATATGATACACTAAAAAAAGAGAAAGCTTTGAATGCCCAAAACTTGTGGATTTAAATCCAATGGATGCGAATGCCTATGCTAATGCTAATTCTTTAAGGAAAGAATCAAAGGCAAAAAATGACATCAAAGAATCCTTTATCAGATAAAAATTGAGGGCCTCGTGGTTGAAAGAAGGCAATTAAAATACCAAAATTTTTACTCTTCCATGAAAACACATCGATTCAAGAATTCTATCAAAAGCCTTTTGATTGATGGAGAGATAAGCCATGATTTAAATGACATCAAAATTGTTGTTGTAAAGTTCTATACTAATCTCTTTTCTGGGGAAGTTAATTCTAGTTGGGTTTGGAAGGATAATTGGTAAGGTTCGATCATTTCAAAACAACAAAATCTTATGCTCATTGATCAAGTCATGAAGAAGGAAGTTGATGACATTGCAGGTGGTATCATCCTCAACGACTCGAGATTGACTGTTGAGTGGGTGAACAACTGCTCCCCATCACCACCTAAATATTCAGCCCTGGTCCAAGCTATACAGGATGAATACCGATCCAGCCACTCAATAGCTATTTATCATGTCAGAAGAAACCTCAACAACCTAGCCGACCAGCTGGGGAAGCACTGCCTGAAGCAACCGGAGAAGAGTATAAAGTTTATCGACTATCCTCCTTTCCTGGCCAAGCAGCTTGTGGTAGATACCCTTTCCTTTTCAGTTAATTTTAATGTTCTTGCACCCCCTGAACCTTTGATGTGAGCCTTTATGGCTAGTTTCCAAAAAAAGAAGAAGGAAGTTGATGAAGTTATTAAAGAACCGAATGAAGATTAAGCCCCTAGACTGGATGTGTTTAGTGAGCATTTCTATAAGAAGTCCTGGGATGTGATTGGAGATGATGTATTTGAGGCTATAAAACTATTTTTCTTTAACGGTTGCTTGCTGGGGAAGCTAAAAAACCCTTTATTACCCTTATTATACAAGGTATATATTCCTCAATGAAATAAAATTGGAGACCTATTTCCATGTGTAACACCTTTTATAAGATTATATCTAAAATACTAGCTAACAAACTTCAACTAGTACTACCTACTATTATTGATGCAAATCAATGTGCATTCACAAAAGGAAGAAGTATTACAGATGTTATTCTTGTCACTAATGAGATCCTTCATGATTTCAAGAAGAATTTTGGAGCTAATCGATGCATTCAAGATGATGAGTTGAAGGCATATGATTCTGTTAATTGGAAATTCTTGTCTTCTATTCTATTCAAGACGAGCTTTTCTTCAAAATGGATCAAATGGATGGAAGTGATGTTGCAATCTATTTCTTACTAGGTTCTTGTAAATGGGATTCCACTTAGCCTATTTTTCCAACTACTAGGGTTAGACAAGGGGACTTCATTGCCTTGTATCTATTTGTTATCGTGATGTAGGAGTTTACAAAACTTATGAAAATGAATATTAGAGAAAGGCATTATTCCTATTCAAGCATTAAAGAGTTGTTCTCAATTGATTTTCAGTGATGACCTTATGATCTTCTCTAAAGAAGATGAAGTTAGTGCTAAGAACTTGAAATTGCTCCTTGATAAGTTCAATGATGTATCATGCTTGCATGTTAATTACTCCAAAAGTATGACCATTCTAAGCAATAATGTTGATAATGAGTCTATGACTAGCATTTTAGACATGAAGGAGGGATTCTTGACAATTCTAAGTACTCGGGTCTACCTATGTTTGTAGGAAAACTGAAAAAGAAACATTGTGATGCCCTTGTTGATAGAACCACAAGAAGACTAGAGAGTTGGAAAGCGAGGTTGTTGTCATTGCAGGGAGGGTTGAACTGATAAAATCCACCCTATCAACAATGCATCTCTATTGGGTTTTCTCTTTCACCATTCCTAGCTCTACTCTGGAGGGATGTGTACTGATTTTTTATGGGGCCAGATAAAAGCCAAATGAAACCTTCATCTGATTAAATAGGATAAAATCACTCTACCTAGGACCTCAGGGTGAGAAAGGGTAAGGAAGTGGCCAAGCCATGCCTTATTCTTACTAAATTGGACACTATACATAAGAAAGATTCCCTATGGGTGAAGTGGATCACCAAAAAATATTTGAAGAAAAATTCTTTTTGAGTTATCACTGAATCTCCTAATTTCTAGTGGATATTTAATAATGTTCTAAGAGTTAGTGAATCTTTTCTACCTTATATTGAATTCAAGATCGGTAAAAGTGATTTTTTCTGATTTGGCAGGATCCCTGATACTTCTCAAAGTTCCCGTGGGATGTTGTTGGTAGAGAGATGGTTATTAGAGCGGGCATTCCTTATGTTTCTATTCTATATTTTATTATTACTAATAGATAATGGGATATCCCTTCATCAAGATGTTCACACATAATCATGAGTACTCTGGACCTATCTCAGTCCTATCTTGAAGGATAATGATCACATTACTTTCCAAGGAAGTAAATCATCTACTATTAAACTTATATGGGAGAACATCTGAGTCAAAGACATTGAAGTTGAAAATTTTTCCTTGATTTGGGATTGTAAAAGCCATATGAATAGCCTAATTCATATATGGAAAGAAAGGCATAATAAACTAACTATGTCTGACTATTCTAGGAGAAGAGGTTTAGTTGTTGTCTCGGTCTTCTTTTTGTGCATGAATGCTTATGAAGACACAAATCATATTTTCCATAAGTGTAACTATGTCACTGATATGTGGAATATTGCAGAGCAGGGAAAACTTATCAATGATCTTGTGGGAAGCTGGGGTGATCTAGTCTAAATGAAGAATCAAAAGGCCAAAATTATTTAATTCCCTCATTTTATATCATAGTTGGTTGGAGAGAAATGGGAGAGCTCATAATATTAGGAGAAAAGAAATGAAGTATGTTTGGAAAATCATTTGTTAAAGTGTGATATTCTTATCGAAGTCTTTGCCTCTTGTTCTATTTTCTTTGCTTGAATTGTTTTCTGGACCTGTTGAGATCTGCTAGAGATGAGAGTTTAGTCAAATACTTCTAACTTCTATTTCTTATCTTGAAAGGCTAAGATGTTTCAAATTATTTTATGGTTCTCATTTGTGTTTCAATAAACTCTATTTTTGTCTTATTAAGTGATATGAATTGAACCCAAGATACTCTTTTGAGCTAACGTGTAATTTCTTATACTCTATAGTTCAGTTTGGGAAGATTTCACTTTGTTGATTCTTCTCCAGGAAGAATACAATTGTGATTATGATGCATCTTACCCTGTAAAGATTTTGATAACTTTTTATTCTCCGAGGGTGGTATGATCTTGAAGGGTTTTTCTGACTTGCAAATACTTCATTCTTGATTGATGATAAAAAGCTTCTGATGAAGTTCCCTATTTAGTCTTTATTAATACTACTTCTTAAGCATTCTAAAAAGAGATATCTTTTCAAAGTATACTTGTTCTTGTACATATGCAAAGAAAATAGATAGGGAAAGGAAAATGTATAGATGTAGCATCTTTTTTCCTACAATAGGTTGTAACATCCTTATTTTAAAAAATACAAAAAATGAAAGTGGGTTTTATGTTGACCAAAAGACAAGAAATGAAACTCTAATTTAATATCTATCTCTCTCTCTCTTACATAAAAATAGTAACAGGTAGAATAATCCTCTCTAGCCTACCATAAATGAAGTAGACTCTCATGGTGGTTACAATCAATTGGAAATATGTTGCATCATTAATCACATATAATAAAAAATGAATACCAATTATGAAATTATAATAACATTTTTTGCATGCTTTTATTAAAAAACTTTCCTCTTTCCTTTGCAATTCCTACATGGAAATCTTCAATTTGATAATCTCATCATCATTCAATTTAAAAGAATTTGAACAAAAATGCTATACCATAATATTACAAAAATCTACACATACTTTATCTTATAAGCAATTGATATAATTTAATTTGTGATTTGTAAAAATGGAATAACATTGGAAAGATTGGAAATAAAAATTAGATTCAACTTTTACATTAATTAAATAGACACCTTATCTTAAAGGAAATTGTATTATACATACTTAATGACAAATTAATGTCACAAGATGTATTCAAAGAGATAAAAATAGGATATACTTCCCTCATGAGTGGATGATTCTAAAGGATCATAAATTGCAAATATAGTAACACAATATCATTATAAAAATATTTTATCAAACAATACCAACAACAATTTTATATATTAAATAATCCAATAAATGAGCTCAAAGTAAAAAAAAATGTCAAACTTAATTTTTTATAATTTTAATTCTTTAATTAAAATATAAAAGAAAGGATAAAAATACTAGGAGATAAGGAAATATTGCTACTTTAGTCGGGTAAGATTTTCCCGAAGATCTCTATGTCACGCTAAATTTTATAACTGCAAAAGGAAACTTATCAAACAACAACCCTTGATTCTCATTATTAGTTTTATGCACGAGAATACATCTTATTTCTTCTAAAATCCAAACAAGAAAGAAACCCCAACTCATTGTTTTTGTGGTTCTCCATCCCCAAAACTAGAGATATCTTTACTAACATCCCTATAAAAAGAAAACCACATGAGCACCAAAAGGCCTTCAAAAAGTACATAGATAAGATCATTTTTTATCGAGACAAGCCACTTCTTCTTTGTTGGATCCATCTACATTTAAAGGGAATGTGGTTAATTTCCATGTCCTCAAGTCATATTCTTCTAATTTATTGGCTAGGAGACTTCCTCACCATCATGAGAAGCTTGATGCCAAGAGTGCCACTCTACTCTACCTGGAGGCACCCAACCTCAAATGTCTGAGTGCTTGTTCTAGGAGCATTATGGTCACATACTGGGTTATAGTGAGTTTAGTGGGAGGTTTGGTGTGACCTTGACCCCAATCTTAGTAGTGCAATGGATATTTATGTTGACCTATCCGTTATACATTGTCCATATTTTGATGATGACTTGACCATTCCATTCATGTGTATTTGATATGTCTATTTGAGATCAATTTTAGATATTAAGTATATGAAAAGGATGAAATTTGCAAACCCAAGTTTTCCAGAAATCAAGTCAAAATCAATGCAACTGGATGTATTGTGAAATATGCTATATTTCTATTATGATCATGTTTTAAATCATTTGTATTGAATATATGACTTGTAAATAAGATTAAGAAAAATTAGGAGCAAATAATTCAAATATTTAAGCATTTTAAGGCATTTTTCAAAAGTCATTATAGACTACCTTGTCGATCGAGTTTGTCTAGGTGACAACTCAGCCGACAGCCTGTATGTCTCTTGGAAAATCCTATTGTCAGATGAGTTTGTCATGGTAGCAACTCGACCAACACTGTGTACTTGGAAAACAAATTATATCCATCTGCTAAGTTTCATGTAGGATAAATTAGATTGAAAACTTGAAATTATTTTGTCATATAGTGTCGTCGATCAAGTTTCCCAAAAGTTAATCAACTGACAACACTATACAGTGAAGTGAAAAAAAGTGTTTCTAACCATTGGAGAGTTTCAAAACTCCAAAATATATTTGTTGGAACACCACAAATAGATATAATTCATTCCCAAGTGTCTCTACTGGCTAGTAGGCACCTTCAACATTAATATGGGCTATTGAACTTCATTCCAAGTTTTCCTTCTATGTTCCCTAGTTATAGTTAAGTGATTTTGCCTCCAAGAGCCCCAAATCTCTTTCAAGCTTATCTAATAACCTACATCCAAATGAGTGAGTGAATATCCTTGTAAGAGAGCTGATCCAGTGTATATCTTGTGAATCTCTTCACTCCTTTTTCCCAACCTCTCTCTAGCAACACGGTGAAAGTGAAGAAGAAGGCCAAAGATCCAAGTCAAGAGTGGTAATTGCTTAAAGGCAAAACACTTATTGCAAAAGTAGGTTAGTCCTTGGGGAATGCAAGAGGATCATTACAAGAGTAGGTAAGCTCTTGGCAAGGTATGAGACTCTTGGTCATGGATAGGTAAGTCCCTTATAGGTTATTGGATCCCTTCTCTCCAAAGGGAAGGCTAGGTACCCTTGACCTTGAACACATTGGTCTATATGTTGTAACTCATATAATGGAATATAAGAAGTGTGACATGGTTGAAAAGCTTAGAGATTGACCCCTCTAGGTAGTGGATGTATATATCCTATTTTGGAGGTTGGAACCACTATACATCTTAGTCTTCTTATGGTGTTTTTTTCAATATCTCTCTCCTTTGCTTTTCAAAATAGATATATCTTTTAGAAGTATTTGAAGATTTAATGTGTTTTGTTTAAGTGTTTTAAGCTCTATTCACCCCCTCTAGAGACCATATATCCAACAATTAGTATTAGAGATTGGTCTTCTCCAATTAAGTACTCCAACGAGATGAGAAGATGGGCAAAAATATGCTGGGTTCTCTCAACAAAGAGGGTGGATTCTCCATGCGTCCACTCATATTTGATGGAACAAACTTCCTATATTGGAGGAGGAGAATGTAGTTCTACACACAAGGCATGATCAATGACATGTGGAAAATTGTTGGCTTTCAATAAAAGGAGCCAAAGGGATTATTTACTACTTGGGATGAGGCTACCTTGAAGAAATCTCAACTCAATGCTAAATTTATTAGCATCATCTACTCTAACCTCGCTCCAGCCAAGTTTAATCGAATTTATTCTTATGATACAACTCGTGAGATTTGGGATAAGATTTGCATCACATATGAAGGAACCAAGTAGGTAAAAGACTATAAGGTGTACATGCTTAATGGTCTTCTTAAAAACTTCAAGATGAGGAGGAAGTAAAGAGTTGCTAAAATGTATGCAAGACTCAACACTATTGTGATTGGGCTTGCTGCTTTAGGTCATCCTATAAATCAAGAAAAGATAAACTCAAAGATCCTTAGATCTCTCCCCAAGAGGTGGTGGAAAAAGGTGACGACCATTGTAGAAACAAAGTCTCTTGGTGATATTTCTATTGAAGAGCTCATTGGAAATGTATAAGCTTTTAAAGTAAGGCTTGACAAGCAAGAAGAAGAAGAAAAGATAGAATAGAAAGAATCCAAAAATATGAAGGATGTAACCTTCAAAGTTTAATTTGAAGCCATAGTGCAAAAAGAACAAATTTCTTGCCAATTTTCTCCATCTTCAAGTGAATATGACTCTCCTAGTGACCTTGAATCCCATTATTCAAAGAAGAAGCATTTCAAGAGCAAACCCTCCTCCTCCTCTACTCCTAGAAGCTATGAATGTGGTCAAAAGGGACATTACAAAAATGAGTGTCCAAAATCTAAGAAGTCACATAATAAGAACAACGATAGGAAGAAGGAGGACTACAACAAGGAGAGAAAATTCATGAACAAGGAGAAGAAAGAAAGAAGGGGAAATAATGCAACCCATGTCACATGGGAGGAGTCCTCTTATAGTGATTCTAGCTCAAATGAAGGAGAATTACACATTGCACTCATGGATATCACAAGTGAAAAGGTTTGTGAGGTAATTTTAAATGAAATTTCCAAAGATGATCTTATCAATAATGATTTATGCTTCCAATTCTTATTCTAAGAGAAAATCTAAACAAGAGACTAGGGAAAATCATTTTTTTTATAGAAAGTCCAAATATATAGATAATGTTTGCAAAGTAAGACATCTACAAACAGAGTGGAGTACATGATAAAACACAGTTTACAACCACAAAAAGTGTGTAGTCTGTGTTTGAGTTGTAGCCCTAATATGAAAAATAAATAAAAGCTCGAGAAATCTACTGAAGTGTTACTGAAACAAAAGCATATGGTAAAGTTTTGGGGGAGGATCCCCTTAACAATATGCCTCATCAAATAGTAGTAGTACTAGATGGAAATGACTTATGTAATCTCTAATTTGGGATATGTATAGAAGCCAGAGTCATCAACCAAAATCTCCTCTAGGGTGTAATGATGTGCCTCAATGTTGTGGTCACCAAAGGTTACCATCTGGGTGTCTTCATCTTCCATCACATGTGTTGATGTTGATGTCTGTCCTATAGTGCAATATGATAGAAATAGAGTACAATCTCAATGTATATACTTGTGATAGGATGAGAAATATTATTGTGTTTCTATAATTTCTCTCTAACCAAATGTTCCAAAGTATCACAGTCATCAAAGATAGTGGTTCATGATTTGAGTGTATGGGTTTGAAGCTTCTGATGAGAGTGGGTGTGTGCAAGAAGTCAGTATCAGGATGTGGTTGGAAGAAGTGGTCTATGATATGAATTGTGAATGGACAATGAGTGAAAATATGATATGTGGTTTCATCTTCAATAAGGCATAAGTAATATCTAGTTGGTCGCAAGAAGAATGTCTTTCTAAGGTTGCAATCTCTGAGAATTTTGTTCTTAGTAAGAATCCAGAAAAAGATTTTGTACTTTTGTTGCCATTTGGTTTTCCAATATATAGTGCAGTATGATATGTGTCCTCTATAGGTGAGATAAAGATAGGCTTTTTTTGGAGTGTAAAAGTTTCCCCATTTCCATGATATGCAGTTGGTGGATTTTACTCAAGGGTGTCTATAATATCATCTATGGTCTCAATGTTGAGGTGTTGTGTGAGATGTTCTTTAAGATTGTTTTGTCTATTGTTGGTGAGGAAATGGAGAGCTTTGGTTGTGTTCACATTCTTCAGGTTTCGTGGTATACTAACATTGTATGTAATGTTTTTTATCCTATTCTTGTGATACCATGGATCAAACCAAAAGCTAATGCTGGTGGAGGCATGTGGTGATGTGTTGATCATATGCACGATGTTGTCCAAATGTTTATTGATTAATTTACAGAGTGGTGAAGGTATGTATTTTTTTTGTTCCTGGATTAGTGTTATTATAGTGTTTGTGCAGAATGAAGGGTTTCCAAATTTTCGTTGAGTTGGTGGTGAGAGCATGTATGATTTTTGTGATGAGGCAAATAACATGCATGTTGATGTCAATGATTCCACATCCTCCATAAAGAGTGGGATCACAAATGTTATTCCAGTGGACTAAGTGTATCTTGGATTTATCTGATTGTGTGGAATAATGGTTCCATAGGAATCATTTTCTGATTGAGTCAATCATGTGTCTAGTCTTGGCTGGTAATGGTATGTAGCTCAGGTAGTGGACGATTATAGGAATCATAGAGATGTTAAGAAGAGTTATGTGACCTGCCAAACTAAGGAAGTTGTTAGTCTAGGATGTGAGTTTGTTATGGATTTTGTCAATGATAGGCGTACAATAGCGGTGTTTTGTAGGGTGTGGTGAAATAGGTTTTCCAAGGTACATAACTGGAAGGGTTTTAGTTTTACATCAAAGTAGGGTTTGGTATCTACAGATGATCTCTGGTGAAGTGTTAATGCCTATTATGAATAATTTCCCAAGGTTAATTCTGAGTCTAGATATGTATGAGAAAAGTCTAATGATGCAAATGACATTAAGAATGGTATTTTCTTCAGGTTTGACCAATATCATAGTATCATCTGCATATTGAATGATATTTTCAAAGAATTCATTTGGCGATGAGATAAATCTATGAGAATTTTTCAATTTGATCATGTTGGTGAATAGTGATGTGACCATGATGAAGAGGTAGGGTGATATGGGGTCACCTTTCCTGAAACAATTTCTATTTTTGAAGTGTCCAAAAGATGATCCATTTATAATTATGGAGAATGTATTTGTTGAAATACTTGCACGGAACCAATTAATACATTTTGTGGGGAAACTATATCCCTCCATGGTAAATATGAGGTAGTTCTAGTTTACATAGTCAAATGAATTTTCAAAATCAAGTTTCATGGATTACACAGGTGTTTGGTTTTTGTAGCAAAGATGTAGTGTTTTGTTGACCATAATGAAAACATTGTGGATGTTCCTGTGTTTCAAAAAAGCATATTGGTTGTTGTCTATGATATGTTCCAATTGCATTATGATGCGGTTGTTGAGAGTTTTGGCCAAAATTTTATAGGACGTGTTGATTAGATTGATAGGTCTGACTTGTTTGATCATGTAGGTTGTTCCACTTTTTTAATCAAAGCTATGTTGGTGTGATTTAGAACCCTAATGTGTTTGTGGATATCATCATTATTTTGGATGGTGTGAAGAAGATTCATGAAGTCCCCTTTGAAGTGTTCCCACATCGAGAGATAGAATTCAATGTTGAATCTGTCAGGTCTAGGAGGTTTGTTTTTTCCTAGTGATGTGACAACATCTTTGAGTTCCTCAATGGTGATATAGTTGATAATGTCGTGTGGGGAGGGTATAGTTTTTTTACATATGTAAGCCCACCTAATAGATTTGAGGATTCTAGGATCATGATCTGTGTTGAAGATGTGTTGAAAGTGATGCACAATATGATTTGTGATGATAGTTTTGTTTGATGTATTAGTGACATCAACATTGAGCCTGGAAATGATGTTACTTGGGCATTATTGTTGCAACACTTATGGAAGTATTTTGTGTTTTTATCACATTCTGTTGCCCATTCAATCTTTGCTCTTTTTTTCCATATAGTGTCAATGCAATTTTGGATGTCCTCCATCTCTAATTTGATGGCAAGTACAATTACTGGGTTAACGTTGGGGTCACTATCCACAAAGAGGTGTTGTTGTTCTAGGTCAGTTACTTTATGCATTATGTTTCCACAATTTCATTTTTGCTAGTTTTGCTGGGTGATCTGATCTTCTTGGTGTTGACATGTATGTGATATCCCGGTTCTCTAGTGGTTTGTTAGTATGGAGTTCAATTTTATTTATAGATGTGTAAGCATGTAGCATCTTGTAACCATAAATTTTCTATTATAAAAGGTTTGTGACCCCACCTTAGGTTTTTGGTATCAATGATAATGGGGAAGTCGTTAGATATGGGTCTGTGTGCAAGTGAAATGTTAGAGTGTAGAAAGAGGTCTTTCCATAGTGGTGAGCAGATGAAGTGGTCAATTCTAGCCCATGAATGGTTTCTATTCCAGGTGAAGTTAGCATTTGATGGGATGATGTTAATCATGCTGTGTTGAATGATGTGATCTCTGAGCATTTTATCCAATTTAGTCATAGTTTCTAAAGGGTTATTTTGGTTGCATATGTCTATAACACAAGTAATGAGGTTGAAGTCACCTCCTATAAGCAAAGGTTTGTGTGAGTAAAGTTGGAAAATATGTGCAATCTCACAGGTGTAATGGTGTTTGTCTGATCTAGGCTCGCCATAAATACTGGTGAATATCCATGTATGTGCGTCATCTGAGTTTGTGATATGTATGGTGATACTATAATCATAGTATTTAGTGTGAGAAATGTTAAACATGTTGTTGGTAATGCCTATAATGATGCCTCCTTTGTAACCTATTGGGGGTATTTGGAACCAAGTATTGATGTACTTTCCCCTGATGATTTTCAATGCAAAAGGAGTCATGGTTGTTTTGGTTTCATTAATGGTGATAATGCTAATGTTGTTTTTGTAGATGTGACATCAAATATGTTTTATTTTTTTAAGCCTAGACGCACAAAAAATGTTCAACGATGATATCTTCATTTATATGGAAGTGCAAGACTAGATACTGTTGTGGAGCATAAATACTATGAACTGATATGCAGTTTATCTAGACTGACATAGGTGTTATGTATTTGTCTATGATTACACTATCCCATGATTTTTCTCAATATCATCCAATTCTGAGTGAGCTGCCATATCATATTCAAAAGTGATAACTAATGTATCTGCAAATTGTGAGAATGTTTGTATATCAGACCATGAGGTGATATATTCTATACTATCTATTGCAGTTTCATGCTCAATATCTTCTGATGCATCTAAGAAGAATGGTAACTCTCGAAGATGTGAAATAACCTAAAGTTTTGGAATGGTACCTGGTTCTTCTGTAGCAAAGTATTTTTTGTTGGTGAGTCCTTCTGGTGCATTTGTTAGAGAGTTGATCTTCATAACAGAGATTGGAACTTTTCCTTTACACTTCCTTTGTAGACTCTACAATGATCTAATCTCCTATATGATATTTGTTTTGATCTTCTGTACTATATCAATATCAAGGTTTGTTGTGGTAGTTGGATTGTTATGAAATGGGAAGGATTTAATGGAGTCTAGGAAAGAGTTGTTTTAGCTCTCCACTGATGGTGAGGCCATTCTAGGCCTTTCATTTGGACTATCAGGGTTGGAGTTGATTTGTGAGAGGTTGGATGAGGTTTTCCTCTCTCATACCATTTTCTTGTCATTTGGTTTCTAAGGGGGGGCAACAAAGGTTGTTTTGGTATTAATAGGGCATAACCATGAAGGAGGATGGTGAAATATATCCAAAAAGATGGTGGTAGTACTAGTAGGGTTTTCAACAACCAGTTTGATTTTGTAAATATACTCTCCTAATATGATCTTGATGGAGGTTGGGAGGGTGATGGTTTTTTTCACTGAGAAGACAAAAAAATCCTTGAAGTAATTTGTATGGTGAAGTGTGTCATGACTAAAAAAACTGTAGGGTTGCACCTATAGAATGTTCAATCACCCGGAAGATCTCTACTTCCCATAAGTGTGGATGGATATCAGAAATATATACCCACCCAAAACCACCTGAGCATGTAAGAGAAGACCCTTGTTTAAGTGACCACTTGGTAATGTTGGCTTGGATAAAGCTAGTTCTGCATGGGATCATCATGACTTATCCAAAAAGGTGATCTAGTTTGGTACCTTCTGGTAGTGAATACAAAATTTGGTATGGAGATAATATCTTAGGTTTGAGGATAGTATGTCTAGGGAGTAGGAGACCAATGGGCCATGTATCAAATATAATATTTACATTGTTATTGTCGATGTTATTAATGATGGTGACAAGGATGTTGTGACTGGTGAAAACACACAACAAACACATGGAGTTTGCTGGAAGTTAGATGGGGAATTCCTTCTCAAGATGTATCGTGGGGCCATGATGAAAGGGGAGGAGGATGACGTTAAGGCATGTCAATAGCTCAGTGTAGAATGCACAATCTCTGCTAGTATGTCTTTGGGTGTTTTTATATGTGAAGATGGAAGCAATTGGCCCTGCTAGGAAGTGGGGGGGGGGAATCTGTGAGTGGGATGTTCGGGTGGTTTAGCCGTGGGAACATGCATTGAAGATGTGTCTACATTAGGGATATGGAGGCACGAGAAAGGATTTTGGTCTGCAAGTGATTTTGTATTGGGTTGAGTCTCTTTGGTGATAGTATGACTCTTGTATATCGTCGTGGTCTATTTGTAATGACATATTTTGCTTGAAAAGTGTTCATACACATGGTTTGAGACCTGGCGTGGTCTAGGGAATGAAAGTGTTTGTCTGGGAAGAAGTAAGAGAGATGTCCATGCATGTTGTAGGTGAAACATAGAGGGGTGATGTGCATCGGGCCTTAGTGTGTCCATGTCTGTAGCATATGCCACGAAACAGATAGAAAGTTGGTAACTTTCGTCTATAGGTGATGATAGTCTAACAACTAGGGTTTGAATCATGTGAGAAGGTGTCGAAGACTAAATCAATAGTTGTGCCTATTTGAAGTGGTGGAAAGTTTGTTTCATATGATGAATATGCAGTAGGAAAATAAGATGTCATACTACTTTTAGATTGAACTGATGAATGACGTAGCTATGCAGTAGATAGAGTTGGTTGGGAGAAATGTACCTTTCTTTTGTGAGGGTTGATCTCTAGTACTATTATCACTATATCATTTGTAACATCTTCGTGTGATGAAGAAGATGGTTCATATTGGGTATTGCTCTCTATCGAGTTTGCGAAGGTGCTCTTATTGGGTTTGGTGCTCCTCTTAATTGAAAAGTTATCCATTGAGTTAGAGCCTTCAAGGTCGGAGTATTTTGGCATCTTGAATAGTGATTTGAGTTATTGAGGTGTTTGGTGTAGAGGTCTGTAGCCCATGATAGAAGTCTGTGATCTTTAATGGGACAAAGATATATAATCCTCTCCCTTTTGAGATGGAGTTCTTCAAACATCTCATCCCATCCATTGATGATGTGCATGTTGGATTTCATGTCTGTGGTGATGGTGATCTCAAACTCCCTATTGCCTATTTGAACCTTGTTCTTTCCCGACAGGATGTAAAACTGGTAATATTTCCATTCTCTGGGTAGAATGACACATTTTGTATTTTGTGAGTCAAGAGGGTAGCCCATGAAGGGGTATCTTGGTGCCATATCTGGTTTGTTGATGCTGGTAGTGATTTTGTTGTGCTTTTTTTTGTTCTTGGGTGCTATGTTTGGACTGAAAAGCTCAACTGATATATAATGGAATAAAATCTCTTGGTTTCTTTTTCTTGCTTAGTGTAGCATGTGTCCACCTATTCACGTCTTGGGGACCAATAAAGACCCGAGTATGTTCATCTAGATTGTAAGTAGGAGGGTAAAATCAGTGTCACCTAACCTTCGATGTAGAGTCGACTGTGGAGTTGATGTTGTACACCAAGTTTTAATGTTTTTTTGTTGGTTTCTATGTCGATCACATGCATGTGCTAAAGGTGGAACTATAAAATGTCTGATCAACAGTCAGAAGGGTTGATATCCTTGTTGCAATAACTACTGAGAAGTATGTATAAAATCTAATATGTGTGGTAGAAGCCGAGGTGTTACA
Organism: Alisma plantago-aquatica; assembly: GCA_963693085.1. Classification (NCBI taxonomy): domain Eukaryota; kingdom Viridiplantae; phylum Streptophyta; class Magnoliopsida; order Alismatales; family Alismataceae; genus Alisma; species Alisma plantago-aquatica. The sequence continues at coordinate 190,862,005 of OY856415.1, read as the reverse complement.
CTTGCCATAGATAAGCCTGATGTTTCTGCCACCGCAAGGGAGTTCAATCGATGTAGTAGTGTGTTTGATGTAGGGCCACGGTGCAACGATTGTGATGAGGAGCTAACTCGTAGGAGATCAGGTAAAGTAGGAGATGATCATTAGGGAAATCGTGGATGATGTATATGCTAAAACTGAAGTTCTTAAACAAAATGAGAAAACTCATATTAATAGCATAGATTCTTTGCAAGAACATTTTCTTGAGATTGAAAAATATAATGGTGTTGAAATTGAAAATGTTGTTTATATAAAGAAAATGAATAATCTTAAAGATGAAAACCAAACCTATGTTGAAGAACTTGTCATGCTTCGAACTGAAAATGCTAAGCTTCTTGCTAGAGTTAATGATCTTGAATCTAGACCTATCTTTCCTAGTAAATAGGTATGTAGCTAAATTATTGTAAAAGATTCTTATTTGACGAAAGCCCTCTATTTGTAGGCCAACTTATTGCATGCTCAAGAAGATCTTGCTAGTATCTCTTCTATAGTCATAGCTCTTAGTGATGATACCATATTCTTAGACCGTCTTTGCAAAAATTCATGAAAGGGAAAAAAATCCCCGAATGAAGTCCTAGAACACTTTACCAAACAAGTGGGTAGTAGTGGTTTGGGGTATGAAGGAGGCCTAAAGAACAAGGGAAAAGGTAAAAGAAGAGCAAGGGACCTCCAATATACAATGGAGAGACTTCTGACTCTAATACATCAATGGTTTTCTCTCATTAAGCGTGATGATCATTACTCTACTTTTTGTCCTTTTAAGAAGAAGGGGACCAACTCAAACATAAAATGGGCCCCCAAGCTAACTCTGGATCCCAAAGTGTGAATTGGGAACTGGGACTCTCCTTTCTTTGTAGGATAAAGGAAAATGGATTGTTGATAGTGGATGCTCCAAGCATATAACCAGTGATAAGTCCCACTTCAACTCCTTCCCACTTCAACTCCTTAACAAAAATAAAAAGAGGCTCGCTGACATTTGGGGATAACAAGAAAGGTAAAGTTATAGGTGAGGGTGATGTAGGTGATTCACTATGCATATAGAATGGTCTTCTTGTGTATGGCCTACATCACAATTTAATTAATGCTACTCAACTATGTGATAGATGGATATCTTGTTCTTTTTACTTCTTGTGAATACTTGCTTCTTATTTCCCTCACTTACAATGTTATATATAAGGGAACTAAAAATTGAAATCTCTACATTCTAGTTCTGGACTCTCTTAAGCCTATTCTTGGTAAATGCCTAGTTGTTGATAAAAAATGATATAGATTTGTGGCATCATGGGCTTGGTCTTGTAAATATGCATCAATTGAAGAAGTTGAGCAAAAAGGAATTGGTTAAAGGACATCAAAAATTGGACTTTGAGAAGGATGAGGAATGCTAACCTTGTACACAAGGAAAGAAAACTAAATCTTCCTTTAAATCCAAAGGAGTCCTTAGCACCAAGAGAGTTCTTGAACTTTTTCACATTGATCTATTTGGATCAATGAGAACTCAAGTTATTCATGGTAGCAAGTATTGCCATGTGATTGTTGATGGTTTCTCTCTCTATACTTGGACTTTTTTTTGGTTTCAAAGAATGATATTCTTGATGTCTTCTCTAACTTTTGCAAATGGATTGAAAACAAAGCTTCTTGATTAGTTGTCTCTATATGTAGTGACCATGGGTGAGAATTTGAGAATGACTTGTTTGAAAGTTTTTGTGAAAAAATCTAGCTATATGCAAAACTCCCCCCTCCCCCCCACACACACCTCAACAAAATAACATAGTAGAGAGGAAGAATAAGTCTTTGTGAGAAATGAACAGGCAATGCTCTTTGAGTATGAAACTGGTAAGAAGCTTTGGGATGAAGCCATTAGCACTGCTTGTTTAGTGCAAAACCATGTTTTCACATATCCTTTTCTAAAGAAACCCCTATATGAGTTATGGCATGATAGAAAGACTTTTATCGATTTCTTTCATATCTTTGGTTATCCATGCTTCACTTTAAACACCAAATACTCTCTTGATAAGTTTGTTGCAAAATCTTACAAGTTTTCTTTCTTGGCTATATCACTAACAATAGATCATATAGAGTGTTTAACATTTAACTATCCTGAATAGAATAATCTATCAATGTTAAATATATTAAAACTAACCCCTCTATCTCTAAGAGTGTTTTTTTATCAACTATCTCTAAGAGTGTTGTGAATGATGATGTTGTAGATGAAGTGATTCCTAGATTGAAAGAACTAGCCATCAACAATAAAGGAAAAGAGGTGATTGAAGATGATGGCCAAAAAGAAGATGAAAACAAGGATCCTATTCTGCACTCTGCTAAAAATCATCCAAAATAGCTCATCATAGGAAACCCTTTTGAAAGAGTGAAAATGTGGGATTATTTCAACAAATAACAAGCCAAATATGCCTTCATCTCACAACTTGAGCCAAAGAATGTCAAAGAAGATCTTGAGGATGATGAGTGATCCTATCCATGTAAGAAGAACTCGAGCAATTAAAAAAGAACAAGGTGTGAACTCTTGTGCCAAGACCAAGTGATAGAAAGATGCAATAACACCAAGTGGGTCTACATGAACAAGCTTGATGAAAGTGGTAAGCTGGTAAGGAACGAAGCAAGGTTAGTAGAACAAGGTTACAACCAACATGAAGGTATTGATTTTGATGAAACTTATGCTCATGTTTTTAGACTTGAATCTATTAGAATTCCACTCGCCTTTGCTATTTATAAAAAAATATTACTTTATCAAATGGATGTTAAAAGTTCTACTTGCCTTTGCTATTTATTAAAAATTCTTACTTTATAAAATGGATGTTAAAAGTGAATTTTTGAATGGAGAAATAGAGGAGGAAGTCTATGTGGCTCAACCTCCTAGATGTGAATATGAGAAGCATGATAGCCATGCTTATCTATTGCAAAAGGCTCTTTATGGGCTCAAACAAGCCCCTAGAGCTTGGTATGAGAAACTAAGAAATTTTTAATTGATAATGGCCATGTCATGTGAAAGGTTGACTCTACTCTCTTTCTAAAGCACATATCTAACAATTTCTTAATAATTCAAATGTATGTTGATGATATCATTTTTGGAAAGACAAATCTTGATCTTTTCAAGGAGTTTATCTCTCTCATGCAAAGTGAATTTGAAATGAGCATGATGGGGGAGGTCACATTTTCCCTTGGCTTCCAAATTAAGAAAAAGATGGAAACTTCATCAACCAAGGCAAATACACAAATGAACTCTTGAAGAACTTTGGATGGAGAACACAAAAATAATGGATACTCCCATGTCCAACGCCACCAAACTTGATGAGGATGAAGAAGGTAAAAAAGGTAGATGAGAAGGTCCATGGAGGTATTATTAGTAGCTTTCTATATCTAACTACCTCTAGACCTGATATAGTGTTTAGTGCTAGCTTGTGTGCTAGATTTCAACCAAGCCCTAGAAAATATCATCTTGTAGTTGTTAAGAGGATTTCAAGGTACCTATCTAAGACCCAACATTTTGGACTATGTATCCTAAGTCAAGGGACTTCACTCTTACAACCTCTAGTGAAGAAAATTATATCGGATGCTTTGTTGATAAAAGTGCACAAGTGACACTTTCTTCCTCCTAGGATCTTATTTAGTTTCTTAGTTTTCCACGAAGCAAAACACCACGTCTCTTTCAACTATCAAGGTTGAATACATTGCAACTGGAAGTTATTGTACCCAAGTCCCATGGATGAAGCAAATGCTCCAAGACTTTAATGTTTTCTATGATGCTTCTCCTATCTATTATGATAATACTAGTACAACTAACTTGTATTATAATCCTATATTTCATAGTGGATACAAACACAAAGATCCTCCATGATTTCCTTCATGACCACATTTCTAAGAAAGACATATATATCACACATGTGGACACAAAAAATCAACTTGCAAATATTCTCACTAAACTTCTAGCTAGAGAAAAATTCGCCTTTATTAGATCAAAATTTCTTATTAATTCTTTTGATGATATTTTTTGTCCTGTAGCTAAGATGTTCACATTTCTCTATGTTGTAGCTCAAAAAATGCTTATCATATACTTCCATTTGCTCAAATTGCCAAGTTTTAATGCCTTATTTTTCTCAAATTGTTTTTTTGCACATGCTTGTTTTATCAAAAAACAATATCCCATGATGATTCAAAGTGTCTATATATGCTTAAAATACATGATAGGCTATAGAAATGCATTTACATAATGCTCTAGGACCCTATAATTAATTATGCAATCTTTGTGATAGACCTACTTGTTGTCCAAGTTTGACCTACGGGTAACTCAACAGACAACTTGCCTGAGGACTTAACTAGACACAACATCAACTGAGTTACCCAAGATGCAAACTCGAACGACAACACTATACTGCAATTTATGAGTGGGTTTTGTTGGTCGATTATCTCCCTCTCAACTAGAGAAAGTCGACCGACAACCCTCCTTTCCAGTTTGTCCTCAAACCCTAATAGCCTTTCTACCCCTTTCCTAGCCTACCACGACCTAAAACCTCTCATCTACCCCTACCCTAGGTTATTTTGGGTGTGCTTGCTACTATTCTTGATGACTGAGCTCCAGATTTTGTCTATCTTCCTCTTATTTCTCATTCTCCATGGATACTAGTAGAAAGAAGCAAAGCTCCTCAGCTAGGAACACATCCAACCCTACCAAAACCCCTGTAACTCGCATCCTTGGCTATGATGGAGCCTCTTTCATTCAGACAGAAGTTGTTAACCACTATAAGGAGCTGCTCCCTTGTGCCCCTTTCCCTTTCAGACCTTTGGTTGAGTCTAAGGATGATTTCTTGGCTAAAGTGAAGGAACTCTTTATGGATCACTACGTTGGTGCTCTTTGCATTAAGAGACATCACTTCTTCAATTCTCACACAAGCACAAAGGCTATCCATGAGTTCTATGCCAATTTGACATGGAACTACAACACTCTTGTTCCTTTACCTAACACCAAAATCACCCTTACTTCCATGGTTGCAGGAACTCACTCATAATCTCTGAGGATGACCTTAGTTCCTACTTGATTGGAGAAACCCCCACATCAAATTGGCTATCAACCTACCCAAATCACTGAGACTTGCTTTATTCTGAGGAGTCCTACAATTCTTTGAACTTATATTATGGATTTCTAACATTTACAAAGCTTTGAAGAAGGCTGGCCTACCCTTTAGGAAGAAATCCATCCCACCCTCTTCTTACATGGACCTATAGTCACACATCATGCACTCATAGTGAACTGCAATGTCCATCCCAAGAGAAATCAAACATACATCCTAGAGAACTCTTTAGTGATTGCATTCTATATCCTTAAGGGGATTCAAGTCAAGTGGACCAGATACACTTCTTCATCAGATGACTTGCTTTGACTAAAAAAAGAACACCCATGACTCACAACCTCCCTATACCAATCTGATTTGTGGTCTATTTCACCCCCTCATTGAGAAATCTCTCTTCAAAGACTTGAATTATCCTCAAAATAAGAGAGGTGTGTGTATCAATGATACCATAGTCAAGAAGTATTTCCACTCCTCTAGGTCCTTCACCCCCAGTGCCTTCTCCTCCACCACCCAGACCTACTAGAGATTACTTCTCTATGTCAAATGAGACCCTTATCGGTTACATGATGCACCAAAATGCCTATATATGCAGGTACAAGAGCATATCCACCAAGATTTAGTTCAAATCATGTCTAGAATGAAGTTATCCTACCCTCAACAATATCCATCATAACAACCTTCTTTCTCAACCACTAATTATGCCACATATGCGTATGATCAGTTTTACCCTGCTCACCAGTACACTTCTTCCTCTGCTCACCCTACTTCTGGTGATAGACCCACACCCCCTTCCCCTCATCCTTAGTTTAGTGCCACTCAATTTCTTTCCCTTCCACCCAGCCCTGCCTCTGCTCTCCAAACCAGTTTTGATTGGGTATCTTCACCCTCTTTTGAGTAAGCAAAGGCATTGCTTGAGATTGGCATCTCCTGGTAAGAGCAACATTGTAGGTGGCCAGACACTCGATCTTTTTCTCCTAATGAGGAGATGGCAAAAGTCAAGGGAGCTGATGCTGAGCCTAAGGAGTCTGATGATGATGACACAAATGGTGAGGTTGTAGGTTGTGATGATGATGATGAGGCCAATATTTCTCTTAACTCTTCTGTGCACCATGAACAAGCTTGTGATGAGGATCACAACCATGCTGATGATGATCTTGACATAGATGATCTAGATATTTAGTTTTTAGGTCTGAGAGTGCCCATGTATTTGTCTTTTTGTAGGCTTAGCATGTATTTAGCATTGGGCACATGTCTATGAGGCTACTATTTTTATAAATCCCTCTTATTTTCTTTGTTGGTTGATCTTTTCATCATAGATTGATTTTCTTTGGTTGTAATCTTTATTCTTTGTACCCTAAACTCTTTTACTATGTTGCTATATGAGTTTTGGTGTATGCATATCTATATTTTTTTATTATGACTTAACATTCTCAGTTCTCTCTAGGTAGTTTGTGCTTGGTGCTTCTATATAATGCTTATGAGTTGAAAAAGACTAAGCCTAGCTCTTCTACCTCCTCCTTTTTTGGTATGACTAAGGGGGATAAATATCTTGGAACCATATTGAAATTGATCTAAAATTGCATATCTCTTGCTTGTTGAAAACTACAAAGCATATATATATATGTGTGTGTGTGTGTGGTATTTGTGTTCTTCGAGGAACTCACCTCACAAGGAAGGTAAGATTAATTTAAGGGGGAGAAATTTATTTCATACATTCATGTATCCCCCTACATAATATAGGTAAAATGTTTAAAATTTTAGTTCTTTTCAATATTTTAAGAAATGGTTTATCATGTCTAAAAGGGGAGAATTTTGACCTAACAGTTATACATTGTCCATATTTGATGATGACTTAAGCATTCCATTCATGTGTATCTAATACGCCTATTTGAGATCAATATTAGGTATTAGGTACATGAAGAGGATGAAATCAGCAAAACCAACTTTGTCAGACATTAAGTCAAAGTCAATGCAAATAGATTTTTGTGAAATAGGCTGTATTTCTATTAGAATCATGTTGTAAATCATTTTTATTGAATGTATGACTTGTAAGTAATCTTAAGAAAAATCAAGAGCCTTAATTTGAATATTTAAGCACTTTTACGACATTTGTCAAAATTCATTACAGACTGTCTTGTCAGTCAAGTTTCTCCTGGTGACAACTCCTCGAACAGCTGTTTGGCTCTTGGAAAATCCCAATGTTGGCCGAGTTTGTCCTAGTGGAAAATCGATCAACAACTTGCCCTTGCAAAATAAAATCAAGCCATCAACTGAGTTTCATCCTGTATAAACCCGGGCAACAACTTCAAATTGTTTTATCATATAGTGTTGTCGACCGAGGCTCTTAAAAGGTAACTCAGTTGAAAACATGGTCTGTTTCTCAAATCAAGACAAGTAAATTGGAAAAAGATAGTGCCAAAGGGGAGAGTCATGCCAGAACTACTAGGTAGCTACAACACTTTTTGTCCCCAACAATGATGCCATAAATCTTGGTGCGTTCTCACTTGAGGTACTCCAAACCCATGGAATTTGGATTAGATGTGCCTTTACTGCACATAGTTTGATTAAGTCAAAATTTATAAGGACCCGGTCTAATACACTCGCTTCAACCAATCACACTTCACCCACAAGCACACGTGTCGTGTTATAGTATAGGCAAGGGGAAAGATAAGGGTTGATCTGCATGGAGAGTAGGGACACTAGAGCTTAGTTAGTGTGAGCTATGTTCCTAAATAAGAGATTAGGGGTTTTATGGTTTAATGTTGATTTGGGGTTGATTGCACTAAGATACAAGCAATTGAACAAGAAACTAAGTAAGACAAGAAAGACTAGCAAGAAAAGCAAGACTAGAAAACCCTACTTTAACCTTAAACCATCAATTCTAATTAACAAAAATATTTAAGCAAGAGAACAAAACTACACTAGACTGGCAAGTAAGATAGTAAAACAATTCAAGACCAAAACTACCACTATCTAGATTAAACAAGTAAAAAGAAGCACTAGATACCTTAATAAGAATTAACTATAAAAGACAAGAAATAGACTAAGAAGTAATTAAAATAAGCAACTAAGAAAGCATGAACTAGCAAGAAAGCCAATTAAGGTTTTATTACATGATATGCATGCATGCAAGTAGAAAGAAATCTACACTAGATAAGGTGATGTCATCAACTAGTCTGACAAGCGAGACATGGTGAAATAGATTAATCAAAATGAGAAGAGTGAGCGTGCATACCGTCCTACCGCCCCAAACTTTTGAATCATGTTGTCCTCAGCATGAAACTAAAGCTTAGGGAGGGTACAATATGTGTCATTACTACTAAAGTAGATTCAGTGGTGTCTCCCCCTATAGAGATGGTAGCCCTACATGTGAAGGAGGGTCCTACGATGGTGGTGGTGTCACATGGGGGAGAGCTTTCTATGCTAGAGGGTTTGCCTGATGAGGAAGGTGCTGGTAGTAATGGCCCCAATAGTTAGCCTGTGGGGGAAGATAAGTCTCTGGATATGTAAAAAGGGTGCCCCAATAGTAGTCTTCCCCCATTGGGGGTTCCTATGTGACCATTCATGCTGATACTACTACATATGGTTGATCTGATAATGCATCTATCGTTGATCTTGCCACATGTACTACTAAATTTGCTGCATGGTCTGTTAGGTCTACTAATGCCTTCCAACTGTGCCTATACAATGGACATGCCATAGGCATTAGCTGTAGGCTGCTAGTGCGAAGATGTTGCCTCATCTCTTCTTCTCACTCGATGAGTCTTTCTTTGCTGGTCAACTACATTTGTCTCCCCAATCCTTTAAGGTAGGATAGGAGCTTGCTCCCTATAGCTTTGTCTTAGATGCTCTTCCTCCCACTTCCTCAATAATTAACTTAAAACCTCAGTGGGACCTGCATTCTCAAGGAGTGGGGATGCATGATAAGGCAGCTCAAGATTGACTCCTAGAAAAGGGGGGTTGACATTATACATCATTTAATTCCCAACCATTGCGATCATTTAGGAGCAGATGAGATATTTTGAATTAAGAAATCATACCCCGTCAACATTGGTAGGCCCTGTCATAAGGTAAGGGAGATGGAGGTCATAATACCTCCCATAATGAAGGGGTTTGTTACTTTTTAATTGTATTGACCTCATATGATCAATAAGAAGTGCCCATAGGTTGAGAAATTTCTCCTTTATTATCCTGTGCAACACAAAAAGGTCTTTTTGTGGACATTTTCCCTGATTGTCATACCACCCCACAATGGTATTTGCAATGACTTCCTATGCATACCTGAGATATGGATTGTATATTCCACTAGTTTTTGATTTCCTAGGTGTGAAGCTTTATTGTCTTGTCATCCTATACCACATGCCCACATAATCAATGTTTGTTTCTCTTTCAATGTGGCCCTCATTAATTAACTTGGCTTCCTCAGGGTTCCTGGCAAAGATGCTATTCAATTAAGAAACTATGAGGGCATGCGTCTCATTTTCTAGCCCAAACCAGATGGCTTCCACCACCCTATTTTTGATCTTCTCCAATGTGGCAAACAATTGTTACATCAACTCCACATATGTATCTTGTACTGTACATAACACCTTATACAATCTAGAATCAAACAACTTGTTCCCCATTACTATCTAATGCCAAGGGCATCCATTACATTTTGGCAGGCATATTGGGTTGCAATCACCCTCCTAATCACACATTCTGGATAGAGAGGTTTCAATTTAATATTTCTCTTGCTCCCTCTCCCATAGGACACACCCTTAGGAATATTTCCAATACCTTTCATCCTATCCACCTCAAGCGACACCGCAATGTCAACTGGATCTAGACACAATTCCTCCTCATCGATGTCTTCATACTCTTCTTTCGCCTCATATGCATGTGACCCCAAGTTGGTATTAGGGTTCAAGGACACTCTCTCCTCAAATTACTCCTCTTGAGCATATTCCTCCTCATAAATTAGCAACTGCTATCGATCATGTGGCTATTTTTGTGGCCTCTCCATCGCTGAATAAGTGGAGTGAGGGATGACGTTGGTCGGGAAGAGCACATGAAGAAGAAGGGGCAGTTGCCCCCTTGCCACTCCATGGACGAGTAATGACCTCTGGTTCCAAGGAGAAAATCGTCACGTCGACTGGCATTAGACTCCTCTTCTTCTTCCTCACCATATGTAGCATCCGAGGTATGGTGGCTAGATGAGAGGAGGTGAGAGCCACTCATGGATGTTGAACGCTGAATTGACCCAAAAATGGAGTTGGAAGGTGATAGCATAGGGCTATGAGAGGGGATGGGGATGGGGATGGGGATGTTATAGGATGCTTTTTTTGGTTTACAACTTAATCCCTGTGAGTACTTGGAGGCTTCTCTAACCCCCTTTGTTGATGGCCTTGCCAATCTTCTTCATTGCTTGATGTAGAAGGTGGAGAAATGGATAGGTTTTTTTATTTTTGGGAAAAGGTTGAAGTGGAGGAAGGAATGGGTTGAGTAATGGTGGATAGAGTTGCATTGGAGGTAGTAAAACTAATTAGGGTGATGTCTTGGTGGTGGAAAATAATTTGGAGAAGGTTTGGTGGAGGAAAGGTCGTACAATGCTGGTTGATGGAGTGGAGATGGTAGAATGGAGAAGGTGGATATTTAGAGGAGATTTAATGGTGAAAATGGAAGAGGGAGGTGTGGCAGAGGTGAATGAGGTGTTTGATAGGTCGATTGGTGGTGGATTTGAGTTGGAGGAGGTGAATCAGGGAGGAGGAGGTCGCTACAGGTCGTTGTTGTATCGCCATGGGCGTTCGACTTGGAGAAGAATGGGCATGGCAAAATTAAATTAAATCCACTTAATCTAGTGGGTTCGACCATCACCATGGCCATTGTGATGGCCACATATGAGGTGATATGTTGGTGGAACAGTCATGGCGGGTTCCACATCCATGGTGTTGTTGTCATGTGTTGCTGAAGTCAACCCTCGCCATGTCTGTGGTGACTGGTAAGCGCTAAACCCATGTCAGTCACCTCAATCATGGTGATCCTCTCTCATTTCTTCAAAATTTCCCTAAGATCTTGGAAAATTGCACCTCGCCCGTGGTGGTGTATCATGGTTGGGGCCTTCTCAGTGCCACATGGCCACACCCATGGTGATCAGCTGAAGCCAGACCCATGGCACGTGCCACAACCGTGGTGCTTCTGCTCTTTTCTTCTCATAGTTCCCTGTGACTCTTATAATTTTTTCAAATTCTACCATGGCTTTTTAGATGTACCATGGCCGTGGTGAGTTTTCTAAGTTCAAATTTCATATGGACTTCATGAATCTTCATATTTTTCAATGCAATCGATTTGACGTCACATTTCTTTCTCATTGCAGTTGTTGCAGTTATCCTCTCACTATCTTTAACCTATCACCCTGTCACATTTCAAAAACTATACAAAAATTATTAGACACAAGTGTGTGTGTTTCTTGTAATGTGTAAAAGAAAATTAAAGTAAAAAAATTGAAGGTTGGGTGCAAAAGTTCTAAAACCTAGGTGGGTTGCCTCCCACAAGCACTAAGTTTTATGCCTTCATCCGAGCTTGTTGTTCTTTCCATCACTCATTCTCTTGGTGACTTCAAAGCATCCTTGTAGTATATATCTCTCTCATGTGCATCCAATCACATCTCTTGATCAATGGGGATTTCCTCAACTAACATAACAATATCAAAACTTTGGTTTGCCTTGTCTAGACCGACTTCAACAACAACCATCAATCTTTGTCCGTTGACAATGAGTTCCTTTACACCTTCCTTTTCTTATATAACAATAGCACTGGAGGGATACACATTCTTGACTTGATAAGATCCTTCCCATCTAGGCCTAAGCTTTCTGATAAAAGGCTTCATCCTTGAGTTGGACATCCATACCCATTGTCATGGCTCAAAACTCTTCTTCTTGATCAACTTGTCATGTAAGAACTTTGTTCTTTCCTTGTTGCTTTTTGACAATTCATAAGCCTCATGCCTCATCTCCTTGAATTCATGGAGCTGCAGTTTCCTTCTTAACTCTGGCAGTGTCCACATCCATGTCCATAGACTTCAAATCCCATAGCTCCTTGTGTTGCATCTCAACAGGTAGATGACAACTCTTACCATATACAAGCTTGAATTCTATGGTGCCAATTGGTGCCTTAAATGTTGCTCTATGTTACCATAAAGCTTCACCAATCCTTGCTGTACGATCTAACCATCTTCTCAAGAATGAGCTTTATCTCCCAATTGGCCTACTCAACTTGACCACTAGTTTGAGGGTGGCAAGGAGTAGACACACAATGGTTCACACCACGTCTTTTTAGAAATTCTTCAAAAGTTCTATGAATAAAGTGGCTTCCGCCATCAGTAATCATTGCCCTTGGCACACCAAATGGCTGAAGATGTAAGACTAGACAAAGTCGCATACTACCTTATGAGTATTTGTCCTTGTAGCAATTGCTTCAACCCACTTGGAGACATAGTCTATGGACACCAAGATGTTAACATACCCAAAAGAGGGGAAACAGACCCATGAAGTCAATACTCAATACTCATTACATCAAACACCTCAACCACTACAATAGGTGATAGAGACATCATGTCCCTTTTTTATATAGTGGCCACTTTTTGGCACTTCAAGCAAGCCTTTCAATACTCATTAGAAGACTTGAACAATGTTAGCTAATAGAAACCACTTTGGATAACTTTAGTGGTTGTATGTTTTCCACCAAAATGTCCTCCACATATGTCAGAATGGCACATGGAGAGAATTTCTTGTTGCTCACTTTTAGGGACACACCTTCTTATGAGTTGATTGGAGAAAAATTTGAAAATATGGGTGTCGTCTCACACATAGTTTTTTACCATGGTAAAAAATATCTTTCTCTCCTCCCTTGTCCAAGTGTTCGGTATCCTCCCACTAGCCAAGAAGTTGGCTAAGTGCTTGTATCGTGGTCTTTGGGTGGAAGAAAGAAAGAAGAGATGCTCATGTGGAATTGTATCCTTAATACGGTGCACATCATCATATGGTGCCTCAATATGGGAGAGATGGTTGACTGTCGAATTTTCAACTCACTTTTTGTCAACAATCTCTAACTCAAATTCCTAGAGCAGGAGGATCCAATGGATCAATCAGGACTTTGAATCTTTCTTCTCCATAAGGTACTTTAAAGATGAATTTTTAGTGTAGACAATGACTTTGTTTTTACAAAATATAAGAACATAACTTATTAAGTCTGAAAATCACAACAAGAAACTCCTTCTCTGTGGTTGTGTGGTTTCTTAGAGCCTCATCAAGAGTTGTACTTGCATAGTAGATAGCATGTGGAATCCAGCCAATTCTTTGGCCCAACACAGCCCCCATTACCATATTTGAAGCATCAATCATGATCTCAAATGGCAAAGATAAGTCTAGGGGTTGCATGATAGGAGAAGAAACCAACTTTTGCTTCAAGTGGTTGAAGCTTCAATGCATTTGTCATCAAAATTGAATTCAACATCTTTCTCAAGCAAAATGACATAATCTTGCTAAAGTCTTTTATGATGGTGATACAAACCCACATGCCCCAAGAAAGAATAGACATGTACTACACTGGAAGGAATGATAAAAGTAGAAATCATGCCCACCTTGTCCTTATCAACTTCAATTCTGACTTTAGAAACTGTATGACCCAAAACAACACCTTTAGGAACCATGAAATGACTTTTGTCCCCAAGAAAGTACCAAGCAGACTTTAGCACATCTCTCAAGAATCGTAGCAAGGTGATATAGAAATTCATCAATAGTCTTACCAAGCACTGAAAAATCATCCTCGAAAACTTCAAGAGAAGAATCAAGCATATCTAAAAAAATGGATGTCACACGTCTTAAGAATGTGGAAGGGGCATTGCAAAGCCTAAAATGCATTATCCTATAGGCAAAGGTGCCTATTAGACATGTGAATATGGTTTCTCTTGAGCTGGATGCACTACCACTGGGAAATAACCTAAGTAAGCATATAAGAAGAAATAGAAGCTTTATCCTGCAAGCCTATCTAAGATTTGATCAATGAATGGGAGTGGGAAATGGTCTTTTTTCTTGTTCTCATTCAACTTCATGTAATCCACATACATTCTCCATTTTTACTGCTTTCTCATAAGCATAAATTCTCCACTTCAATGTTGAGCCAAAGTGATCCCACCCTTTTAGGCACAACTTGGATGGGACTCACCCAAGGACTGTCAGAAATGGGATAGATGATCCTGACATTAAGAAAAATCACAACCTCTTGAGTTACAACTTATTTCAACTTTGGATTCAACCTCCTTTGCATTTGGTGAGTTGTCCTTGTGTCATCCTCAAGATAGATTCTATGGACACAAATGGAGGGGTTAACACCCCTTCAAATAAGAAATAGACCACCCTATGGCTTGAATGTTCCTCTTCAATACATAAATAAGAGAATCTTCTTGTTCAGGTGAGAGAATAGAAGAAATGATCACTGATAAGGTGTCATTTGAACCCAGAAGTGCACACTTCAAACCTTGTAGAAGAGATTTAAGCTCAAGGATGGGAGGTTCTTTAATATGATTCTTCAAAGGTTTCTCAGAAATTGAAGGAATATGCTCACTTGCATCCACTAATGTGAGCTCATTTTCCTCATCAATATCATCATCGGGAAACTTAACAATAGGCTCTAGGCCTCTACCCTTGGTGACAGTCTCAATCCATGTATGTAGGCATTCTTCAACGATCTCTTCAAGACAATCAATAAGATAACAATGCTTTTCTATAGAACCTACCACCTTGGATTTAGCGGAAGCTTTGGATATGTTGAACCAGATCTGCATGTACATTAATGTCACATACATGGTGCCGGTTCTCATATGTATCACTGCATGAGATGTAGCTAGGAAAGGTCTCCTCTAGATAATAGGTACCTTCCTTGTGTCCTTCTCCATGTCAAGAACTATAAAATCAAGAAGAAAGAATGTGGAGGTTTCATCATCAAGTATCACCAACACATCATTAATTTGCCCTCTAGGCATCTTCACAGAATGGTTGGCCAATTGCAAGGTGCAATTTGCCATCTCCAATTGTCCCAAGTTCAACTCAAGTCAAGAAAAGTTTGGTCTATGCGGTGTATTCCAATGTAGCAAGGAATGATGGGAGCACCGATATCTTTCCACTTCTTTAAAGTGATGTGTTGCAAAATGGATCTCACTTTTTCAGTGATCTTGACTTGCATTTGCATTCTTTCAGCTATCTTTCTCTTGAAGGTACACATGTATTTCAAGAACTTTGCATAGGAAGTAATTGCTTGATGAGATCTAGCAACAAAATGTTGATCCTCACTTGCTTGAATGTTTCCATGATATCCTCAACATGTTTCTTCTTTCTTTTGACATTGTATGGTTCTTCAAGTGCATTGGGAAAATGGAGGAGTTGTGCACCCGACCAATTCACATCCATATAATCATCAAGATGTATGACATAAATCACAATATCATCATCTTGTATCACCGTATCACCTCTGCTGTGTATCATAATATCATCACCCAGAATCATAGTATCACTGCCTTGAATCATAGTGTCATCTCTATCTTCACTGCCTAAACCATTAATTGCTTTGCTCTTTGGTTGCTCCAAAGTCTTCCCACTTCTCAACATGGTCACTGCCTTCACTTGATCATGAGTGGAAGAGGAGGGATCTTGTGGTGGTGGTTGTGATACTTGAGGTGGTGGCCTTTGGTGTGGGGGATTTGGGTTTTAAAAAATAAATTGTGGTTGGGACATCAGTTGTTATGGTTGTTGTGAAGGGGGTTGGTATCGAGGAGTAGGATGTTGGTATGAATGTGAAGGGGGTGGAGTGTACTAGTAGTTGAATGGGGGGTTGTGGAGGTGGAGGAGCATAAGGATCTTGGGGTCCTTGGTACTGTTACAAAGTAGGCACTTTCCCTTGTTGAGGGCCATAGGTGCCTTTAGGATCACCATGATTCCATCGACACTATTTGGGTTCACTGAGGTTTAAGATAGAAGCCTTCCCTCCTCACGTCTAGTAAGAGATAATGAAATCTAATCAATCCTTTGATTTTGATGGCCAATGTTTTGTCCTTGAGTAGATAGATCTTTATATACATCATCAAGGCCCCTTAGCCTTACCCCAACTTGGTTCTTCATCAAGTTCACCATGTCAACTAGAATCTTCACAATTTGGGGATTTTGATCTTCCCTAGCTCGAGGAGGAGAAGGTGGAGGAGGAGCGCAATTCCTATCATAATGAATGACCATGCTAGAATCTCGATGATGTGAATTCTCAACTAGGTGCTCAAAGAGAGGCCATGAATCTTCCAGGGGCTTGGCCATGAAAGGTTCCACCACAAGAGGAGTCAACCACCATTTGACCCAATTCATACAACCCGATGTAAAAGGATTGCACAAGCTGCCATATGGGGACCTCATGGTGAGGGAAATATCTAAGAAGCTTCTGGAACCTTTTCCAAGTCTCATGGAATGGCTTATTCCTCCTTCTGAGTGAATGAGTGATATACCTTCTCATTTGTGTCATCTTTGAGATGGGGTAGAATTTCTTAAAAAACTCACTCTTCACAGCCACCCAAGTAACCAATTCTAATTTTGACATGTACCATTCCTTAGCTTTCTTCTTAAGTGAAAATGGGAAGAGGGTTATTATAATAGAATCATTGGTTGCTTTCAGGGTGTGAAAGATGGAGCACGTCTCTAGGAATGCATCGACGTGGTGGTATGGGTTCTTGTTCTCCAACCCATAGAAGGTGGGTAGGAGTCCAAGGATGGTTGGTGTATGGAGAATTGTTGACCCGACATTTGGTCAAATAGCGTGGCAATGGGAGATGTGTAGTTCCCCATGGTAAATTACTCATGGAGTGGCTTAGATGGTGGTACTTTCAAAGGGATTTGGGCATCATGTTTTGCCATTTCAGCCTCTTAGTGTTGTATGCACTGGTGTTGACGTCTCCTTCTACGTATCTTGGGATCAAATGGGACCAAGTCAGTAGAAGTTGAATGTTACCCAATCATCCATAGCTCTCATATTCACAAGGAACAAACAAGAAACAAGAGCTAAGTTAAAAAGCAAATATGCAAAAGTAAACAAACAATAAAGAATAACAATGATGAGGGCAGTATGAAAACTGAAGCTACACTAACTAGCTAAGCCGAGTGCCTCAATCCCTGGAAATGATACCAGAAACCTTGGTGTGTTTCTCAAATGCAAACAAGTAAACTGGAAAAATATGATGCCAAAGGGGAATGCAAACACCACAACTACTAGGTATCTATGGCACTTTTTGTCCCCGACAATGGCACCAATACGCTTGGTGCATTCTCACTTAAGGTAATCCTAACCCATGGAATTTGGACTAGATGCGCCTTTGGTGCCCACACTTTGGATCTTTCAAAATTTATATGGACCTAGTCTAACACACTCACTTCAACCAATCACACTTCACCCACAAGCGCATAGGGTCATATTATAGTATAGACAAGGGGAATGATAAGGGTCGATCCACATGGAGAGAGGGGGCACTAAATCTTAGTCAGTGTGAGCTATGTTCCTAAAGAAGATATTA
The DNA here is from genome assembly GCA_963693085.1 of Alisma plantago-aquatica. Lineage (NCBI taxonomy): Eukaryota > Viridiplantae > Streptophyta > Magnoliopsida > Alismatales > Alismataceae > Alisma > Alisma plantago-aquatica. Next base: position 190,844,302 of record OY856415.1, on the reverse strand, counting down.
GGGTTTTTAGGTTTAATTTTGATTTGGGGTTGATTACACTCAGAAACATGCAATTGAAAAAGAAACAGAGTAAGATAAGAAAGACAAGAAAACCCTACTTTAACCCTAAACTAGAAATTCTACTTAACAAAGAAAGCAACTACTTAAGCAAGAGCATAAGACTACACTAGATTGGAAAGTAAGACACAAAAGCAATTAGAGACCTAAACTACCACTATCTAGATTAAACAAGAACAAAGAAGCACTAGCCAGCCAACAAGAATTAACTACCAAGGACAAGGCAATATACTAAGAAGTAATTAAACTAAGCAACTAAGAAAGCATGATCTAGCAAGAAAACCAATTAAGGTTTTTAAAAAAGTTATGGGAAGAGTGGGCCATTTGGGGTACTGTCACATGAATCCAAGTTGAGGGGTGATATAACATGGAAATTTTATCTTCCCATTCTATATTGCCAAACCAACCAACAAGATAAGTGCTATTGAATTACCCTAAACTACTAGTTGTCCACGGGTCATATGGGGTGTGTGTAGGGGAATTACACCCTTGCACACCCCATCTAACCTTACGAAGCTCAATTGAACTAGGGCTTAAGTATAATTCTAATAGGACTAAGCATGTATCCATTTTTATGGTATGTGCTATTAGGGAAATTGAGAGCCAAGGGTAAGAAGGAGGGGAAAAGATGATGGTGTTTCACCTCATGTTACTCACCAACTAGGCTTTAGAAAACTCTAGGCAATTGCACTAATCACTCTTACACTAGCTACTTAGATCTCACACCTAGTTGTAGGAGAAGAGAAATGTATATAGGAAGATAGGGTGCCATCTAGGGATCCACTAGTTGGAACTAGGAGCAACTCCTAAGTTAGCCACATACATTCATTTTCCCCTAGAATCTAGGTGCTTTTAAGCATCAAACAACAAGAAATCCATGGTTGGAAGCATAAATCACAAGTAAAAAAATGGGAAACAAGAAACAAGCAAGAGATAGTCATCATAGAATGAAATTATGTTCATTACTAGTTATATTACCCCAACATGGTATCAAAGTGACATTTAATCCGCCAAACAGCCCACCAAGGGGCTTAGCTACACATGATCAAACAAAATAGCAAAATAGAAAGGAGAAAGTAGAAGATGGTCATGGAATATCATGAAAACTCCTACTTTTTTCACCTCCTTGCTGAAGTAGCCTGAGCACCTCCCTCTAAAGTAGGTATATGGCATGGAAAGGTAAGGTTTTGTGGTGGAAATCCTAGAAAACTAGGGTTTTGAGGTAGAAGAAGGTGGAAATGGAGTGGGTGATAAATGGGGGTAGGTGAGAGCTCATTTAATGCTAAGGGAAGTAGAAATAAATGCTAGGGGGCTGTAATCATGGTTAACCTCGTGCTAAAGCCACCACCTAGTTAAGTTATATATAGGTGGTGGGAAAGCAGTAGGTTAAGTGAGGGTAGTAATGGAAATGCACTGGAAAAATTGGTAGGGTTTGGGCGGTCACCACGGCTGTGGTGAATGGAGGTCAACCTGGTCATGGTGGAGTGGCATGGGTAAAGTGGAAGTAGCTAAAGTGACAGGTTAAAGTGGGACTTTGGGGGGTCAGTGGCTACAATCATGGTGGGCATCATGACCATGGTGGGTGAGTGATGTCACAGACATTCCATGAGGAATGGGTGTGGTGGAGGAAATGGAAACGGCCCTTCTATTGAGAGTGGTCATTGTCGATGCTTCTTTCCATGGGCATGGCAATCACCACATGTGAGGTGGACATGAAATTCCATGACCGTTTTGATGGTTGCGACTGTGCTAGTCTGATTGATGATCGTTGTGGATGCTCCTCACCACTATTATGGTGACTGATACAATCATGGTAGATATGGGGACCAAGACCATTCTGAGGGACACAGATGTGGTGGCTGAGTCACTGAAGCTTGAAATTTTATTATGCCTTTAGCATTCTGGCCATGACCATGGCAAGGTACCATGACCCATTTTGAGGTCCCAACTACATGTTTTTGCTCCTAAGTCCTTCAATTGGAAGATCCTTACTTTGGACATATTTGTTCCCATCCATGGGATGCTTGGAGATGATCTAGGTCCAATATCGCGGTGTAGAAACCCAAGGATCCTCTCCTTCCCTTCCCTTTTTGTCCAATGCATGTGCAAATGCTCGAAAAACACACAAAAACAACCATAAGTGCATTTGTTATGAAATCACATACTAGGAGAATAACTTGCATTCTAGAATGTTTATATGTGATTAAGATGCAAAAAGACACAAGATGGAGCCCTAAAATAGGGATACATCACCACACTGTATGGTAAAGTGCATAAAAGTGTTTCTAGCCATTGGAGTGTTGCAAAAATCAAATATATATTCATCAGAACTCCCAAAGTAGCTAGAATTCGTTCCCTAATTGCCTTTACTGGCTAGTAGGCACCCTCAACTAGAAATAGGGGCTATTGTACTTCATTCAAAGTTTTCCTTCTATGCTCCCTAGTTATAGTTGACTAATTTTGCCTCCAAGAGTCCCTAATCTCTCTCAAGGTTTTTTAGTAACCTACATCTAATTGAGTGAGTTAGGAACCTTGTAGGAGAGATGCTCCAATATATATCCTGTGAAGCTCTCCACTCCTTTTTCCAAACCTCTCTCTAGGAATAGGTGAAAGTTTCTCCTTGGTGAAGATGAAGAAGGCTAAAGATCCAAGTTAAGAGTGGCAACTCATTGAAGGCAGAAGACTTGTTGCATGAGTAGGTAAGTCCTTAGTGAAGGCAAAAGGCTCACTGTAAGAGTAGGTAAGCCCTTATCAAGGTAGAAGACTCTTGGACATGTATAGGTGAGTCCTTTGTAGGTTATTAGCTCCCTTTTATTTAAAGGGAAGGCTAGGTACCATTGACATTGAATATGGAAGTCGATATGTTAAAACTCTTATAATGGAACATAAAAAGTGTGACATGGATAAAAATCCTAGAGATTTACCCCTCTAGGTAATGGATGTACATATCCTATTTTAGAGGTTTGGACCACTATACATCTTAGCCTTCTCATGGTGTTTGTCCAATCTCTCTCTCTTGCTTGTCAATAGAGCATATTATCTTTTAAAAATAGGTCTAATGTGTTTTGTTTAAGTGTTTTTAGCTATATTCACCCCCTCTATAGCCTACAGATCCAATAATTTAGACTTTCAACTAAGGCGTGTGCATCTTCCTAGTTTATTTGGGCATTACTAACATGACTACTAAACTATTTCCCGTATGATGTATCTCTTGAATAATTCTTGTGTAATATCAAATCATTTTGAGAATCATATTTCCTTGGGATTATTATCATGATTTGATACCGAGTCCATGAGATCTTATGAATGAAGGTCCTTTGATTAGTGTACTTGTGGGCCTAGTTAATCCCTTGGACACGTGATTTCCTAGTGACCTAGATGATAAGAGTGTGGGAATTTATATTTCACCCTTGTGATACAACAACCTCATGGTTGTAAATCACCCATAAGGGGAAACCTTAACCTCTTTTGATTATGGATGCATGTCTCTGTAACTCCTAGTAGTTTCATGATGAGTATCTATGTTATTTTATAGAAAAAGTTTGTTTTTATGAAGTTTTATTGTGATGTGACCTATAAGAATTTAGTTAGGAGTTGATGTTGTGTAATAGGAAAACCATACCCCCTAACCTATGCTTCAAATTAGATATGTTTGGTACGTCCTTCTAGATGTTAAGTAAGTAAAACCTTTTGGTGGAAGTGTGTGATGGTGAAAGTCCTATTTAGGTTGTTCGAGTTGGTGATTTGGCTTTGCATTGATTTTGATTCCATTTTTCAATTTTACATCCTAATGTTTTTCATGTAAATATATTTACATTATTGTGGTATATGTACAAAATAAAAGTTTCCAAGATTTTGTCCACGATTACAAATAAACAAGTCATCACATAAGGATTTTTAAGTAGTGAGAAATTCTTGGAAGAAAAAATACACTAACCGATTAGCTTAACCCAAAAACCTTAAGACGAATTCAAGAAGAATAAACTAGGAGGAAGTTTTAGACACTGGTGAAACTTAGTTGACTTACCCCTTTTTTCATATTCAGATTGCTTGTTGGGTTTTAGATTGATCTTATTAAGGGGTGGAGTCTTGTTAGGTATATGCGATTTTCTTCTAGTATTTAAATCTCTTTATTTTGGCAGCATATATGATACCTGGGCTCCCATGGGGGAGATGAAACAAAATTATACTATAAGTTGTAAATAAAATGATAAGGATGTTTAAACTTAATAATGAATGCATTAATTAACTTTTGAGTACTTCCCAAATTAATATATCCATAACCAATGCAAATGAATGAACTTTGTTAAGTCGGCCACATGAATGTTAATTGATAACTAAAATCAGTCTTGCAAATTGATTTTCACTTATCTAAATGGTGAACATAATTAATTTAAGTTAGTAGTTAGCATTAAATGGAGGCCACTTTAACTCTAAGTAACATGCCTTTAAGTTTTCTCATCTATTTCTTTGTCTCTTTCTCTACCCCATGCTTTCTTGATGAAGAAAAACTAGGACTGAGTTATGAAGTATGGGCTAAAAGAAACAGACGTACACAAAAATGCAAAAGTACAGATAATTTAGAGCTAATGAAGAGAATTGAAAGAAACATTTTTGACCAGATTCGTCTTTGCAAGAAGATGAGTAGCCAACTAGACACTAATGTGTGTAGATACTGGGGCATTTTGTAGATAAGCCCCATTTTTATACAATTTTCTTCTTGGGTGCTATATGTTCTGGTTGTGTTTTGTATCACACCAATAACAATTTTTGTTAAAGTTACTCTGTAACCCGGTTTTTGGAAATACATATTTACCTATTTCCAAAAAAAAGTATTGGAAAAATTAACATAAGTTGGGAAACTTAAGTTTGTTATTTCCTAGATGAATTATAATAAAAGTCCTAGTCAATATTTATTTTATGAAGTGAAATTTAAGATTTTATGGGGTTTAGAGTAATGTGTAACAAAATAGGTAAGGTTAGTTTCTACTATATAATGTATTTATACATACAAGTACACCATGATTCAATTAACACACCCAATAAGACATGCAAGGTATGTATGAAAAGATATTATGAAATATACATATTAATGTTCAAAATATGCATAAACATCAATATATATATTAATGGGTATCTCATACAAGTGGTACAATATATCTTTCCCTTGAATAACAATATGGATTATGACAAATAATGCATTATGTGTACTAAATGTTTGAATTTCCTTTCATCACAATGGAATTCAAGTATAATTCTCATTATCAAATATGGTGTTTGTATATGTATTTAAATGAAATTATTCCATTTAATATAACATATGATTTAATAAAAGGCATGAAAGTCTAATTACTCTCTCTCTTACATAAAAACAACATATAAATTATCTTCTCTAGCCTACTGTAAAGAAAGTAGTCTCCCATGGTGAAGTTACAATCCATTAGAAATATGTTTCATGATAAATTACATATAGTAAAAAATGAATACCAATTATGAAATTCCAATAATGTTGTTCACATGCTTTTCTTAACAAACTTCCCTTCATGATTCCTAGAACATGAAAAATCTTCAATTTGATAATCTCATATTCATTCGATAAAAAAGAAATTGAGCAAAAATTTTATACTATAAATATTACAAATATCAATACACATTTCCTCTTATAAGCAATTGATATAATTCAATTTATGATACATACAATATAATGAGGACTAATGATTTGATTATGTAACAGTAATTTCTTGAATATGTTGTTACACATAGATGCAAATATTTTTGTTCCCCCACATACCAGTATAGCATATTAATGATGAAACTGTTAGTAACATGAAATTAATGATGAAAGATGGACCAGAGAAGAAGGCACGAAAGGAAAAGATTTAATGTAGTTCTGGAGGATATAGATAGATAGTTTTTATTTCATGTCCCAAACAATATTTCCCATATTATGTAACTCCTTATAGGATAGTCTATCTTTTATATTGTTCAAACTCTTCTCTATTTAGTAAAAAAATTATAATTATTTATGGTAATTTGATAAAACTCAATACTTTAAATATGGTAATGGCCCTTTCCATCTCTGTCTTCTTGAATAAGGGATGACAGGGGGAGGGAGTCATTATAGTAAAGACTTTGTTAATGCATTTGGTAAGAGATCATAATGTACTAACTCCCACACGGACATATTTACCCAATAAGAGATCAATATCTTGGGATTTTCCTTATTGGATTTCTTTGGTTGTTAGGCATTATAGTGATGTCATTCATGTTGAGAAAAATGTTTGTGATAGCGTCATTGGTACTTTGCTGAATGGAATTGGTGTGTTTCTTAGATGCAACAAAACAAACTGACAAAAGATGGTACCAATGAGGAGAGTCAACACCACAACTACTAGGTAGCTATGGGACTTTCTATCCCCAGCCAGAAATCTTGGTGAACCCTTCCCAAGGATCACATACCAATAAAAAAAATGGTGACTAGATGCTCATGAGACCCTAAAGGTTTTTTTTAACATACTTGGGATCTTTTGAATTTATATATCCCTAATAGTCTTCTCTTATAGACTAACACACTTACATGCAAGCGCATAGGGTCATGTTGAAGTATAGGAGGGCAACAAGTTAGGGTTCGAACCAAAGAGAGAAAGAGGGCCCTAGATCTAGGTTAGTTTTGGTTAGGTTCCTACTATGGAGTCTAGGGTTGAAGGGTTTAAAGTTGATTTGTTGATTACACTTATGGTGAATAAGAAAGCAATTAAAGGAAAGCAAACAATATAATAACCTAGGTTAACGCCAGATCGTTAATCTTAATGAGCAAGAGAAGACAAGTTAAGAAAGAAAGGAACAAGCTACACCAAGGCAAGAAAGAAGAGATCTACACTACACTAAGGTTAAAAACTACACAAAGAGAAATTAAAGATCTAAACTAGCAAGAACAAGGCAATGAACTAACTAAGAAAGTAAAGAGCTAACTAAGCTAACACTAGCTAAACAATAAGGCATTTAGGGTTTCAAAGAAATTAAGGGCAGTGTGGGCTATTTGAGATATGCACTTATCAATTGGGGTGGGGTAATAACATGTAAACATCATTCTTTCATTAAGAATATTAAACCAATCAATAGGTTAGAGTCTAGTGGATTTCCCTAAACTACTAACAGATCATGGAGAAGGTAGGGTGTATATAGGGGAACTAGTCCCTAACACCTCCTACCTACCATTAAGAGGCTCAATTGGGTTAGGGTTTAGGTGGAATTAAATTAGATTCTAGTCAAGTCTAGGCTTTTGGAATAGGAATTCTAAGGATAATTAGGATCTGAGGGTAGTAATGTAAGGTGAAAGTGAGGTTTTAGACCTCACATCACCCACATTCTAGCCTTGAAAAGGATCCAAGCTAATTACATTAAATGATTCTATACTATCTACTTAGATCTCTCACCTAGGTATAGGGGAATTTATTAACATGTATGAAGGTGAATAGATAACTAGATGTCCATTAGTTGGACTCAGGAGCAATTCACAAAAAGAGCCACATATAAGCAAGAAGTTCTAAACTTGGTAAAAATTGGTAAAAATTGGCAAAAATGATGCCAAATTGCCTTCAATCACAACTAATCCTACATTATGGAACATAAAGCAAGAATCAAGAAAATTCTAACTAAAACATGCAAAAACTACAAAAAATCTACATGGAATGCAATGCATGACAAAAAGAGCAAAAACTTTGAAGATTGAGCAAAAATTACAAGAAGGTAAACTACATGGCATGCAAGTATGTGAAATAGGTAAAATCTAATCTGAATAGAAGGAATAACAAAACAAAAGGAAATGTCAAGGTGAAATGCAAAATGAGTGAAATGAGTGGGGGCATACTTCCTTACCACCCCAAACTCTTGAATCATGTTGTCCTCAACATTACAGTAAAGTATAGAGGTGATATGGTAGATGATCATGACTGATGTGGTGGCTCTAGTGGTGCTCCTTCTTAAGGTGAAGGATATTGGTAGTACCTTACCCTAATCAGCCTTTGGAGGCGGGTAGGTCTCTTGGTAATAAGACAGTGCACCCCACCAATATTCCCCCCACTAGGGGTTCATTTGAGTCAAGCCATGCTGAAAGAGATACATATGGTTGATCTGATGGTGCATTTGCTGATGATTCAACCATAGTGCATCCTGTGTATGCTGGAATACCTCATGTACCCTCAGAATACCGTCCTATATCCTCTGAATACCATCTATCTGTGCATGTATAGTAGACATGTCATATGCGCTCAGTGAGGGCTGATGTGGTTGTGCCGTCTCCACCTCTCATCTCCACACCCTATGTGCCTCTCTAGCCTCCACTGTCCTCTTCTCAGAAAATGCATGTGACTCTCCTAGTCCCTTAGGCAATATCTTTGGTTGTTGGAACGTGTCTTGGGGATGTTCCTCTTCCCAACTCCTCATTGTATCCAAGAATTTTGGAGTCTGTCCATACTCACCTAGGAGAGGTGCAGTATGGTATGGTAGGTCCAATGAGATGCCTACATATGGAGGGTTGACCTGATATATGATTTTCTAATCAACAACTGAAATAATCAAAGAGTGGACAAGATATTGCAAGTCTACCAACTCTCCCCCTTTTTCCTTGGTGTATCTAGAAACATCGTGACCTAGGGCAATGTCAATGAATTTCATGATCCTCCCCCATAATGAATGGATTCTTACTCTTGGAGGGGACCGTCCTCGAATGATCAATCAATAGTGCACCCAGATTCACATGCCTTCCTTTTGTCATCCAATTCAAGACAAAAATATCTTTCTTTGTATAGTTCCTTGATTCATATATGCCAAAAATGGTGTTTTCTAGCACCTAATGAACATAGCGGAGGAAAAGATTATGAATCAAGCTCATCTTTGACTTCCCCACTACAAATTTGTTGTGTCCAGTGAACTTCTTCCACATGGTAGTGTAACTGGCATTTGAGTTCTTATTTGTCCTCCCTTGATCTAGGAAGGCTGCCATTTCATCATTTGGTGTAAAAAAATTGTTCAACATGGATGAGGTGATGACCTGACGTCTATCTCAAATAATAACTCTAATGATGTATTCTCCATCATCGAAGAACTTCTCTATTGTGGTGAAAAACTGACGTGTCAACTAAAGATAGGTCTCCTACACTGCCATCAAGACCTCAAACAAGCCTATTAGTTCCATCACACCCTAGTAAAACTCAATGAAACCTAGAGCCTTCATTGCTGCCTAGAACACATAGCAGGTGGCTATCACCCTACACATCAAACACTCTGGGTGCTTTGGTTTCTTCACCTTACTGCTCCTCACCATGGGTGTTTTCTCATGCTGCTCATCCTACATAATCTCATCCTCAGGTGGTGCATGTTGCAACACTTCCTCTTCACTATCTAGCAATAGTCCCCTTCTTTCTTGTAGTTGTGGTTGTGGCTGTGGTGTTTTGGAGGTCGAAGGTCAGGACAAGGTCGATGGTCAAGCTAATAAAGTACAATGTTGATCCGATGATGATGATGGTGCTTCCCTGGAGGAAACAAACTACTGAGGTGCTGCAGGTGGCAATGGTGGTGCCCTTAATGATGAGAGTGTTGCATGTCATGACTGAGTAGAAACCTCATCCACAATCGGGTTCAGCAAGGCCTCTATCTCGGCCTTCGACAAATTGGTGGATGCCTCTGGAGCTAAAGATGATGTGTTCCTTAATCAACACTGGTATCAGAGGACATACTTGGTCTTCTCTACCACTCTCTTGGAAACTTGCATCATCTTAGACGAATTTGGGTGGAGAAAAGTGGGAAATTTAGGTTTCTCAGATTTTTGGATTGTTGGGTAGAATGGAGAGAATGGAAAAAGTTTGATGGTAGAAAATGGGTGTAAATGGTAGGTTAAGGTAGGGAAATGGTATGGAGATGATTGGGGTGGATTGGGGTAATTTGGTGGAGAATCAGAGGTGGAATAGGAGTTGGCAACGGCTGAATGATGTCATGGCACACAGAATGGTCGTGCTTGTTTGCAGAGGAGTAATGAAATGTCTTTTAAAAATTTCTAGAATTGAGCATTAAAGTGGATTGAGCCAGAATGCAGAACGACCTTTCTTCATGGAATGAATGTGTTGAATTTCCAACCACACGGCCGTGGTGGCCCACACGCCTGTTCTGTCCTGGTTGTAACACTGTCGTGTCACCTTGCACGACTGTTATGAATTTGACTTACATTTCTTGAATTTTCTTTTGATTCCTATGTACATTTTAGTGTGCCACCATAGACGTTCCATGGTACCATAGTTGTGTGAATACTGTGGCAGATCATTTCAACTCAAAAGTGATTTTTCATGAATCCTTTTCTAAAAATCATCTAATTTTTCTCATTTCACCATGGTTTCCACCTACACATCTTAAAACTAAACAAAAATTATTAAAAACAATTGTGTGTTTGTTTTCTTGGAAAAGTGGAAAAATAACCAAAAAGTATCAAAAATGAAAGGTTGGGTGAAAATTTCTCCAAAGCTAAGTGATTTGCCTCCCACTAATGCTAAGTTTCATGCCTTTAGCTAGGCTTCTTGTGGATTCTTCAACTGCTCAACCATTTGGCACCATCATGTGTCAATTCTTGCAATAAATGCATCTCACATTTTCATTCATCCTATGTTCCTCATCCCTTTGATCACAAAAGATATTCTCAAGTCTTTCATCTGGATCTCCTTCTTTCAAATGAACAGTCGAACTCTTGAAGTGACCATGTACAATACCCTCATCTCGGGTTTGTCGGGTTGGGGTCTTATACATGTTGATCTTTATCTTCATGTCCATGAAAGAGACTTTCATTTTGCCACTGTGGACATGTATATCAACATCAACTGTAGATAAGAATGGTCTTCCCAAGATGATGGGAATCTTCCTATCCTTTGGTTTTGAGTCAAGAACAATAAAATCCACTGTGAACATTGTTGTCCTTTCTTTCTCTATCATCACCAAAACATCCTCCACTCCTCTAGGAACATTGATGGAACGGTCTTCCAATTGGAGAGTGCAATGAATAGGTTTCAACTTGTCTAACTCCAACTCCACATAGACACTATATGATATCAAATTCACACTAGATCCTAAATCAAGTAGGGATTTGTCTATGCGATGTCCCCCTATGTAGCTAGGTATGAGTGGGGCTCCTAGGTCTTTCTTCTTCATGGGAAGTGAGTGTTGGATGATATAGCTCACTTGTTCAATAAACTTGACTCTCTTTGGTATTATCCCCATTGACTTTCTCTTCACAATACATAGGTTCTTGAGAAACTTGGCATAAGATGGAATTTTCTTGATAGCATCCAACAATAGAATGTTCACCCTTACATGGAGAAACACCTCTAGAATGTCAAAATTGGCTTCTACCTCCTTTTCACTTTTGGGGGCTCATCCAAAGATTCAAAAAATGGTTGCTCACTTGCTTTTGGCTCACTTGCATCGACATGATTTTTGTGTGGTATGCCATGAGATGGAACACTAGGAATGGTAGAACCTACAAATTGAGTAGAAGGTGGAGCATATAGTATCACATTCTCAAAATGAGGTTTCAAAGAATCATCTTCAGCTATATCAATCATAGTATCACCACTTGGTTGCCTTTTCTTTCCTTTATCAACCTTTCTTTGACTCATGAGCTTCTTAAGAGATTTTCCATCCTTAGAACTATTACAGCACTACCTTGCTCATGGTGGGGAGGGGGAGCATGTTGTGGCTATAGAGGAGATGGATGTGGCACTTGGTATTGAAATTGAGGTGGAGGGGTAAATTGAGGTTGGAAGGTGAATTGGTGGGAAAGTTGTGGTGATGGAGGGGGAGGATGTGTATAAGGCTTGGAATGGCCTTGGAAGTGGTATATGGGTTACACTTGTATTGGAGGTGAACTATAGAGAACTTGAGTGGAATGCATATGTCCACTTGCTTCAATGAAACTCATTATGGGTTTTGAAGACAATTTTCCTTCTTAGAGAGAAAATATGGAATAGAGATGATCTATCCTTTCCTCAAGCCTTGTAACGTTCTTTTGGACATCATCAAAAATTTTCAACCTAAAGAGAACTTCCTCCTCAAACTTTGAGCTATATCTTAGACTATGTTTATGCATGTAGCTATAGGAGTGAGGTACCTTCACTTTTTTATCAAAGGACTCCACAAAATTGAACGACTTATAAGGAACACTTCTCACTTGGTTCTTTATAAAACTCACCATTTCTCCAAGAATCTTCACTATTTGTGGGTTTGAATCACTATGAGTTGGAGGTGTCACACCAAAGGGGTGGTCACCGTCATTTATCATGCTATAAGATTAGATCCTTGAACTTTCTACCAACTGATCAAACAAAGGCCATGTCTCCTCAGGTGTCTTAGCCATAAAAGCTCCTCCACAAGAAGAATCCATTATAGCTTGACCCATTGGAGATAGAAAAACTAAAAGGATCAAACTAGCTACCACAAAGGAATATCATAGTATAGACACTCTCTCAACATCTCCCAAAATCTCTCCCTACCATCATGGAACTTCTCATCATCCATTTGATCAAAAGTTACTATGGAATGCCGCATTTGTGTCAACCTTTCAATAAAGTAGAATTTCCTTAAGGAGACATTCTTCATCTCTTTCCAACTCATGATGTACCTTTTTGAATTATACCTATCTTTCCCTTTGTATTTGAGGGAGAGGGAGAACAAGCTCAATCGGATTGAGTCATCAATCAATATAATGTCCTAAAGAAAGAGCATACTTCAAGAAAGGAGTCCAATTTCTTGTAGTGATTCTCACTCTCCAAGCCGCAGAATGTGGGAAGGATCCTAACAAGACCTAGAGGGATGGAGAATCACTCCCCTAACGTTTGATACACTCTACTAGAAAATGGTGATTTTTAGTTGCTAGGCATGAAGTACTCCTGGAGTGGCTTGTGAGGTGTATTTTGGTCTTTCATTTTATCTTCCCTAGGTTTTTGTCACATGAAAAAGACACAACCAAATAAAAGAAAAAAGTTAGCAAACCAATATGCAAAAAGAATACAAAGAATAAACAATAGCAATGATAAGGGAAGTAGGAAAAAATAAAAGCAAAACTAACTAAGTAGGCTGAGTAACTTTCTCCCCAATAACGGTGCCAAAAAACTTGGTGTGTTTCTCAGATGCAACAAAACAAACTAAAAAAAGATTATTCCAAAGCATGATAACACCACAACTACAAGGTAGCTATGGTGCTTTCTGTCCCTAGCCAAAAAGGTTGGTGCTTCCTTCCTAAGGGTCACACACTAATCAATTGAATGGTGGTTAAATGTTGATGCGACCCTAGGAGGGGTTGAACACACTTGGTATCTTGAACTAATAAATTCCTAACAGGCTACTCATATATACTAACACGCTTACCCACAAATGTACAAGGTCATGTTATAGTATAGGAGGGAGGAAAGTTAGTGGTCGAACCCATGAGAGAAAGGGGGCACTAGAGCTAGGTTAGTTTTTGCTAGGTTCCTAGTACGGAGTCTAAGGTTGAAGAAATTAAAGTTGATTTGTTGATTACTCTAATGGTGAACAAGAATGCAATTAAAGGAAAGCAAACAAATCAAAATGTAGGCTAACCCTAGACAGTTAATTCTAATGAGCAAGAGAAGACAAGTTAAGCAGGAAAGGAACAAGCTACACTAAGTCAAGCAAGAAGAGGTCTACATAAAACTAAGATAGAAAACTAGGAAAAAGAGAAATTAAAGATCTAAACTACCGAGAACAAAGAAAGAATAAGGAAATGAACTAACTAAGAAAGTACAGAGCTAACTAAGATAACACAATATAAGTAAGAAGGTAATTAGAGTTTTAAAACAATTACGAGAAGTGTGGGCTGTTTAGGGGATGCACTTATCAATTGAGTTTGTGTGGTAACATGTAAGCATCATTCTTTCATTTAGATTGCCAAACCAAACAACAGGCTAGAGGCTAATCAATTACCCTAAACTACTAATGGGCCATAGATAAAGTAGGATGTGCATAGGGGAACTAGTCCCTAACACCTCCTACCTACCCGTACGAGGCTCAATTGAGTTAGGGTTTAGGTGGAATTTAATTAGGTTTTAGTCAAGTCTAGGCTTCTAGGATAGGAATTCTTATGGTAATTAGGGGCCAAGGGTAGTAATGTAAGGTGGAAGTGAGGTTTTAGACCTCACATCATCCACATTCTAACCTTGGGAAGGCTCCAAGCTAATTACACTAAATGCTCCTATACTAGCTACATAGATCTCGCACCCAAGAGTAGGAACATTTATTAACATGTAGGAAGGTGAATAGCTAACTAGGGGTCCATTAGTTGGACTTAGGACCAATTCACAAAAAGAGCAGCATATAAGCAATTTTCCTGGAATCCTATGTGATTTCAAGCACAAACAACAAAGCAATTCATGAGGAGTGAGAAACAGTAGCACATAATCATTAACAAATGAACTCATAATGTTCACGTATCATTTCCCCCCAACATGGTATCAAGGTAACATTTTTGGCCCCAAATAGCTCACCTAGGGAGCCTAGCTATACAAGAAGAAGGGAAGAAGAATGAGTGAAGGAGTAGAAATCCATGATGAGCTCAATGTAGACTCCTTTTTCACCTCCTAGCAGTAGAAGCTTGAGCACAATGCTCCTCCAAGGTGGAATGGATTGGGTGTATGGTGGAAATTGACCAAAACCCCTAAATAGGTGTTTCATGGTGGAAGATGATGGAATGGAAATGGAATGAGGTGGGAATGGATGGGAGGTGAAAATGGGGAGGCAAGAGTGTCTTTAGGGTAGGTAACTTTTGTGCTAGATCTGTCATTCAAGTATATATAGGTGGTGGGGAAGCACTAGGTTAAGTGGGGGTAGAATAGAAAATGCAATGCAAAAGCTATGCTAGGTTTGCATGTAGCATAACCATTCTGGGCATCACGGACATGGTGGGTAGGGGTGACCACCACTGTGGTGAAGTGGAACGGGCGACATGAAATTGGTGAAAGGTTGCAATAAAATTGGGAAATTGGAAGGTTGGTGGCATGACCATGGTGGTCACCACGACTGTGGTGAGTCATGGGTAGCATGGCTGTGGCGGTCACCACGGTCGTGGTGGGTGAGGAAGTGCTTCCTATGGAGAGGAAAATAGCCATTCTGAAATCTTTGCAACACATCTATGTTTTGCAACATGGCCATTTTGGGTCATGGTGGCATGTCCATGTTATACTACATGGTCGTTTGGCTGACTTGAATCATGAATTCTTCAGTTTGTGATTTTGAGTGAACCAGTACATCCATTCTGGGGTACCACGGTTGTGTTTCTCTCTTCAACATCACTTTGAGCTTGTTCTTTGTTCATCCCTGGACATCCTTACTTAAATTGATCTTTAGTGACTTGGGGTAGGTTTATACTTGACTTTGGCCTCTGTAAGGGAAAAGAAATCCCAAGATCATTATGTCTCTTTCTTCCATCCATGTGTGGTCCAAGTACCTAGAAAACATGCAAATAACGTCCATAAGTGCATTTTACACAAATAAGCAAATTGATGGAAATAACATGCAGTCTAACAGGTATATATGTGATCGAAGTGCCAAAAGACACAAGAAGGAGCCTTAAAATAGGGTTGCATCAGACATCAAATCTAGAATGGACCCACACGAAATTAGTATAAGGAAAGAATTAACAACAGATCTTAGTAGTGGTCTATAAACATATTTACCTCCTACTTGTTACACGATGTCTAGATAGGATAAGATAACCTTTTGTGAGCACTTTCCTAATGTTATGGTACCATAGAGATACTCTTCCAATATTCATAGATTAGCAGCAATTAAGAATATAAAGCTGATAGATCTTAATACTCATAATTTCCACACTCTAATGCACCAAATATTATCTGTAGATATTCAATCTATATTGTTGAAGCATGTAATATTTGCAACCACCAGGCTTTTTTTCTTCTTTGAAACTTCATGTAGCAAAATTATTTATCATGGAAGTCTTGATAAGTTTCAAAGAGAAGTGGTCCTTACTCTATGCCAGCTTGAGATTTATTTTCCTCCTTATTATTTTATATTCTGTTAAATATTTTTGTCCATTTGAATAGGGAAGTGAAAATGTTGGGTCCTTTTTCTTGCATTGGATGTATTCTTTTGAACGGTTCATGTGTATTTTTAAAGGTGATCTTCAAAATTCTCATCCACCTGAAGGGAGTATTATTTAGGGTAATGTGTCTAGGGAGGTTATGGATTTTTGTAGTGACCATCTGATTTGTAATAAAGCTCATACCAATGAAAAGAATATGGATGCTTATTCCAGCAAAGGGAATTTAGGAGTACGAGTAAAAATAATTAGTGATGAGTTGTGGAAAAAAAGCACACTTGCATTTTTTACACAAAGTTGATGAAGTAGGTATTTACATCACCAAGAATACCATTTTAACAAGAAAAAGTATCATTGAGCCAGATCAGTATGTCTTAGAGAGAACAATAGGACATTCATTAGGTGGTTTGAAGATAAATTCTTCCGTCAACTATCTCCAACACCAAATGATATTGCTAAAAATATCAAATGGCTCACCTTTAAAAAAAAATGTTAAATATTATGAGGGGTTTGACATAAATAGATTTTCATACTACACACTATGTTAAAATGATAATAATGTCATTCAAAGGAACAAGGTCACCGTTAAAACATCTTCATTGTATTTTTCTAGTGTAAAGGATAAGAATTCACATGAACCAAAATATCTTATTATGGTGTCACTAAAGACATTAGGGAGTTTGATTATGCAGATTTTAGTGTTCTCATCTTTAGCTCTAATTGTTTTGATAGTAACAAAGGAGTTGAAGTGGATGATTTGGATTTCACATTAGTGAATTTTGAAAAGATTGGGGAGAAGGGTGAAGCATTCATAATGGAATCACAAGAGAAGCCAGTATTCTATATAGATGATCCTACAAATGAATAATGATTTGACATTCTTCATGGGAAAAGGCAGCTCATTGCAAAATTTATAGATGAAGAAGAGTACTATGACAAGTTTGATGACTCCGGCTCATTCTCAATTGGTTTGCCAAGTGTAAAGTTTGTTTCTAACATGACCTATATACAAGTGGAGATCACACAAAAGGAATATTAATTTGATCAAAGATACAAGCAACACTAGAGGAATGTAATTTACTATTGTAATGCTAAATGGGAATTATAAATTCTTTATTAAAGTTATATATGTTTCATTTTTTACCTTTATTGATTATGATGATTAGCGGGAGCTCTTCTAGAAATGAGAAAAAGTCAAGTTCATCCCTGAGGGACAAAGGGATAAATTTTTTATTTCTCTAGGTACTCCAGAGCATCCAGGACATGTTACTGCTACCATTGATGTTGGTATAAGATTCCTTTTTGGCACATCAGAGCAAATGTAGAAATCTGTGAAGAAAGGAGGATTGTCACAAGATAAGGTACAAGATATAATTGCAAAGGGAATAAAGGAATCAATGAGACAATTTTAGTCTTCTCAGTCTCAACCTCCTTAGACAGTACCTCATCTACACCAGTCTTCTTATGAGGTAGACCCACCACACATAGGGGTAGTTTGGAGTAATCTCATGGACCCACCGGGCACTCTAGGTGTAAGGTTTTTTTTTGATACATTACTCTTTTAGGAAATTTATAATATGTTGTGTTTGGGTATATATAACACTATTTACAAAATTGTAGGCATTGAGGTCATACCGTCTTGCATTACTATAACCTAGCTTCTATGTCATTAAATTGGCAATGATTTCCCACCCATTCCAAGTGCAACCATTCATGGTGCTCAAATGTCTGACCGTGTGACTATCAGGCTTGTCTACCTAGCTTTGAGATAGAAAGTACTTCTATATGGCCACCCCGAGCATGGCACGCTAGGGGATGTAGAAGGGGCATGATTTTGTGCCACAAAGATTGGGTTATCTATGAGAAGGTATCATAAATTTAGATTGAATTTATATTTGTGATTCTTTTCTATGTGTATATGATTGGCAACTCATATGAGAATACATGCAAATCATAATACCTAACAAGCCCCCTATAGTTCCTCCTCTAGTTCATTCTCAATTAACTTACTTGGATAAAAAAAGACATATGTGAATTGCTAGGTCCTATGTATAGGAGGTTGATACTACGATTACACAATTTAGAAGAAGGGTCGACTATGATGGTCCATATCCAGGAGGACACTGCAAGTCAAGATCATGATTCTACTGTATTCTTGATAGATATTGTGGAGATGTTTACATACGATTGGATGAATACAACAATGATATAACTTTGGATATGATGAAATCTTATGGCTATATACCTCATTCTATTGTTGTGTAAATATATCTTTATTTGTATTTTAATATATTAATCCATACAAGTATGTTTTGCAACTACTTTATATGGTGTTTCGATAGTTCACATTAATCAACGTGACATTTCTACATCCATCATTGATTAGCTGTGTAGATAAATATCCAACATCTATTAGTGATTACTTCTTTATTGCATTTCAATGTTTTGGTACTACTAGAAAGTGTGTGATTATATCTCCATTCAATGTTGGGTAAGTTTTAGGAACTTTGCTTATAATTATGAGTTATGAATTATATTTCATTGCGGAATTTGAGTTTTTTTGGTTTGTTTTCTTTTCACTTAGTAATAATCATGGGTAGTTCTTGGTAATTGTCCCTAAGATACTATAAACACATTATCTAGATCCTTCAGGAAGAAAATTAAGGAGCGGGGGGCACTTGATGAAAATTGCATTAGTGGCATAAGTAAGTTCATATATCCCTCAATATATATTAATGTCTACATCATTGCATGACTATTTGAAAAATTTAAACTAAATTTATTACTTTAACTTATAGGGGTATAAAAGATCTACTAAGCACATAATCAAATCATTAGTCCTCAACCCTGATCTACTAAGCCTCTGGGATACATATTCTGTAGGGATTTGTCCATGCATTGGACTTAGGCCAACCCCATGTAGGATCTTGGTGTCGTGTCAGCCTTCCCCTCCAGGGGATTGACCTTTAGTGATCTTCCCCTCCAGGGGCTTGATCATAACCATCTCAACAACTTTCTTAAATTTCCATACATCCAGAGGTTGCATAGGGTTTGAGCAACTTATGTTCATACAATATGATATTCTTAGTGACCTTATAGATTTTAGGAATTAAAAAAATAAGAAAGAATTTAATTGCATCCAATTCGAGAAAATTATGAGAAACCATGGAAGTCAGTTAAATCGATTAGTCATAAGCGTAATCACATAACTTTCTCAGAATTTATCGAAGTCCAAACAATAAATGTAGATTGAGAGCAAGCAAGAAATTACCCTAAAATTAGTGCATAACACCCAAGTATTACTAATTTAACCAAAATCTACCACTAAGACTTATTTGTGTTCCAAGTTAGAGTTTTGAGGTCTACTTAGGGTTTCATTCGGGTTTTGGGTTTCCAAACCCTAATTATCTCTTGTAATGCCTTTAGTTTTACAAACCCTAATTTTATCATTAGATGTATTCTTATTCACAAATTAATCCAAAGATGTCCTTTTTATCCAAAAAGACCAAACTTCATCTATGAAGATCATTTAAACATATTATGATCATCAAAACCTAGAAAATAGGGTTTTCATAAATTAAACATCTTAAAGATAGCAACTTTATGAACTTTTAGAATTAGATAAAATTAGGCTTTGGAACTATTTTTATTGCATTCCTTGGATTTTTATGAACAAGTTTCATATATTATATGTTACCGTTTGGACCATCCTACTAATTGATATGATTTCAGCAAGATTAATTAGTTTCTAGCCAATCACAAGCCACCACCTAGACAATGAGCCTGAGTCCCAACCTAGCCAACTCGACAAGGATGAATCAATGGGATTGAGCCACCAGGTGGTCCACAGTTTCATGGACTTGCTTATATAGGAGAAAAAAAGGGAAAACGATCAAGAATCCCTTACCTATTCTAAAGAGGAGGCCAGGGTAAAGGGGTAAAATCCCCAGATGCCTTGCTTAATCCTTGGTTCCTCCTTCTTGCATGAGCAAGTGGTCAACTCACCAGTTTACTTCATGATCTAGGACTCCTACATGGCAAGTAAATAGGCTATCACCTTTGTCTTTCTCTGATGAATTTATCATGGGCTTTAAATGCCCAGGAGATGGTTAGAATTTTTGGGAGTTGTTGAGGCAAAGGAAGGTTAAATCTAGTGAGGTAGTAGGAAGAGGAAGAGGAAGAGGTGAAGTATGGATCTAGAAAGGAAATTGAAGGTAGGGATAAATGGTCAAGGATGAGCAGAGTCTCACAAGACAAAGTGTGGTTTTGCAGGAGGGTCCTTAGACCTCTATTCATACTCGACTATGGAGGCAAGGTTGCTCCTAGGATTGCAAATTGGGAAAATCCTCTAGAGCCATCCAAGTCAGGAAAAACCAAGGGTTGGTGGGTTCATATCAATCTCACAAAATAAGTGGAAAGATTTCCAATCTTGCTTCATGTAATGATTTATGGGAAAATCGATTAGGAAAACACACTTTATCTACCCCTACATTCCCTATTTGGCGCGAGGTAGAAGATGATCTTTTGATCATTGGATCTTGATCCAAGGGTCAGTAGTGCACACAACAATATAAATGTCTACGGAAAATCTCTTTCAAATAGGAAAATGTGTGAGATTTAATGTATATACCTTTTTATTTATTCACTTTAGGATTTCTAGAAAAATCCAAATCTCTCTCTCCTTTTACCCTTTTAATCCCAATTTTTAATGAAAAGTTTTTAATAACTTTATCTAAGTTTTGATGATATTTGAGACAAAAATACTTAATTAAAATGGGTTTTTCTTAATCTCCAAGTCTCTTCCTTATTTCATGTATTTAAGGCATAAATTTAATTCTTTTATCTTTCCAACTATTCCATATCTCTTATTTCACTTACTTTTCTCATTTAGAAATCATGTGAAATGAAATCCAAACCAATAGTGGCCTTTAAAACCACATTTCTAGAGAATATAACATTGTTCTGCAAGTACATTAATTATCTATTATATTTTTCATTTCACTCAATATTTGATTTCTCTATTCTTTTTCCCCATATTCATTATTGGTTTATTAGAAATAGTAAGAACCACAAAATTCATAGCAAAGGGGAATTTACAAAGGAAAACCATACTTTAAAAAAAAAGCACACCAACTTTCCAATATATCCTTATTATTCAAATTGCATTTCAATAATGTAAATACATGCGAAAAACCATGCTATAACATCATCTCTCTTATAAGAATTTTTCCTCAAAATTCAACCAATTATACAAAAAGATTTGGTTGAGACTATTCCATGTCTGTCTTTAGCTCCCATGTGGCTTCATCCTATTCATGGTGCTTCAAGAGAACCTTTACCATATCTATCTTTTTATTCCTGAGCTCTTTCACCTTAGTATCCAATACTCTCATAGGTGACTAAAGGTATTTCAGTCTCCCTTGAAGTTCAACAGGTTCAATATTCAACACATGAGTAGAATACATCACATAATGCTTCAGATTGGACACATGTAACACGTCATGCGTCATGCCATATTGTGGAGGTAAAGCTATATGATAATCAACCTCACCAATCCGTTCTAGGATCTCAAACAGACCCACATATCGGGGACTCCATTTTCCTCTATTCTTAACTATAGCTTGTTGGGTCTTTTTAAAACACATGATCTCCTACAGTAAAGTGCAAATCTATCCGTTTTGCATCACCATGTGAGTTTTTTCGATCATGGGCTCTCTTTAGCATCTGCTTGTTCAAAGTGACCTTTTTTGCATACAACTATAGTTCCTCTGGCCTAAACAAGGTCCTCTCACTGACATCATCCCAGTGAAGCGGTGTCTGACACGACCTTACATAAAGAGATTCATATGGAGGCATCCCGATACTGGCTTGATAACTATTATTATAGTCAAACTCATCTAAGGGTAGGTACTATTCCCATAATCCACCCTGATCTAGCACACATGCTCTCAATAGATCCTTTAAAGTTTGGAAAGTCCTTTCTGACTATCCATTAGTATGGGGAATGATAAGTTGTGGTTAATTTTAGCCTCATACCAAGTTCTCCATGCACTTGCTTCCATAACATTGAGGTGAACTTAGGGTTAAAATTAGAAACAATCAAACTCGGGACACCGTGCAAACAAACTATTTCTATGACATATAGTTCAACTAAGTTTAACACCTTGGCAGTAATCTTTAGGGAAAAGAATTGTGCTTAATTGGTTAGGCGGTCCATTATAACCCATGTTGCATCATGACCTTTCTTTATCATGGGGAGACCCACCACAAAATCCATTGTGATCGGGTACCATTTCCACTCAAGAGTCTCAATTGATTGTAGTAATCCATTGGGTCGCTGGTGTTCAACCTTCACCATCTGGCACATTAGTAAACTAGCCACATAAGAATCTATGTCTGTCTTCATTCCTGACCACCAACAATATCATCGCAAGTCCTTAAACATCTTTGTGGTGCAAGAGTGTACATTGTACTTTGATCCTCGAGCCTCTTGCAAGATACAAGTCTATAAGGGTGAATCCTCAAGAACCCAAATATGAATTTTATATTGTATTCCACCATCCACACCCACTGAGATATGTGTTTGAGGCTTTTTCATCAATCCATTAATCTTTTATAGCTTTGGACTGGCTAAATGGACTGCTACATGCTCAGTCAACAGATCAAGCATGATCTGGATGTTTGCAAGATGGATCCCATCTACAAGTGGTTGTGGAGCCCATTAAGCAAAGTTTTCTATTTTCACCCACTAGTTAACCAAACCAACTGCAAAACTAAGATTTTTCTACTTAGGGAATCAACAACCACATTGGCCTTGCCGGGATGGTAGGCTATGGTGAAGTCAAAATCTTTCAGATATTTCATCCAACGTCTTTTCCACAAGTTTAGGTCCTTCTGCGTCAATAGATACTTCAGGCTCTTATGGTTGGTGAGGATGTCAAAGATATCCCCATGGATATAATGTCCCTAAATCTTCAAGGAATAGATAGTAGCTTAAAGTTCCAGACCATGGGTTGGATAACTCAACTCATTAGGCCTCAGTTGTCTAGAAGAAAAGGTGACCATATGCTTATTCTTCTCTAGGCATCCTAAGCCCATCTTTGATGCATCAATGAAAATGATAAAACCTTCATTACCCTAAGGTATCATCATGATGGGGGAGGAGGTAAGATTTTCCTTCAACTCCTAAACATGTGCTTAACATAAATTGGATGATATGAACCTTTCATCCTTCCAAGTGAGATTGGTCAAGAGCAAAGTAGTTTTGTAGAAATCATTGATGAATTTTAAATAATACCCAATGAATCACAGGAAGTTGTGAATCTCAGATGCATTCTTAGGATCTAGCCATTCTCAAAAGACAGCTACCTTAGCAGGGTCCAATGAAATGGTTCCTCTAGATATGATGTTCCCGATGAACATAACTCGGTCTATCCAGAACCTACACTTCGAGAATTTCCCGTAAAACTTCTACTTTCTTAAGATTTTAAGGACCTTAGCTAGGTGCTCACAGTGTTGGTCTAAGTCATCTGAGTAAACCAAGATGTCATATATGTACACTATGACAAAGGTATCAAGGAAAGTCTAGAACACACTATTCATGAGGTTCATGAACACACTTGGAGCATTGGACAACCAAAATGGCATAACCAAAAATTCATAGTGGCCATAGAGGGTTTGAAAAGTGGTCTTAAGGATATCCTCACTCTTAACTTGTGTTTGGTAGTTATCAAATCTTAAGTCAATCTATGAAATGACTCGATCAGTTTGAGTTGGTCAAACATGTCATCTATATGGGGTAGCGGATGCTTGTTCTTAATGGTAGCATGCTTTATCATTCTATAGTCTATGCACAGATGAAGACATACATCCTTCTTTTTTAAAAAGATGACCGTTTCTCTTTGTGGGGACGTGTTGGGTCGGATGAAGCCCTTGTCCAACAACTCAACTTAAGAAACTCGGTCGGAGCCATCCTGTAAGTTGTCCTAAAAATTGGGTTGGTCCCAGGAACTATCTCCATTGAGAAGTACACTTCTCTCTCTGGAGTTATGTCTCACATAACTGTTTGTTACCCTCATACTACTCCCACTGACTACATAGTCAGTGGCGGTAGGGTTTGGGCATCCATCCATAAATTGGCACAAATATTTCACAAAGACAATGTGTATGTAAAACCAGTAACAATAAGATATGAAAAGAAACTAAAAAGGGATAGAGATATGTACCCATTTCTATTTCAAGCATATCTGATTGTTCTTTTTTTTAGAGCTTAGAGTCTTTCTTGCAGTGGATCTTCAATTGGGAACTAAAATTCAATAAATAAAACATATTGATGCTAAAACATTAAGTACACTATGAAAGGACATGTTTCAGTTTAAAGGTAATATTAAACCTGCTTGGATAGGTACATGATAAAAAAAATAAGTAGGAATAATGGAGAACACTTAATAATAGTATTTTATACAAATCATGTTTTAGGTATCTGATCCATTATATCACCATTATGTTATATAATGGATTTCTCTATATTATGTTCAAGCTTTGTCAGCATATTATAACCAAACATGAGAGTAGTATTCATAGGAAAGATAGATCAGCCAAGTAATTAAGTATCCAAGAACTCATACAAGCATACATACGAGCAAGCTAATATCATAGTAGGGTCAAGAGAAGAAGCGTACCTTGTAAGTAGAGTATGAGTTATAGTTTTTGAGTATGATTACTAGAGATGATTCAAAGCAAGGGGACTTAACATATAAAATATATAGTATGGGGTCTTATATCAAAGGGTTTTGATAACCTAATCATCATATGATTCATTTGAATGTTTCCTTAGACCTAAGTTTCAAATAGACCTGCCATAGTTTCCAAAGTTCCATACGTGCATGTACTAATTCAACATAGCACAACTATTAACATTAAGCCCTAGGTCTAGGTCATCCATCCACATAAAGATTACTATAAGATAAAGAAAAACTCTGATTTAGAAGTAGGGAAGGCATGATATTCAGGTTTCCATCAAGGTTTAACAATGCAAGATCACAATTAGTCATATAAGATCCATTTCATTCAATAGGGTCACATTTCCAAGTCATAGAAGCATTAAGTGTATCAATTTAGGATGTAGAGCTAT
Organism: Alisma plantago-aquatica; assembly: GCA_963693085.1. NCBI lineage: Eukaryota > Viridiplantae > Streptophyta > Magnoliopsida > Alismatales > Alismataceae > Alisma > Alisma plantago-aquatica. The sequence continues at coordinate 190,818,998 of OY856415.1, read as the reverse complement.
AAAATGGTAATTCTACTATTTTGGAGTTATTAACATAGCATGGACAACAATAAAGCATGATCTACCAAGGGTAGTGTCAAACAACAAACATATGCATCTAGTACATGTTAGGGGTCATAGGTATCTCACATGCAGTTAAAAGAGTACATGATTGTTTTAAATGGCTAAAAGGCATATGAGTCTTAGTCAAACATGACATAAGGAAGAACAATGATTACTGATTTTTAGTTAGGGTAAACATATGATGATCACATATATCAATGTTCCCAGAATAGATAAGTGGCAACATATACATGCATAAAGGGGCACTTTTTGTCAAAAAAGTAGACATAAGCTCATCAAGGTGATCCATTTCGTGATTCAGTCAAACAGGTGGATAGAAGATATTGATTTGATGTTTAAGGGTGGTATGGGAAACACAAATACTCCTTTGGAGCATGATGCACCATTAAACATTCAAATAATACATAAAAGACATGTTTTTTAGAATATCAGGAGAAGAGCAAGTAGACTCACTACAGCAAAACTATGCATTAGTGGTATTCATTGTAGTGGATTTTGTAAAAAAAACATTATATTATCAGATTTATAGGCAATTTTTATTTATATGCCCCTAAAAGCCATACTATAAAAGAATTAATAAGGTCCCATTTGGATGCCTTATTCATAAGTACAACAATATTTAGAACTTATGGGAGTCTAAGTGCATCAGATTCATATGTTGTTATTCAAAATAGTTTCGTTTGGGTAGCATAATATCCAGTTGTTGGTATTTCTGGAGAGAAAAAAACCAGTCGGCGTTGTTCTTACCCGTCTCAGAGAAATGGGAGCAAAAGAGACGATGCGTGATGCAGAATTATGGTACTGGAGGCATCTGTGACCATAGTGATCATTGGAGGCATCTGTGACCATAGTGATCGTTGCTCCGCTGCAACAAGGAACATTGGGCCCTTGCGCTATACGATGGACAAGGAGAAACGACGACTTCGTGAAGAACGCGCCGTTGAACAGGCCCAGGAACTGGTTGCGTACGGTCGACCACCATGGAAGCGCTATGTAGGTAGGTCGGATCCAAGAGCGAAAGCACTCTAACCCTTGGTCCTTGCGCTGGACAAGGAGTGAAGGAATCCAACGACGCCTCTTTTTATCCTTATGCACGTATATAACCAAGATTCGTCTCATAATATTGTTTACTGCCACTACTAAAAAAACATAGTATAGGTGACAGTCATGTAAAAGGTTACAGACATGTTTGTTCATCACTTATAATCTGTATAGACCTGTGTGAAATAGATGACATACATTTTAGCATTTTGAAAATGTTACATACTTTAGGTGACATACATGTAAATCATCTATAATTTGTATAACCCTACATAATATAGATGACATACATTTTATCATACATGAAAGGGTTATACCGAATAGGTGACATACATTTGAATCACTTATGCTCTAATGGGGTTTTTCCATATAGGTGACATGTATATGAGTCACATGTGATCTATAAGGAGGTATATATTTAGGTGATACACATACATGTCACCAAACCTTTAGGTGACACGTGTACTAGTCACCTAAACTTTAGGTGATAGACATGTCAGTCATCCAATATTTCCCAACCAATAATAAGCATCAACAAGCTTGATGGGGATATATCAATACATTTATTCGCAATTCATAAAGGAATATATGTGAGAGAAATTGTTGTTGAGAGTCTTTCTAAGTAATCAGGGGGGTCAATCATAGAGGGATATTGACATAAAGATCTTCCCCCAAACTCATATATGTCTCTTTTGTGAACATTCTAAGACTAATGGGCATTTGTCTTGTGAGGCAAATTGCTCCTTGATTAGGGCTGTAAATGGGTATGGGTAGACCCGCGGACCCGCAAATCCGATCCTTAAAAAACCTGTCACGGGTCTAATTTTTTATACCCGCATACCCTTGGACCCGTATACCCTTGGACCCGCATATACGAGGGTCCAATAATGGGTATGCTTGAACCCAGACCCGCTAGACCCGTGTACCCGCTATACATAAGTAACTACTTAAATAATATGTTATATATATCATACTTTACTAGTCTAACTAATATAATTCTTGAGATTATATCTACTCTAACCACAATAAGGTTGAGACTAGTCATATAATTAAGAATTAAGTATTCTAGTTACAATAATGAATATCATATGCAAAATTAAAATCCAAATGTCTACTAATTTACATTACTTTCTACAAAAGTTAAACATTATGATCATGACTACAAATATATAAACAATTACTCAATTAATGTTAATGTATAAAATATAGCATTGTCTAATATAACTACTACATTTTAATATACTATATAATAACAAAATCTTGTTCTATTAAATATATATAACATAGTCATTTCTCTTACATAAGCTATATGATATTTTATAGAACCGCTTACCCACATACCCACACCGCATACCCGCTATTATTGCGGGTACGGGTATGGTGCGGGTCCATGTTTTGTATTATGCGGGTCTAGAACCGGAACCGGACCCGCTAAATTAGATGGGTATGGGTCTGGGTATGGACAGACCCGCACCGTACCCGCACCGTTTACACCCCTATCCTTGATAGTGGCTTGCGTAGACCCCCACCCCCCAACAACAATTGCTGCAAAAGAGTGGTGGCTATCGAAAGCACTCGAATGACCTTGCTCCCATTGTCACCCAAACTCATACACATCTCTTTTATGAATAGTTAAGAGGACAATACATATATACATGTCTCAAATCTAAGCATTTTTAAGGACTTGCTATGAGAGGACACTATCATGATATGGCCCCTAACTCCACCCAAAAGTATTTTCATAGACTTTCTACCAACACACATTGTCATGATATGGACCATGGCTCCTCGCTAATACCTTTTAGGAGATTTCCATGAGTGGACATTCTCATAATGTGGGCCTAGTCTCCACACAAATGTATTTTTAGGAACTTGTTGTGAGAGGACACTATTAAGATATGGGCCACGAGTCCTCAAAGCTGCATTTCAAGGAACTTGTTGTGAGTGAACACTGTCATGGTATGGTTCATGGATCCTCCCACATGCATTTTCATGGGGATATATCAGTACACTTATTTGACAACTTGTAAAGGAGATGTGTGAGAGAAAATATTGTTGAGAGTCATTCTAAGTGATTCATAAAGGGATATTCGCATGAAAATAGTCGCCAAACTCATACATGTCTCTTTGGTGATCATTCTAAGGCCAATGAAACTTTGTCTTACGAGCCAAATTTCTCCTTAGAAACATCTTACATAGACCTCCCACCCCCAACAACGATTCCTACAAATTGGAGGTAGCTGCCATAAGCACCCAATCAATCAAGATTCAATTGTCCCCAAACTCCTAGATGTCCATTTATGAATATTTAAGAGGATAATGTTGGGTTTTGTGGAGAAAACATGCACGACGGAAGCAACAAAAAATATATATTTCCACACAACCCACAACATGATCTCGTTGACAATAGCGTATTTAGAAAGAGTGTTTGTGGAATATACTTTGTCGTAGAGAAAGTCTGACGACGTCCTACTGCATGATGGTGTGAAATTCTCTTAGCTTACATAGATGATACTTCTCTCCCATCCTTCGAATGCATCGCGGGAATATCCAATGGCACTCCTCTTGTGTAGTGATATACGCCACTCGTAGTGTGTATGGATGGTCGTTGACATCCTCTAAACGTAGGAATCTCAGTGTTTGTGTCTCTACTTTGTCGACGCAGATGTATTGGAACTCCACATCACGCTTTGTAAGCCATCATGAAGGAGCAGCCTCTCTGCGATGACATGCTAGCATCGCGGTGCTCTCCTTTATATCCTAAGGACAGTGACAACTAGGGTTTACGTATGTGAGTGTAAACTGAAAGTCTCTCTCAATATCTTATAAAGACATCGGTTGTCAATCCCCTTTTAAATAGGAGACGAAAGGAAGCAAGGTTTCCTAAACCCATAAGTAAATAGAAATATTGCGTTAAATAAAATACTCATAGATTAATTAGTATATTCTGGAATTAATTGATTAACCAAATAATCATATTAATTGATTAAATAATACCAGACTCCATGCAATTGCTCAGGATGGCTCTATGTTCATATATATACCAATAGACAATACACATATACACATCTCAAGGATTTTTTTGTGAGAAGACAATGTCATAACATAGGCCCTATTCCCTTCACAAAGAATTTTAATGGACTTCCTTGAGAGGACATTGTCATGTTAGGGGTCGTAGCTCCTCACACATGCATTTTGGGGGACTTTCCTGAGAGGATTCTCATGATATGGGTCTGGATACTCATAAATACAGTTTCAAGGACTTGTTGTGAGGCACCACTATCATGATATGAGCCCAAGATCCTCACAAATGCATGTCAAGGGACTTGTTGTGAGATGATATTGTCATGATATGGGCTCAAGATCCTCACAAATGCATTTCAAGGGACTTGTTGTGAGATGATATTGTAATGATATGAGCCATGACTCCTCCTAAATGCATTTATGGACATTATCAATATATGGCCCCTGGCACCTCCTTAATGCATTTGAAGGGACATGTTGTGAAAGGACACTATAATGATATGGGTTGTAGCACCTCCCAAATGCATTTTTAGGGACGTGCTATGAGATAACATTTTTCGTGGGCCCTGACACCTCCCAAATGTATTTACATAGACTTGTTGTAAGAGGACGTTCTCATGATATGACACCTGACACCTCTCAAATGCATTTTTAAGGACTTACTGACATTGTCATCATATGTGCCATGGCACCTCCAAATGTATTTTCAAAGACTTGGCGTGAGAAGAGATTGTCATGATATGAGCTCAAACTTCACTCAAATGCATTTTTAGGGGTTTATTATGAGAGGAAACTGTCAATATATGGATCATGTCTCATTCATAATGCATTTGAAAGGACACTATCATCATATCGGTCATGGCACCTCCCAAATGCATTTTTAGGGACTTGTTATGAGATAACATTTGTCATGATATGGTCCCTAACACCTTCTAAATTTATTTTTATGGACTTGTTATGAGAGGATGTTGTCATGATATGTGCCCTAACACCTCCCAAATGCATTTTCATGGACTTTTTGTGAGAGGACGTTGTTGTGATCTGGGACCTAACACCTCTGAAATGCATTTTTAAGGACAAACTATGAGATAACATTGTGATCATATGCTCCATGGAACCTCCAAAATATATTTTCAAGGACTTGGCATGAGAGGACGTTGTTATGATATGGGCCCAAACTTCACCAAAGTATATTTTCATGTACTTATTATGAGAGGACGTTGTCAATATATAGGCTTTGGCTTCTCCTTAATGAATTTGAAGGGACATGTTGTGAAAGGACATTATCATGATCTGGGTCATGGCACCTCCCAATTGCATTTTTGGGAGTTGATGTGAGATAACATTTGTCATGATATGGGCCCTGACACCTCCCAAATGCATTTTCATAGACTTGTTGTGAGAGGATGTTGTCGTGATATGGGACCTAACACCTCCCAAATGCATTTTTAAGGACTTACTGTGAGATAACATTTTGATCATATGCTCCATGGCACCCCCCAAATGTATTTTCAAGGACTTTCCGTGAGAGAACGTTGTGATGTATGGTCCCAAACTTCACCAAAATGCATTTTCAGGGACTTATTATGAGAGGACGTTGTCAATATATGGGCCCTGGATTCTCCTTAATGCATTTGAAGGGACATGTTGTGAAAGGACATTATCATGATTTGGGTCATGGCACCTCCCAATTGCATTTTTGGGAGTTTATGTGAGATAACATTTGTCATAATATGGACCTTGACACCTCTCAAATGCATTTTCATGGACTTGTTGTGAGAGGACGTTCCCATAATATAGAACCTAACACATCCCAAATGCATTTTTAAGGACTTACTGTGAAATGACATTGTGATCATATGCACCATAGCTGTAAAGAAGCGAAATTACTTCCTTACTAAAAATTTGAACAATAAAACCTCCAGTCCAAACACACTCAAAAGGTGTGTCAGAGTGGGTGTAAAATTTTCAAATCTTTATATAATGGTAATCAAAAGACCAAAGTATAACAGTGGAATAAAAACATGACCATATTTAAATATGAAACAAAGGGTTACAAACTTAAACTTACATCATAAGGATCCATGTAGAGGAAATCTAAACCACCTCAAGATTTGTCCCCAAGCTTTAACTTCACAATCTAAGTTTGGGTCCACATGTCAAGCCATCCATATCCTCCACTTAGGGTTGGAAGCATACCCCAGCAAAAGAGAAACAACAGGAGACATCAGCAAAGGTTGGTATGTGCATACTCAAAGGAAACTGTGAGCAATATAAGGGAATAAAGGACATCAAATGTAAAGGCTTCCCATGCAAGAGGTAAGGACTACCCAATCAGGCATAAAAGAAAAGAATCATCATCATCATAAAAGAAGGTACTTGCCATAATCAAAACAATAAAGATTGTGCAATACTGGCACATAAAGAAAGTAGGGCACACACCCCACAATCAACATCAATAACCTACAAACATGTGAGATAAGCATAGCCCTAGAACAATATAAACACAAAGGCGGCCAAGCACAAACTTGAACCTGATAGAGAAAGGAAGACTGTCAATCTCCCAAATATATAAAATTGAGTATGGATTACTGCCACACTCGGGTATAGAGAAGTGGTTTATTGCCACCCTCCTTAATAAACAATAGGATATTACTGCCCCAAAACCAAAGTAATTTACACGACTCTAGTGCTACTGAATCACATAGCATGTAAAATGTAGAGGCAAGTAAACCATTTAGTCGGAATATACAATGTTGCCATCACATAATGGACAACACAAACATATAGACATCTACTTCAAAGTGGGCACATAACATTATTTAAAACCAACATGCACCAAGGCAAAAGATAAGATATCAAGAGAACAACCAAGTCCATAATAAGCAAGATAGTTCACATGAACCATGATACCAAGAAAATAGACATGTGTAGGCTTAAGTCAAAAGAAAGATAAGATAGGTGAATTTCTCAACATAGATGAATAGGGGATACAACATACCTCAAATTAGAGTCCAAACTGCAAAGCACTCCTAGATCCAAGTCTAGGTCACCAAAGTCCTATTAAACAGATGTTATGTCAATTTCGTACACATTAACCAAACCCTAAAAACCACCTTTTTATTTAATGTGTGAATTGGATTATGCCACATTATAGATTAAGTTATTATGATTCCAAAACATATTTTATTATATTTTTCTGACTCATAGATAATTACTTATGATTTTTACAAGTTAATTCATCATTAATTAGATCCATTGAAAACACCTATCATGAATCTTTAGATTCAACTATAAAAGCATAAACCATTGGTTAGATCTTATTTTTATGATTCCAATGAATATCTTTCCATATTTTTCTGATCATCCGTTAATTAGTTATATATTTTTAATGAGCGACCAATCAGATAATTAGTTAATGCCACATAGGTGAGAAAATCTACAAAAGCAGGCCGGGCCCGCATGACTTGGCTTAATGGATATCGGACAAGTCAACAAGTTAATGGCTCATTTGACTCATTCCAAAGCAAGATACCAGAATGTGAAAAGATGATATTACCCTTAGTCGTGAAACAAAATAGAAGAGAAAAGAACGAGGGTAAGAGAAGGAGATCACAATTGGACATCTTGGCCACCCGCAGCCTCGCGCCATGGCGTTGTACAACTCCAGGCCTAAAGCCACATAGAGCAGGAGTGCTCGAGAGGTCATGCTCTCAAACTCAGGAGCTTCGCCAAAGCACCACGAAGGTGGGGAGCCAAGAAAATATGCAATTCAACAAGAAACATCATGAGTGGACCTGCTATGAGCAGAACACCACCACAACACATCGACCATCTGTGATGATCCAAAAGAACCATGAAACAACGAAAACAAATAAAGGAGTCCACCGAAGCTACACAAGCCAGACCAAGAATCAATGCATGAAGGAAACAAGCAGGAAGCTCGCCAGGAGAGGAAAAAAAAACTCAGACCATGCTTGTCGACCAAGAGGTAGAGGAATCCGTTGGTGAAAGTCTAAAAAGGAAAAAGGAAGAGGGAAGTCCAGGGATGATCACCAGAGAAATAATTGAATTGAAAGTGACAAAGATGGTCAGGGCATCACCGAGGTCTCCGGAGGAGAAACCAAATAGGCCTGACTGCACCTTGTGCTTCCTGGTCCAATTGAGGCCAAAGGAGAAGAGATGGACGGTTGGGGGTCCTTTCCGGGTGATTGCACGAGTATTACGAGCACGAAGAGCACGACATCAAAATTTTCTGGAGAACAAGGAATTGTGGGTTCCATATATATAGGGGTTTAGGGGTCAAATTAAGGATCAATGGAATCAAAATTGAGAAAGAAATCGTTTGGGAAAGAAATTAGAAACTTTTGTTGAGAAACGAGAGAGAACAGAAACGGGAAACTTCAGACTACTGTCCATCATCGGGCAGACTCCTACCCAAGGTAGGAGATGACCCACAGCCGTCAGATCACACATCCGACGGTCAGAAATCACCAAATGAATATAATGAGTGCGTGACAGAGACTTAAGTGAGAAAATAGGAAAATAAATCGAATTAAACAAAGTAAAATCCAATAATGCATGTATTTTCTCTTTCCTCATTTAGGGGTTCTAGAATTATCCAAATTAAACCAAATTTTGCACATAAGTTAAGTTAAATATGTAGATTCTGAATATATACTCAGTTTTACCTTTTGGAAACCTTTAATGGGTTAAACAAATAAAATCACATTTTCTCTTTCCTCTTTCATTAATGGTATTAGGATAAACCAAAATTAATAAAAATTGGCCCACAAGTCTCCCTAAGTGACTTGATTTTATCATTAATTTCACAAGTTGAGATTATTTACTTATTTATTAAATAATTAGAAGATTCTACACACTTTCTCTCTCCTATTTTTCTCATTATTCAAACATTATCCAAATTAGTTGCAAATTTGCATAAAGGCTTATTTTTATGGTTAGATTACGAATTTGGAGTTAGTTTTCCAATTTGAGGGCATTAGATATTTTATTTTACTTTATTGGCCTAATTCCTATTTTCTTTTGATAAGGACATTAATATATGCATTTATCTTGCAATTTAGATGATACTTGGCCCTTAAGTTTCTTTTAGCTCAAGAAAATGAGATTGAGTGCCAAATTATTTGTGGGTTTCCGTTCATGATTTTCGGAACAATATTCCTCATTATCTTCTTTTATCCATTAAATCCCATATTTCCTCCAATTATTGCATTTATCAACTCCTATACATATAGTTTGGATTTTCTCTTCTTTTCCTATTCTAAAAAACACTAGAAGGTTCTAGGATGAATTATCTCATTATTTTTATTACTTAGTGACAATTTACCCTTCAGAACCCAACTGGTGTATTTGTGCATATAACCCTATATTAAGAATATATGGAAACTATTTATCCAATTAAGTTCTTTAATTTCTTATTATCATCTAAATGAGTTATATGACATATTAGATTACATTATTCATACATTTGATTATTAGGATCACTCTAACCTCAACCTTGTTTGGCTAAGTCTAAAAAGGTTAAACTTCTAGGGTAGGGTCAAAGATCCGGTATGTTACAATGGCACCTCCCAAATATATTTTCAAGGACTTGGCGTGAGAGGATATTGTCATGATATGGGTCCAAACTTCACTGAAATGCATTTTTAGGGACTTATTATGAGAGGAAACTGCCAATATATGGGCCAAGTATCCTTCTTAATGCATTTGAAGGGACATGTTGTGAAAGAACACTATCACGATATGGGTCGTGACACCTCCCAAATGCATTTTTAGGGACTTGATGTGAGATAACATTTGTCATGATATGGGCCCTGATACCTCCCAAATGTATTTTTATGGACTTGTTATGAGAGGATGTTGTCATTATATAGGACCTGACACCACCCAAATGCATTTTTAAGGACATATTGTGAGATGACATTGTCATCATATGCGCGATGGCTCCTCCCAAAAGTATTTTCAAGGACTTGGCGTGAGAGGACATTGTCATGATATGGGCCCAAACTTCACCGAAATGCATTTTCAGGGCTTATTTGAGAGGATACTACCAATATATGGGCCATGTATCCTCCTTAATGCATTTGAAGGGATACGTTGTGAAAGGACACTATCACAATATTGGTTGTGGTACCTCCCAAGTGCATTTTTAGGGACTTGATGTGAGATAAAATTTGTCATGATATGGGCCCTGACACCTCCCGAATGCATTTTGATGGACTTGTTATGAGAGGACATTGTCATGATATAGGACCCGGAACCACACAAATGCATTTTTAAGAACTTACTATGAGATGACATTGTCATCATATGTGCGATGGATCCTCCCAAATGTATTTTCAAGGACTTGGCGTGAGAGGATATTGTCATGTTATGGGTCGAAACTTCACCGAAATGCATTTTTAGGGACTTATTATGAGAGGACACTATCAATATATGGGCCATGTATCCTCCTTAATGCATTTGAAGGGACATGTTGTGAAAGGAAACTATCACAATATTGGTCGTGGCACCTCCCAAATGCATTTTTAGGGACTTGATGTGAGATACAAATTGTCATGATATGGGCCCTGACACCTCTCGAATGCATTTTGATGGACTTGTTATGAGAGGACGTTGTCATTATATAGTACCTGACACCACAAAAATACATTTTTAAGGACTTACTGTGAGATGACATTGTCATCATATGTGTGATGGCGCCTCCCAAATGTATTTTCAAGGACTTGGCGTGAGAGGACATTGTCATGATATGGGCCCAAACTTCATCGAAATGCATTTTTAGGGACTTATTATGATAGGACACTACAATATATGGGCCATGTATATTCCTTAATGCATTTAAAGGGACATGTTGTGAAAGGACACTATTCCAATATTGGTCGTGGAACCTCCCAAATGCATTTTTAGGGACTTGTATGGACCCTGACACCTCCCGAATGCATTTTGATGGACTTGTTATGAGAGGACATTGTCATGATATAGGACCTGACACCAGAAAAATGCATTTTAAGGACTTACTGTGAGATGACATTGTCATCATATGTGTGATGGCTCCTCCCAAATGTATTTTCAAGGACTTGGTGTGAGAGGACATTGTCATGATATGGGCCCAAACATCACTGTAATGCATTTTCAGGGACTTATTATGAGAGGACACTACCAATATATGGGCCATGTATCCTCCTTAATGCATTTGAAGGGACATGTTGTGAAAGAACACTATCCCAATATTGGTCACGACACCTACCAAATGCATGTTTAGGGACTTGATGTGAGATAAAATTTGTCATGATATGGGCCCTAACACCTCCCGAATGCATTTTGATGGACTTGTTATGAGAGGATGTTGTCATGATATAGGACCTGACACCACCCAAATGCATTTTTAAGGACTTACTATGAGATGACATTGTCATCATATGTGTGATGACACCTCCCAAATGTATTTTTAAGGACTTGGCGTGAGAGAACATTGTCATGATATGGGCCCAAACTTCACCAAAATGCATTTTGAGGGACTTATTATCAGAGGACACTACCAATATATGAGACATTTATCCTCCTTAATGCATTTGAAGGGACATGTTGTGAAAGGACACTATAACAATATTGGTCATGACACCTCCCAAATGCATTTTTAGGAACTTGATGTGAGATAAAATTTGTCATGATATGGGCCCTGAAACCTCCCAAATGTATTTTTATGGTCTTGTTGTGAGAGTACGTTGTCATGATATGAGACCTGACACACCACAAATGTATTTTTAGGGACTTACTGTGAGATGACATTATCATCATATGTGCCATGACACCTCCCAAATGTATTTTCAAGGACTTGGGATGGTTTGTGGCTCTAGGGTTTTGTGGTGTCTCTAGATTCACGACCTTGGTTAGATCTAGGACGAATCATTCTGACCGTAATGCCTTTAGGAATGAGTGGGCCGATGTTATATGAGGGTAATAGTTTGTTGGTGGTTGTTGAGATGACGTGGTGTTGGATCGTGATATGAGGAGTGATGGCCGATATGCCCTGGGCCATCATGACTTGGCGTCACGACCATAGACACGTTGCTTGAAGTGTTGCTAAACCTTAAGAGAATTGTTTCTATGCTATGTTGACATTCTAGGACGTTGCCTGTCACACCTATGTTGACATTGCTAATAGGAGAGGGTAGCTGATACACCCTTTTGCCCGATATATGTGTGTTACTAAGTCGTCATGATGGAGGTGTTACTGCCCGATAGGACTAGGGTTGTGTTGCCTGACACACCTGCGTCCCATTGCATCATTGCATTATCCCAAGATTTCGATGCTCGTTTTGCCTTGGAGAATCTACTTTTGAATTATTGCCTTTGTCCTTCCTCTCTGATGAGAACAACTAAAAGAAGATAGGGAGATGAAGCAGAAACCATCCTACTTGCAAAAATGTTGAGTTCTTTCATGCAAGAACAGATGCCCACCTAGAAGAAGGACAAATGAGTCTTCACCGTCCCTTCTAATGTTGAAGATAATGAAGAAAGAAAATTTTTAGCTGATGTGGGAGAAAGTATAAGCTTAATTCCATTAACACTAGCCTAAAGCCTTGGTCTTACTAACATGGTGAAAATTGATATGAGAATCTAGGTAGCTATCCACCTTTATGTATCATGCACAAGATGATATAGAAGTTTGAGAGGACATTTCCTTATTTTTCATGGAACCCCAGGGGTCGTATTGGCATACTGGTCCTCCATCATGAAATACTTCTTACTCGTTCATTAATTAGTTTGTGAGGAACCCAAGTGTAAAACTTAAAACATTAGGTAAAATGGATCTCCCCTCTTAGTCCTAGGTCAAAGGGATGTAAATATAATATGATGAAAGTAAGTTTAAGGAATTCAATTTTTCAAGTAGCCCTTTTTTTCTTTGGGAATCTGGTTAAAAGTAATTCAAGTAATGCATACTACACAATGTCGATCGCCCAGGATAAATGAAAATAAGGCTTCATATTCCATCAGAATAAAGAAGTTACAGGGCTACAATAATGATAGTAATGTGACTAACTCCAACATCATTCTTCCTCTAGCAAACATTGAGATATACGGATTCCACACCATCTCTCGCATTAGGCACCCACTCCTCCTCAGACGTCATCCTCATTGAGAAGCATGTTAGGTACACTCTTACTTACGAGAATCTTCCTTCCTGACTCAGAACTTGATCCGGAGTGGGAATCTGTTGGTCACAACCTTAATGTGACAGGACATCATATTGTGGGTGATGAGCCTCATTTAGCTACTGTGTGTATCCCCTCCTTCTAAGCCCTAGGTTGCCTCTGCTGGATCTTTCTGCTCGATAGCGCCACACACCTGTGCTGATGGCCTTTTACCACAGCCACTCCGGAGTGCTTCTTTATATTTCCCCCACTCGCACAACATTCACGCATCTCTCTCTCTTCCCTGATTCCTCTTCACCCAACCCCCACCCCTCTTCCACTTTGCACCTCCTCGCTCGCATCCTGCCCACGGACGGGTTGCACAATGTGAAAAATCCTTCAATACTTCTACTTCATCCAACGTCTCCGTAGATCACTGAGGAGTCATCAGAGGGTCGGCGCACCTTTGGGGAAGACACAATCAAACCGTCATCCCCTGAACTGGAAACCACCATCATCTCGGCACTAGTCACAACTACTGATGGCGCGTCTCCCATGTAAGCTACCACAATTTTCTTCGTTCTTTTCCTTCAACATACCCTCTCCTTCATTTTCCCTCTATTTCTATATACTCTAATCCCTTATTTCATTGTTACCTTTTGGTGGTGCCGACGAAGGCCACATGTTCGATGAAAAACCTTCCAGTGCTGATGTGCCATTCAGTCACAGAGATGAAGACACTAGTACATAACCGGCCTTTAGTATCGGTTATTTAAGGCCTTTAGTGTCGGTTTTTAAGTGACACCTATGTGGGCGCCGCTAAAAGCCCAACCATTACACGTCAGTTCTCAAACCGATGCCACAACCCTTCGCACGCCATGGAAAATGCGCCGAAAACACACCAGCAGATGGAATAGGCGTCGGTTATTAGCTTAGAAACTGACGCCATATACCTTCGCGCCACAGAAAGGGCGCCATCTAGGGTACTATCTGCGTCGGTTTATTAGTGATAACCGACGCCATCTCACCCGCTGCCACGGCCGTGCTGACCAGCACGGCCGTGGTGTCAGGCCTCTAGGGAAATCGACGTCGGTTACTAGTAGGGTAACCGACACTGTTACCATATGTCGTCAGTTGTATACAAATATCCGACACCTATTTTATGTGTGGTCTGCTGCCACAGCCGTGCTGGCCAGCACAGCCGTGGTGTCTCGCCTCATTAGGGAAATCGACGTCGGTTACTAGTATGGCAACCAACACTGTAACCATATGTCGTCGGTTTTATACAAATAACCGACGCCTATTGTATGTTTTTTTCTATCAGTCTGCAGACCTGTTGTGGTTGGTCGCAGGATGAGAAACCTGCAGTTTAGTTATGAACTGTAGGTTTTACGACATCCATTGATATCAGCCAACAACAGGCCACAAACCTGCAAAATTAACATGATGGGCAATATTATATATATGTGATTCACACTCGTGTATACGAACATTTAATTCATATTATTTTTTCATCACATGCATGTAGAAACCAGTAGCAACCTACAGTTCCATTTATTTCATCTCTTTTCACATTCAGACACATGTAGAAACATTCATGTATTGATGATTTTCACACACATATGACAATTCATAAAAATTCATTCACATTCACACAAAATTAATTATGAGAACAAAGTTATTCTTTATTCATCATTGTCATCATTGTCAACAAAATCATATTGAAGAGCCATGAAACAACAAAAGAAGCCAAAATGAAGAGAACATGATACATATACAATACATAAAGTGCAGCACGCACAAGTGTTTCAGATTCATATAACAACATGAAAGACTAACACATATATAGTGCATAACAACAGCAACGCCGAATTTACATACAACACTAGCTTAGTACATATATAGTGGAACTAAGGTGATGATCCCACCTGCTAAAACAGGTTACCGACAACTACATGTTACAACTGGGAGGTTGTGATTCAACAACTGTATGCATTAGAAAGAGGACAAACAAATTTCACCACGAGTTAACATTGAAGAAGGTCTACTAACCTACACTGAGGTAAACAAGTTTATCAGTACTAGCCTAAGGCACAAGTACCGTTCGTCGGGACAATGATGGTCGTGGAAGCTTAGTGGCCACTGGCCAGTTGAACGTGTAGTGGCCACTAAGCTTCCACGACCGTCATTGTCTCAACGAACGGTACTTGTGCCTTAGGCTAGTACTGATAAACTTGTTTAGCTCAGTGTAGGTTAGTAGACCTTCTTCAATGTTAACTCGTGGTGAAATCTATTTGTCCTCTTGCTAATGCATACAGTTGCTGAATCACGACCTACGAGTCGTAACATGTAGTTGTCGGTAACCTATTTTAGCAGGTGGGATCATCACCTTAGTCCCACTATATATCTATATAACCTTGGTGTGGGATGCTTGCTTTCTCTCCGACTGTTGTGCTTTGGATTTACAAAACAATGTCGATGGCCTGCATAGCTATGTCATGGTCGTCCTACATAGCCTGTAGTCTTTGGCGAACGCCTGCAAATTAAATAGAATTTCTATTAACTAGTATCCTAAAAATGTGATAAAAAACACACTTACATAATATAATTATAAATGAACATATAGATAGAAACCTCAGGGATATATTCTTAAAACTTACATTGTCAGGCGGTGAAAGCACATCCTCACCCTCACGGTGATCATTAGCACGGTCATCATGGGAACATAATAAAAATATAAACATCCATGCCTCTAATATTGTGATCTTTTATCAATTAACAATCCTTCATTATGATCCCCGTGAACATACAAGTCATTGTGATCCCCAGCTTCAATGTTTGGTGGTGTTGGCAACCCAACTGAGAATGGATTAGAGTCATCATACTTATCATAGTACTCTTCTTCATCTATAGGATCTTCAATGAACTGTCTTTTACCATGAAGAACAACCGACCATTTATCATTTGCTGGATCATCGATATAAAATACTTGTTTTTCCTATGATGCCAATATGAATGGTTCACCCTTCTCGCCAATCTTTTCAAAGTTCAATAATGTGAAACCCAATTCATCCACTATAACTCCTTTGTTGTTGTCAACCCAATTACATTTAAAGAGCGGAATTCTGAAATCTACATAGTCAAACTCCCATATGTCTTCAATGACACCGTAATATGACATTTTAGCTTCACGTGGACTTTTATCCATTGCACTTGCAAAAAACAATGAAGACGCTTGAAGGGTGACCCCACTATTTTGGATGACACTCTTATCATCTTGACGCTTTGTGTAATATGAGAAACCATTTATGTCAAACCCTTCATAAGACATAACATTCAATTTTGGTTTAAAGGCGAGGCATTTGATGGTTTCAATAACAATATCTGGTGTTTGAGATAGTTGATGTAAGACTTTATCTTCAAACCACTTAATAAATGTCTTGTTACATTCTCTAGAAAGCCACATTGAATTGGATCGAGGATATTGTCTCTTGATGAAATTGGTATCTTCCTCGATATAAAACTCACTTTGTCGATGTTGTGTAAAATATACAAGTGACCTTGCTCCAACTGCTCACGGCTGATTACTTTCACCCGTGATCCCAAAACTCCTTTGCCAAAATGCTCCTCAATATTCTTGTCATTCACGGGAGCGTCATTACCACTCAGAAAGTCATTGCAAAAATCCATAACCTCTCTTGCCACATAACCCTCAATAATACTCCCTTTAGGTCGATAACGGTTTCGAACATCACCTTTAAAAATGCTCATGTATCGTTCAAAGGGATACATCCAATGCAAGAAAACTGGTCCCAACATTTTCACTTCCCTAGTCAAGTGGACAACAAGATGTACCATGATATCAAAGAACGACGGAGGAAAATACATCTCAAGCTGACATAGGGTAACAACCACTTCTCTTTGCAAATTATAGAGAGTATCAGGGTCAATAACTTTGCTGCATAGACTGTTGAAAAAGAAACAAAGTCTGGTGATTTCAAATCTTACATGATTTGGCAATATAGATCTAATTGCCACATGCAATATTTGTTGCATTAGAATGTGACAATCATGAGATTTAAGACCTATCAACTTCAGATCTTTCATTAATACCAATGTATGGATGTTGGATGAGTAACCCTGTGGCACCTTAACATTTACCAAGCATTCATAAAATGCTTTCTTCTCCTTTCTAGACAACATGTAACAAGCAGGAGGTAAGTATGTTCTCCGATTGCTACTAACTACTTCTGTTAATTCTGTCCTTATTCCCATTTCACGTAGGTCCATTCTGGATTGTATCCCATCTTTAGTGTTACCTGGTATATTCAATAGAGTACCGATGACGCTATCACATACATTTTTCTCAAACTGCTTGACATCGATACAATGCCTGATTGTCAAAGAACTCCAATAAGGAAGATCCCAAAATATCGACTTCTTCTTGAATAAAGACTTGTCACTCCTTATGGACATCGTACATTGTGATCTCTTACCAAATTCATTGGTGATGTCTTTCACTCTTTCATAAACATCCTCCCCTGATATAGGTTTAGGTGTACGACGTTCCTCATTCCGTCCATTGAATGCTTTGCGCAACCTACGATACAGATGAAATTTTGGAAGAAACCTTCGATGAGCAAGATATACAGTCTTGCCACCGTGTTTTAGTCGTATTGAATTAGTGTTCTCTTCACATATAGGACACACTTTAGATCCTTTGACACTATATCCAGACAAATTCCCATATGCGGGAAAGTCATTCACAGTGCAAAACAACATAGTGTCCAAACAAAATGTCTCTCTTCGTGAAGCATCATAGGTCATCACACCTTCACCCCAGAGTTTCTTTAAGACATCAATCAAAGGTTCAAGATAAACATCGATATCATTTCCAGGTTGTTTAGGGCCCGATATCAACAACGACAACATAACGTACTTATTTTTCATACACAACCAGGGAGGAAGATTGTATATAACAAGCATGACTGACCAAGTGCTATGTTGGCTGCTCAATGTCCCGTACGGATTCATCCCATATGTTCCTGTCCTCTTCACCAAATTCAGGGTACAATAAATCAATCGTCTTCCACTGTGGGGAATCAGACGCATGTCGTAGGATCCCATCATTATTTTTCTTAACATCTGCATGCCACCTCAAATTCTTCGCATCTATAGGATTGGCAAACAAGCGTTGAAACCGTGGTATTATAGGTAGATACCACATCACCTTGGAGGGAGAACCAGTTTTGGACTCCCCCGAAGTCGTCAATTTATACCTTGACGCACCACATTTCAGACAATCTTTCAAATCCACATAGTCCTTTTGAAATAATACACAATCATTCTTGCATGCATGTATCTTCTTGGCCTCCATTCCCATTGGGCACAACAATTTCTTTAACCGGTATGTTGAGATCGACAGCTCGTTTCCTTCAGGAAGAATTTCTTTCAACAAAGACAACAATGACGTGAAGCTTTTGTCGCTCCATCGATTGTTAGCTTTCAGTTTATACAATCTCAACACAGCGCTAAGCTTCGTAAACTTACAACCCGTGTATAATGGTATCTCAGCATCATGCACAATGTTTCTAAACATGGGAGGTGGATCGGTGTGCTCTACCCCACAACTATCCAACATCGCATCAACGATGTCATCTGGAACTGGTTCATTCACATCTACGTCATCGGAGGCAATTTCTTCTTCCACACAAGCATTGTTATCGACATCCACTGGTTTCAGGTTTGAAATCTCTCCATGCCAGTGCCATTCAGTATAGCCTTGTACAATCCCGTTGCAGAAGACATGACTTCTGATTTCGTCACCAGTACTGACTTTCAAGTTGTTACCGTAATGCCTACATGGACAGTAGAACCTATCTCCATGTTGTTTCCTATGTTCCTCGATAAATCTAATAAACTGATCAAGACCAGAAATAAACTCTGGGGTGCAACAATTGCGAATGGACATCCATGATCTATCCATTCTATGATCAAAGAGAAAATAAGTATATATTACAACAAGATTAGGGTCTAGGGTAAACAGATTAGAGTTTATGGTTAAAACTTTAGGGTTTATACATGTGATGTCATTCTTATATATAATAAATGTGTACCACATATCCCATTCTTGAACACCTAATCTCACTAGTAAGTGTATAATGTGTATTGGGTTTTCAAGAAAATTTGAAACATTTCCCTGCTGTTGTCCAAGTACATATGTACTTAGAGAACAAACGGGGAAATGATGCCGAAATTTTCTTGAAAACCCAATACATATTATACAATTACATCCTAAGTGAGATTAGATTTTCAAGAACAGTCCCAAATTGGGGACTATCCAAGATTTACTCCTAATGAGTAAATCTTGGACGAGTTTCTAGGCCAACAAATACAACACCATTTCCTTGTTCACAACCCCTTTCAACACACAATTTCTTATAAAAACACTTGTGGACAGCCATAACAACATATCAATGCTTCCTAAATTAATCAACATTAATATCTTATGAATGTTTAGATGCATTTATACTATCAATTCCTAGGGTTTACTAAATTAGGTCAAGCATGAGGATTAGAAGCACAAATATATGCAAGCACAAGATTTATTCATATCCTAGCTTGATTTACAATAGCAACATCTAAATAAGTAAACTCAAAACATTAGATAAATAAATATAATCAGTAGATAAACAAATACAAAGAAATAGATAAAAAAGTACATCTCAGTTGATAAACAAATATAAATCAAGAGATGATTAAATAATTTTAAAAAGTAGATGAATAAATATAAAGCCCTAAATTTAAATAATGTGTTGAATAAAAAATCATTAGATGAACGAATGAGTAGATAAGTCAATACAAATCAGAGCGTCTTGCTCTGGAGCTGGGAGAGAGGGTGAGACAGAGGGTTTTTGGGGATGTTTACCTCTGTTTGAGCCCAGTCAGGCATCTTGCTCTGGAGCAGGGAGAGAGGGAGAGATGGATGGGTGCATGTGGAAGACGAACGGGCAGGCTGAGCGGGCAAGCGAGCATGTAAGAGCGGTGAGCAGGCAGCCAACGAGTGAGTAAGGAGGAGGGAGAAGGGCGGCGGTGAGCAGGTAGTAGGCGGTGAGCTCTGGAGCTGGAAGCCAATGAGTGGCGATCTCTGGAGAAGGTAGAAGGCCAGCGAGCTCTGGAGTAGCTAGGAAGAAGGCCGGCAAGCTCCTGAACCGTAATGGAAGTGATCATTGAAAAAATACTAGACAATCATATTTTGTTTCATATACAATGTTCAATTTAAATAAACACTCCCTTAGAGGATCTAATATTAGACACAAAGTCATGTCTTAAATACTCTGGAAAAATATATATTGATTCAAGATCACAACTCCCATGCAGGTAGACATCAAATCCACTCTTAACAATGTATTAAAGGACTAATCAAGTAAAAATGACACCAATACTAGAGTCAGGTTAGACAAG
The DNA here is from genome assembly GCA_963693085.1 of Alisma plantago-aquatica. Taxonomy (NCBI): domain Eukaryota; kingdom Viridiplantae; phylum Streptophyta; class Magnoliopsida; order Alismatales; family Alismataceae; genus Alisma; species Alisma plantago-aquatica. The sequence goes on along the minus strand of OY856415.1, from coordinate 190,798,245 downwards.
CACCCTATAGAAATAAACATTGGATACAATAAATGAAGATGGAGACCAGATTGTACGATACTCCTAGTTGCAATAGCACACACATAGAAACCAGTGGATCAACCACAGTAGAAACAGAGATGGAGACCAGACTATAAGGTACTCCTACAGGTCACACACATAGCACACACGTAGAAACGAAGATGGTTTCATTACCTTTGATTGGTCGGAGCAGCGGCGGAAGCAGTGGCGGCGGCGGAAGGCAGCAGGAAGGCGGCGCCGGAGTTGGAGCAGTTAGAGAGCAGGCCGCCGGAGTTGGCCAGAGCAGTAAGAGAGCAGGCCGTCGGAGGTGCCAGAGCAGCAAGAGAGCAGGCCGTCGGAGGCGTCGGAGCAGCAAGAGAGCAGGCCGCTGGAGAGCAGGAGACCAGGCCGCTGGAGCAGTGAGCAGTGGTGGCAGAGGAGCAGAGACCAGCAAGCGACGAGCAGAAGGTGGCCGGAAGCAAGCAAGGAGAATAGTGGCGGTGGGCGGCGGCACGAAGGGAGTCTGCTTACTCACCGAAATCGCCAGACCCTAAGCTGATTGTAAACAAAGAGAGAAAGGGGAAGAGTCGGGCTCGCTCACGCGCTATTAAGTTAACATTCGGTGTCGATTATTCAACAAAACCGACACATAAAACTAAAAGTGCTGATTAACCAATAAAACCGACACCTGTTCTCAATGATAATCGTCAGTTTTAACTAGAAAAAATCCGACGTCTATCTACATATGCTGATTAAAAAATTTGTTCTCGATTAATGACCATAGTCGTCGATTTTTTAAAAAATCTGACGCTCAAAGGGTTTGAAATTTTTTCCGCGAACAGCGCGGGAAAACCCATAAGTGTCGGTCATTTTTGTAAAACTGACGATCAAAATATGCCCAATTTCTATTTCGCGAATAACCTTTAGTCGTCGGTTTATTAGTTAATGACCGACGCCATATGTTAACTTTTGGAGGTAATTTTTTTTCACTGGAAATTTTGGATTTGGTGGTTAATTTTCGGCATCAGTTTGTTATTAAGGAACCGACACCGAATAAAAGCAATACCCATGTCTGGTCACCCTTCACAGATTGATGTCGGTTTATTTTATAAACCAACACTTTATTGTTTAGGTGTCAGTGTATTTATGCAACCGACGCCTTTAAAAGTGACGTTATAAGCCATTTCTGTAGTAGTGAGAGTGGCCCATGGTACTAGCCTCTGGGTTCAGATCAATGTCTTACAGCCTAGATACATCTGGGATGTAGCCATGGGCAACTAATTGGATTGCCAAAAGAGTCTAGATTGGAGCTTGTACTGCAATGACAACAAGATAGTAGGATGACACCCCTCAAGCCAAGCTCAAGGCCTTCACACAAGGTAAATAAGAAACATGTCACACGGACAAAACTCACCCCTTTTAGTAGTTATGGATACAAAATTTCATTTCACAACTCATCACTATGCTCACCATCTTTATCAAAAACTAAGGGGCTTGTCAAAAATGCTACTCTAAGATTCACATTATTGCACATTCCCAATACAATGCACCTACAAACTGACCTAGGCGTCCTGGTAGATACGAAAACTGCACTGGAATGATATGCCTCTACCATTCACTGACCTTCTAAGTGGATCTTACTCTTAGCAGTCCATAAAATATGTACGAGAGTTTACGGTGAAAGTTGCAGACATCAGAAATAATTTTAATGTAATTTGCTTGAGTCTTGATCAACCTGTATAGCCGATGGCATAGCTGATATGTTTTGGTATGACAACATCATTAAATACAACATTAATTTTCGTCCCTAATAATTGTTTGCGTGATTTTTTGATAGAATCAAGGCTAAGGAAAATATGCTAGATTTTTTACAACCATTATGGCTCCACTATCATTTATGCACTCTTGTGTTTGAAATCTATGAGTCACATGGCTTGTGATACAGAAATGTGGGTTGCAACTTTTCTTCATACATGGTACATGGTTTCTTATGACTTAGTTTTCCTGTGCTATACAGATGTAGGAAAATTATACTAATAAGTATTTGGAACCACTAAGAAGTGAATGTACTCACATCAATAGAATACTGATTCTTTCTTGCATTTTCAATTTTCTTACTCTAGCCTTCCTATAATCGATTTCTATGTATAGAATCAACTCACTTGTAGGCAATCTTATTTCCCACACTACTCAAGTCCACAAAATTCAGCTGCCTATCCACCTGGATAACCTTGATTTATGTGATACCATGTGTATACTAATGCAATCGATGTTACACTACTAAGTGAGTTACATTGGCCATTTTTCTTGGCCCTTATTTTAATTGTCACTATGTTTGGATATCCTTGTAAAAACACTGACTAGGCTCGACAACCTCCATTTCCATCTCTTATGGTCCTCTAAGCCAGTGTGCTATCATCTTGGACGAGGGAGTGAAATGAATCACATGTATTATTCCTTTAGATAGCATCATGGTAAGTCTAGGTGTTCCTATCTCAATCAAAAATCCAACACATTCTAGTCCCATTCAGATTTCTCTGATTGATTAACCTTGGAGACATTATCCTCTCTCTATATATAAGGGTAGGGCATAGGCTTCTTTAATTTTTAACTCACAACTCGGCCACTCAAATTAGCAACTAAGGAACTTGAATTTCCACTTAGATGTCTGGTTTGGGTCAGCTCGAACACCATCCAAGTAGGATCACTATGTGGATGCTTGTCTAGGTTGATAGTTGCTTTGTGGAACACTTAAACCCATGCTTCATTTACATGTCAACAATACAGATTGCTGGTTGTGCGTCTTGTTGGGAGCTTCTTATTTTGCTAAGTGAACAAACCTCACTTAGCGTCTTGTTTGGGAGCTATTATTTTTCCAAGTGATACAGCCTCACATCATGTTGAGTTTAGATGTCAGAGTGGTTGACAACATGCACTGATTTGTAAATCTCTCAAGTATGGGGTCTGTAGTAGCTTTCCCCCTTTCTCTCAATGTCATTGCTAAGTATGATAGTTCCTTTACAATTATGCAGAGCCATTTTTCAACATTAATAGTGTAAGGACCCTGACCTTCGTTTAGGGTTTACCCTGTTTGCTTTGCTTAACCTTGATGGTTTGATGCTTGCTAATCACCTTTAATGGTGATTAGGGTTTGGTTGAGCTTTGTCAAGAGTTGGAGGGGCTACTTGCTAATAACCCAAGTCTAGGGTTTTGTGAGCAAGTTTGCCACCTTGTGAGGTGTTCCTCCCTCTCTTTGCTTCCTCTAAGGTTGAGAGGAAGGCTTGGGCTTGTTGCTTGAGTTCTTTGGGCCTTGGTTGAGCTTGTTTGGGCCTCGAGATGCCTTGTTTGGGCTTGGTTGAGCCTTGTGTCGCCCAAGTGATGCTTGTTTCGCCCAAGATGGTGCTTGTGCCGACCAACATGGAGTGTGTCACCCAAGGAGCATGTGCTTTGTGTCGCCCATGATGCTTGACCTAACCTTGACCTTGTTTGGTGGACACTTGGTGCATATCTTGGCCATGTGGATGGAGCTTGCTAGAGTGGTGGCTTGTGCTCTAGGACAAGTGTCCCTAGGCAAGTGACACCTTGCATGGACCAGCCTTGTTTTCTCCTCCCTTTCCTTCTATATAGGCGTGATCTTTCCTTAGCTTAAGGTCCCTTTGGTTCCTCCATCTTGTGCATGACACAACCCCTCCTTCCTTGCTAATGGTGGCCGATACACCCTTGAAGAAGAGCAGCTTGGTGGCCGACACACCCTAGAGGAGCAAGTGGTGGTCGACATCCCTTGAAGCTTGGAGTTCTTCTTCTTCCTTGGAGCTTAAGGCGGGTTGCATAACTTCTAACCCTAACTCCTTTATCTCTTGCTTTGATCTTGTTCATATGTTAGTAGCTTAGTTTCTTGCCTAGTTTCATGTTGGTCGATCCTTGTAACCTAGGGTTTGTAGGTGAGCAATACTCCTTTCTCTCCTTGGTCTAGAGGAGTGAGCTTAAGTCTCTAGTATCATGAGCAACACCCCTCCTTCTTAGTCGATTGAGGTGAGCTTGAGTTCTAGTTGCTTGAGCAACACTCTCCTCTCACCATGGACTAGAAGGGTGAGCTCGTAGGTGATGGTTGGTGTGCAAAACCCCTCCTTCTTAGTCGATTGAGGTGAGCGACCTTCCTAGGGTTTCGAGTGCCTTTGTGCATGAGGAAGAAGATGACTTTGTGAGTAATACTTTTGGGTCATTTTGAGAGTGGAAGGTGCTGCCCGACAGCCCTCCTGACCTAGCTTGTTGGGCGATAGGCTAGTGTGTTGGGCGTTATCCTTCATTGTTATGTTGGGCATCACATGCCTGGTTCTTTCCTTGCTGGACGATATCCTTTGGCTTGTGTTGGGCGATAGACCAAGTGTGGGTTGTGTGCTGGCCAATAGACTTGTTGGGTGACAGGTTGAGATATCGGGCGTCAGCCCTTGTTGTTGTATCGGGCGACACCCCTTTAGACTTGTGACGGGCGTCACGCCCATTCCCTTGCTGCGTGATGGCCGTTAGGCCTTGGCCAGTCTGTTGCACATTTTGTGGGCATGTTCTTTCTCTCTCTTTCGGTTGTTACCCCCTTGAGATGATCTGGTTGTTATCCTTGTATCGAGCGTTGTGAATGGTGTTGGTATGTATGCCCTCAGAGCCAATCATGTGATGATTGGTGGGATACATTAAGATTGATTTGATAAACATCAAAGGCGAGCTTCCAATTCTTTCTGGTTCAGTCATATGAGATAGTGATAGAACAGATTGAATGTCTAGAGAATGACAGTACTCAATGACGTATGCCTTCAGGTTCATGACCTGAACGATGAGATCATACGGATGCTAAGAGTTTGTACATTCTTGTTATGTCCCTAGTCGGATGTCATTGTGGAAGGTAGATAGACAACAATGACACACAAGACTAGATTGTGGTGTTGGTTGATGACAGAATCTCATTAGTCATGATATAGAGATATCAAACCAAACACATAGGTACTTGTTAGAGAACAAGGTACCGGATAGACCCACCGTGAGTTTGACACATGGAACCATGAGATGGTAGTCACAGTCAGTACTCACAGTGATGGTGGTGAGTGTGATTCTTAGACCTGAAATCACTACACTCAACACATGTCGTTGGGCACACATTGACATCATCAAACGCAGTCCTGAAACATGGGTTGTTATAAAGGTGATGATTGGGTGGCTTTGACACATGGGGCTTTTGAGGGGTGAGTGATAGATATGGGATTTGTCCCTCCTGAGGGAGTTTGATATCCAAGGCCACTTGATGAGTAGGATTGAGATAGGCGTGCGCACGCATGTGTGAATCAGTATGTGATATTGATGTCATACATATCTCCTTCAATCTGCTCTGAGATCAAGAAAGTGAATGAACGTTGACAGGATGACAGTTCCATGCCTTGAGTTCATTCGGGATATCAGTGACAAAGGAATTATACATTCACTGTAACACCATTCACGGATTGTAGGATGAAAGTTGTTCTCCAACTTTCTACTTTCACTTGGGTAGCACTGATGTGTGACTAGGCACCGCTCTTTGCTTGTGAAGTCATAAGTGTTATGGACTTTCACTGCCAACGTGAAATGGACCTGTAGGGTCACACACATAGGATTTAACCTGGAAGAGGAGTTTTGTCCACAAAGCAATGTTTAGATTGATTACTAAAGGAGTTTAGTAGTTCAATTAAACACTCAATCAGTCGATAGCTCAATATCATATGGTTCAAGGTGTTGGACGCATTGATTGGAGTATCGGATTGATTGAAATCGCAATTGACTGATTTTGCCCAACCTGTGCTCCCAACCGATCGTTGTGATGAACCGGTCGGCTGAGGTGCTGAACCAGTCGGCTGGAGTGTCCAGGCCGATCGGCTCATGCCCAGGTTGAAACGACCGGTTCAAGAGTTGAACCGATCGGCTCAACTGGTGCAACCGACCAGTTGGGAAAGTCATGTCGGCAAAAATTTTCCTTTGGTTTCAAATTGCCCAATTCGATTGGGAATAACATTGGTATACGATACCAATTGAGAATGAAACAAGGAAAGTCTTTTTGAGCCGGATTAGGACCATGAACCGATCGGTTCAGGGCACCAACCGATCGGTTGGAGTGCTCCAAACGATCGGCTCAGGTCCAACTGATCGGCTTAATGGCCGAACCGATCGGTTCAGTTGTGAACAGATCATTTCAAGTTGCGAACCGGTTGCTTTTTGTGGAAAATTCTCGAACCCTTCTACTCCTGCTTTAGTCCCGTATTGCCGGGCACAGAGAACCCTGTCCCATGACCCGCCTATATATATAGGGGTATTGGGGGCTTCTCAAAGGACAACTCAATGCAAGCCGGTTGCTTTGCGAATTTGTCATTCTCTCTGGTTTTGGTAACCGTGAGAGATCCCGAGCAAGTGCTTCCCGCAAAAGGGAGGTGCAGTAAGGGAAGGACAACTGCAGTCGCAACTGGTAGCAGGAGAGTGTGTTGGCGACTAGTACGTCAACAGGAGGGTGCGACTCCTTCCACTTCCTTGTGGGACAAGGAGTGTGGAGTTCCAGGTGGTCCGTGTGGACTACTACAGAGGCGGGAGGTCACTGCCGCTCAGGAGGACAACTGTCATCCGACAGTCCGGTAGGAGGAGGAGTCGTCAGTCCCGGTGCGACCAGGAGCTGCACAGACGCCGTCCAAGACCGGAGTTGAAGACCGCACATTTTGCGAGGTATTGTCGCCGAGCAAGCCTCGGGACAAGGTATGATTCCACAAACCATCCTTTCCTATTATATAGACGTTGACGCATTTCCTCAGTATGAGTTGGGGGAGAAAATTTTTTGTTTCCGCTGCCTTCTCTGTCTCCCCTAAAACCCAACAGTGGTATTAGAGCCACGTCAACTGCTCTATATTTTAGGAATATCGATATGATCGATTTTGGTTTGTCGCCTTTATTTATTGCATACGATGCGAATAATATCGGCTTTATGCATGTCCAATCCTAAATCCACAAATCCCTAATTACATATATGATATGTATTATTAATGCACTTGATACGCGTCGCCCTTAAACGAGTTTTGTGGTGGATTTGTGTAGCATGATTATGGCCTATAAACCCCTATCTGTGTGTGGTTGTTTGTGGTTGCTTGCATCTCGGTCTGCGCACCGATCTTCCCTCTCTTATTCCTGATGTAACTTGAAATAATTCGAGATTCTTTCCTACCTTTGCTCCCCCCGAATGTAACTCGGGGTTTCCCTTTTTAAAGCAATGTAATAATAGGATAGATTTTTATTTCCTGTTATGTCAAAGACCGGCGGACATCAAGACGACAGCTGAAACGATCGGTTCAAGGGGTGAACCAATCGGTTGACGTTCCAGACGGTCGGTTCAAGGAGTGAACCAATCGGTTGATGACCGGTTCGAGGAGCGAGACGAGCGGGTGGCGGACATGACGAGATGCACGACGACCAGGCAAACCGATCGGTTGGAGGAGCCAACCGATCGGCTGGTGGCACCCAGACGACCGGCTGGAGAGTACAGATCATTCATGTGATGAATTGATCAACTCAGAAGGCAAGGCATATAAGTTCATCTTGTACATGTTGCATGTGATGTAGACCTAGATGACCGTGATTCCTCTTGGCTCGAGGAATCACATTAGGATGGCCATAATCATCGCTTTTTATCGTTTGTGCATATTTTCTGTGGGATATAGCATGTATATGATACGTACTATGTATTGTGGTGATTGGATATGTATATGTATATAAAAACCAAATCCCTCATTAAAATATTAAGTCTTATATGCCTTCCATTAGCGGCACACATGAAAAGCTCGATCGACCAAGCGTAGGTTACGCCAAATCGTGGTGCGCCGTCTATCTTGTGGAAGTGTGAAGGGTAGACATGTAGGTTCTGCCAAAGCAGGGTGCATGTTCTACCGTGTCGGCTTTTGGGTTAGACTTAACTGGTGATTCTTAGAGCGTCTAGGCCCAGAGGCAAGGAATGTTCATGGCAAGGAGTTGTGCATGTTCATTCAACAAGAGTTGCATATGATGCAATTGGCAAAAGTTGCCTACCTGAGAGATCTAAGTTGTGGGCGATCAGCCAAAGCTGACTCATGACTTAGAGGATTTCAGGATCTTGCCCACTAGAAGGTTGTACGCTGCAATCTTCCGAATTGATGGTGAGGGCTATCAATTTGAACTAAAATAGTGGGAGCGATAATTAATTAAAGGCCTAATTTTATCGTCAACTTTTCAAATCAATCAAATAAGTCAAAAGAGTTTTGGACTGAAATTGCATATATTTCCTTTTGTTAAAATAAATGGTTAATCAACAAATCACTTTATTTGCGATCGGTCTTTGAAACCAAAAAATTAAATGGGAATAATTCCACGACTGGTTAGGATGGTGAGAAGTGTTCTCAAAGAGCGAAAGCTCCAAGTCCTAGTTATACTAGAACCAGATGAACTCGATCCCACCACATCAATGGCTGAAAGTATGCTTATGAAAGCATACTGAGAAAGACATTGATGAGGAGTGCTTGATGTTGTGTTCTCTGAACTATAAGTTGCAGAGACAACATGAGACATATGATGTCTCCAAAACACTGTCCTAGTATGGCATGACAGAAGGAGATCCAGTAAGGTATTCACACACTCAATATGATTGGGTATGTGGAAAGACCTGACTAAGAAGGATTCCATCTGAGCCAAGAGTTGGCTATTGGTATGATACTGCAAATGTTGCGAGAATCATACAATTCATGATAAGCTACAACATGAACAACTTTGACAAGCATTGACAGAGTTGTTGGACATGTTGAGGATAGTAGAGGCAAAGATGAAGAAAGACAAACCATAATCTTTGATGTGATCAAAGAAAAGGTAAGTCTTAAGGACAAGGGCAAGGGCAAAGCTAAGAAGTGTTCTGATGCTAGCCAGCAATCTAAGCCGTCTTCAGCCTCAAGGCACATGGGGAAAGGGTGTATGAGTGAACTGCCCTCTATATCTGGAAGAACAAAAGAAGATGAAGGTGGGGATGGAGATCTCCACCTAAGGTATCATGAAATGAACCACTTCTTTATCCGAGGTATATGATACCAAGATATGGATATGTCATATATGATATGCAATATCCGCAAAGAAGTGATGGCCTTTGTGAAAGGACCAAGAAAGAAGTACCCATCATTGGAGCAAGTGTTGCGGCCATAGATAGGAGTATCTTTCAGTTTATTTCAGCCTAAAGGGCACGAAATAGAGTTGAGAACTACTATTTCATATATTGCCAATAGATAGAAACACTTTATTATTGCATATTGTATGACAATGATGGCAATTAATAAAGTTGATGTTTCAATCTTAAAGATATGATCTTTGTGGCAATGCCATGTTTATCTTGTGATACATGGTATTCATAAGATAAAATGATACCTAAAGTTATTGATAACTCAAACAATTAAATTAGCATATATCATAAGAAATTCATTTCTAGTTTCCATATGATGGATAAATCTAGACTCTTTTGGTTAGAGAACAAGTAAGAGACATGAATATCTTGGACATGATTAATCAATCTTCACTAATGGTAGTGGGAGAATGATTGTCCTATTAGGTATAATACATGTGATGTATTTACATACCTATTGGAGCGAATGCTAATACTTCTAATGGTGTTTAGAGAAATACCAATATGAATATCTTGAAGTGTTCAAGATTTTCACAGATGAAGTGCAATATTGGTAAAGTGTTAATTCTTGATGAGATCAATAAATGAAACAATTGAACCAAATGTTTGAGATCCTTACGAGTGATTATGATAATGTATCATAGTGAACTCATGATTAAGGCATGGTGATGTCTAAATCAAGAAGGAATCATACTCTAAGGAGTTAGAGAATGATTATCAAATAACTGAATTCTTCTTAATAAAAGAATACCCCACACTAATAAAGGACATTAAGAATCACAAGGGTTGTGAATTCTTATATTCTTGAGAGATACACCTCAATTATCTATATGATGAATTGTTCATATGATGAGTCAACTATCTAGATGAATATGAGGAATCATATTTTGAGTTATGGTATAAGACCATTACATCCTAAATGATTTCCATGTGAACCATAAGGTATGACCTTGATGGTAGAACTCATTGGATGAAATCCATAAGTGCAAATGAGTCTTAAGTGTTAAGACACATGGATAACATTTTGAGAAGGATGATGCTTGTTGATTGCAACTTAATGACTGAGACATTTGGCATATGGATACTAAAACCACATTCCTATGAGGAATAAAACCAGGATGTGTACGTGACACAGCCTATAAGGTTTATGAATCCACTAATGCAAATGAAGTCTATAAGTTACAATGGACTAATCAATGTGATTGATTGAGTACAAGCAACTCAAAATTGGATCTTTACTTTGATGATATAGTCAAAGGGTTTGACTGATATGTCAAAAATAAAGAAGGGATCTGTGATTTAGTGGGAGCGTATTCACATTTCACATATTGATGTGAAATGGAATTGTTCTAGAATGGAAATCCAAAAGTGGAAATTATCTTTAAGGAAGATAGAGATGTTTCCTATGTGATAGGAATAGAGATCTATAGAGATAGTTCTCGAAAATCTCTTGACCTGGAAAGCGAAAGCATACATTGGCAATCTGTACTGAAGTGTTCAGTATGCACAGATTCAGTGGGAGAAAACTTGTCCATGTTATATGGATATTAGTATCCCAAGGCCAAGTGTCCAATTCTTATGAAGAATGGGAACACTAAGAATAGATATGGATCTATCATGTATGTAATCATCCCATTGTCTTGCATGTATGACATGACAAGAATAAAATGCATTCATCATCTTGTATGTAGGACATGGCAATATGATGTGCTCATCCTGATAACTCGTATGTGGGACATGACGAGTGGATGTCTGTCTACTTCCAGTAAGGGTTACTGGAATACCATAAGAACTTGATAAGTACTTGGGAAGTACTAGTTCTATGGAGATAAGGAATAGTTCGATGTAAAGAGTTACATTGATGCGAACTTCCGAAAGGACAGAAAATTAATCGCAAAATATACATAGGATGTATAAAAGTGAAATTTTGTTGATAATTGGAAGTGTTCCAAATAAAACCATTTAAAAGGGAAATGTCGAGTATCCGTGTGTTAGAGAACAACAGTGGATACTATATGGATCTGGTAGTTCATGAGATGAACTTATATTCCACTCATTGATGACAAGTCTGGAATCCTTGATCATGCAATGTGGCTAAAGGTTAGCAAATGGAATACAAGATCGCATATTACGGCAACTCCATCTCATACGTGTGACGTACAGCGAAGAGATGAGAGACATGCAATTTATACTGACCTTGGCAATGTGTTGCCATTACTCACTATGTTCGCACTAGAGCACAGTAACATGTGGGACATGTTTGAAGATCACTATGAATATGATTCAAGGGTGATTGGCTCGCAGTGCAAGTGGGAGTCTGTTGGTATGTATGCCCTGAGAGCCAATCATGTGATGATTGGTGGGATACATTAAGATTGATTTGATAAACATCAAAGGCGAGCTTCCAATTCTTTCTGGTTCAGTCATATGAGATAGTGATAGAACAGATTGAATGTCTAGAGAATGACAGTACTCAATGACGTATGCCTTCAGGTTCATGACCTGAACGATGAGATCATACGGATGCTAAGAGTTTGTACATTCTTGTTATGTCCCTAGTCGGATGTCATTGTGGAAGGTAGATAGACAGCAATGACACACAAGACTAGATTGTGGTGTTGGTTGATGACAGAATCTCATTAGTCATGATATAGAGATATCAAACCAAACACATAGGTACTTGTTAGAGAACAAGGTACCGGACAGACCCACCGTGAGTTTGACACATGGAACCATGAGATGGTAGTCACAGTCAGTACTCACAGTGATGGTGGTGAGTGTGATTCTTAGACCTGAAATCACTACACTCAACACATGTCGTTGGGCACACATTGACATCATCAAACGCAGTCCTGAAACATGGGTTGTTATAAAGGTGATGATTGGGTGGCTTTGACACATGGGGCTTTTGAGGGGTGAGTGATAGATATGGGATTTGTCCCTCCTGAGGGAGTTTGATATCCAAGGCCACTTGATGAGTAGGATTGAGATAGGCGTGCGCACGCATGTGTGAATCAGTATGTGATATTGATGTCATACATATCTCCTTCAATCTGCTCTGAGATCAAGAAAGTGAATGAACGTTGACAGGATGACAGTTCCATGCCTTGAGTTCATTCGGGATATCAGTGACAAAGGAATTATACATTCACTGTAACACCATTCACGGATTGTAGGATGAAAGTTGTTCTCCAACTTTCTACTTTCACTTGGGTAGCACTGATGTGTGACTAGGCACCGCTCTTTGCTTGTGAAGTCATAAGTGTTATGGACTTTCACTGCCAACGTGAAATGGACCTGTAGGGTCACACACATAGGATTTAACCTGGAAGAGGAGTTTTGTCCACAAAGCAATGTTTAGATTGATTACTAAAGGAGTTTAGTAGTTCAATTAAACACTCAATCAGTCGATAGCTCAATATCATATGGTTCAAGGTGTTGGACGCATTGATTGGAGTATCGGATTGATTGAAATCGCAATTGACTGATTTTGCCCAACCTGTGCTCCCAACTGATCGTTGTGATGAACCGGTCGGCTGAGGTGCTGAACCAGTCGGCTGGAGTGTCCAGGCCGATCGGCTCATGCCCAGGTTGAAACGACCGGTTCAAGAGTTGAACCGATCGGCTCAACTGGTGCAACCGACCAGTTGGGAAAGTCATGTCGGCAAAAATTTTCCTTTGGTTTCAAATTGCCCAATTTTCATTGGGAATAACATTGGTATACGATACCAATTGAGAATGAAACAAGGAAAGTCTTTTTGAGCCGGATTAGGACCATGAACCGATCGGTTCAGGGCACCAACCGATCGGTTGGAGTGCTCCAAACGATCGGCTCAGGTCCAACCGATCGGCTTAATGGCCGAACCGATCGGTTCAGTTGTGAACAGATCATTTCAAGTTGCGAACCGGTTGCTTTTTGTGGAAAATTCTCGAACCCTTCTACTCCTGCTTTAGTCCCGTATTGCCGGGCACAGAGAACCCTGTCCCATGACCCGCCTATATATATAGGGGTATTGGGGGCTTCTCAAAGGACAACTCAATGCAAGCCGGTTGCTTTGCGAATTTGTCATTCTCTCTGGTTTTGGTAACCGTGAGAGATCCCGAGCAAGTGCTTCCCGCAAAAGGGAGGTGCAGCAAGGGAAGGACAACTGCAGTCGCAACTGGTAGCAGGAGAGTGTGTTGGCGACTAGTACGTCAACAGGAGGGTGCGACTCCTTCCACTTCCTTGTGGGACAAGGAGTGTGGAGTTCCAGGTGGTCCGTGTGGACTACTACAGAGGCGGGAGGTCACTGCCGCTCAGGAGGACAACTGTCATCCGACAGTCTGGTAGGAGGAGGAGTCGTCAGTCCCGGTGCGACCAGGAGCTGCACAGACGCCGTCCAAGACCGGAGTTGAAGACCGCACATTTTGCGAGGTATTGTCGCCGAGCAAGCCTCGGGACAAGGTATGATTCCACAAACCATCCTTTCCTATTATATAGACGTTGACGCATTTCCTCAGTATGAGTTGGGGGAGAAAATTTTTTGTTTCCGCTGCCTTCTCTGTCTCCCCTAAAACCCAACAGTGGTATCAGAGCCACGTCAACTGCTCTATATTTTAGGAATATCGATATGATCGATTTTGGTTTGTTGCCTTTATTTATTGCATATGATGCGAATAATATCGGCTTTATGCATGTCCAATCCTAAATCCACAAATCCCTAATTACATATATGATATGTATTATTAATGCACTTGATACGCGTCGCCCTTAAACGAGTTTTGTGGTGGATTTGTGTAGCATGATTATGGCCTATAAACCCCTATCTGTGTGTGGTTGTTTGTGGTTGCTTGCATCTCGGTCTGCGCACCGATCTTCCCTCTCTTATTCCTGATGTAACTCGAAATAATTCGAGATTCTTTCCTACCTTTGCTCCCCCCGAATGTAACTCGGGGTTTCCCTTTTTAAAGCAATGTAATAATAGGATAGATTTTTATTTCCTGTTATGTCAAAGACCGGCGGACATCAAGACGACAGCTGAAACGATCGGTTCAAGGGGTGAACCAATCGGTTGACGTTCCAGACGGTCGGTTCAAGGAGTGAACCAATCGGTTGATGACCGGTTCGAGGAGCGAGACGAGCGGGTGGCGGACATGACGAGATGCACGACGACCAGGCAAACCGATCGGTTGGAGGAGCCAACCGATTGGCTGGTGGCACCCAGACGACCGGCTGGAGAGTACAGATCATTCATGTGATGAATTGATCAACTCAGAAGGCAAGGCATATAAGTTCATCTTGTACATGTTGCATGTGATGTAGACCTAGATGACCGTGATTCCTCTTGGCTCGAGGAATCACATTAGGATGGCCATAATCATCGCTTTTTATCGTTTGTGCATATTTTCTGTGGGATATAGCATGTATATGATACGTACTATGTATTGTGGTGATTGGATATGTATATGTATATAAAAACCAAATCCCTCATTAAAATATTAAGTCTTATATGCCTTCCATTAGCGACACACATGAAAAGCTCGATCGACCAAGCGTAGGTTACGCCAAATCATGGTGCGCCGTCTATCTTGTGGAAGTGTGAAGGGTAGACATGTAGGTTCTGCCAAAGCAGGGTGCATGTTCTACCGTGTCGGCTTTTGGGTTAGACTTAACTGGTGATTCTTAGAGCGTCTAGGCCCAGAGGCAATGAATGTTCATGGCAAGGAGTTGTGCATGTTCATTCAACAAGAGTTGCATATGATGCAATTGGCAAAAGTTGCCTACCTGAGAGATCTAAGTTGTGGGCGATCAGCCAAAGCTGACTCATGACTTAGAGGATTTCAGGATCTTGCCCACTAGAAGGTTGTACGCTGCAATCTTCCAAATTGATGGTGAGGGCTATCAATTTGAACTAAAATAGTGGGAGCGATAATTAATTAAAGGCCTAATTTTATCGTCAACTTTTCAAATCAATCAAATAAGTCAAAAGAGTTTTGGACTGAAATTGCATATATTTCCTTTTGTTAAAATAAATGGTTAATCAACAAATCACTTTATTTGCGATCGGTCTTTGAAACCAAAAAATTAAATGGGAATAATTCCACGACTGGTTAGGATGGTGAGAAGTGTTCTCAAAGAGCGAAAGCTCCAAGTCCTAGTTATACCAGAACCAGATGAACTCGATCCCACCACATCAATGGCTGAAAGTATGCTTATGAAAGCATACTGAGAAAGACATTGATGAGGAGTGCTTGATGTTGTGTTCTCTGAACTATAAGTTGCAGAGACAACATGAGACATATGATGTCTCCAAAACACTGTCCTAGTATGGCATGACAGAAGGAGATCCAGTAAGGTATTCACACACTCAATATGATTGGGTATGTGGAAAGACCTGACTAAGAAGGATTCCATCTGAGCCAAGAGTTGGCTATTGGTATGATACTGCAAATGTTGCGAGAATCATACAATTCATGATAAGCTACAACATGAACAACTTTGACAAGCATTGACAGAGTTGTTGGACATGTTGAGGATAGTAGAGGCAAAGATGAAGAAAGACAAACCATAATCTTTGATGTGATCAAAGAAAAGGTAAGTCTTAAGGACAAGGGCAAGGGCAAAGCTAAGAAGTGTTCTGATGCTAGCCAGCAATCTAAGCCGTCTTCAGCCTCAAGGCACATGGGGAAAGGGTGTATGAGTGAACTGCCCTCTATATCTAGAAGAACAAAAGAAGATGAAGGTGGGGATGGAGATCTCCACCTAAGGTATCATGAAATGAACCACTTCTTTATCCGAGGTATATGATACCAAGATATGGATATGTCATATATGATATGCAATATCCGCAAAGAAGTGATGGCCTTTGTGAAAGGACCAAGAAAGAAGTACCCATCATTGGAGCAAGTGTTGCGGCCATAGATAGGAGTATCTTTCAGTTTATTTCAGCCTAAAGGGCACGAAATAGAGTTGAGAACTACTATTTCATATATTGCCAATAGATAGAAACACTTTATTATTGCATATTGTATGACAATGATGGCAATTAATAAAGTTGATGTTTCAATCTTAAAGATATGATCTTTGTGGCAATGCCATGTTTATCTTGTGATACATGGTATTCATAAGATAAAATGATACCTAAAGTTATTGATAACTCAAACAATTAAATTAGCATATATCATAAGAAATTCATTTCTAGTTTCCATATGATGGATAAATCTAGACTCTTTTGGTTAGAGAACAAGTAAGAGACATGAATATCTTGGACATGATTAATCAATCTTCACTAATGGTAGTGGGAGAATGATTGTCCTATTAAGTATAATACATGTGATGTATTTACATACCTATTGGAGCGAATGCTAATACTTCTAATGGTGTTTAGAGAAATACCAATATGAATATCTTGAAGTGTTCAAGATTTTCACAGATGAAGTGCAATATTGGTAAAGTGTTAATTCTTGATGAGATCAATAAATGAAACAATTGAACCAAATGTTTGAGATCCTTACGAGTGATTATGATAATGTATCATAGTGAACTCATGATTAAGGCATGGTGATGTCTAAATCAAGAAGGAATCATACTCTAAGGAGTTAGAGAATGATTATCAAATAACTGAATTCTTCTTAATAAAAGAATACCCCACACTAATAAAGGACATTAAGAATCACAAGGGTTGTGAATTCTTATATTCTTGAGAGATACACCTCAATTATCTATATGATGAATTGTTCATATGATGAGTCAACTATCTAGATGAATATGAGGAATCATATTTTGAGTTATGGTATAAGACCATTACATCCTAAATGATTTCCATGTGAACCATAAGGTATGACCTTGATGGTAGAACTCATTGGATGAAATCCATAAGTGCAAATGAGTCTTAAGTGTTAAGACACATGGATAACATTTTGAGAAGGATGATGCTTGTTGATTGCAACTTAATGACTGAGACATTTGGCATATGGATACTAAAACCACATTCCTATGAGGAATAAAACCAGGATGTGTACGTGACACAGCCTATAAGGTTTATGAATCCACTAATGCAAATGAAGTCTATAAGTTACAATGGACTAATCAATGTGATTGATTGAGTACAAGCAACTCAAAATTGGATCTTTACTTTGATGATATAGTCAAAGGGTTTGACTGATATGTCAAAAATAAAGAAGGGATCTGTGATTTAGTGGGAGCGTATTCACATTTCACATATTGATGTGAAATGGAATTGTTCTAGAATGGAAATCCAAAAGTGGAAATTATCTTTAAGGAAGATAGAGATGTTTCCTATGTGATAGGAATAGAGATCTATAGAGATAGTTCTCGAAAATCTCTTGACCTGGAAAGCGAAAGCATACATTGGCAATCTGTACTGAAGTGTTCAGTATGCACAGATTCAGTGGGAGAAAACTTGTCCATGTTATATGGATATTAGTATCCCAAGGCCAAGTGTCCAATTCTTATGAAGAATGGGAACACTAAGAATAGATATGGATCTATCATGTATGTAATCATCCCATTGTCTTGCATGTATGACATGGCAAGAATAAAATGCATTCATCATCTTGTATGTAGGACATGGAAATATGATGTGCTCATCCTGATAACTCGTATGTGGGACATGACGAGTGGATGTCTGTCTACTTCCAGTAAGGGTTACTGGAATACCATAAGAACTTGATAAGTACTTGGGAAGTACTAGTTCTATGGAGATAAGGAAGAGTTCGATGTAAAGAGTTACATTGATGCGAACTTCCGAAAGGACAGAAAATTAATCGCAAAATATACATAGGATGTATAAAAGTGAAATTTTGTTGATAATTGGAAGTGTTCCAAATAAAACCATTTAAAAGGGAAATGTCGAGTATCCGTGTGTTAGAGAACAACAGTGGATACTATATGGATCTGGTAGTTCATGAGATGAACTTATATTCCACTCATTGATGACAAGTCTGGAATCCTTGATCATGCAATGTGGCTAAAGGTTAGCAAATGGAATACAAGATCGCATATTACGGCAACTCCATCTCATACGTGTGACGTACAGCGAAGAGATGAGAGACATGCAATTTATACTGACCTTGGCAATGTGTTGCCATTACTCACTATGTTCGCACTAGAGCACAGTAACATGTGGGACATGTTTGAAGATCACTATGAATATGATTCAAGGGTGATTGGCTCGCAGTGCAAGTGGGAGTCTGTTGGTATGTATGCCCTGAGAGCCAATCATGTGATGATTGGTGGGATACATTAAGATTGATTTGATAAACATCAAAGGCGAGCTTCCAATTCTTTCTGGTTCAGTCATATGAGATAGTGATAGAACAGATTGAATGTCTAGAGAATGACAGTACTCAATGACGTATGCCTTCAGGTTCATGACCTGAACGATGAGATCATACGGATGCTAAGAGTTTGTACATTCTTGTTATGTCCCTAGTCGGATGTCATTGTGGAAGGTAGATAGACAGCAATGACACACAAGACTAGATTGTGGTGTTGGTTGATGACAGAATCTCATTAGTCATGATATAGAGATATCAAACCAAACACATAGGTACTTGTTAGAGAACAAGGTACCGGACAGACCCACCGTGAGTTTGACACATGGAACCATGAGATGGTAGTCACAGTCAGTACTCACAGTGATGGTGGTGAGTGTGATTCTTAGACCTGAAATCACTACACTCAACACATGTCGTTGGGCACACATTGACATCATCAAACGCAGTCCTGAAACATGGGTTGTTATAAAGGTGATGATTGGGTGGCTTTGACACATGGGGCTTTTGAGGGGTGAGTGATAGATATGGGATTTGTCCCTCCTGAGGGAGTTTGATATCCAAGGCCACTTGATGAGTAGGATTGAGATAGGCGTGCGCACGCATGTGTGAATCAGTATGTGATATTGATGTCATACATATCTCCTTCAATCTGCTCTGAGATCAAGAAAGTGAATGAACGTTGACAGGATGACAGTTCCATGCCTTGAGTTCATTCGGGATATCAGTGACAAAGGAATTATACATTCACTGTAACACCATTCACGGATTGTAGGATGAAAGTTGTTCTCCAACTTTCTACTTTCACTTGGGTAGCACTGATGTGTGACTAGGCACCGCTCTTTGCTTGTGAAGTCATAAGTGTTATGGACTTTCACTGCCAACGTGAAATGGACCTGCAGGGTCACACACATAGGATTTAACCTGGAAGAGGAGTTTTGTCCACAAAGCAATGTTTAGATTGATTACTAAAGGAGTTTAGTAGTTCAATTAAACACTCAATCAGTCGATAGCTCAATATCATATGGTTCAAGGTGTTGGACGCATTGATTGGAGTATCGGATTGATTGAAATCGCAATTGACTGATTTTGCCCAACCTGTGCTCCCAACCGATCGGCTCATGTGATGAACCGGTCGGCTGAGGTGCTGAACCAGTCGGCTGGAGTGTCCAGGCCGATCGGCTCATGCCCAGGTTGAAACGACCGGTTCAAGAGTTGAACCGATCGGCTCAACTGGTGCAACCGACCAGTTGGGAAAGTCATGTCGGAAAGAATTTTCCTTTGGTTTCAAATTGCCCAATTCGATTGGGAATACCATTGGTATATGATACCAATTGAGAACGAAACAAGGAAAGTCTTTTTGAGCCGGATTAGGACCATGAACCGATCGGTTCAGGGCACCAACCGATCGGTTGGAGTGCCCCAAACGATCGGCTCAGGTCCAACCGATCGGCTCAATGGCCGAACCGATCGGTTCAGTTGTGAACCGATCATTTCAAGTTGCGAACCGGTTGCTTTTTGTGGAAAATTCTCGAACCCTTCTACTCCTGCTTTAGTCCCGTATTGCCGGGCACAGAGAACCCTGTCCCATGACCCGCCTATATATATAGGGGTATTGGGGGCTTCTCAAAGGACAACTCAATGCAAGCTGGTTGCTTTGCGAAGTTGTCGTTCTCTCTGGTTTTGGTAACCGTGAGAGATCCCGAGCAAGTGCTTCCCGTAAAAGGGAGGTGCAGCAAGGGAAGGACAACTGCAGTCGCAACTGGTAGCAGGAGAGTGTGTTGGCGACTAGTATGTCAATAGGAGGGTGTGACTCCTTCCACTTCCTTGTGGGACAAGGAGTGTGGAGTTCCAGGTGGTCCGTGTGGACTACTACAGAGGCGGGAGGTCACTGCCGCTCAGGAGGACAACTGTCATCCGACAGTCCGGTAGGAGGAGGAGTCGTCAGTCCCGGTGCGACCAGGAGCTGCACAGACGCCATCCAAGACCGGAGTTGAAGACCACGCATTGCACGAGGTATTGTCGCCGAGCAAGCCTCGGGACAAGGTATGATTCCACAAACCATCCTTTCCTATTATATAGACGTTGACGCGTTTCCTCGGTATGAGTTGGGGGAGAAAATTTTTTGTTTCCGCTGCCTTCTCTGTCTCCCCTAAAACCCAACAAATGGAGCGTGACGGGCGTTGCCCTATATATGAGGGTGCCTGACACCCCTCCACTCCTGACGTGTGTTCCATCTTCTCTCCATAACGCCACATCATGCACTGGTTGCTTTTGTAGCAACGTAGTGTTGCTATTCTTCTCCTTATATGCCGTTTGGTGAGTTGAGTATGGGTGAGGGTATGATTCCCGACATAACCTTTTAGTAAGGCTTAAGTTATCTATAGTGAGGGTTCCGTCAGCCATAGAAACCAAGGTGTTAATCTCCTAACACGTTTACCATGATGTGCTATGCTTAAAAATGATGATGGAAATATTAGTTCCTTCTTATCTTAATCATCATAATTATCGGTATAATACCCAAGAATGTTAATGAACATGTAATGTAGAATGTTGTGAGGAATGATTATATGTGAACAATAAGAGGACGGGTACTTTAAGAATGATAATGACAATGATGATAGTAATGATAATGGTAAGTGGGTTACATAATGAATGGTGATGGTAATGATAGTGGTAATGATAACACTTGTTCTGTATATCCAACATGACTACATGTATGAAGTGAACATCTTGATTATTTGTATAATACTAAAATGAGGATAAGCATAGATAGGGTTTGCTTAATGATGTGCTTTATACACTTAATCACCAAATAGTGTAAGATTGATAAGTATAGCATCTTGAATGTCATTTCATAATAGCAAGCATAGTTCTCATGTTGAAACTGTGATTATTGTATACACTAACCATGCAAGTGATGCTTAGCCATGAAAAGGCTATGAGAAATATGTGATGAGTAACATCACTTTGATAATTACTCTTGTTAAAGAGGTTGCATGTATGATGTGTTTGTCCCATGATGATGATGTAAGACTTGAGAGGCAGTGGCAATACATGATGAGGGATTGAGATCCCATGGTATGTGATGATCCTTGAGATGGATCTGGATGGTTGGCAAGAGGCCAAGTGATAACATGTGATGTTGGATCCTTGAGATGGATCAGGTTGATGTGATTACAATAATAACATAATGTTGAGTTTATGTTGTTTACTTTCTGTTATATCTTGCTTGTTATACAACTTAGTTGAATCTTGCAATCCATCTAAAAGATACTAAATAATCACAGTGGAATTATATCATGTAGTTTGCCCTGGCCATAGATCCATCATCGTCAGGATTTGGTGATGGTGAAACGGGTTCTCCTGCGGGTTAACCCAGAGCGCATATTGTTGAATATGCGAGGTTTCTCCTAGCCTAAAGTGAGGAGGTAAGAGTGCAACTTCGGTTGTAGACTCGGATATGTGATGAGCATGGTGAATAGGCCCATGGCTCCGGATATGTGATATGTAGAGCATGAATGCGTTCATGGCTCAGAGCACGGTGATCAGGCCCGTGGCTCAGATATACTAGCGTCATGACCTGTACCGAGGCGGGCTAAAGGAGGGGTAGCCTGAGGAGCTGACCCTGTGGCTTTGGCCACTTCAGCATGAGACTGTGGTCCTTCTTGTGTTGTTCTCGTACACTGACTATGAGGGGAAAGGTCGTGAACTCCGGCTCTTTCAATGACCTTGTATGGCACCGGCTCCGGGTTTCGCAGCCGTCGGTTGGATTTGAATGGTACGGTTCACTTCCTCAGGGCATAAGAATATGTAATTCAGCAGTTTAGTATTTAGTGCTTAAGAAAAACACGAAACATTGGTTGAGGCCTTGTTTGTGTAGTTAATTCCATCATATCTTGCAGTTGCTTATATATTTCTCATATGTGGTGAGCTTTATACATCCTATCTTGTTAATCATATTTCACAAGGAATAATTGGATAAATGACTGAGTACTTTTGGTAAGCTTAATAGTATGAAAAGTCTTATCTTATAACTGCTTTTCATATATCTGAGGTTTTGGTAGTTTTGGCAGGGAGTTATGCCTCCCGCTGGGACAATGTTCAATTGTCTCACTCCGCTGGTTTTCAGGTGGTCGAGCTAGACGTGGTAGTGGTCGTGGTGTTGCAGTCGAGCAGCCAGAAGAGGAGTAGAAGGCAAGCGATGGATATGCTGCTATTTCGGATGTTTTGTAGTAGAGTCTAGAGTCATCCCTGTACTCTCAGGTCCTTGGCAGTGTTTTGACATTGTTTCACGATGTACGATCGTTGATGTTTTGTATATCCTGCTTGTTGGCCGGATATGGGCCTTTATGTATATGAACAGGTGGTGAACTCATGTGATGGATAGACAACTGTTCCTTTGAGCTGTGGACACGTATCAAATCTGGTATATGTATATATGACTTGTTTCCTTGTAGGATGAGGACTGGAATGTAATAGTTTCATAGTTTATCAGCTTTCCACAAACAGTTTTAATTAACAAGTGTTTTTGATAATCTATGGTTATGGTGATTTCCGCACGTTTTCGCGTAACACCTTGTTGTTTGTATGATAGTGGGTTGTGTTGCCACAAGTTTGGTATCAGAGCCTTAGGTTCACTGAGTCTACAGGGATTTAGGACTAGGTTGAGTCTGTTCTTGTGAGTTTTCCAGGTTTTCTTACGATATCTTCTGCCCTCAGCGGAAGAAAAGTCAAGATGTCTGGAAACCATGAAGAACACTCTGCTGAGTACAGCGATGCTGCATCGGTTGATGGAGCAGCTGGACAGGCACATGAAGATCAGGTGCCTGAGGTCCCCCAACCTGACCCAGCCATTCTTGAACATCCTGCTTACCAACAGCTTATGGGGCAGATAATGTCTACGATGAACCTCATGGTTGAGCGATTACCAGTGCCTCCTCCGAGAGAACAGGTTCCCCATGGAGAAGCATCGGGTATTGGGAAGACCTTCGAGCGGCTTCGCCGAGTCGGAGCTTCAGATTATGCTGGAATGACAAAGTAAAGCATGCTGTCTACCTCTTAAAAGGTAGTGCTGGTTACTGGTGGACCATCAAAGAAGAGAAGCGGCCCGGTGAGGTGATCTGTTGGGAAGTGTTTCGACGCGAGTTCATCACCAGATACTTTCCCAAGACATACCTGGATGAGAAGATCAGTCAGTTTGAGAGGTTGTTACAAGGAACGATGAACATCACCGAGTACGAGGCCAAGTTTATGGATCTGTTGAGGTTTTGTCCTCACATGGCGGCAACAAATGAGGAACGGATCAGACGTTTCGAGAAGGGCCTGAGTGCTGAGCTGACGACACCGGTTTCTACGTTGGAGAACTGGGAGCGGTTTGCTACGTTTGTGGAATCCGTCTGAAGGATTGAAAGGTCAGTAAGGGAGAAAAGAGAATCCATGTCTCACAAAAGACCTGCTCAGTTTTAGGGATGGAGGTTTGGTGGTTTTAAGAAGCCTAGGTTTTCATCACCAGCAGTGATGAGAAGTTCTGGGGTACCGTCTCAGTGGTCTCCGAGTAAGGGGAAAGGTTATGTTTCTTCGCCATCTAAGGCGCATAGTACAGCTTCTGTGGCAGTGACAGGGCCATCTAGGCCACAGTTTGAGGACAGATCATGTCATCTTTGTGGACAAGTCGGGCATTTCAGGCTAAATTTCCGGAATAGAGATGTTGAAGTGACGCAACAGCCGAGGTAGAGTTTTCAGAGGTCAGAAAGGTCATAGCCCAGTGGTAGCAGAGGACAAGGACGCGGTCAAGTGTCTCAGGCTGGATCGTCTGCTAAAGGAAGAAGAGGTCGTGGACACCAAGCAACGGCTCGATTCTATGCTATGAATCAGCCGGAGGCGATAGTCAACCCGCGAGTAGTGACAGGTCAGATGGAGTTATTTCATTCTTATATGTCTTCTTCTTGCTTTATATCTGTTCTGGTTGACCCGGGTGCTACACACTCTTTTATCGCCTATAGTATGCTTGAGAACTGTCGTTTACCTGTTAGCTGTAAGAAGGATAGTTTGTTGTTAGAAACCCCTCTTGATGGTTCCTTTTTGCTTCGAGAAGAGTGTCCATCTTTTGTCTTGTCTTTCTCAGGACACCGCATTCAAGTGGGTCTCATACCACTTGATATGCATGGTTTCGATGTCATCCTTGGGATGGATACCTTACAGAAGTATAAGGTTGTTTTGGACTGTGGTTCCAAGCAGGCGGTGTTTGATGATGCTGGAGAGAAGTGGATCTTTCAGAGAGATAGGAAGATTCTTCCGACGTGTCTGGTATCAGCCATGGTGACAGAGAAGTTGCTACGACAGGGATGTGAGGCGTTCTTAGCTCACGTTTTGGATACCGTTGTAGATACCAAGGCGAAGGGTCCTAGTCTTGAGGAGGTGTCAGTTGTCAGAGAGTTTGCGGATGTGTTCCCTGATGAGTTTCCTGGTGTTCCTCCACCCCGAGAGATTGATTTCGAGATCAATCTGGTCCCAGGGACGCAGCCAGTTGCACAGACACCATACAGGATGGCTCTAGTAGAGATGGCAGTGCTGAAGAAGCAGTTGTAAGAGTTGTTGGAAAAAGTTTTTATCAGACCAAGTACGTCGCCTTGGGGTGCTCCCGTGTTGTTCGTTAAGAAGAAGGATGGTTCTATGCGGTTGTGTATATACTACCGACAGTTGAACAAAGTCACGATCAAGAACAAGTACCCATTGCCGAGGATAGATGATCTATTTGATCAGTTGCGTGGTGCTACCATGTTTTCAAAGATCGATCTGCGGTCCGGATATCATCAGTTGAGGATTAAGGCGGATGACATACCAAAGTCAGCTTTCAGGATGAGGTATGGTCACTTCGAGTTCATGGTTATGCCATTCGGGCTAACCAATGCACCTGCTGCTTTTATGGATCTGATGAACAGAGTGTTCCGTCCGTTCTTAGATCAGTTTGTCGTAGTCTTCATAGATGACATTTTGATCTATAGTCGGGACAGGCTAGAGCATGAGCAACATCTTCGTCGAGCGTTGACTCTTCTTCGCCAACATCAGTTGTATGCCAAGTTCAGTAAGTGTGAGTTCTGGCGGGAAGAAGTGACTTTCTTGGGTCATGTGATATCCGCGGAAGGAGTCAAAGTAGATCCGAAGAAGGTGGAATCTGTGGCAGATTGGGAACAGCCAAAGATGCCAACAGAAGTTCGTAGTTTCCTGGGTTTAGCAGGATACTACCGGAGGTTTATCAAGGACTTCAGTGTGATCGTGTTATCGATGACAAAGTTGACCATAAAGGATATACCTTTTGTTTGGGATGATCGATGTCAGCAAGCTTTCCAGAGTCTGAAGGAGAAACTGACCAGTGCTCTAGTGTTGATCTTGCCAGAGCCTGGGAAAGGCTATGTTGTTTTCTGTGATGCTTCCAAGAAAGGTTTAGGTTGTGTGCTGATGCAGGAAGATCATGTGGTTTCTTTTGCTTCTCGACAGCTCAAGAAGCATGAGGAGAACTATCTGACTCATGACTTGGAGTTGGTAGAAGTGGTTCATGCATTAAAGATTTGGAGACTCTATCTGTATGGAGAAGTGTGTCAAATCTTTACGAATCATAAGAATCTAAAGTACATCTTTTCACAGCACGAGTTAAACATGCGACAGTGACGATGGATGGAGTTGATCAATGATTACGACGGCACTATCGAGTATCATCCTGGTAAGGAGAATGTGGTAGCTGATGCGCTTAGCAGAAAGTCTTCTTCTCTTTCTTCAAAGAAGGCACAATTGAGTTCTCTGGTATGCCATAGGCGAGATATGTTTGTTTCTCTGTGACAGATGAATGTGCAGATGGAAGTCTCTTTGTTGTCTGGTCTTCTAGCACAGATGCAAGTCAAGCCTACGTTGAGACAGCAGATCAAGGATGCTCAACAGACAGATGATGCGGTACAATTGATCAGATCAGAGTTCGACAGCGACAAGCGTGATGGGTTTCATGAGTCTGAGGATGGACTAGTCTGCTATTATAATAGGATGGTGGTTCCTAATGTTGATGAGATGAGGGAGTTGGTGCTCGAGGAAGTGCACACATCGATGTATGCTATGCATCCAGGTGTCACCAAGATGTATCATAGTCTGAAGGACTTGTATTGGTGGCCGGGTTTGAAGAAAGATGTAGCTGAGTTCGTGGCAAGATGTGCGGTATGTCAGCAAGTGAAGGCTGAACATCAGAAGCCGGCAGGTATGTTGCAACCTTTGCCGATACCACAATGGAAATGGGATCATATAACCATGGATTTCGTAGTTGGTCTACCCAGGACAACTAGGAATCATGATTCCATTTGGGTGATAGTGGACAGATTGACTAAGTCTGCCCATTTTCTACCAGTGAAGACGACATATACATATGAGAAACTTGCTCGAGTATATGTTGATGAGATAGTACGTCTGCATGGTATGCCAGCAACGATAGTTTCGGACAGAGGTCCTCAGTTTACGAATCATTTTTGGGAACAGTTGCACAAAGCATTGGGAACGCAGTTGAGGTTCAGTACAGCTTTTCACCCGGAGACAGATGGACAGTCTGAGAGGACTATTCAGATTTTGGAAGATCTCCTTCGAGCTTGTGTTTTGCAGTTTCTAGGCAACTGGGATGTACATCTGAGTTTGATAGAGTTTGCCTACAACAACAGTTATCAGCGGAGCATTGACATGGCTCCTTATGAGGCTTTGTATGGAAGGAAGTGCAGATCTCCTTTGTGTTGGTATGAGTCTGGTGGGTATCAGCTTTTGGGTCCTCAGTTAGTACAACAGACAATAGAAAAGATCAAGGTGATACAACAACAGTTGAAAGTGGCACAGGACAGGCAGAAGTCTTATGCAGACAATCACCGACGACCTTTGGAATTCCAGGTAGGAGACAAAGTGTATCTTAAAGTCTCTCTATGGAAAGGTGTGCTGAGGTTTGGCCGGAAGGGTAAGTTAGCACCCAGGTATATGGGGCCTTACTCGGTCATAGCACGTGTTGACAAGGTAGCTTATGAGATAGAGTTGCCTCCAGAGTTGCACAGGTTACATCCAGTATTTCATGTCAGTATGCTAAAGAAAAGTCATCCGGATTTGGGTACAGTGATACAGCCAGTTGAGGTTGAGCTTGATGAAGATGTTACCTATGAGGAAGGTCTTGTGGCGATCCTTGACAGAAGGGTCAAGAAGCTGAAGAGGAAGGATCTGGTTCTTGTGAAAGTTCTTTGGCAGCGTCGTGGCATTGAGGAAGCCACGTGGGAGCTTGAGGAAGAGATGAGAAGGAAGTATCCCTCGCTTTTCTCTTCAGATTTCGGGGACGAAATCCCTTAAAGGGGGTTAGCTTGTAAGGACACTAACCTTCGTTTAGGGTTTACCCTATTTGCTTTGCTTAACCTTGATGGTTTGATGCTTGCTAATCACCTTTAATGATGATTAGGGTTTGGTTGAGCTTTGTCAAGAGTTGGAGGGGCTACTTGCTAATAACCCAAGTCTAGGGTTTTTTGAGCAAGTTTGCCACCTTGTGAGGTGTTCCTCCCTCTCTTTGCTTCCTCTAAGGTTGAGAGGAAGGCTTGGGCTTGTTGCTTGAGTTCTTTGGGCCTTGGTTGAGCTTGTTTGGGCCTCGAGATGCCTTGTTTGGGCTTGGTTGAGCCTTGTGTCGCCCAAGTGATGCTTGTGTCACCCAAGATGGTGCTTGTGCCGGCCAACATGGAGTGTGTCGCCCAAGGAGCATGTGCTTTGTGTCGCCCATGATGCTTGACCTAACCTTGACCTTGTTTGGTGGACACTTGGTGCATATCTTGGCCATGTGGATGGAGCTTGCTAGAGTGGTGGCTTGTGCTCTAGGACAAGTGTCCCTAGGCAAGTGACACCTTGCGTGGACCAGCCTTGTTTTCTCCTCCCTTTCCTTCTATATAGGCGTGGTCTTTCCTTAGCTTAAGGTCTCTTTGGTTCCTCCATCTTGTGCACGATAGAACCCCTCCTTCCTTGCTAGTGGTGGCCGATACACCCTTGAAGAAGAGCAGCTTGGTGGCCGACACACCCTAGAGGAGAAAGTGGTGGTCGACATCCCTTGAAGCTTGGAGTTCTTCTTCTTCCTTGGAGCTTGGAGCTTAAGGCGGGTTGCATAACTTCTAACCCTAACTCCTTTATCTCTTGCTTTGATCTTGTTCATATGTTAGTAGCTTAGTTTCTTGCCTAGTTTCATGTTGGTCGATCCTTGTAACCTAGGGTTTGTAGGTGAGCAATACTCCTTTCTCTCCTTGGTCTAGAGGAGTGAGCTTAAGTCTCTAGTATCATGAGCAACACCCCTCCTTCTTAGTCGATTGAGGTGAGCTTGTGTTCTAGTTGCTTGAGCAACACTCTCCTCTACCATTGACTAGAAGGGTGAGCTCGTAGGTGATGGTTGGTGTGCAAAACCCCTCCTTCTTAGTCGATTGAGGTGAGCCACCTTCCTAGGGCTTCCAGTGCCTTTGTGCATGAGGAAGAAGATGACTATGTGAGTAATACTTTTGGGTCATTTTGAGAGTGGAAGGTGCTGCCCGACAGCCCTCCTGACCTAGCTTGTTGGGCGATAGGCTAGTGTGTTGGGCGTTATCCTTCATTGTTATGTTGGGCATCATATGCCTGGTTCTTGCCTTGCTGGCCGATATCCTTTGGCTTGTGTTGGGCGATAGACCAAGTGTGGGTTGTGTGCTGGCCGATAGACTTGTTGGGCGATAGGTTGAGATATCGGGCGTCAGCCCTTGTTGTTGTATCGGGCGACACCCCTTTAGACTTGTGACGGGCATCAAGCCCATTCCCTTGCTGCGTGACGGCCGTTAGGCCTTGGCCAGTCTGTTGCACGTTTTGTGGGCATGTTATTTCTCTCTCGTTCGATTGTTACCCCCTTGAGATGATCTGGTTGTTAGCCTTGTATCAGGCGTTGTGAGTGGAGCGTGACGGGCGTTGCCCGATATGTGAGGGTGCCCGACACCCCTCCACTCCTGACGTGCGTTACATCTTCTCTCCATAACGCCGCGTCGCGCGCTGGTTGCTTTTGTAGCAACGCAGCGTTGTTGTTCTTCTCCTTATATGCCGATTGGTGAGTTGAGTATGGGTGAGGGTATGATGCCCGACATAACCTTTTAGTAAGGCTTAAGTTATCTATAGTGAGGGTTCCGTCAGCCATAGAAACCGAGGTTTTAATCTCCTAACACGTTTACCATGATGTGCTATGCTTAAAAATGATGATGGAAATATTAGTTCCTTCTTATCTTAATCATCATAATCATCGGTATAATACCCAAGAATGTTAATGAACATGTAATGTAGAATGTTGTGAGGAATGATTATATGTGAACAATAAGAGGACGGGTACTTTAAGAATGATAATGACAATGATGATAGTAATGATAATGGTAAGTGGGTTGCATAATGAATGGTGACGGTAATGATAGTGGTAATGATAATGCTTGTTCTGTATATCCAACATGACTACATGTATGAAGTGAACATCTTGATTATTTGTATAATACTAAAATGAGGATAAGCATAGATAGTGTTTGCTTAATGATGTGCTTTATACACTTAATCACCAAATAGTGTAAGATTGATAAGTATAGCATCTTGAATGTCATTTCATAATAGCAAGCATAGTCCTCATGTTGAAACTGTGATTATTGTATACACTAACCATGCAGGTGATGCTTAGCCATGAAAAGGCTATGACAAATATGTGATGAGTAACATCACTTTGATAATTACTCTTATTAAAGAGGTTGCATGTATGATGTGTTTGTCCCATGATGATGATGTAAGCCTTGAGAGGCAGTGGCAATACATGATGAGGGATTGAGATCCGATGGTATGTGATGATCCTTGAGATGTATCTAGATGGTTGGCAAGAGGCCAAGTGATAACATGTGATGTTGGATCCTTGAGATGGATCAGGTTGATGTGATTACAATAATAACATAATGTTGAGTTTATGTTGTTTACTTTCTGTTATATCTTGCTTGTTATACAACTTAGTTGAATCTTGCAATCCATCTAAAAGAAACTAAATAATCACAGTGGAATTATATCATGCAGTTTGCCCTGGCCATAGATCCATCATCGTCAGGATTTGGTGATGGTGAAACGGGTTCTCCTGTGGGTTAACCCAGAGCGCATTTTGTTGAATATACGAGGTTTCTCCTAGCCTAAAGTGAGGAGGTAAGAGTGCAACTTCGGTTGTAGACTCAGATATGTGATGAGCATGGTGAATAGGCCCATGGCTCCGGATATGTGATATGTAGAGCATGAATGCGTTCATGGCTCAGAGCACGGTGATCAAGCCCGTGGCTCAGATATACTAGCGTCGTGACCTGTACTGAGGCGGGCTAGAGGAGGGGTAGCCTGAGGAGCTGACCCTGTGGCTGAGGCCACTTCAGCATGAGACTGCGGTCCTGCTTGTGTTGTTCTCGTACACTGACTACGAGGGGAAAGGTCGTGAAGTCTGGCTCTTTCAATGACCTTGTATGGCACCGACTCCGGGTTTCGCATCCGTCGGTTGGATTTGAACGGTGCGGTTCACTTCCTCAGGGCATAAGAATATGTAATTCAGCCGTTTAGTATTTACTGCTTAAGACAAACATGAAACATTGGTTGAGGCCTTGTTTGTGTAGTTAATTCCATCATATCTTGCAGTTGCTTATATATTTCTCATATGTGGTGAGCTTTATACATCCTATCTTGTTAATCATATTTCATAAGGAATAATTGGATAAATGACTGAGTACTTTTGGTAAGCTTAATAGTATGAACAATCTTATCTTATAACTGCTTTTCATATATCTGAGGTTTTGGTAGTTTTGGCAGGGAGTTATGCCTCCCGCTGGGACAATGTTCAATTGTCTCACTCCGCTAGTTTTCAGGTGGTCGAGCTAGACGTGGTGGTGGTCGTGGTGTTGCGGTCGAGCAGCCAGAAGAGCAGTAGAAGGCAAGCGATGGATATGCTGCTATTTCAGATGTTTTGTAGTAGAGTCTAGAGTCATCCCTGTACTCTCAGGTCCTTGGCAGTGTTTTGGCGTTGTTTCACGATGTACGATCGTTGATGTTTTGTATATCCTGCTTGTTGGCCGGATATGGGCCTTTATGTATATGAACAGGTGGTGAACTCATGTGATGGATAGACAGTTGTTCCTTTGAGCTGTGGACACGTATCAGATCTGGTATATGTATATATGACTTGTTTCCTTGCAGGATGAGGACTGGAATGTAATATTTTCATAGTTTATCATCTTTCCGCAAACGGTTTTAATTAACCCGTGTTTTTGATAATCTGTGGTTATGGTGATTTCCGCACATTTTCGCGTAACACCTCACTGTCTGTATGATAGTGGGATGTGTTGCCACAAATAGAATCCTTTATAACATCCAATGGTGTTGTATTAGGATTTCTAGAAGTCTTCAAATTACTTTAATAATATGTTTCTTCCCTTTTAACTTCATGCGACTGTTATTGTAACACAGAGTTATGCTGACGATAAGCATGTATGCCATGTTCTTCACTGATTTACTATGCTTTAGCAGCACAACTCTCGGTCTTCACCTGAAGTTTGTGGCACTCTCCTTAGCTAGGGACTTGCAAGGGATGTTTGATGGACTTTGTGCTTTGGTGTTGCATGGCAGGTTTAACTGATGAACCCCTTCTTATAAGCTATCATATTTTCATTTCTTGTGGTTCATATTGATCATCAATCTTTTATTTTCATTATCCAATTGGTTTCTCCATTCCCATTACTATTTACCTATCCCAATTTACCTATTTACAAGAACATGTCTCAGGTGAGATAAGAACACAAAAGAAGTGACAACAATTGCAAGCTTTTTAAGATTACTAGATTGTGAGAAAGTTTAAGCATCATTAGCTGGTGGCATATGTTGGGGGTATGGGTGAGGATCTGATTGACTAATAGATTCATGTTTGCTTCCATCAACTACAAAAAATCTTGTTGTTTCTTAATTTTATATATGCTTGTATACTACTAGAAGTCTAGCCTTTCATAATGTAATTTTTTTCCAGAGTATAATAAGTTTCTAAGACAGTAGGTGATGTTTAATGTAGTACTAGAAAAACTGTTACAATATAATATTAACTAATATGGAAAATGTCAATATTTAATTAGATAAGATCCATAGTACATTAGTATCTAAAAAGTGATATGGTCCATTATTATGTTTCCACAACATAAATGTTCCTTGCTTGTGCCCGAACTACAACCTAGTTTCACGGGATTTTAGACACTCCTAAAAAGTCTTCCTTATATAACCTAGTTTTCATGCTCTTCCATGACATCTTTAATCTTTGACACAATCTTGAGCCATTTTTTATTTTTTCTTTTGAGGCTTCGTTTGTGTGCGTATGGTATTATTATTGTACTATGCATCGGATCCAACCTAATGTATGGCCTCATACTTCTTTGTATAAGTAGAAATTAGAATCCAATGGTTGTCATGTATAGTGGAAGTTACTACTCACATTTTTAAAATTTCCAACTCTCCTGTGGCCTTCCGCAATTGTAGGTGAGCCATATGAGCCAGCTGAGTAGGCATCCAATAGTGGGTGGTTGTTTCTAAAGTCATCATTTATAAGAGACCCTAGAGAATGCATGACCTGTACTAACATATATCCTCATTTTTGTACCATAACACACATGGCCTCTCAATTAACATTATTATCTTTCTAAGTCAAAGTTGAATTCATTATTTTCTTGGTGGCCATTTTGAATAATCAACTTGATATATTCTCATTATAAGATGGAACAGGAAAGTACGTCAAGTCTAGGAATGTTGTCTTAATATGGGGTTGCAGTTAGTCAAGCCTTTCTTCTTCTCTACTCTCAACTTGTTACTCGACACTTCATCGGGAAATTTAGTGGGTAGTATCTCAGAGTCTAGAACATGTAGATTTTCATTTTTTTAGCTAGGGGATGTGTCTACTCTACATCCTTAGGAGAAGGATGTGCACATAGTTCTTTAGTAGCTTGAACCGGTCTCACATGAGAAACAAGAGTTTGCTACCCTCACTGCCCTAATTGGGATGGTGTTTTCCGAGGTGTTTTGTCCTACATATTACTCTGACTTTTCTTTCTTACTTGGCATATGTTTTGGTGGAATAGGAGGGCTGGGAAAGTAACTTGAGTGGTGGCATCCTATGAGGATATATTTTTATGCTGACATTGGAAGTTTTTTCCTCGTATATCAGCCACTATCATTAGTTGAAGGATCACTTTGATCCAACATGGGACATGAAGCCCCAGGAGAACGATATTTTCTAGTGAAGCGTAGTTAGAGAGGGGTTTGTCATTTTAGTATTAATAAATGCCTCTCATGGAGGGCGTGATTTGACAGATGGGTAACTGAGAAAACATAATCAATGTCCAATCAGGGCTCTTCAGTCCATCTCTATAGTAGGTGCTATATATGTATATTCATCCTAGATTTTTACTAAATGCATAGTAGACGTCCTTATATAGTCAACACCATCCATGTAGGTTTTATGAACTCGAATTCCAAAATCTATATGATGGGAACCTCCTGGTGGGTTGACAGTGTAGGAGAGGGTGGTGTCTATCATTCATGGTTGTTACCGACTAGATCCAACAACTACTCCCACGGGTCAGGAAACCTCATCTTCATTTGTTGACCCAGAAGATTGTCGATGGGTGCATGAGGAGGAACATTTGGAGGTATATGTGATTACGTGATGTAGGTGATCCTCCACCAAAGGATGCCATCATTATTTTTTTGAACAGTCATGAAACATGCTCCATATAAATTTAGTTTTCTAGATAATTTTCTTGAGGTAGGTAAGTCTAAAATTTCCTATGAAGAAATCATGGCTAGAGACAATCACACTATGGCACTGTTTAGAAGATAATTTGAAAGAGGAACTCTCAAGTCTTGAAAACTCTAAAGTGTTGAAAGCCATCAATTGTTCTGGCATACTTCCTTTCATGTCACGGGCTTTGTTATTTTTACACGTGACCCTAACTAAGACCTGAGAGTTTCTTGCCTAGGAGATTCTCTTATTTGTAGGATAGTGGCTGCACATTTTAGTTTGACTGTAATATTTATCAATTTGTTTATTTGAATCATGATAGCACATGTCTCACAACGGTGATCGATCATGAGGAACACAGATGAAATATTATTAAACTATTGGCAACTGGTTTATTGTAAGAAACTATATCAAACATCTATTGATGTGTGGCTGATGCTTCTTAGACTGTGTTTTTAGATTTTGCTAATATGTCACTTTTAGGAAGAATAGCTTAGCTATGATTTGGTTCTCCACGACAGTGATATAGTAGAACGACAATGATATAGTAGAGAAGTAATTGTTTTATGTGAATATTTTCATTCAGTTTTAGACGTATTATTCCTTTGTAAGGTAGATATCCTATGTGGACAACTCAAGTGTATTATTCCACTCTAAGGTAGATATACTATGTTGGCAACTGAAGTGTTTATTTTGTAGGTCAGTATGCAAGTTAATATTTTAAAAAATTCTATATAAATATTAGTTTCTCGCATATTAAATGTGGTATTTTTTTCTCATTTGTTCCATCTACTTATTTCAGTAAACAATGATGAGAGCAGTACTATACAGATTTCAGCTCCAGCACATAGTACGTTCTTATCAGCAACATGCCAAAGTAGCATCCAAGATGAGCATGGACATTTAATAAGACCATATATCCATACTTAACGACATTCAAATTGAAGTTTGAGGAAGATAAAGGCTCTACTCAGCATGGTGGATGCATACAGTTAAAAATTTATATTTTGAATCACCCACACCTCAACCTTCCCAGAATGCAACTACGATACGTGCTGAAACGAGTTGCTTTTCTGTAAACATGTCAAAGTAGTTGCTGAAATGTGTTGTTTTTATGTAAATATGTCTAAGGGGCAAGGCCTACATCCTCCCATATGTAACTTTCTATTTTGGTATATGAATACAATTGAATTTCAGACTTCTGGTGTATATTTTTGCACTTCCTAACTCTCTTGCAAAGAGCTAGTATGAGCTGTAATTTGATCATAGTTTTATTGTGTTATTTGCATTATTTCTTTATATGGTTTAGAATCTAAATAGGTGACATCAGTGCATGTGATTCTTTGACATCAATGCACTGAAATAGATGACATTAGTATATGTGAATTATTGAACGTGGGTGATGTTTTGTGCTGTCACCTATTGTTTGATTTTTTAATCTGGAAACTACCAATAGGTGATGTTCATTCCACATAGATTACACAGTACAAAGGCCACCCTTAATAGGTGACATCCATTTGATTGGCGATGTGTAACTATATCACCTTTTCACTTAAACATTACATATTTGAATGTCACCTATACCCCATTTTTTAGTAGTGTGCTTTTAAATCAGTCATTCAATTTGACATTCTGCTTGTCGACAGATTTAAACATTATAATTGAAGGACTGTTTGAAGTTGGTCCATATAAAAAGCTTAACTGAGAGCGTTCTATATATATTGTGTTCCCAATGTGTTCGTATATGTAGCTCTGATTCCTGGTGATTTTGACATCTACTACAGCTTGAGATAGTCGTCAGATTCATTTGCATTCTTCTTTTATTCATCATTAGTCCATCCTGCATGCGCAGCCAAATGAAGGGCTTTAGCTAGCCTCTTCAGTCCCTTAGCTATCCATACTGCAGTTAACCATCTGCCTTGTACTTCTACTGGTGAATGTTTCTAGATAACCCGATTCCATGGTAAAACAAACTTTCTTGCCGAGATTCCACACCCAACAGTCATCACTTACAGTTCTTTCTAATGGTTCTACAATCACAATGTAGGATATAGATTAATCCGTGAATCATTACTTCAGGAACTTCTCGTCCTGCTGTCAGTATTTTATAGCCATATATGAAACCATCAGGTCCTAGATTTCCATCGAGATGCTTTTCCCTGGCTTGAGGATCGGGTTCCTAGTTTTCGTAACCCACTCCCACACACACATTTGTGGATCGTTCATTCATAAGAAATTTACAGCTTTTGCTAATCTACTATCTTACTCCACTAAACACGAATACTCTTTCCGTCATCACTCCTATCCTAAAGTGGCTGGACTCTTACAAATAAACGTGACTACTAATTTTCATCATCCCTCTTATCCTAGAGTGGCTGAACTCTCACAAATCAACAATATCGTTGGGATGCCATAGCTACTTCATCTTCTTCCTATAGTGATTATCTTAAAAGCAACTACACGCCACGACTCCCCTTTCTACATAACGTGAGACGCGATTCACTTTTAACTCTTCCTTTGAAAATACATTGTTGTGATCTAACTAGAGAGCCTCCTTAGATGCACACTTGGACATGTAGACACATACATGGTACACTTTTCTATTCCGAAGACAACATCCACTAGAAAAACCAGTGAATCAATCGGAGGATGGTCATGGCTGCAATCACTGCTTCGGAGGGGGACTAAGAAAAGCTCGAAATATGGTCTGGTTTTGGCTTCATGCACGTCAAATCTGGAACGCGGCCGTAGGCTAGTGATGGAGAAAAAGGCCGCCCCTACTGGAAGGGTAAGACGAAGGTCGCGTTTTTGATACATTGTACGGCTATGTTTGGGTAAAGTCATTCAAAGTTCCGGTAGTTAACTTATGAGTTTTTTCCCATTACCCCCCTCTAGTTTTCCAATATTCCAGCCTACCCCCTCACGTATCTTAAATTCCTGAAACCCCCCTATCTCTTATCCCAAATTCCTAACAGCCCCTCATACTCAACTTTCCGTTCACGCCGTTAGTCATGGCTGTAGCTGTATATGTTTCCCAACATTAAATTAGTTAAACATAATCTTACAATGGATAACTAAGCATGTAACAACCAAAGTATCTTTAGCTATGCATTATATAAATAACATGTAATAATGTATAATCATAATTTCTTATAGTTATTTTTAGTTTTGCCTATGTTTCTTATTTTTTGTGCATATATAGCCGGTACCAAGTCCGGGTCAATGTGAAGGATTGGTGGTAGGTCGACAGTCAGTCATAAAAATTATTACTCTTTCTGTGTGTTACGTGTAAAAAAAAGAAATAGTCCCACATTGGTAGTATGGAATACCAAAGGGCAATAGATAAAGTCCAAGGGACTCTCCATCCAATAGGTCAATCTTTTGGGCTGGTTCTCCTCTTGGGCTTTACAAATGGTATCAGAGCCTAACCCATTTATAGTCTGATTGGGTACACTTTGGCAGTATGGGCTGCTAAAGTGGCTTTGTCATGGGGCCCAGTGGGCTGTCATGGGAGGTGCAGAGTCTGCATTAGGAGCTGGGGTGGGCTGCCTTTGGTGGATCCTATGATTAGGTCCGGCGGATCTGCAACGTTCGGTTGGGCCGGTGGTTCGCCGAGACGTCGGACCTTAAGTGGGGGGATTTGTTACATGTAAAAAAAAGAAATAGTCCCACATTGGTATAATGGGATACCAAAGGGCAATAGATAAAGTCCAAGGGGCTCTCCACCCAATAGGTCGATCTTTTGAGCTGGTTCTCCTCTTGGGCTTTACACTATGACATGAGTTACTATAATAGCTATATCAGGAGTACTATATCATAATTAAAGTGGGGGTGGCGAGCATTGAAGACAAGTTGCGTGACGGTCGACTTAGATCGTATGGATATGTACAATGCAGACCAACTAATGTGCATGTACGGAGCAAGACAATTGAGTGAAACATAATTTATAGAAGAAGAGGAAGACCTAAATTAACATGGGAAAAGATTATAAAGAGAGATTTTGAATCTTTACTTCTCGATCAGAATATGAGACATGATAGAGCTGAATGAAAATGAAGGATATGTGTAGCTGACCGCAACATGGTTACGATTGAGGCTTAGATGATGATGGTTTTAGTTATTATTAGTTTGCCTTGTTTGCTAAAGTTACTAATGATATGTCCAAACCTGTGAAACCGGTCTCCATCAAATTAGAAAATTGAACCTGGATTCTAGTTTTAATAATAACGTTTAGATTCGGTCTAAGATATACTAATCAAAATTTGGATCGGGGCCAGTCTTAAATATCAATTATCATGATCTGAGTCAGTTCAAGGTTTGGACAAGTCATGGGTCCTTATTATTCCATCTTAGACCGGTAAAAATACAGCAGTACACGGAATCACTATTTTGACACGTGTGCTACACAATTATGATAAATATGAGTCAGCCCTCAATTGATAATTGAGTGTGGTTCTATACGGCTCAGTTCTGACATCTAGAATTCCAAATCATGATTAGATGAAGTGATTGAAATGTGAGACTGAATCAGTTCTGGGCTTGATTATCATAAAATCCAACCCGACATTTCTGACATGAAACCGACCTCAGCTTGAAATTTTGACAAAGCTATTTTTAAACAATTAAAATAGGGTCCTTAGTTTTGTGTAGCACTATAAAAATTTCAAGCCTAGGTCAGTGTCGCGTTGCAAGTGCATTAATATTTTGATCAATTTAGAAGCAACTCAAAATTATTAATATCTTAGCTTTTAAGCTAGAAGTGTCAAATTTTGATTTTGTATACTGTTATTTTTTACAGTCTAAATCAGAACTAACACCCATAATTTATCAAAATCCATAGCCAGCTCAAATTATGTGAAATAAAACTTAAAATTATGTTGTCAAATTTTGATAAATTTAAACGAGAATAAAAAATTTAAGTTGGTCGAAACCGGATTCATAGCTCCGGGCATATCATTAACAACGGGGATATTGAACCGGGCGAACCTATAATATCTAAAGTAATATTTAATATATTGTTACATGTGTATTTATATAATGCATAACTGAAAATTATTTTGATTGATGCATATTAGTTTTTATAAAATACAAGATTATATTATAATGTAACTAGCGTTAGTTTGAGAAACAGATGAAGCTACAACAGGCCTCACGCCGTTGACAGAAAGTTTGGTATGGGGGGTTGTTTGGAATTTAGGCTAAGAAAGAGGGGTTTCTAGGAATTCATGATAGTTGAGGGGGTAAACTGGAATATCAGAAAACTTGAGGGGGAAATGGGAAAAACGCTTAACTTATTAATACTAATAAATCTCTATAGACACGGAATTTGTAACAACCGTCCGGACACGGAACCAACAGAAATTCTGATCTTCTTTAATCACCCCAAAATCAGAAGGAGTCCCAACTGCCACACGCTGGTCTGCTGTTCGCTCCTTCATTTTAACATCCAGCTGGACTTGGCTAACAACAAGATCTCATTTATTGTCCGGATCATTATCTGCTGATGACTACCGGTATTCGGAAAGGAAACGGCCAAACTAGGCCTTCCTGATCTTCTGGTATAACCGTACATAAACTCTAGATACTTTTTCTTTTCGCTGGAATATCTAGCAATGTCTGTCCCCTAAGACAGCGTATACAACTTGGGATTATTTGGGGTTCACAAAATACCAGAGAGGGCAGTGGTGCTACGCTCTCTTTCATGAGATCAACAAATGACAGGCCCCGGAAGAATCCTTACTGCTGTTGCTGAAAAATCATGTGATGAAATCCAAGTGAGAGCGAATTTCATGGACTCCAATCGTTGAAGGGGACGCACATCTCTTCCATGGCTCTCCTCTACCGTCATTGATGCCCAGATCTCTGTGTATGTACTTTGTATATTATCTCTGTGTAAGTTGTAAGTGGTTGCGCCAATATGTATCTTAGAAAGCAATGTGGGTAGGGAGAAATCAATTGCATATTAACATCATCTGTCACTTGTGATGTATAACGGTGTGAGATAATCAATCCTAAAGGCCCTTTTTATTACACAGGTAATAGCAACAGTGGCTTTGGATGATGGGGTATGGGTGCTGCGGATCAATGGAACGCTATCCATGTTATCTTCTCAAACTGCGACCACGTCAATGTGTATGGTATTGGAAAAAAAACCAAACTAGCACACTTTTACAAAAATATTTACCAAAATAGCACACTTTTCAAAATACTTCTCAAAATAGCACACTTTGTGTAGAACCCGCCACTCAAAGTGATGTTTTTTGTATCCGAGTTTGAAAAAAGCCACAAATATTGACGTATTTATTTTAAAATAAAAAAAATTGAAAAAATAAAATAAAAAAGTGAAAAACACCACTTAAAGTGGCGCTTTCATTTGACGCAACATATATCTATGTCAAATTGAAAAGCGCCACTTTAAGTGGCGTTTTTTCATTTTTTTTTTCAAAAATTTTATTTTAAAATAAACACGTCAATATTAATGGTGCTTTTCAATCTTGAATATAAAAAATTCCAGATAAAGTGACGTTTTCTGACCAAAATATGTTATTTTGGAAAATATTTCACAAAGTGTGCTATGTTGGTAAATATTTTTACAAAAGTGTGCTAAATTAATTTTTTTTTCCTATGATATTTGTGCTTCTTTTCAGCTTGTATAAATGTACTCTTTTATCTCTTCCTGGCCATTATCGTTGAACAGGCCATTATCGTTGAACAGTATGGTTGGTCTACATCAATCATGTAAGCAACAATCACACTGCTTGTCCATTGTCAGAATTCTTTCACCAGTTGATCGGTGTACCAAGAAGATGCTGCTCTTATTGGCTCTCATGGCATGGTCGCTCCAATGTATATCATGGAGTGGTAAATCCTTGCATGAGACTCCTTACCAGATCACATTGGTGAGCTTCTCCTCTTTTTATTCTTTTTAGTTTTACATAGATATATACATGATCATGGTCCGCTTCAATTTCTAGGAAGCTCCTTTTTGGCCTTCTTCAATGTTACTTGTGCGATTTCGATTAGGTAATTTAAAACTTTAGTAGTGTGTACATTCATGTCTGATTACTGATAAATGGTATATTATTAGTTTAACACATGTATGAATGAATAAATATGCATGAGTTCTAACTCACACCGGATTTGTGGTGCTGAATATGTATAGTTACAAATTTATGCTATTTTATATCTTTTACGTATGTAGAATCTTGTTGGCACCCTGTTTAGCTACTCCACATTGTATATAATGCCTCCAGCAACTCTAATACAAAGGTGAAATGTACTCCATTCAAAATTGATTATTTCCCTTGCGAATAATTTTAATAACTGGATCACAAATTGTGTTTATTATTGTATAAAATTACAAAAGCAGTACATTGTGTAGATAAAACTAAGTGCCTTCCAAATTCATGTTCAACTCCTCTTAGTTGTTCTAGATCCTTTATGTGAAAACTGAAAATGAACTAAAATTGCAGCAGCAAAAGCAACTATTACATTCATCAGGATGATTCATTGCCGACTTACCTCTGAACTACTTCGTATTGCATATAGGAATTCGTCAATAATATGAGAAGGATTATTGTATTTTACATTCCTTATGTCCTATAATATATAAAATTCCCACTCTGCACACATTATTATAAAACTAAGTGATGCTATGAAGGAGCACCAATCCAGAGAACTCCGCTCGAAATACCTACTACTTTCCATCAACATAACTTTACTACTCATATTAAAAATAAAACTAAGTGATGCTATGAAGGAGCACTAATCCAGAGAACTCCGCTCGAAATACCTACTACTTTCCATCAACATAACTTTACTACTCATACTAAAAAGGTCAGCCTGGTGAACAATTAATTATTTGCTATCTCGAATGACTAACATAGTGATATATATATATATATATATATATATATATATATATATATATATATATATATATATATATATATATATATATATATATATATATATATATATATATATATATATATATATATATATATATATATATATATATATATATATATAGAGTCAGGCTAGAATACACTCGAGTGTATCCGGAGCGGAATACACTCAAGTAGTTTTATATATATATATATATATATCACGACGCACCCAATAAAATGTTAGCCACTATTGCACCACGGCTAACGCCAAGAGTCAAACTCGGGACCTTTCATTGAGGTTTTACTGAATCGCACCACTTGAGCTATTGACTGCCCCCTTATATATATATGTATATAGGTATATATATATATATATATTTATATATACATATATATATAAATTTATATATACATATATATACACATTTATATATACATATATATATACATTTATATATACATATATATATATATATATATTTATATATATATAAAGGGGCGGTCAATAGCTCAAGTGGTGCGACTCAGTAACACCTCAATGAAAGGTCCCGAGTTCGACTCTTGGCGTTAGCCGTGGTGCAACAAGGGCTGAAATTTTATTGGGTGCATCGTGATGTCCCCCCAATGACATTACTGGTCCCGGGGTTTACTCTTGGATGGGTGGGGTCCAATAGTGGTTGATCCCAGAAAGGGTTCCTCATTATAAAAAAAAGATGCACAAAGTTAATTTAAAAACATTGGAGAAATATAATCTGCTCATATTCCATAAAGATCATGTTTAGGGAAATGTATCTTATTTAGTTGAAATTAAATATTTTTGAGAAGTTATTCCCTTTTAAGATACATATGATAGAAATATGATAGAGGGGGATATAATGGTAATTGTGTGTCCAACAACAAATTAGAAACATAAATTTGAGGAAATAACAACTTCCTCAATGAAAGTATTAATATAAATGAGTAACCAAATCGACTAAAGTTTGAAAAACATTTAAACAAAGTCAATACTTAATTTTTTAGTGATACCTAAATGATAAAAATATACATTCAAATTTTTAAATGTTATAGAGTTAATATATAAAATGTAGAAGAAAACTAGATCATGAATGAGGTTACCATGTGGCGATGCACTTTGGACATGACATAGAATACTCAATGTTATCACATTGGTCACCTTCAAATAAAAGAAAATAATAATAGATGATTCAATCCTTTCAAGAAAAATCAAATCCTATTTAGTTTACATTAAACATCTCATTATTATGTTTCAACAACACTTACAATAGACATAACCGAAAACATTAAAAATGTAATGACTCTGACCCATGTTTTGGGATAATCATGTTTGTTTTGCTTAAGTTTGTTGCTTAGTACTTTGATCTAATCATGAGAGAAGTAATTAGAGCATTTTGGAAGCTTAAGTTTCTTGTTTGAACTTGTTTGGTTGATGCTTGTGTTTTGTGGTGAGGTTTTGGTGCAAATTTCAATTCACCCAGAGTTAGGGTTGATATGCAAGTTTGCCACCTCTTGGGTGTTCCTTCTCTCTCTTGGCACCATGTAGAGGAGAGAGAAATGGGAACCTTGTTTGGGTCTTGGTTGTGTGGTGAAATCCTTGGTGATATTTTGGACACATGTTTGAGGTGTGCCTTACACTAGATGTGTTGTCTCGGGCTAGAGAGCCTTAGAGAGGATGTGTATTGATTTGTGAGTGTGTAGAATTGTACCCTATCAGTTTATGAGTGTGTAGGGTTGCACCCTATTGGTTTGTGGGTGTATGGAGATGTGGTATTGAA
Organism: Alisma plantago-aquatica; assembly: GCA_963693085.1. NCBI lineage: Eukaryota > Viridiplantae > Streptophyta > Magnoliopsida > Alismatales > Alismataceae > Alisma > Alisma plantago-aquatica. The sequence continues at coordinate 190,754,262 of OY856415.1, read as the reverse complement.
CATGACCTTGGTGGGAGACCAAGTGAGCGAGACCTTGGCTAGACCTTATCATCACGTCTTGCATGATGTTGTGCATGTGGTCATTTTTTATGGACAAGTGGCACCTATGCTCGTAGAGTAGTGACAAATCTTTCATGATTCCTCTCTCACCCCACTTGTATATATACTCCTTTCTCTCCATGCAAGAGGATCCTTTTGTCCATCCTTGCTTTCCCTCCTCCTTATCAGATGACCTTGAGAAGTTTAAGGAGCTAGAGGATCTCTATTGGAGCTTGGTGGATGAGTTCCATGTTGTGAGCATTCTTCATCATCTACCTTGGTAAGATATGTTTCCTAGTTCTCTTTTATTCTTCTTGTTCCTCTTATCGACCATGAATCTTGGATACCTTCTTTCCACCTTGAACCACCCTGACCTTGTTATCATCTTCTCCCTTGGAGGTGTGGTGGATCATCTTCTATCTTGAGCTCACGAGCTTGGAGCTTGACCTTAGAGCTTGGATCTTGGTGGTGATCTTTGAGGCGGGTTATATAACTCTTAACCTCCTTTGTTATTTTCACTTTTCATATGCTTGAGTTTGTTCTTCATTTCGAGATTGTTCATCTTTTTCTAGCATGATAGTAGTTGTTAACGACTTTAGATCTATTTTGATGGTGGAATCTCGTTGGTTTGCTCTTCATGTCTTTCACCTTCTTGCTATGAGGAGTAGATGGGCTAGCGGTCAATCTTTCTAAGGTTGAAGACAACAAGTCCACACCATGATGAGAGTCGGTCGTCATGGCTTGTAGTGCAACAACTCAATACCCTATGTGCCCAAGTCATCATGCCTTGGATATGCTGAGGTCATCATGTGTTGAGTAGGTTAGCTCATCTTGACTAAGAGAGTGCTTGTGGAGTTGGTATGTTTTGAGGGCTAGTCGTGTCGCCCTGGTTGAGTGGAGGCCGACATACCTCTAGGGTGATGTTACTTTATACACCTTAACCTATGATGCCCAGCTGAACCCTAACCCTAACAGACTATTACCCCTAGTGTTGTTTGACATACCTATGGTTGCTCATTACAACTTAGGTGATTATGCTTGTAACGCTTTAGGGTAGGGATTCCTGATATGGCGTGGATGTCTGACACCCTTAGGTGGTTCTAGCCGATATGCATGAGATTATGTTGTTCGTTACACCCTTAGGTGGTGTTGGCTGATACACCATGGAGTGGTGTTTCCCTTCACACCTTAGATGGCATTGACCATCACACTCTCTAGAAGTGGTAAACTGATACACTCTTGATAAGGTTATCTCTTTTTCCTTGCATGGTGGTGGTTGACCTGTTGTGATGATGACAAGTCGACACCCCATGGAAAGTGCTAACCGATATACTACATGTTAGCCCCAACCGATATCTTGTGGTGATGGATATGTTACATCATGTTGATGATAGGGCTACGTGTTATGACGTGATACCCTATGGGGTGGCTATGTGAATAATAAGAGTGATTTTTCTATAATCTTTATCTCATGACATACCTTATAATGATGATGGAAGTAATTATCAAATCAACATTTTGAACATCACCTTTGTAAATTCTCATATACAACTCAAAAGGATATATCCAATGCAAAAAAACTAGACCCAATATTTTCTTCACAATCAAATGGACAACAAGATGTACCATGATACCAAAGAATGAAGGAGGAAGATACATCTCAAGTTGGAACAGGGTAACGACCACTTCTCTTCACAACTTATAAAGATTATCATGATCAATTACTTTGTTGCATTGAGTGTTGCAGAAGAAATAAAGCATGGTGATTGCAAACCTTACATGTTAGAAATCTAGGCAACACATAAGAGAGCAGAAACAAAAATTCAATGTTTGATTCCCTAACCTGTGAGATTGTGCCAACAACAATGTATCTAGGAAAGAAGGTAACTAGATTTATACATGTTCGTGGAGCAAGTCCAGTGACAACTCTTGCAGTAGCATGCATATTTCTTCAAGTTGCACCAGGACATCATCAGCATCAGCCTCTTAATTGATCACTACAGATAATAGGTTGACTTTTTCCTCCTAGCAACAGACAACAACCTTCTCACCCGTAGATTAGTCCACGCGGACAACCTTGAAACTCCACGTTGTGCTACTAGAGAAAAAAAAAGGAAGGAGTTGTCCCTTTGAATGTCAATCTGCTAGGATTGATTTTCTCTCCCACAATTGTCTCTCCCTTGCTATCCCTCCCATTTATGGATCGGACTTGCTCAAGCTCTCTACTGGTTAACACAACTAGAGAGGACAACAATTGTCAGAGATTATTGTTGTGTCTAGAAAGGCCATTATAGGAGGGGCTAGGGTCAGGGTTTCTAGTCAGTCTGGGAGTCAAAGAGACAAAGTTCACAAATTTTATAGAAGCTATGAATGGTGTACCAATTGGTTCACTATCCAACAAGTCAACTCAGAGGTGAACCGCTCGGTTCATTTCTTAAAAATGGATGGTTCATGTAATTTCCTATTCTGAATCAAATTGGCATTCAATATTTATTTAATGGATAATCATGACATCAACACCAGTCCTTGAACAAATCGAATTTACCATTGAACCAGACAACCCAGATGATGAACCTATCATTTCACTTTTGGAACATTCATTTCATTTAATGAAATGGTCATTTAATAACATGAAATGGGTGTTTCATATGTGAAATGATCGTTTCATATGTGAAATGGTCATTATACTTGTCTATATCTAGAAATATTCAGCGAGTGTTGTTTCTGATTGACCTCACACTTAAACCGATCAGTTCAACACTTGAACTAGTTGGTTCAGAGTCCAATCAGTCAATTTTGAACTAATGCTTTTCAAAATTGAATACCTAAACACTTTTAGTAATGAAGTTAAACATCATTCATGAATAAACTCCTATTCTAAGTGTATCCTATGTGTGTGACCCTATAGATCCCAAATTACATTGGCAGTGAATGTACATAAATCTTTTGACATCACAAGCAATGAGCGGTATCTAGAAACACATCATTGCTACCCAAGTAATTCGAAAAGTTGAAAACCAACTTAACCTACAATCTGTGATTAGTATTATGATAATCGATAGTTCATTTGTCTCTATTATCTGTATTAAACTTGAGGCATGGAATCATCATCCTCTTCAATGTTCAATCCATGTTCCTTGAACTAGAGAAGATTGTCTGAGATGCATGTGAGTTCACATATCCGATATTGAATCACATGAGCATGGCCATACATTTCTCAACATAGCTTATCAAGAGGCATCAATATCAATCTCCTATAGGAGGGACAAATACCATCTACATCACTCACACTCAATCCCCATACGTCACAATGCACCTGAGCATTACCTTTATGGCAACCCTTATTCAAAGAGACACTGGATGATGTATAAATACATAGAAAAACATGTGATGAGTGTAGTGACTTCAGGTCTAAGAACCAAAATCACCACTATCACTATGAGAGTTGATTTTGAATACCATTCCATGGTATCCATGTATCACTCTCAAGGTGGGTCTATCCAATATAGTGTTCGCTAACATGTACCAGTGTATTTGGCTTGATATCACATATCATGACTAATAAGACTCTATCATCACTCATAACACACTCTAGTTTTATGTGAGACCCTAACCTTGCTTAAAGTGTTTAACATGCTAAATTATCATAATTTAATTATTATAACCCTAATATAACCTTGTGATATGCTTTGAAAGTATTACAAGCTTAAGTTTCAAATTTAGTCCAATTTGGACACTATTTGAGCAAGTTATGCAATTTTATGCACATTTTGGACTTTTCTACAGTTAACCTAATTGAGAGGTTTTCTTTGCAATTTATCACCTGCATTATGTTCCTTGGATATGATCTAATCATTCTTGATCTTGTTGAGCCATGGGGCACCTATTTAAACCTTGGGTTGAAGGTGTTTTCTCCAAGGGTATTTTAGGGTTTACCCCTTTATGGATGAGCTACCTTTAGGAGCTATCAACTAATGATTTATTTGTTTTTCTTGGAAATTCAAGAAACGAGGGATAAGAATGTCTCTATGGATTTTGGGGGAGCTTCTTGTGTGTGTGCTTGTATATTCTTAATAGATTAAGGACATGGTCACTTGGAAAGATACTAGAACTTCAACTTTTTCTTTTTCTTTATCTTAATGTTTCATATACTTATCCCTAAGAACCCAAATAAGACATTTTATCTCCACCACTTCCCTCCTTCTATGAACCTCATTATCCCTATATGATGCTGTCAATTTCCTATCCAAGGAAGAAGAAAGAGGGGATCTTCTTGGAAAAAGAATCTAGGGTTGTAATTGACTTCCTTTTAGGGTTTAAAAAGCTTCCTTCTAGTGATCTTGACCAACAAGAGTAATAATCCCCTTCTTTCCTCCATTTATTTCTTTTTTATCCTTCCTCCTACCTTTCTACAGGTTGGAACCTTGTTGTTCCATGATATAAATTTCTCTAAAGCTCTAAAACCCTACCTTTCTTGCTCTTTATGCTTAGGGTTTGCTCATTTGATGAAGAAAGGTGCTAGATGGACAAGTTCACAACTTATTTTTGGATTTCCTACCTTACATGATCATGTTTTCTTCTATTTGGGAGTTTATCTTCTAATTAGAGGCAATTTTTATAACTTGGTCCATGTTTATTGCTTACCATAAGCTTTCTAGCTCATGTGCTTGCTTACAATGATGATCCAAGCACTAAAAAGCTATGCTTGACTTGGATTTCGATTTTTATAATGTTCCCTATTTTGATTTTAGTTCTAGATGAAACTATGATAATGTGTACATTATTCCAAAGGTATAATATGACTTTTATCTGGTTGGTTTGACAACCTATGGTGCTAAGAACCTATCAACCAATGGTCAATTTTAGGGTTTAAAATTGATTTCTTCTATAAACACATGACTTGATGGTGGTACCATTGCAATAACCGATGGTTTTGTCTTCATAAAAACTGATGGTGGTGACCAAGGGTGTCAAATTATGTTCACCCCTTAGGTCAGGTGTTCTCCTAATTATAAGCCTAGTGATTCACAACTAAGTACCCTAATGATACTATCAATCAATGGTGATATTAGTTTGATATTTGATGTTGGTTAATGAATATAGTGTTGACCTAACAACCTATGGTGACTTAATGGTCACTAATGATGGTGGATCTGGTATCTAAATCCTATGGTGAGTTAATCATATAGTTGTAGCATCAATTAAGCCTTAGACCAAAGGTTTCTTGGGTCACTAGATGCAATGGTCAAACCTATACTGTAATTGATGGTTTCAACATATGAACTTGACGCAATGGTCAAGATCTAATTTTATTCCTCCAATAAAGTGGAATGATGGATAATGTAATACGTTGGTCCTAATAATGTAATTTAGATGGTTTCCTTTATATGATCAACTTAAGGAGCTTACTTGTTGACAATGGATGGCTTGTTTTAAATGAACCGTCGATTGTGGGTTTTACCCTACTCTCAACAGAACCCTTCTAGTTATTAATCAAAGGATGTCTAGGGTTAAATGGTGACTTTTATAGATCACAACTCAATAACATCATAGATGATTCATTCAAGGTGTTTACTTATGTAAACAACCAATGGATTTACCTTTTCAACATTTCATGGTTAGAAGTTGATGCCTCAATATTCCCATCATTTTGGGTTAAGTGTGTAGTGTAATATTATGATTTAGATAATGAGATTTTGATGGTTCAATGCCTTAAACTTGTAGTCTTACCATTACCCTCATATGATTCTGATTGATAATCACCATAATGAATTAATGGGTAGCCCTAATGAAGTATAGCTTGTTACACCTTGCTTTAATATAGCTAAATGATGGTAATTGGGTATCAATAGTCCTTGAATGATTTATACAATCATGGAGTACTCTCTTATTGTTGTTGAAACCCTAGTATGTTATAACCTGAGTTACACCTTTATTTATGTGCAAGTTCATTCTTGAGAATAGTATGGAATGTGATGGTGATGCTTCACCTTATGCATCCATGATCCAATGGGGATGTTGTGAGTTAGGGTTTGGGTATAAGTGTTGATTAGTAACATTAATATAATTTATCTTTTTGAACCTAACTCTAATGCAAATAGATAAAGATGAGTATACATGTTTAACATTCTTATATGATGTAATGATGGTGAAATAACCTTCTTAATATGATCATAACCTTAATATGTTAATTGGTGGTTATCATAGCCACATGGTTGATACTCTCTTAAGATAAACATGTGCATTATGAATATGATGAGGGTTAATCATATATAGATTCCTTGTATGTTGTTGTAATAAAGGAATGTTCTTAATGTTAATATAACCCTGCTACGATTATTTATGAATATCCCCTAGCTCATTAATAAATATTGTGCTGATCTGGTGTATTATATGAAAGTGATGTTGTTGAGCCTTGTTACAAGGCATGAAAAGATAATGATGATCTTGTAGGGAATAGTATGATGGTCTTAATGACCTTTGGGAATGTTTTGTCGTGAATGAGGTGTAATCCTCTTGTGTTGATAAGGGTTGATACCCTGTGATATTGTGAAAAGGATTTATATCTTATCATAGTATGATGACTAGTGTAGTCTCATGAATGGAAAGTGACTAGTACCACGTGATGATAAGATGAGATATTATGTTTCACACATTTTATATCCTTTAAAGTTGTTATATTTATATGCTTTCTAGAAGTGAATTAGGGTTTGTATGTCCACTTGTTTGATGCATCCTTAATTCACCCAATTGGCATAACTAATCAAGTGCAACTCTAATGATGTACTGCCCTGTGTCGTAGAGCCATCTTCAGTGTCAGAACTTGCAGGATGGTGAAATGAGTATTCCTAAGGGAAATTCAGAGCACATATTATTGAGTATGTGGGGGTGGCAAGTTGAGGATATATACTTGTCATCCACAATGCAGGTTATGGAGGATGGCTATGGTCATGCCTCATACATTTGATGTGAATGAGGACAACTGTGGTTGTACCTCGGATTATAGGGTTTTGAATACCCTGGATGCTAGCGTCATGACTTGTACCAAGGTGGGCTAGTTACATGACTATATGTTGCTGTTTTGCAGTTTGACTATATGTCACTGCCTTTTACTCGTAGTGACTGAGGGGAAGAGATATTAGGATATTGGCACTCCTAGATCATGCACGGAACCAAATAGCCCTTCGTAGGGGTCAGTTGGACTTTGGATGGTACGATTCAAATTCCCCAGGGCATAATAAAATATATAAGATAGCTATGTAGCATATATGTTTAGGGTTATACACAACGCTTCATATTGGATGATAACCCTTGTTTGCTTTCTTTTCATTGAGATCATGTTTAGTACAATAAGAGATAATAGATATGCTTATGTTGTAGTTATGCTCATGTTGTAAACATGCTTATGTTGTCAAATATACTGACATTGATGGTTAAGATGATGCTGCTAGCTATGTTTAATATTTCTAGCCATGCTTATGTAATTATAGATGCTTAAACTACTAATCATACCTATGCAGTTAATTGTGCTATGATGTTAGTTCTACTTATGATATAGATTTGTTCCCTTTATTTGAGATTCCAATATTGATAGCCATGTTATGCTACTAGACATATTCATGATGCCAGGGATGCTTATTATACTAGATTGCTTGTGTTGTTAGCAAGGAATAAGATGATAGTCAGATAATGATAATGATTGTTATTAGATGCAATTTGATGATATTTGAGTGGATATCTATCCAGAGAAATGGATTTATTTGTTATCTATACATGCATTAATGATCATACTTGTTGCTAAGATTATTTACTTAATATGTTTATCTTACTTAAACTATCCAGTCTGTTAAATTGATTATTAAATACTCTAACTACTCAGTTACCTACTATTTAAAATGTTGTAATCAATAAGCATTGTTGGAGGTTATATCTCTTACTGGGACATGGGTCTAACCCTTGTAGTTCACCACATCTTTTTAGGTAATCAGAAGTGACAAAAACAAACATGTGCAGCAAAGAGGAACTATAGTAATGAATCCTTGAGAAAGTTGATTAGATGTCTAGTGTGTCCTAGATTCGTCCCCTATACTCTCGGATTTGGGCACAAAAAAATTTTATATGGTGTTTCAAACACATCAGACTTTTGTTAGCATATTAATGCTTATTTGTGTGGCATATACAAATATTGTTCTTGTGTGTATATGTGTTGTGGGTAAGATGATAGAACAATTTGTATCAAATTCTTGTCATAGTATGGATATTATAAATATGTTGGGCTCTTATGCAAATGTTTCTGAGCAGGTGTTGATGTTGAAATCGGTTTTAATTTACCCATATTTTTGGTTATGTGATTATAATGATCAATTGTGCTTTATGTCTTGAGTAATCTCGTTTAGTGTAACGGGTTGTTGACAAGTTGGTATTAGAGCTTTAGGTTCAACGAGTCTATAGGGACTCTAGGAATTAGGATTAGGATGATGTTTCATTAAGTAATATGACATAAAACATGGTGCATACTGCCTAATCTTAGTATTTGGGTGCCCTGTCCAGATATTCAATTATTGAACAAAGGTAAGTATGGAACTCTTAGATTGTTATCTTTCTGATTACCGTAATCAAGTAGTCATTTTGAGACAATTTAAAGAGCATAATGAATAAGAAATCATGGTGTGAATATCTCAATCCTACCTTAAAGAAGATGAGAATTGCATCGTAATCTATCAAAACTTGAATGTTTGGTAATTATAAGAGAAAGATACAACACCATGAAATATAAATCTGAATACAAATAAGAAAAAGAGGTGTTCCTAAAGATGTGATTCAAGAAGATAATAAAGTAAAAGACAGATAAGTCTATGCTTATAAAGTGAATCAAGGTATGAAATCCACATAAGATGGAGAGAACTCCTATAACAAGTACAAAATGAGAAGATGAATGAGAACAATGACAAAGGAATAAGGTGGAACCTGAGTTAATCTCAGACCAACCTATGTGTGTAAGAAAGTGTTAATGTAAAATTAGAATGGCATGTGAAAGAAATTAAGGGAGATGGTCCATATTTAATGAAGAAAATGTGGAATATGATGATTTACCTATTGATAAGTGGTTGAAAAACATAATAAAATAAGAGAACATACCCAAGTGTGATAAATAGTTATCAAGGAAGGAGTAATGAGGTATGTTAATAATGATTATTCCTATGCTAATGTTAATGAAACCGAACTAAAAAAGATAAAATGATACATAAGAAGTTGTAACCTACATAATGAAAATAGAATTTATTGTCTTTTTACTAGTGACCCTTGAACAATGCTACTATGATGTGGGAAGTGTGTCTCCCTTTATGTCTTTACTTTCTAGGGCACAACTTTCAAGTGGATCATTGCCACTTGGTATGCATGGATTTGTTGTAAACATGAGGGTGGATAGCTTATTATAGCATAAGGTTGCTGGGACTATGGATCCAAGATCATAAATTTTGTGATGAGTTTTCTTTTGAGCTTTCCAATAATTAGGAAGACTCCTCTTATATGTCTTTAGATTTGTTATGTTGGTAAAAGTAGATGAGATAAGGATGTGAGTTCCTTATAGTGCATGAGGTGGATACCAAGGTAATGAATCATAGTATCCAAGATAGATGGTTTGTTGATCAGTAGACATGTGCTATTGTATTCCTTTAAGATAAAATATCCTTTAGACATAAGAGTTAGAGTGGATGACACAAGTTACACGACCATGATGAGTTTAGGATTATGTCCTTTAGATTAACTAATGTACCAATAGAATATATGAATAATAGAACTACAATGTTCAGGTCATGTCTTACAAGTTGTACCAATCTTTGAATGATTAAATCTCAATGTATTTCATAGATGGTCATTAACATGGTTAACATCTTTTCTAAACCTTAAGAATGTTGAAGCAACTGTACTTATGTGTGATAATTCTAGCAAGAGTAAATTGGGGGTTGACTAGAGTATCCTCTTAGAGTTATGATACCTCTATTAAGTATGTTATGTGAATCCAGATACGATGAAGACAATGTCGTTGTTCTACCCCTAACAAGGTCAATCATGAAGTTATATTTGTTAATAGTTACATACAAGTGTATGATTCTTCAACCAAAGAGATGGTCAGTCCACCATTGAGATGATTGGAGAATCCTCTAAAACATATTCCTCAGAGTTCGTGAAAATTAGGGGATGCCTACCTAGTTGATTGAGTTGTTAATTACAACAACCATTAAAGGAGCATAGAGATGAAACCTTGTAAAGTTATATATGATAAGAGATACATAATGTTCTATGATTGATAAGAGCCAGTGAGTATGACTTTTGAGTAATGTATTGATACAATAGATATAATTTCAGGATTATAGTTGGAATTTATAGTTGAAAGTTACTATTATATTTGTACAGGTGGCACAATAAGTTTCTATGTTCCATATTTGCAAATGTCTTCTTATGTGGGGGTGTTTTTGCTGACCCAAGATAAGATATGTATGAATCAAAAGAGAAGAACAAGAACATCATAAGAGTGATGTGACATTACCATAATATGGAAGTAACCATGTGTAATATTGAGGATGATGTGCATGAGAAGTGTCCATCTATGTGTACCTTGGATTTCAGGGGCGAAATCCCTGTTAGGAGTTTATGGTTGTGAGACCCCTAACCTTGCTTAAAGTGTTGAGCAAGCTTAATTATCACAATTTAATCATTATAACCCTACTCTAGCCTTGTGATGTGCTTTGAAATCATAATACAGGCTTAAGTTTCAAATTTGGTCCAATTTGGACACTGTTTGAGCAAGTTATGCAATTTTATGCACATTTTGGACTTTTCTACAATTAACCCAATTGAGAGGTTTTCTTTGCAATTTTTCACTTTCATTATGTTATTTGTAAATTATATAATCATTCTTTAGATTTTGGATACATGGGGCACCTATTTAAACCTTGGTTTGAATGTGTTTTCTCCAAGGGTATTTTAGGGTTTACCCCTTTATGGATGAGCTACCTTTAGGAGCTATCAACTAATGATTTATTTGTTTTGGTTGGAAATTCAAGAAATGAGGGATACACATGTCTCTGTATGGTGGGGGGGCTGATTGTGTGTGTTGTTTCATATACTTAATAGCTTAAGGCCATGGACACTTGGAAAGATACTAGAACTTCAACTTTTTTCTTTTTCTTTATCTTAAAGTTTCACATACTTATCACTAAGAACCCAAACGATCCATTTTCTCTCCACCACTTCCCTCATTTTATGAACCTCATTCTCCCTCTATGCTTCTACTAATTTCCTATCCAAGGAAGAAGAAAGAGGGGATCTTCTTGGAAAAAGAATCTAGGGCTGCAATTGACTTCCTTTTAGGGTTTAAAAAGCTTCCTTCTAGTGATCTTGATCTAAGAGAGTAAGAATCCCCTTATTTCCTCCATTTATTGATTTTTTATCCTTCCTCCTACCTTTCTCCAGGTTGGAACCTTTCTGTTCCATGATAGAAATTTCTCTAAAGCTCTAAAACCCTACCTTTCTTGCTCCTTATGCTAAGGGTTTTCTCATTTGATGAAGAAAGGTGCTAAATGGACGAGTTCACAACTTATGCTTGGATTTCCTATCCTACCTACTCATGTTTTCTTCTGTTTCGGCATTTATATTCTATGTAAAGGCAAGTTTTATAACTTTCTCCACATTTATTACTTATCATAAGCTTTCTAGCTCATGTTCTTGCTTGAAAATGATGTTCCATGCACTAAAAAGCTATGCTTGACTTGGATTTCGATTTTTATAATGTTCCCTATTCGGATTTCAGTTCTAGATGAACCTATGATCATTTTTACGTTATTCCTAAGGTAGAATATGACTTGTAGCAGGTTGTTTTGACAACCTATGGTGCTAAGCACCTATCAACCAGTGGTCAATTTTAGGGTTTAAAGCTGATTTCTTCTATAAACACATGACTCGATGGTGGTACCATTGCAACAACCAATGGTGTTGTATTCATGACAACTGATGGTGGTGACCAAGGGTGTCAACTTATGTTCACCCCTTAGGTCATGTGTTGGCCTAATTAGAAGCCTAGTGATTAACAACTAAGTACCCTAATGATGCTATCAGTCAATGGTGATATTAGTTTGATATTTGATGTTGATTAATGAATATAGTATTGATCTAACAACCTATGGTGACTTAATGGTCACTAATGATGGTGGATCAGGTGTCCAAACCTTTGGTGAGTTAATCATATAGTTGTAGCATCAATTAAGCCTTAGACCAAAGGTTTCTTGGGTCACTATATGCAATGGTCAGACCTATACTGTAATTGATGGTTTTAACATATAAACTTGACACAATGGTCAAGATCTAATGTTTATTCCTCCAATAAAGTGGAATGATGGATAATGTAATATGTTGGTCCTAATAATGTAATTTATATGGTTTCCTTTATATGATCAACTTAAGGAGCTTTCTTGTTGACAATGGATGGCTTGTTTTAAATGAACAGTCGATTGTGGGTTTTACCCTACTGTCAATAGAACCCTTATTGTTGTTAATCAAAGGATGTTTGTGGTTAAATGGTGAACGTTATATATCATAACTCGATAATATCATATATGATTCATTCAAGGTGTTTACTTATGTAAACGACCAATGGATTTATCTTTTCAACATTTCATGGTTAGAAGTTGATGCCTCAATATTCCCATTGCTTTGGGTGAATCGTTAGTGTAATGTTATGATTTTGATAATGAGAATTTTATGGTTCAATGCCTTAAACTTGTAGTCTTACCCTTACCCTCGTATGATTATGATTGATAATCACCATAATGAATTAATGGGTAACCCTAATGAGGTATAGTTTGTTACACCTAGCTTTCATATAAATGATGGTAATTGGGTATGAATAGTCCTTGAATGGTTTATACAATCATGGATTACTCTCTTATTGTTGTTGAAACCCTAGTATGCTATAACCCGATTGTTACACCTTGATTTACGTGTAAGTTCATACTTGAGAATAGTATGGAATGTGATGGTGATGCTTCACCTTATGCATCCATAATCCAATGGGGATGTTGTGAGTTACGGTTTGGGTATAAGTGCTGATTAGTAACATTAATATAATTTATCTTGTTGAACCTAACTCTAATGAAAATAGATAAAGATGAGTATTCATGTTTAACATTCTTATATGATGTAATGATGGTGAAATAACCTCCTTAATATGATCATAATATTAATATGTTAATTGGTAGTTATCATAGCCACATGGTTGATACTTTCTTATGCTAAATGTGTGCATTATGAATATGATGAGGGTTAATCATACCTAGTTTCCTTGCATGTTGATGTAATAAAAGAATGTTCTTAATGTTAATATAACCCTACTATGATTGTTTATGAATATCTCCTAGCTCATTAATGCATTATTGTGTTGATCTGGTGTATTATATGTAAGTGATGGTGTTGAGCCTTGTTATAAGGCATGAAAAGATAATGATGATCGTGCAGGGAATAGTATGATGGTCTTAATGACCTTTAGGCATGGTTGAGCCCTGAATGATGTATAATCCTCTTGTGTTGATAAGGGTTGATACCCTTTGATATTATGAAAAGGATTTATATCTTGTGATAGTATGATGACGAGTGTAGTCTCATGAATGGCAAATGAATAGTACTATGTGATTATAAATTAAGAAATTATGTTTCACACATTTTATATCTTTTGAAATCGTTATATTTATATGCTTTCTAGAAGTGAATTAGGGTTTGTATGTCCACTTGTTTGATGCAGCCTTATTTCACCCAATTGGCATAACTAATCAAGTGCAATTCTAATCATGTAGTGCCGTGTACCGTAGAGCCATCTTTAGTGTTAAAACTTGCTGGATGGTGAAACAAGTATTCCTTAGGGAAACTCGGGGCACATACCATTGAGTATGTGGGGGTGGCAAGTTGAGGATATATCATTATCATCCACAATGCAAGTTATGGAGGATGTGTATGGTCTTGCCTCAGACATTTGATGTGAATGAGGAAAACTACGGTTGTACCTCAGATTAGAGGGTTTTGAATACGTTGGATGCTAGCGTCATGACCTGACCAAGGTGGGCTAGTTACAGGACTATATGTTGATGCTTTGTAGTTTGACTATATGTCACTGATTTTTACTCATACTGATCGAGGGGAAGAGATCTTAGGGTACCGACACTCCTAGATCTTGTATGGAACCAAATAGCCCTTCACAGGGGTCATTTGGACTTTGGATGGTACGATTCAAATTCCCCAGGGCATAATAAAAGATGTAAGATAGTCATGTAGCATATATGTTTAGGGTTATACACAACGCTTCAAATTGGATGATAACCCTTGTTTTCTTTCTTTTCATTGAGATCATGTTTAGTACAATAAGAGATAATAGATATGCTTATGTTGTAGTTATGCTTATGTTGTAGTTATGCTCATGTTGTAAACATGCTTATGTTGTCAAATATATTGACAATGATGGTTAAGATGATGCTGCTAGCTATGTTTAATTTTTCTAGCCATGCCTTTGTAATTATAGATGCTTAAACTGCTAATCATGCCTATGCAATTAATTATGCTATGATGTTAGTTCTACTTATGATATAGATATGTTCCCTTTATTTGAGATGCCAATATTGATAGTCATGTTATGTTACTAGACATATTTATGATTTCAGGGATGCTTATGATACTAGATTGCTTGTTTTGTTAGCATGGAATATGATGATAGTCAGATTAATTATAATAATTGTTATTAGATGCAATTTTAAGATATTTGAGTGGATATTTATTCAGAGAATTGGATTTATTTGTTATCTATATATGCATTGATGATCATACTTGTTGCTAAGATTATTTTCTTATTTTGTTTAGCATAGTTAAACTATTCAATCTGTTAAATTGATTATTAAATACTCCAACTACTCAATTATCTACTATTTAAAATGTTGTACTCAATAAGTGTTGTTGAAGGTTATCTCTTACTGGGACATGGGTCTCACCCTTCTGGTTCGCCACATCTTTTTAGGTAATCAGAAGTGATGAAAACAAACATGTGACATGGAAGAGGAGCTATAGTAATGCATCCTTAAGAAAGTTGATTAGATGTCTTGTGTGTCCTAGAGTCATCCATGTACTCTCAAGTCTGGGCGAGAAATTTTTTTATATGGTGTTTCAAACAAATTGGACTTTTTTACCATATTAATGCTTGTTTGTGTGGCATATATGAATATTGTTCTCCTATGTATATATGCTGTGGCTAAGATTATAGAACAATTTGTATCAATTCTTGGCATAGTATGGATATAAGAAAGATGTTGTGCTCTTATGCAACTATTTCTGAGCAGGTGCTGACGTTGAAATCGGTTTTAATTTACCCATATTTTTGGTATGTGATTATAGTGATCGATTGTGCTTTATGTTTTGAGTAATCTCGTTTAGTGTAACGGGTTGTTGACATTTTATGTATTACTATTGTCTATTTTTCTTCCACATGTAATTTTCCGACTAGGGACAAAATAAGAATGTAAGTACCCTTATCATACATATGATCTCATTATTCAGGTCCTCAACCTAAAGACATATGTCATTGAGTAACATCATTCTTTAGATATCTATTGTGCATGTGTCATTATTTCATGATTCAAACAAACATAATAGATTATATTACCTTTATCATTATAAAACCAGGCATTGAATACCACATTCCAATCATCATATGGTTGGCTCTATGGGTATACATACCAACAGACACCCACTTACAATTAGAGTCAATCACCCATGAGTCTTATTCCAAGTGATCTTAACTTGTCCATCATGTTTCTACTACACAAGAACTTATGTAATGGGTTAGCAACATTTGCTTCTGGTCAGTATTTTGCAAGTTTCACATGTCCTTGCTGTACGACATCTCATATGTGATGGAATTTTCGTAGTATGCTATCTGAGATTTATTGCCTAATAAGTAGATTAATTATTGTCACAATATTTCTACTATGTCATCAAGGATTGGAACCTCCCACAATTTCATCTATATGAACTTCTTGATCCATACATTATCCTTTTTTGTTCACATAACACCAAGATACTCAACTTCTACTTGTAGAATTAAATAATGTCTCTTGCTCAGAACTTTTCCAACATGCAGTTCTTGTTTTATGGTTAAACACAAATATAGATTGCAATCATTAATTTAATATGTCATTCTGGAAGCTTGCATCAGTGTAACAAATTACACCCAACTTTTCATTATTACCAAAACTAAGGAACCGATCCTTTTAGGGCTTCTCATGTACTTTACAATGTTCTTAATGGTAGTGTAGTGACCTTTAATAGGATTTGACAAATATCCAATCATCATGTCTACTACATATGAGACAACTAGGTGAACACATATCCTCTCTTCATGTCAAATACATACAAGATAACTGTATGAGTATGTAACATTTCTTATATGATAGATCCAATTGTGAATGCATATGTCATCTTACTCATATTTTCCTATTCTTCAAAAGAACTGAGACACTTGGCTCTTGAGAGACTAATTCCATTGAACTTGGTTAAATTATCTCTCATTAGGTCTTGCATGTTGAACCCCTTCAACATCTTTCCAATGTATGTACTCTTTCTTATGTCGAGAAGCTTTTTAGATCTATCTATATATCTCAATTCCTATTAGATTGGATGTTTCTTCTAAACCCTTCATAGAGATGGTACTTGCCAAGTTTTAACATTTGTAGTATAAGGATATTATTCTCCATCATTATGTGGAATATAAATATGCACCCACTACATCTTTGGTAGTCATAGATTTCATCTTCAATCTGACTCAAGTCAAACTCTTTGACTATTTTTTCAAATTGAAGATTTAAACTCTGAGATGCTTTCTTCAATCCACAGATTGACTTTTGTAGCTTATAGACTTTGTTTGCATTACTAGATTTAAAAAACCTTTAGATTGTGTTACACACACATTCTCCTAATTATTCCAATTAAGGAATGTGGTTTTAACACCCATATGCAAAATCTCACAATCTTAACAAAATGCAATGGCAAGCATGAACCTGATGAATTTAACCATGGCAACTGGTGAACGGATTTCATCATGTTCAACACCTTGAACTTGTTTGATACTCTTTGTAAACATATTCTTCCATGATGGACTTCTTCCTAAAGACCTATATGCATCTTATGGGTATAACCCCTTTCAGGTGGATCCACTAAGGTCATATCTTGGTGGTAGACATAGACTCCATCTTGGATCTAATGGCTTCAATCCATTTCTCATACTCTACACCCTCAATAGCATCTTGGTAGGTTGTTGACTTATCATATATGACCAACTTACCATCTTATTGAGCCATAAGATATCACAATCTTTCAAGATCAAGGTGTGTTCTACTAGATCTATGAGGTTTTGTGTTACATAAGGAACTTGAGATTCCACAATAATTTGTCTTTCTCCTTTTTCCTAATTCTACCTCTTTAGTTTCAATGTTTCCTTATTTGTATCGAACATTTCTTGTTCTACTTTTCTTCTACTAATTCCTTTGGAATTAAATTTCCTTTTAGGAATACAACCATCCTGGAAACAAAACATTTTTTATTTCAGATTTGAATATAAAAGTAGTATTTAATAAAACAACATTTATGTGATTTGTTGACAAAGCCTTTTAAGAAACTAGTTTTCTTATATAAAATTTCAATCCTAATATTTATGAAAGGAATATAGGGTCACCTCCCACTCCATATTTCGTATGGTGTCTTTCGAACCAATTTAAGAATAACTTAACATGGTGTGAATATCTCTTTCTGATACATCAATATGTTTCAGGTAGAGTTCATTTTGATACACTTTCACAGTCTCCAAAAGGTCATCAAACTATTGGTTCATAATATATCAACATCGATCATATCAAAGTGTCTTAATACTTTTACCAAGCTAGTTACATACTTCATTAACCAAGGCTCCATGATGGTGCAATGCTCTGGCGGTGCTGGAAGCGTAGGTGATGCTCGATTACCTCCCCTCAGAAAGAAGGTCGGCACCCTTATCCCAGTGATGATTCGGTCAGGGTTGCAAATGCCCCAAGGGAGTGGGTCTAGCTATGCAAAACTCATATTGGTGACAGCAATACTAGAATCAAGGAAAAAGATCTTACGCTCAATGATGATACCATTATCATCCCACAGGCAGAAGTCAATGAGAATGCTTCAATGTGGAAAAACACCCTTGCCGGCTACATCATCAGATTCAACCCTCATATCCCAACTCTCCATGACCACCTGACAGGGTCTGGAAACCTAAAGGCTCCATGGAGGTTCTAGGGAGAAGCAGTGGTAGACTCATTATTAGATTCCATTCGGTAACTGATATGAACACTGTAGTGGAAGGAGGACCTTGGTACGTCAAGGGCAAACTGATGATTTTGAAGAACTAGGAGAAAGGTGAACTGTTTGAGTAGGAAAAGCTAACTTCGTTCCCTGTATGTCTCAAGCTTTTGAATCTTCCTCTCGAGCTATGGAGTGAAAAAATGATTGCTCGCATAGCCTCTTACCTAGGGAAATCACAATGCTTGGATCAACAAACTAAAGCCCGAAATGCATTGATTGTGCCAGAGTTAATGTGCTACTTGATGCTTCGTCATCATTTCCAACAGAAGTGAAATTGAGAACAGACAAAGGTCATCCATATGCGGTCCACGTGGAGTATGAATGGATGCATGTTAGGTGTCCCCCACCGTGGGACATTTGGACATGATAAATAATTATGCAAACCATAGGAAAAGGTAAGTGATGTTGATAATGTAGAAGTCTAGACAGTGCTAAAGACAAGTGTTGGTACTCCTCCTCACATCCAGCCTGCTCGACAAAAGGCCCAAGCCATTGAGAATGATATCCCAACTCCTGAAAAGGATCCAAATTAGTACAGTGAAGGATTTACACAACCCAAAAGGATAGTAAGTCCATAGGGGAGAAGAAATACCAGAAGTCGGATCTAGACAACAAAGAACAAATCCAAAGAGAAGCAGGGTAACGATTATAAACCTTTAGATGATCAACAAAACATTAATGTAGGGGTAGGAGGCAGTTCTACTCCCCCACACCCTAAGGATTAAACTAATGACTTTAATAGCCTAGAATGTATGATGTTTATCATAGAAGGATAAACAAGACATGGTAGCGGTAGAAATTAAGAGGGGTCAAGTAGACGTAGCCCTCCTTACTGAAGTTAAAGTAAAGAGAAGCAAGATAATGAAGATGATGTACAAGTCGTGGCCTAACTATAAGTGGCTTGATAATTCATCAAGATGAAATAAGGTGAGGATTCTTATCCTTTGGGATAATATTGATTCATCCATCATCCCTCTTAAATAGTCTAAGCAATAAATCCATTGTAAATTAAAGGTGGAACAGAGGAGTTTTGATCTCACTATTGTCTATGTTGCAAATGATGATCATAAGAGAGCATGTTATGGGAGCACATTTATACCATTCAACCTACTGACCCATGGATTCCCCTGGGGGATTGTAATGTAGTCAGATAAGTAAATGAAAGGATTGGGTATTCATCTCCCTTGACAAGATTTATGTTAGATTTTAGTAATCTTACCATGGATACTAATTTGATTGAGCTTCCAGCTAAAGGGCCCTACTACACGTGGAATAACCAACATATGGGAGTTAATTATACAAGGATCAAGATTGATCGAGCATTCTGTCAACTACAAGTTATGTCTATGCTATCATATAAGTGGCTTGAGGCAATGCCGACCATCTACAGTGATCACCATGCCCTCATTCTTCACATGGATGACACTATCCCTAAACAAAAATATCTGACTAGGTATTTTAATGCTTGGGATGGGTTTGATGGATTTAAAGATACTATCAAGAAATCTTGGGGAATTAATATTTATGGAAATCTAATGTATAGACTTTACCATAAACTCAAGATGACAAAGAAGGCACTTCAAATGTGGAATTGGGAGAGATTGGGTGACATGTCAGACTCTGCAAAAATTAAAGAGAGAGAAGCATTGTAGGCTCAAGTTAATTCAGATAACAACCCTATGGATGATTTGTTATGGGAGATAGAAAAGAGGAAAAAAGAATAGGCTCTAAAGGACAAGACAGAAGAAGAATCTATATTTAGAAGAAAAAAAATGAAGAGTTCAATGGTTAAAGCAAGGAGACATTGATAATGAATTCTTCTACGCCACCATGAAAACAAGGAAGACCAGGTTCCAAATAAAATCTTTGGTATATGAAGACAAACAAGTACAGGGACTGGAGAATATTAAATAGGTGTTTGAACAACATTACACTAGCCTGTTTAAAGTAAAGGGTTGAAGGAGGATAAATCATAAGTGGTTTAGCATGCCCAAACTGAACAAGGAACAAATCTCTCAACTAAACAAATTTGTGACATATGATAAGATTCTTGATGTTATTAAGAATGCTAGTGATGATAAATCACCAGGCCCGAATGGGTTCAATGCGCATTTCTATAAGCACACCCGGGAAATAGTGGGGAATGCCATCTGTAATCAAGGATTTTTTCCTAAAAGGAAGAATGCGAAAAGAAGCAAATAAAATGTACATTGTCTTAATACTGAAGGTGAAGCAACCAGAGAGTCCAGATGACTGGAGACCCATCTCACTATGTAACTTTGTGTATAAAATCATCTCAAAAATCATGGCCAATCGATTAAGAGATATTCTACCATCTCTAATCAGCCTCAACATGTGTACATTCGTGAAGGATAGAAAAATCTCAGATGCTATACTGCTAGCAAATGAAGTGATGCATGACTTTAAAAGCGTCAATGTTGCTGACAAGTTATGCCTTAAAGCGGACTTGAGAAAAGGCACGACTCAATTAATAGAGACTACCTATTGGACGTTCTAATGGAAATGAATTTTCCCAATTGCTGGATACAGTGGATCAGGGAAAGCATGGATTCCTCCTCTTTCCAAGTTTTGGTAAATGCAGCCCCAACAAATATCATTCAAGCCTCAAGAGGTATAAGGAAAGGGAACCCTTTCTCCTTATCTCTTTGTAATTTGAATGCATGGACTCATCACAATCCTTAATAAAGCTGTGGTGGATTCTCACATTAGCCCTTTGAAAGCATGGGATATGGATGTATCTCATCTGATATTTGTATATGACTTGATGATATTTACTCAAGCCACGAAGGAAAATGTAGAAGGCATCTTGAAATGCATGAATCTCTTCAGTTCCCTTTCAAGTATGGACCTGATCCCAAGTAAGGGCCAACTGTTTCTAAGCACAAAGGCTCCTACCAAAATCTAAGATATTTTGGGCTTTGATATCATAAGCTTTCCAGTTAGATATTTGGGTCTCCCTCTATTCACTGGGTGACTCACAAAAAGTTTATGCACACCCCTAGTGGATAAAATCAAACTAAAGCTTGACTCATGGAAAACCAAACTCCTCTCTATGGTTGCAGAGTGGAATTGGTAATATCTGCTCTTTCTTCTTATCATTTGTTTTGGACATGAGTTTTTCCACTGCCTAAAGCTATGATGAACGAGATTGAAAGACTCTTTAGATCATTTTTCTGGGTGATAATGAGGATGACAAGCACTTTCACATGGTGTCTTGGGATGATATATGTAAGCCCAAGTAGGAGGGAGGAGTTGGCATCATACATGTCGAAGATTGGCCAGCAGCTGGTTTAACTAGACTGTTATGGGATATAGCTAATGGAAAGAAAAATCTTGGGATCAGATGGATCCATAGTAGATATATTAAAGAAGAATATATTTGGACTTGTACTACCAAACAACACCATACTTGGATGTGGAGATCTTTACTTAAGCAAAGAGATCGACTCCTCCACCTTGTTCATTTTGGAATAAGTGATGGGAAATTTGTAATGCTTTAGAAAGACCCATGTGTTGGAGAGAGATTCCTTCATGATCTTATTGGAAAACAACTGATGTACCAATCAGGTTTTGAATCTTCTTCTTACCTCAGTCGATTCATTAAGGGTGGTGGCAGGGATCTACCTAAAACTAGAGGCATTGAGCAACTTGCTTCCATTTGTGAAACTATCCAGATTTCTGAGAAAGATAAATGCTATTTTGAAGGGATGGAATCATTCACTTTGAAAGTAGCCTGGAATTTGTGCAGAGTCAAATCTCCTACAGCTAATTGGGCAAACTGGCTATGGGGCCGATATTAAGGCAACTAATCGTTTCAGGATTTTTGGTTGGAAACTACTTCATAGGAAGTTATTACAAAAAATATCCTACAGATGAAAGGTTTCTCAATCGCATCGAAATACATCTTATGTAGATTATGGACTGAAGATATAACCCATATATTTTGGAACTACAGATTCACAAAATAACTATGAGCCACTTTGAATATTCCCATGTTCTTGGATGATATGTTGCTCATTCAAAATAAAAATTGGTGCCTCATTTGCTTGATTTCCTACTATCACCTCTTGGTGCATAGAAACTACTACATTTTTTAAGATTCCCTACCTAAAGTGAATTCCCTTCAGCAAAGAATTCTGATAGATTACAAACATTTAATTGTATTGATAGTTTCCATTTTATACAATTTATCTTTTCATTATACCACTTGTATAGCTGAACTTTTGGTAATAAAATGGAGGAGGCACACTTATTGATCAAAAAAATTTACATACTTCATCCATTGATCTTCTTGAATACTTCAAGATATTGATACTTGTATTTTATTAAATAAAAATTACCATATCTACTCAGATCATCAGTAAATACAATGAGGTACTAGTAACTACCTTTAACATTTATTCCAAAAGGTCTACATCGGTATGTAGGAGCCCTAACAGAATAATCACTCTCCCACTATATCTAGTGTAGATGCTTTTGTCATATTTCTTGAAATAAGACTAGCATGCCTCTATTGGTTCAGTAACCAAAAGAGTCTAAATAACCATCATATTAAATTCTAGAAATGTAATTCTTATTTACATGCTTTATATGATAAATGCATATTCATTGTTTGAGTTGTTAAGTCATTCTATATACATATCATACACATTTTTGTCTCTTCAACTATCAAGTATAGATTATGAATCATTGGGAATTTCCATATAAGATCTTATCTTTTAAAATGAAATATGAATTTATTTATAATTTTCTTGTCCATACAAGATACATGATGTTTTCATCAATGGAAAATAGCAATTCATTAATTCTATTACATGCCCATGAATAACAGATTCCAACTATAGTGGTAGCAACTCTTGCCACATAGTTTCTAGCTTACTTCTTCTTATGTCTTGAAGTAGATAACTCTATCTCCTTCTTCCTGAGATTCTCTATATAAATAGGATAGTTCCTTTTCCAATGCCTAGACTAGAAAAAGTGGTGGCACTTCCCTTCCTTAATCATTTAAGTGAAAAGGACAAACTCCTTTTGCACTTACCCCTCTCCTTATTGTAGAATACTTGGACTTCAATTTAGACTCATAACTCTTCTCAGCCTTGCCCTTGTCCTTGGACTGTATTCTACTGATCATCATCACAGGTTTGTCCATCTTCATTTGTGCTTCAACATTCATCAACATGACAATTAATTCAGACAGTGGTTTACTCAAGTGATATCACTCGATAAACTGGATATTTGATTCAACCAATGACGTAGAATCATATCCATGACCAACTCTTGAACTAAAAGAAATACCAATCTCCTCATATGCCCGATCATATTGAGAAAATGGGACTCTATTGGATTTTTCTCTGACAGTTTGCACTCAAACAACGCCTTATATACATTATACCTTACTTTACATGATTCTTAAGATGTATTACCATCTGAAGAATATCCATGTTTTCATGTTGTTCACACAACTCATAGTTCACGCAGCTCAACATAAGGTCTTTGATGTCTGTGAAATCATTGGCATGCTTCAAGTAAGCATCCATTTCATCCTTAAGCATATTTTGAGCGTGTTCCTATGGTCTTTCAAGTTCATAGATCTTTCTCTCATTGGTGAGAATGCTTTTCATAGTCCTTAACCATATGTGGAACTAAATCTCGTTCAATGTTTCCTACTCAAGGACTGATCTCAAGGATAATGTGTTTATGTTTTCCATTAGATTCTATAAAAGAAATTTTGCAACTTTGTCAAAACAATTTTTCATTTTATTTGATAATATTTTTGATATTAGTTATGAATTTAATTAATTATCACTCCTATTAATTTTTTCAAATTTATAGCCCCCACTACCAATTTAGAAGATTGTAGTGTACAATCTTCTAGTGAGCCAAGACCCAAAAAATATAAATTATTACACGACCAATGCCATCGTCCATAACCAATTATGAACGTTTTCCCATTGGATTTTATGCAATTCTTTGATAAATTGTATGTACAACTCTTTGCCATAGTCATTTACATGCTTCTAAGTGATTAACTCTCACTAATATCACTTAGTTAAGTCTGACCCCAAAACCAACACATTAGTGATGCACCCTTTTTGGCAAGTCCACATAACTACCGTCACACTTCAACAAGATAACACACTACTCTTGGCGTGCCCATACTTATTCGATCAATGATTTCATGTTTGTTGCTAATATAAAGCATGTTAGGGTTAATATTTTATTAAAGAATTTATATTTATAAATACATATACATATCCAATCTCCACATTCTTATAGTATGTATCATATACATGTTATATCCCACAAATGAAAACATACAATTATAAACACAAGTGATGGTTATATCCATACTATTATAATTCCATGGAGCCACAAGGAATTACTACCACCTAAGGTCTACATCATATGTAGCAATCTTTTTTTGGTGAAGATTTGTGCTTGAACTAATACGGGTTGATCAGTCCAACACTTGAACCACTCAGCTTGCCTCCTAGCCACTCAATTGGGTTTTTGAAATGGTCATTTGTTCTAAGGTTCAAATGATGCCTAGAATCTTCCAACTGATTGGTTGGGCCACCAGTCAATCAATTTTCCTACTGTCTTGGCTCCTCCTTCCCTCGATTGTCTGTTTTAACTCTTGTGATGTTTAGTTCATCTGGTACAGAACATATTCTCATGATGAAATATAACTTAAGCCTATCATATTTCATATTATATTGTAAAAGGGAAAACCTTGTCTTACATTCAAGGAAAAATAGGAAGAAGATCATTAATTTACATTTCAAAAGGAGAAAAGAGACTCATTATGCAACCAAAATACAAACAAGAATAAACAACCATAACCATGCACACAAAGATTTAAAGTTATTGGCTATAACCATGCTAACATCCACCATCAAAACCAATTTTAGGGTGATGCGTGTAAATTTCATACATACATACATACATATATATGTATAAATATTAGTTGGGATCATATGTGGTATTTAATTAAATATGGACATCAATCATTTTAATATATGCATTGTATGCAAAAAAAATTAATCTGATCATATTTATTTAAATTCAGATACACTGTAAATTAATGTAGCTATGATAGAACTATTTGGAAATCTGAGCAACATATAATCCACTAAAAACAAAAATTTAATACATGATTACCTAACTAGAGAGATCATGTCAACAACAATGTATATAGGAAGAAAGGTAACTAGAGTTATACCTGGTCTTAGAGCAAGTCCAATAAAAACTCTAGTAGTAGTGTAAACTTTTCTTCAAGTTGCACCTAGAAAATGTCAATAGCAACCTCCTAGTTGATCACCACAGATAATAGTATGACTTTTTCCTCCTAGCGGCAAGCAACAACTTCCTCGCCTTTAGAGTAGTCTAGGTGGACCACTGGGAAATCCAAGTTGCACTACCAAAGCCAACAAGAAGGAGTTATCCCTTCAAATGTCAATCTTCTCGAATTGATACACTCTCCCACAATTGTCTCTCCCTTGCTATCCCTCCCATTTATAGGTAGGAGTTGCTCATGCTCTCTATTGGTTACCTCAACTAGAGAGGACAATAATTGTCAGAGCTTATTGTTGTGTCTGGGAAGCCCCCAATACCCCTCTATTTATAGGAGTGGCCAGGGTTAAAATTTCTAGTCAGTCTAGGAGTCGAAGACATGGAGTTCACAGATTTTTGGAAGGTACACATGGTGAATGAGTAGTTCACTATCCAACTAGTTGTCTCAGAGGTGAACCAGTCGATTCATATCATGAACTGATTGGTTCATGTATTTTCTTGGTCTGAATCAAATTGGCATCCAATACCTAATTAATGCACAATCATGACATCAAAATCTATCCTAGATTGAATCAAATTGATCATTGAACTGGACAACCCAGATGATGAACCTGTCATTTCACTTTTAAAATGGTCATTTCATATCATGAAATGGTCGTTTCATTTCATGAAATGGTTGTTTCATATGTAAAATCATTGTTTCACTTATCCAACTAAGGCAATATTCAGCCAACGTTGTTTCAAATTGAGTTGACACTCCAACCGATCGGTTCAACACTTAAACATGTTGGTTTTGAGTCCAGTCAATCAATTTTCAACAAGCGTTGTTTAAATTGAATACCTAAACACTTCTATTAATCAAGTTAAACATCATTCATGAATAAGCTCCTACTCTAAGTGTATCCTATGTGTGTGACCCTATAGTCCCAAATTACTTCAGTAGTGAATATCCATAACTAATTTATGACATCATAAGCAATGAGTGACATCTAGAAACACATCATTGCTACCCAAGTTATTCTAAAAGTTAAAGAGCAACTTCAACCTACAATTTTTTATCAGTGTTACTGTGATCGTATAGTTCCTTTGTCTCAGATAACTGGATTGAACTCGAGGCATGAAATCATCATCCTCCTCAACTTTCAATACATGTTCCTTGAACTTGAGCATATTGTCTGAGAAACATGTGAGTTCACATATCACATATTGAATCACATGAGTATGGCCATACATTTCTCAATTTCACTTATCAAGAGGCATGGATATCAATATCCTGTAGGAGGGAAAATCCCAGCTACATCGCTTATACTCAATCCCCATGTGTCACAATGTACTTGAGCATCACCTTTGTGGCAACCCTTATTCAAGGTCATGTTAGATAATGTCTAAATACATAGAGAAACATGTGATGAGTGTAGTGACTTTAGGTCTAAGAACCAAAATCACCACTATCACTACGAGAGATGCATCTGACGACCATTTCATGGTATCAATGTATCACTCTCAAGGTGGGCATGTCTGATACACTATTATGTAACATAACATGTGTGTTTGACTTAATATCACATTTCATGACTAATGAGACTCTATCATCAGTCAATACACACTCCAGTCCTATGTATTAGTGTTGTCTATTTTTCTTCTATATTAATATTCGAGTAGGGACATAATAAGAATATGTGTACTCTTATCATACATATGATCTCATTGTTTAGATCTTCAACCTGAAGACACATGTCATTGAGTAACATCATTCTTTAGATATCTATTATGTATGTGTCATCTTCTCGTGATTGGCACAAACATAATAGATGGAATTACCTTTATCATTATCAAATCAAGTATCTAATTCCACATTCTAATCATCATATGATTGGCTCTTTGGACATACATGGCAACACATGCTTCAGTAGTATAGATCGAATAGCCACCAAAAATATTTGTTGCATTAGAGTGCGACAATCATGAGATTTAAGACCTATCAACTTTAGATCCTTCATTGATATTAACCTATATATATTGGAAAAGTATCTATACTGTACCTTAACATTAAGCAAGAACTCACAAAAAGTTCTCCTCTTGTCTAGACAAAGTGTAACAAGAAGGAGGTAAATATATATTTTTATCACTATTACCTTTTGTTGTTAATTCTTTCCATATACCCATTTCATGTAGGTCCATTTTGGAATGGATTCCATCTGTAGTCTTACCTTGTATATTCAATAGAGTACCAGTGATTCAATCACATATATTTTTCTCAACATGCATGACATTGATATAGTCAAAATTGCCAAATAACTTCATTAAGGAAGATCCTAGAATATTGGGCTCTTCTTGAATTAATATTTGTCACTCCATGTGAGAATAGTACATTGTGATCTCTTACCAAATGCATTGACTATGCCTTTTACTCTTTCATAAACATCCCTCTCTGATATAAGTTTAGGAGCACAATGTTCCTCACTTTAGTCATTGAATGGTTTGTGCAACCTTTATTAAGGATGAACTTTTGGAAGAAACCTTAAATGACCAAGATATACAATCTTGCTTCCATGTTTTAACCATATTGAACTAGTGTTCTCCTCACATATAGGGTATGCTTTGGGTCCTTTTACATTGTATCTTGACAAATTCTCATATGCTGGAAAGTCATTAACAGTACAAAAAAACATAGCATGCAAATGAAATATCTCTCTATGTGAAGCATCACAAGTCATCACACCTTCTCCCCAAAGTTTCTTTAAGCCATCAATCATAGATTCAAGAAAACCATCAATATCATTGTCAAGTTGTTTGGGGCTTTACGTCAATAAGGACATCATGAAATACTTATTTCTTATATGAAATGAGGGAGAAAGATTGTATATAAAAATCATAACAACACAAGTGATATGTTGTCTACTTAATATGTCATATGGATTCAATCCATTGGTACAAAGCCCAAGTCTTAGATTCTTGACATCTTCATCAAATTCAGGGTACAATAAATATATTTTCTTACATTGTGAGAAATCAGACGCATGTTGTGGGATCCCATCATTATTTTTCTTTTCCTTTACATGCAAAGACAAATTATTCACATCCATGGATTGGAAAACAAGCTTTGAAACCATGGTATTATAAGTATATACCACATAACCTTGGTAGGAAAGCTAGTTTCAGACTTACCCTAGTCATCATTTTGAACCTTGACACCCCACATTTTGGACAATATGTCAAATAAATACAGTCCTTATGAAATAACACACATTCATTCGAGCATGTATGTGTCTTCTTAGCCCCCAATCCCATTGGGAACAATATTTTCTTTAGTTTGTATGTTGAGATAGGAACCTGGTTGCCTTTAGGAAGAATTTCTTTCAATGAAGACAACATAGACATGAAGCTTTTGTCGCTCCATCTATTATTATCTTTAGAGTATACAATCTCAACACAACACTCAAATTCATAAAATTAGTAGAACTTAAGTATAATGGCTCTCAAAATCATGCACAATGTTTTTAAATAAGGAAGGTGGATCAGTAAGATTTATCCCACAACTATCTAGATGTATGGGAATTGGTTCATTCACATATACATTGTCAAAAATTTCTTCTTCAACACAAGTACTGCTATTGACACTAATTGATCTAATAGTAGGAATCTCACCACATTTGTACCATTCTGTATATTCTTTTACAATCCCGTTGCACTTGACATAACTTTTGATGTTGTCAACAACATTGACTTTCAAGTTGTTATGGCAGTTCCTATATGGAAAATATAACCTATCTCCAGGTTATTTTCGATGTTCCTCTACTAATCTTATATGCTCATAAAACTAGTAATAAACTCTGGAGTACAACAATTTGAAATGGACACCCATGATCAATCCATTCTATGATCACACATAAAATGAGTATTGAATCAGGTATTTAAAGATTAGAATTTAGAGATTACGGTTTAGATATTAGAGATTATCTTTAGGGATTACGGTTTAGGGTCATAAATAGGGTTTAAGGTTTAGGATTTAAGGTCTAAGGTTTAGTAATGAATGTGTCTCAAATACCTGATCCCACTAGTAAGTGTATAATGTGTATTCAGTTTTCAAGAATATTTCGGCATCATTTTCCCACAATTCTCCAAGTACACCGATGTAGATTGGAATATACCCACCTACATATGTACTTATTGAATAAATAGGGAACTGGTGAAGAAATATCTTGGAAACTAAATACGTATTATGAAGTGAGATTATGTGTTCAAGAACAATACCAAACTTAGGTCTATCCAAGATGTACTCATAATGAGTAAAATCTTGTATGGGTTTCTATGTCAGCAAGATATATGTCTAAATTAGGACTTACGTTTTAAAATTAAGGTAAATATAAAAAACTCAATCCAAATAAAGATGATTTATTTAATTCATACAAATTCAATGTAATTTATTATTAATTATGATTATTTATCCATACAACATTCAATTTGAACAATGCATCAAATTATACAAGTAGTTATACATGAATTCCAACAATACAAGAAGAATTTCAAAATTAAAACCCTAGTTTAAATTTCATCATTCAATTGATACCAATTTAGGTAAATGGATATCAATGTGTAACTCCTATCAACTTATTTAAACAATTATACTACAATGAATTGAACAAACAATTATATGATTATGCACTAAAACAAATTATAATTATATAGGTAGGGGATATATTTCTCAAATTTAGGAAAGTATATATGACTTGGTGGCATGGAAGTATACAAAGAGAAAAAGGAGAAGAATGACCTTCCATAGTAGGGACCATGGGAGAAATGATAACTATGGCATAGAAACAAAAGTAGGGGTAGAGGGTACAAGCAACAATTGACAACAAGAAGTAGAAGCAGGGGCAGTAGAGTAGTGACAGTAAGGCTAGTAGCAACCTCATAGAGCTAGAGGTAGTAGATATGGTGGCTAGCGGCTATAAGACAATGATGAAAGTAAGACCGGCAGTAGTATGGCTGGAGGCTTGTAGTGGTGGTTGTAGGGCAGTAACCTAACATAGGAAACCTGAGTTGGAAGTGACGTCCAAGATCCTAGCTCAAAGTTTGGTGGAGGCATCAACAACCAGAGGCGGTAGTGGCTGTGACAACTAGAGGCAAAAATGGTGGCAAGCTAGAGCAAAGTCATTGTGGTGTCCCCAACCAGGGAAGAGTTTGAGGCACCACTAGAGGAAGTGATGGATGAAATGGGCTACAATGGAGGCAACGGCTGTGGATGGAAGCACTAGATACAACTAGCAGGACATCATCATCCTTATAGAGAAGCTAGGTATCCAGGGGTGATGAAATATTAAGTGGAACTTATTTTTTGTTTATTAAAATGAACAAATTACTAAGACTTTAGTGATCGGTTTGTAGGGAAACACCAAGGCCATAGTTCATTCTCTATCATTGGATATCCACCACTAAAATGACGCCATATATACTGATCCATACTAACAAACACCACCCTTGTAAAAACATGTGTCGTCAATTTTCCAAAAAAATCGATGACATAGTTCATTGTCTTTCGTATATTATCCACCAATAAATTGATGTTATATGTACTTATCCATATTTAAAAATACAACCTCACTAAGACTTGTGTTGTTGATTGCCCAGAAAAAATCAATGACATAGTTCATTTATTGCTGTTGATTTAACAACCAAAAACTACGACATATGTACTTATCATTGTTAAATAAACACCACCCGCACTAAGAATGTATCATGGTTTCTAGCAACAAAACCAAAAAACCCAATTTGTGGGAAAAAATTTGCAGGGCATGTGGAAAGGAACTCTTCATTGTTGGTTCTTTAAAACTAAACCAACGCAACATGTTTTTTGGAGGTAAAATGTTTTGTGGTGGGTGTGACCTAAGGTGTCAGTTTTATGGGGTACAACCGGAGATAGAGGCTTTTTGGAGGCAACATTTATTTCATGGGGAGGACTCCACTGACATAAAAGGCCCATTTCAAATCTTTTCCTTGAAAAGTTACTTTTTATAGGCTTTCTCTGGCATCCATTCTTCACAAAAAAATTAATGGTATAATAAAACTTGTACCCATATTTATTCTTAGTCAGCAGGACTTGGCCAGTACTGATGTTTGTACTTCACCAATCAAAGCAATAGGCGTGTAGTGTTAGTTTATGTGTTAATCGGTGTTAAGAAAAGTGAAATTAGAGGTTAAAATTTACTAGTGGCCTAAATAGGAAACCTAAGTTTGATGTATGATGTGAGATGGTGGGGCTTGAGATATAGAATCACAAGGGATACATACATGGAATTGTAGATACTTGTTGATGTCCAGGTATTAACATTGTGAATAAAGGAAACAAAACTACATTAAGGATCTCTTCAGATAAGGTCAGTGTTCCATGTCCTTCAATTCATAATATATGTTAGATTGATAGTCTAATTACCTAGTTTAGAATAATCCATTAGACATGTGGTCTAATGTTCATATGTAGAGTATTACTTTCTAGTAAAATAGAACTATATCAGATAATTCATTCCTAGATCTTGTAAATCATTAGTTTCCATTTATTATTCTTGCACAAATTCTTAGGAGTTAGCATTGAATTACTATTAAGAGTATAATGATGATAATTCAGTATGTTAATTCCTTGTTGTCATTTAGAATCGCTTCTAGACTATCATAACTCAAAATTTAGACTAGAAGTATCATAACTTAGAAAGGAAATATCACAATTTATCTCTAAGATTTAGTACCTTATTGTTTTACCAAAATCTAGATTTCTCATAAAATATGGAATAAAATTTAGAATGTAGAATGCAAGAACAAATTGCATACTTCATAATGTATCTCGGTTACTTGAGATACAAAAATACAATCAGAAATAGAAATAGAAAAAAAATGTAAAGGAACAAAATGTGACATCATAACATAATTTGATATTATTATATAATAAACACTCAAAGAATAGAAGTATTGCAGTACACATAATAGAAGGCATTTATGCCACACAAGGTGTGTTGCACCATAGATGGCACATTGTGCCAGATATGACATCTCAATGCCACCATGAGGCATTTATGCTACAAAAAGTGGGTTGCACCATAGAAGTAGTTCCACAAAAGAGGATTTATTGTGTACTAGTGGCCATCAAAAGGTAAAATATCTAAATAAAAGATGTTTACTGTAGTTATAGATCCATAGTTTTCATGGTTATTTTTCGTACAATCATTAGAATTCAATGTCACTTACTATAATAATAGTTTGCCTATTTTTTCATGGTTGGGGATGAGATGTATGCATGTTTCAAGATTCAAAAAGAATATTCAAGTCAAGGTTCACAAGTATAGAGTTGAGAATATTTCTTGATGGGGCACCTTCTACAGGTTCCAAGATTGATGTTCAAATTTCAGACTTATACTCTTTATTATGTTTCGATTCTAAGAATTTATGAAAATGCATGTTCACATTAGTTTTTAATGGTTCTTGTCTATTATTATTAATTTATGTGTATCATGTTTGTGATACCATCAAAACTAATGTCTAGCCTCCACAAATGTGATATGAAAAATTGAGTGTTACAATATGGCATCAGATAAATAACGTAGATTGACACCAGACAAAATCTCATGTTCTTAGTTGGGATTTCCCACTAGAATCTCAGTTATACTAGAGTATAGATTCAAAAAGACATTTAGTATCACACATTATAGGAAAAGTGAGTAAAAGAGAGTAGAATCCAGGATAGAGGTTTACTCCAGCAATAGAAGTTGATATATTAATTAGGTTTATCATCTAGCCACTTTGAACTCTTTCTATTTACTCTAGATTTTTGTTCTCCTTTTCCCACATGTTTGTACTATGGGACACAATATTATGAGTTTTTTAGAGGGGATGTTATATACATAACTATATATGTTATGTGTGCTTCACTCTTTCTAGTGCATATGGTATGAAACATGTGCACTATCAATTGAGATAAACATGATAAGACATACCACCTCTAGATATATGATTGGATGGCATGTATTAAGAGGTGAAAAAAAGAGTTGACACAAACAGTTTGAGGTAGGTTGTGAGAACCTGTTACACTAAATGACATTACTCAAAACATAATACTCAATCAATCACCAATTAACCACATACCCAAAAATATGGGTAAATTAAAATTGATTTCAACGTCAGCACCTTCTCAGAAACATTTGCATAAGATCCCAACATCTTTATTTTATCCAAACTATGACAATAATATGATACAAATTGTTCTATCACCTTAGCCACAATACATATACACATGATAACAATATTTGTATATGCCACACAATAAGCGTTAACATGCTAATAAAATTCTAATTCATTTGAAACACTATATACAAACTTTTCCTTCCCAGACCTGAAAGTACAAGGATGACTCTAGCACACACTAGACATCTAACCAACTTTCTCAAAGATTCATTACTATAGATCCTCTTTGCTGCCACACGTTTGTTTTTATCACTGATGATTACCTAAAAAATGTGGTGAACCACAAGAGTGAGATCCATGTCCCAGTAAGAGATATAATCTCCAACAACATTTATTGATTCCAACATTTTTAGGTAATGAGACAGTTTAAGCAGTTTAATCATATATAACAAATAAGCTCAACAACACTGATGATTAACAAAATACATAAAGGAGCAGATAATAACTATCTGCATTAGAGAGACTATTCCCATATCCTTATTAACAATATAAGGAGTCTAGTAGCATGAGCATCTCTAACATCATGAATAAATCTAGTATCATATTCATAGCTAACAACATCAGCATGTCTAATAGGTTGAACATGTCAACATCATAAGAAGAGCTAAAAACATAAGAACAACTATTTGGATAAGCATGATTAGCAATATATGCATCTCTAGTTACAAAGGCATGGCTAGCATGCTAAACATAACTAACAACATGAGATAGCTAGCATCATGATTATAATCAGTAGTAGCAGTATAGTTATCAACATAAGTACAACTATTGTATGTGTGCATCTACAATCTTAATTGTATCCATTATCTCTTTTTGTACTATACATGATCTCAGTGAAAAGAAATCAAACAAGGGTTATCATCCAATATGAAGCATTATTTATAACCCTAAATAGATATGCTAGATGGAAGCGTTACATCTTTTATTACACCCTAGGGAATTTGAATAATACCATTCAAAGTCCAACCAACCCCGGCTAAGGTCTATTCGGTTATGTACAAGATCTAGGAGTGCCTATGTCCTAATATCTCTTCCCCTCAGTCATTACGAGTGAAGGGCAGTGGCATATCATTCAAAGTTGCCACCACAGTGACATATAGTTAAGCTGCTAACCACTAGTTCACCCATGGTACATGTCACAACACTAGAAACCAGGGTATACAAAACCCTCTAATCCGAGGTACAACTGCAGTTGTCCTTAATCACATTAGATGTATGAGGCATGACCATAGCCATTCTCCACAACCTACATTGTGGATGACAAGGATATATCCTCAACTTGCCACCCCCACATACTAAACAGTATGCACTCAGAGTTTCCCTTAGGAATACTCATTTTACCATCTAGCAACTTCTGACACTGAAGATGGCTCTACGGTGCATGGCACTACATGCTTAGAGTTGCACTGGATTAGTTATGCCAATTGGGTGAATTAAGGTTGCATCATATAAGTGGACATACAAACCCTAATTCACTTCTAGCAAGCATATAAATATCACAACTTGTAAAGGACATAAAATGTGTGAAACATAATTTATCATCTCATCATCACATGGTACTATTCACTTTCCATTCATGAGACCACACTAGTCATCATACTATCACAAGATATAAATCCTTTTCTCAATATCACATGGCATCAACCCTCATCAACACAAGAGGATTACACCTCATTCAGGGCTCAACCATGCCCAAAGGTCATTAAGAGTATCATTATATCATAGGATATAAAACATTTTCACAATATCACAAGGTATCAAACCTTATCAACACAAGAGGACTACACCTCATTCAAGGCTCAACCATGCCCAAAGGTCATTAAGGACATCATACTATTCCCTACAAGATCATCATTATCTTTGCTTGCCTTATAACAAGGCTCAACAACATGACTTAAATATAATACATCAGATCAACACAATATTGCATTAATGAACTAAGAGATATTCATAAACAATCATAGTAAGGTTATATTAACAATAAGAACATTCCTTTATTACATCAACATGCAAGGAATCTATATATGATTAACCCTCATCATATTCATAATGCACATGTTTAGCATAAGAAAGTATCAACCATGTAGCTATGATAACCACCAATTAACAAATTAAGGTTATGATCATATTCAGTGGGTTATTCAACCATCATTCCATCATATAAGAATGTTAAACATGAATACTCATCTTTATCTATTTGCATTACAATTAGGTTCAACAAGATAAATCATATTAATGTTACTAATCAACACTTATACCTAAACCCTAACTCACGACATCCCCATTGGATCATGGATGCATAAGGTGAAGCATCACCATCACATTCCATACCATTCTCAAGTATGAACCCACACATAAATCAAGGTGTAACCATTGGGTTATAGCATATTAGGGTTTCAACAACAATAACAGAGTACTCCATGATTGTATTAGTCATTCAAGGACTATTCATACCCAATTACCATCATTTGGTTTTATTAAAGCTAGGTATAACAAGCTATACCTCATCAGGGTTACATATCAATACAATATGGTTATCATCCCTTATATTCATATGAGTGAATAGGTAAGACTACCTTATTAAGGGTAACCCTCCATTTGTTCCATCATCATTCAATCAATATCACCATACCACAATGTCACCCAAAACCATTGGATGTTTAAAAGGTAAGACCATTGGTTGTTTATATAAGTAAACACCATGGATAAACCACCAATGAAGTCCTTGATTTGTGCTCTAGAAAGAGTCACCATCTAACCCTAGACATCCCTTTATTAGAGTAGGATAAAACCCACAATCGACTATTCTGTTAAAACAAGCCATACATTGTCAACCAGTAAGTTCCTTAAGTTGATCATATAAAGGAACCCATCTAAATCACATTATTAGGACCAAAATATTACATTAGACATCATTCTACTTTATTAGGACCATTGGGTCAAGTTCATATGTTAAAACCATCAGTTATAATATACGTCTGACCATTGCATCAAGTAACCCAAGAAACCATTGGTCTAAGGCTTAATTGATGCTAAACCTATATGATTAACTCACCATTGGTTTTGGAGATCTGATCCACCATCATTAGTGGCCATTAAGTCACCATAGGTTGTTAGATCAGCACTATATTCCTTAACCAATATCATCTATTAAGCTAATGTCATCATTGATTAATAACATTAGTAGGGTACTTAATGGTTCATCATTAAACTTCTAATTGATCCAAAACCTGACCTAAGGGGGTGACCATAGGTTGTCACCATCATGTGACACATTTGATCCCAATTATCAGTTGTCATGAAGATATCACCATAGGTTTGTTGCAATGGTACCATCATCGGGTCATGGGTTTATAGAAGAAATCAGTTTAAAACCCTAAAATTGACCATTAGTTGATAGGTTCTTAGCACCATAGGTTGTCAATCCAACCTGATACAAGTCATATTATATCTTAGGAATAATTCATAAATTACCACATGTTCATCTAGAATTTAAATCAGATCAGGAAACATTATAAAAATCAAAATTCAAGTCAAGCATAGCTTTTTAGTGCATGGATCATCATTTTCAAGCAAGAACATGAGCTAGAAAGCTTATGGTAAGCAATAAACATGGAGAAAGTTATAAAACTTGCCTTTAATGAGAACATGAAATCCCAAATAGAAGAAAACTTGATCAGGTAGGGTAGAAAATTCAAGTATAAGCTATGAACTCGTCCATCTAGCACCTTTCTTCATCAAATGAGCAAACCCTAAGCATAAGGAGCAAGAAAGGTAGGGTTTTAGAGCTTTAGAGCAATTTCTACCATAGAACAGAAAGTTTTCAACCTGGAGAAAGGTTGGAGGAAGGATAACAAAGAAATAAACGGAGGAAATAAGGGGATTATTACTCTTTTAGGTCAAGATTACCAGAAGGAAGCTTTTCAAATGCAAAAAGGAAGTCAATTGCAACCCTAGATTCTTTTTCCAAGAAGACCCCCTCTTTCTTATTCCTTGGATAGTAAATTCACAACATCATAGAGAGAGAAAGAGGTTCATAGAAGGAGGGAAGAGGTGGAGAGAAAATGGCTCATTTTTGTGCTTAGGGATAAGTATATGAAACTTGAAGATAAAGAAAAAGAAAAATTTGAAGTTCTAGTATCTTTCCAAGTGTCCATGGCCTTAAACTATTAATAATATACAAGAACACACACAAGAAGATCCCCTACCGTCCATAGAGACATGTGTATCCCTCATTTCTTGAATTTTCAAGCAAAATAAATAATTCATTAGTTGATAGCTACTAAAGGTAGCTCCTTTATGAAGGGGTAAACCCTAAAATACCCTTTGAGAAAACACCTTCAAACCAAGGATTAAATGGGTTCCTCATGGCTCAACAAGATAAATAATGATTAGAGAATATCCAAGAACATAATGCAAGTGATACATTGCAAATTAAACCTCTCAATTGGATAAATTACATAAAAGTCCAAAATGTGCATAAAATTGCATAACTTGCTCAAACAAGTGTCCAAATTGGACCAAATTTGAAACTTAAGCTTATATTATGATTTAAAATAATATCACAAGGTTGAATTAGGGTTATAATAATGCAATTATGATAATTAAGCTTATTCAACTCAATAATCAAGTTTAGGGGCCTTACAACTATAAACCCCTGACAGGGATTTCACACCCGAAATCCAAGGTAAACAAAGATGGGTACTTCCTTTGCACCTCATCCTATTACCTTCACATTGTTACTTGCATATCATGGTGATGGCACATCATTCATACATATCTCATCTTAGGTCATCACAAAAACCCCCACCTAAGAAGACATTCTCAATATGGAATGTAGAAACTTGTTGTGTCATATGTACAACTCTAGTAGTAATGTTAAACTTTAAATTATAGCTATCATCTTGAAATTATATCGGTTGTATCAACACATTACTCAAAAGTCATACTCGTTGGCTCTTATCAAACATAGAACATTATGTTTTTTTTTTGAAAGAGGGACGGGAAACCCTATGATTGGGGCTCCCCATTACTACTATTAACTGATCAAATCAAGGTTTACAAGAGACTGCAAATTCAAAGGGAAAAGATGCAATAAGGAAAACCTAGCTACATGACCCCGACGAGCCAAGTTGGCCACCTCATGGGCCACCCTATTACATCTACGATTAACATAAAGAAAACTACAGAAAGAAAACTGAGCTTTCAACTCTTTGACGTCTTCAGTAATAGCTCCTAAGTAGTCCCTTCGCATTTTCTTGCGTGTGCATGCATGGACGTCCTCCAATGAATCTTTTTCTACTTTCATGTCGTTGTGTCCTTTCTCCTTTTCCCACTGCAATGGTGCTCTTACCGATAACATTTCTGAGATGGCGACGGCCATCCCTGAGTTTACCTTCTCCCCCGCAACCCCAATCTGCCCGCATCATCCCTAGCAGCCAAACCAATTCCCGCCCCCCATCTTCCCCCATAGAACCATCTATGTTAATCTTCAATCTGCCCTGCGTTAGTCTCATCCAGCCGCAACACCCCCCTCCTGCTCTCCCCACGATGCCTCCCCCATCACCTCCCTGCTGGGCGCTAACCTCCCGCCCATCACACAACGCAGCGTTGCTGCCCCCGTCATTCCCACTCCCTGCCCCGTCTCCGCCACCTTGTCCATGTTGTTCCGCTTGCCCCGACCCCTCTCCTGCCTGTGCGACTGTTTCCCCTGCATGTTGTTGCTGCATGGTTGATCCGTGCCCTTCCTCTCCCTCCATCTTGCTTTGACGCTGACCTCCCCTGCGCAGCATCGACAAGGCACCCCTCAACATGTAGCCACTCTTGACGTCGCTATTTTGGAACATCCTTATGCATCTAGTTCTCCACGTCATCCACATGCTAGCAACTAAATATTCCATTTCTTGCATAGAGCTCCTGTCCAGTGCAGCCCCCACTGCCGAGGTGATTTCCTCGTCCCTAGCGTCGTCCACCCAGGATTGCACTCCCTGTGGTGTCTGCTCCCAAACTTCCACAACATTGGGACAATGAAATAACATGTGAGGTATTGTCTCCTTCTCGGCACCACACAACATGCATGTACCATCCTCCAAGCAGTGCCTATCATATAGGCGCCCCCTCGTTGCTAAGCATCTCGTGCATGCCCTCCATAGAAAATGGGTTGTTTTCGAACTCCATCCCGCATGACATATTCTTTTCCACAGATCATTACCTTGTCACTGCACAAAATTCCTCGATTCCTCTTTTCTGAGAATACCCAACCAGTAAGTTGAACGTACCGAAAATTCTCCGTCCTTTGAAGGCCACCACATTAGGCTGTCCTGAGGTCTTCGCCAGCTGAGTTGGATAGCGCATATTCTTTCAACATAGTGGTCCGGAAAGCATTCTCTGACTTTTCCAACCTCCCATTAAGTGTCGTCTTCAATCATCAGTTCCCTCCCTATACGGTATTCTGGTCCATCCTCTCTTTTGAAACTTGCAAGAGTTTCATTCTCCCTCGGCAGCCAATTATCCTTCCAAATATCCACCGCAGTTTCGTCACCCACTCTCCATTGTGTCCCTTCCTTTAGTAGTGCCTTTGCTCCCCATAGACTCCTCCAAGAATAACTGGGATTGTATCCCCGCCTCGCTTCCCATATGGATGTCTTTGGAAAGTACCTAGCTTTGAGTACTCTAGTCACGAGGGAATCCGGGTTGTTTGCTATTCACCACAGTTGCCTAGCCAGGAGAGCTTGGTTAAACGTCTGGAAATCTCTGAATCTGAGACCCCCTGCCTCTTAGGCCTACACATTCTCTCCCAGCTTAGCCACGACATCTTCCTTTCTTTATCTTTTGCTCCACACAAGAATCTACCCACCATCCTCTACATCTCTGCTATGGTTCCCATAAGTAGCTGAAATATACTCATGATGTATGTGGGTATTGCCTGGGCTACTGCTTTGATTAGGACTTCCCTCCCTGCCTTTGACAACAACTTTTCTGACCACCCTTGGAGTTTCTACCAAATCCTTTCTCGAATGAATCTAAACACCTACTTCTTGGACCTTCCCATTGCTATCGGGAGACCCAGGTAGCTGGCATGTCTATCCACTACTCTCACACCTAGTATCTGCCTCAATTCCTCCTGTTTGTCCGCCTTCATCCCTTTACTGAAGACAACCTCCGTCTTAGAAAATTTATCATTTGTCCCGATGCCTGTTCATATTGGTTGACAATCTCAGCTATCTTCAGACATTCAGCTGTGGTTGCTCTTGCAAAAAGGATGCTATCATCTACGAAGAAAATATGTGAGATACAGGGTGCACCTCTACTTGGCTTGATTCCATGTAGGAGGCTATCGCGGGTAGTAGTAAAAATCAAGGTTGAGAAAGCTTCAGCACACAAAATGAAAAGGTAGGGGGAAAGAGGGTCTCCCTGGCGAAGTCCCCGTGCATGATTTGTGCTTTGGGTCCTGTCTCCATTAATGGCAAAGGCGTGCTGGACAGACGTTATGCATTCTTGGACTTTATGCTCCACTTCCGCCCAAACCCCATCTTCTCCATGGTGATATCTAGAAATCTCCACTCCACTCTGTCATACACTTTGGACATGTCCAATTTCAACGCGAGGCTGCCTTTTTTCCTTCCCTTATCTCTCTTCATAGAATGGAACACTTCATAAGCTATGAGAGCATTGTCCGTTATCATTCTTCCCTGGATGAAGGCGCTTTGGTTCTCGGATACAATAGAGTTCATAAGAGGCTTTAAACGGTTTGTCAGGACTTTGGATGTTATCTTGTACACCACATTACAAAGACTAATAGGTCTGAATTCTCCTATAGTCTTTGGCTTGTCGGTCTTTGGGATGAGCACAACAAGAGTGTCATTTACCTCCCCTATGCTTTTTTCCCCTTTCCACCACCCTTTGATGTAGCTCGCCACATCCTTCCCAACGATTCCCCAATAGTTTTGATAGAATATTGCCTTCATACCATCCATGCCAGGTTCTTTATTAGGATGCATATGCTTTAGTGTTGCCCATATCTCATCATCCTCTATATCCCTCTCCAATTCCTCCCTTTGAGTCGTCAACACCATCTCCCGCAGCCCCTTAGTAGCCTCATCAAATCCCGTGGGATTACTAGATTGAAAGAGGTTTGTAAAATGTTTCATAATGATTGCGATGATGTCCCACTCTTGTGTCCTCATTACCCCTTGTTCATCCTCTAAGCAGTCAATCCGATTTCTCCTCCTCCTATTTGAAGCTTTTTGATGGAAATATGCAGTATTGTGGTCTCCCTCTTTTAGTTCTTTTACTCTTGCCCGGGCAGCCCAGTATTCCTCATTCTTCTGTAGCCAGTATTGTAGTTCTTTTGATTTTTCCTCAGCCCGGTCAAGGTTTTTTTGATCCGGCGGA
Organism: Alisma plantago-aquatica; assembly: GCA_963693085.1. NCBI lineage: Eukaryota > Viridiplantae > Streptophyta > Magnoliopsida > Alismatales > Alismataceae > Alisma > Alisma plantago-aquatica. The sequence goes on along the minus strand of OY856415.1, from coordinate 190,711,860 downwards.
AGAGCTGGCAGCCCCTTAAGTTCGTTCTCCAGCTCCTTAACCTTCCTTCTCCTTTCTCCAAACTTTTCGGTTGCCCATGCTTTTAGGATCTCCTTACATTTCATCAACTTAGTTCCCAACTCACTCCCCTCAACAGCTTCCCATGCCTCCCTAATAACAGTAGAGCAACTTTCCTCCCCCACCCACATAGGTTCAAACATGAAGTGGCCTTTCCTCTTCTTATTGTTGTCCCTCCTATCTACCTTAAGGATGATGGGTGCATGGTCCGACTCGTATATGGGCAGATTTAAAACCTTGCAATATGTGAATAGGTTCCTGCAACCAAGATCAGGAAGAAATCTATCAAGTTTCTCCTGTACAAGGGTTCTTTCAGTGAGTCCTCATTTCCACGTAAAAGCATTTCCTTCAAAACCAATATCCATCAGCTCGCAGTCGTCTATATCATCCCAGAAGTTCTGCATGAATTTATCTTCTTTGGGTGGGCCCCCTTTCTTCTCAGCATTTGACACAATCTCATTGAAGTCACCAAAAAAAATAACCAGATCCTCAGTGTCTCCCTTTATCTTCCTCATCAGATCCCAAGTCTTGAACTTTTCTGCCTGTTGTGCCCAGCCATAGATTCCCACCACTCTCCATGTTACACCCGTGGTGGTATTCTTGACCACAGCAGTCACATGCCTATGAGAATAGTTAATCACCTCCACTTCCGCATCCTTCCACCAGAAACCCAAGCCACCTGCCCGCCCCACGCTTGATATGCACAAACCATTAGTGAAACTACAGCTTCGCTTTACATCCTCCAATTTCCTGTCGGAGATCATAGTTTCCATAACAAAAACTATGTTTGGGCGTTCTCTCCAAACCCAATCTCGGAGAGCTTTGCACGTGTCAGGGTCGCCCAACCCCTGACAGTTCCAGCTAAAGATTTTCATTGCCCTTCGCGGGATTGGGCTCCGCCAATCTCCGCTACTTGAGTCATGATGACTCCAAATCTGTCTGGTATGTCTGCACTGTGCATCCTGTGTCTTTTTCCCCCACAATCCTTCATAGGCATCACGTCAAGGTCCATGTCACATACCTCTCCGCTCCTCCCCCTCTTTCCTGTAGCCTGTTCCCACACCACCTCTTCTTTTGGGATTCCCAATCGCGCTCCTCTACTCATTTTATAGACCCATTGTTGGTGTCGTTTTTTTCCTTTAGACTATTTGCACCCCCCTTTCATTTTAGCACATGTTTCTTTCCTCCTTTGTGCCCTCGTTATGATTCTTTTCATTACATTGAGTATAGCTGTGTTCTGATCTTCACCATGCTGGTTTCCTTGCCCATGCACTCTATCATGCTTGTCCAGCCCCTCCGTATAGCTAATCTGGGTTGTGCCCCCATCAGTGCAGACGACGTCCGTCTTCTCCCTTTCCCTCTGTTGCTATTCTTTAACATGGATTGGCTCACTCTCCATCACAGTCTGCTGTCTCCTGAGATCCACTGCTTCAGTGTACCCGAGCATTTCATCCTCTGTCTCCACCGACGTGGTCTCTAGTGCTGTCTCATTTATACGTTCACTGCCTTTCAGTCCCAAAAGTTCTTCTTTGGTGTAACGCCTCGTCACCTGCTCCCGCGACGACCCCCCAGTTGTGTTGCTGCCATCCTGTTGGTGGAATGCCCATGCTTCGTCAGCCGTACAAGCTACTGCCTCCTTCCCCCGTCTGTGTGAGTGACCCTTGCCGGCCCCCTCACTATCGGCATCGACCCCTCATTTCCACTGCCAGTGCATCCCACCCTCCATCCACCTGTCGTGACGCCTGTCGTCGTCTCTCATTCCTCCCCTTTCTGTCTCCCGGCACCGCCCCGCCGTTCATGCTGATGCCCTATTCTGCCAGCGACTCCCCCCCCCCTCCTGCATCTCCCCCCGCCCTCCCAACCCAGTCTCTCTTCCCTTCCCGCATCCCCCTTCTGCATATCTCCCTCACCCCCTGTCTCACCCCCTACACTGCTCCCTTCCTCCTCCCTATCTCTTATCATATGTAACTTTACAAGGTTTCATCTCTATGCTCCTTTAATGGTTGTTGTAATTAACAACTCAATCAACCATGTAGGCATCCCCTAATTCTAAAGAACTATGAGGAATATGTTTTAGAGGATTCTCCAATCATCTCAATGATGGACTGACCATTTGTTTGGTTGAAGAATCACACACTTGTATGTAACTATTAACAAATATAACTTCCTGATTAACCTTGTTAGGGGTGGAGAAACAACATTGTCTTCATCTTATCATTATTCACATAACATACTTAACAGAGGTATCATAACTCCAAGAAGATACTCTAGTCAACCCCCAACTCACTCTTGCTAGAATTGTCACACATAAGTACAGTTTCATCAACATTCTTAAGGTTTAGCAAAGATGTTAACCATGCTATTAACCATCTCTGAAATACTTTGAGATTTCATCATTCAAAGCTTGCTACAACTTGAAAGACATGACCTGAACACTTTGGTTCTCCTATTAATAAATTCTATTGGTACATTGGTTAGTCTAAAGGACATAACTCTAAACTCATCATGGTCATGTGAATTATGTCATCCAATCTAACTCTTATGCATTGATATTTGATCATAGGTTTATCTTAAAGGAACACAGTATCACATATCTATTGACCAACAAACCATCTATCCTTGATAGTGGTCTTGCCCAACTATCACTAAACATTATACAACATTATAGAATCACTTTTTTTCCCTTCCAAACAACATTTAGCGGGTCATCATCAACTCTCTTTCTCTCTCTAAGGGAGAGGAACATTTGGAATGTTCATTTAATAAACATCTCCAACATTCAAATATTTCTCATACTGTTGATACATCTCAGATACTAGGATTCATTAACTTGGTATCCACCTCATATGGTATAAGGAACTCACATCATTATCTCATCCACTATTACCAACATAACAAATATCAATACATATAAGAGGAGTTTTCCTAATTATTGGAAGGCTCAAAAGCAAAATCATCTCAAACATTATGATCTTGGAACCATAGTCCAAACAACCTTATGCTATAATAAGATATCCACCCTCATGTTTATAATGAATCCACACATACTAAGTTTCAATGATCCACTTGAAATTTTTGCCCTAGAAAGGAATGGCACAAAGGGAAACACACTTCCCACATCACATCAACTTTGTTCAAGGGTCACTAGCAAAAAGGTAACCAATTCTATTTTCATTATGCAAGTTACAGCTTCTTATGTATCATTTTACCCTTCTCATTTTGGGTTCCTTTCCATTAGTATAGGAATCATCATGATTAACATATCTCATTACTCCTTCCTTGATGACTATTTATCACACTTGGGTATGTTCTCTTATTTTATTATGTTTTTCAACCACTTATCAATAGGTAAATCAACATATTCCACATTTTCTTCATTAAACATGTGAATCATCTACCTTAATTTCTTTCAAACGCCATGCTTATTTTACATTAACACTATCTTACACATAGGTTGGTCTGAGATTAACTTAGGTTCCACCTTATTCCTTTGTCATTGTTCTCATTTTATACTTATCATTGGAGTTCTCTCCATCTTATGTGGATTTCATACCTTGAATCACTTTATAAGCATAGAATTATCTGTCTTTTACTTTATTATCTTCTTGAATGACATCTTCAAGAACTCCTCTTTTCCTTATTTATATTCATATTTAGATATCATGATGTTGTAACTTTCTCTTATAGTTACCAAACATTCATGTTTTGATAGATAATGATGCAATTCACATCTTCTTTAAGGTAGGATTGAGATATTCACACCATAATCTCTTATTCATTATGCTCTTTAGATTGTCTCAAAATGACTACTTGATCAGAGTAATCATAAAGATAACAATATAAGAGTTCCATACTTACCTTTTCTTTAATAATTGAATACTTGGCCAGGGCACCCAAATACTGAGATTAGGCAGTAAGCACCATATTTTTATGTCATATTCCTAATTTTGACATCATCCTAGTCCTAGTTTCCCTATCGACTCAGTGAACCTAAAGATCTTATACCAACTTGTGAGAACATGTTACACTAAATGAGATTTCTCAAAACATAAAACATAATCAATCACCAATTAACCACATACCCAAAATATGGGTAAATTAAAATTGATTTCAATGTCAGCACCAGCTCAGAAACATTTGTAGAAGAGCCCAACATCTTTCTTTTATCCATACTATGATAATAATTTGATACAAATTGTTCTATCACCTTAGCCACAACATATATACACATGATAATAATATTTTTATATGCCACACAACAAGCATTAACATGCTAATAAAATTCCGATTCATTTGAAACACCACATACAAACTTTTCCTGCCCAGAACTGAGAGTACAGGGATGACTTTAGGACACACTAGACTACTAATCAACTTTCTCAAAGAATCATTACTATATCTCCTATTTGTTGCCGCACTTTTGTTTTCGTCACTTCTGATTACCTAAAAAAAATGTGGCAACCCACAAGGGTGAGACTCATGTCCTAGCAAGAGATATAACCTCCAACAATGTTTATTGATTGCAACATTTTTAGGTAATGAGACAGTTTAAGCAGTTTAATCATATATAACAAAGAAGCTCAACAACACTAATGATTAACAAAATACATAAAGGAACAAATAATAACTATCTTCATTAGCTAAACTATTCTCATATCCCTATTAAAAGTATGAGGAGTCTAGTAGCATGAGTATCTCTAACATCATGAATAAATCTAGTATAATATGCATAGCTAACAACATCGGCATGTCTAATAGGTTGAACATATCAACATCATAAGAAGAGCTAACAACATAAGCACAACTATCTGGATAAGCTTGATTAACAGTATATATGCATCTCTAGTTACAAAGGCATGGCTAGCATGCTAAACATAACTAAAACCATGATATAGCTAAAATCATGACTATAATCAGTAGTAGTATATTTATTAACATAAGCATAGCTATTGTATGTACACATCTGCAATCTTAAGTGTATCCATTATCTCTTATTGTACTATACATGATCTCAGGAAAAGAAATAAAAAAAGGGTTATCATCTAATATGAAGTGTTGTGTATAACCCTAAATAGATATGCTAGATGACTACCTTACATCTTTTATTACGCCCTGGGGAATTTGAATCGTACCATTCAAAGTCCAAACCGACCCCTGCGAAGGGCTATTCGATTCTGTACAAGATCTAGGAGTGACGACATCCTAAGATCTCTTCCCCTCGGTCAGTACGAGTAAAGGGCAGTGGCATATCAGTCAAAGCTGCCACCACAGTGACATTTAGTCAAGCTGCTGACCACTAGTATACCCTTGGTACAGGTCATGACTCTAGAAACCAGGGTATACAAAACCCTCTAATCTGAGGTACAACCGCAATTGTCCTCAATCACATCAGATGTATGAGGCATGACCATAGCCATCCTCCACAACCTACATTGTGGATGACAATGATATATCCTCAACTTGCCACCCCCACATACTCAACAATATGCACTCTGAGTTTCCCATAGGAATACTCGTTTCACCATCCAACAAGTTCTGACACTGAAGATGGCTCTATGGTACAGGGCACTACATGATTAGAGTTGCACTTGATTAGTTATGCCAATTGGATGAATTAAGGTTGCATCAAACAAGTGGACATACAAACCCTAATTCACTTCTAGCAAGCATATAAATATCACAACTTTTAAAAGATATAAAACGTGTGAAACATAATTTCTCATCTCATAATCACATGGTACTATTCACTTTTCATTCCTGAGACCACACTGGTCATCATACTATCACAAGATATAAATCCTTTTTGCTATATCACAGGGCAGCAACCCTTATCAATACAAGAGGATTACACCTCATTCAGGGATCAACCATGCCTAATGGTCATTAAGACCATCATACTATCATAGGATATAAATCCTTTTCACAATATCATGGGGTATCAACCCTTATCTACACAAGAGGATTACACCTCATTCAGGGCTCAACCATGCCCAAAGGTCATTAAGACCATCATAGTATTCCCTGCAAGATCATCATTATCTTTGCATGCCTTATAACAAGGCTCAACAACATCACTTACATATAATACACCGGATCAACACAATATTACATTAATGAGCTACGATATATTCATAAACAATCATACCAGGGTTATATTAACATTAAGAACATCCCTTTAATACATCAACATGCAAGGAATATATATGTGATTAACCCTCATCATATTCAGAATGCATATGTTTAGCATAAGAAAGTATCAACCATGTGGCTATGATAACCACCAATTAACAAATTAAGGTTATGATCATATTAAGGAGGTTATTCCACCATCATTCCATCATATAAGAATGTAAACATGAATACTCATCTTTATCTATTTTCATTAGAGTTAGGTTCAACAAGATAAATAATATTAATGTTACTAATCAACACGTATACCCAAACCCTAACTCGCGGTATTCCCATTGGATCATGGATGCATAAGGTGAAGCATCACCATCACATTCCATACCATTCTCAAGTATGAACCCACACATAAATCAAGGTACAACCATCAGGTTATAGCATATTAGGGTTTAACAATAGTAATAGAGTACTCCATGGTTGTATTAGTAATTCAAGGACTATCCATACCCAATTACCATCATTTAGTTATATTAAATGTAGGTATAACAAGCTATACCTCATTAGGGTTACATATCAAGACAATATGGTTATCATCCCTTCTATTCATATGAGTGAATAGGTAATACTACCTTGTCAAGGGTAACCCTCCATTTGTTCCATCATCATTAAACCAATATCACCATACCACAATGTCACCCAGAACCATTGGATGTTTAAAAGGCAAGACCATTGGTTGTTTACATAAGTAAACACCTTGGATAAAGAAAGGTAGGGTTTTAGATATTTAGAGAAATTTCTACCATGGAACAGAAAGGTTCCTCCCTAGAGAAAGGTATGAGGAAGGATAACAAAGAAATAAATGAAGGAAATAAGGGGATTCTTACTCTTTTAGGTCAAGATCACTAGAAGAAACAAACCCAAAAAAGAAGTCAATTGCAACCCTAGATTCTTTTTCCAAGAAGATCCCCTATTTCTTCTTCCTTGGATAGAAAATTCACATATGCATAGAGGGAGAATGAGGTTCATAGAAGGAGGGAAGTGATGGAGAGAAAATAGCTTGTTTTGGTGCTTAAGGATAAGTATATGGAACTTTAAGATAAAGAAAAAGAAAAAGTTGAAGTTCTAGTATCTTTCCAAGTGTCCATGGCCTTAAACTATTAAGAATATACATGCACACACACAAGAATCTCCCCCACCATCCATAGAGACATGCGAATCCCTCATTTCTTACATTTCCAAGAAAAACAAATAATTCCTTAGTTGATAGCTACTAAAGGTAGCTCAACCATGAAGGGGTAAACCCTAAAATACCCTTAGAGAAAGCACCTTCAAACCAAGGATTAAATGGGTGCCCCATGGATAAAAAAGGTCAAGAATGATGAGAGAATATTGAAAGAACATAATGCAAGTGATAAATTGAAAAGAAAACCTCTCAATTGGGTAAATTGTAGAAAAGTCCCAAATGTGCATAAAATTGCATAACTTGCTCAAACAGTGTCCAAATTGTACCAAATTTGAAAATTAAGCTTGTATTATGATTTCAAAGCATATCACAAGGTCATATTAGGGTTAAAAGAATGAAATTATGATAATTAATCTTATTCAACTCATTAAGCAAGTTTAGGGGCCTTACATAGGTGGTCACCAAAACATAATTGTATACATACTAGAACCCCAGAATACATGTAAAGGATAAATATCCTAGAATAATTGAGCAAATTGAATGTTAGATAGAGCTAGAAACATAAAATGGGTAGCCTCCTTTAATATGTCTGAATTTTGAGGACAAAATTCCCAATAAGGTATATACAATTGTCACACCCCAAATATTTGTTAAGTATCCTTGCAAATGTAATTACTACTAAGAAAATCCTAGCTATGTGAGATATAGACAAGTTCATCAAGTTTTACATGTTTTAGTCCATATTAGAGTCAAGTTTTGTATATACTGATCTCATGGGAATTTTGATGAATTAACCTCCATGGGAAGCTAGAAAGGTCACAAGAAAATTTTGGGTTTATGAATATGATCATAAAAATATTTTTTTGGAGTTTGAGGATAATTTGATAATTAATGGGTTATGTATCGCACCTAAGTGTACATTTGAATTTTGCTAAATAGGCTCTTAGATGCATGTAGTATTGAAACTTACAACTAGTCATATGTTCTTGATGATATAATAAGAGGTGATACGGTTTTGGTGAGCTTTAAAGTTGATTTTTTGATTTAATTTGTTGATCTAGGTCATAGGAAAAATGAAATAATATGCACTATACTAGAGTAGTCTACGTTGTGATATAGGTTGTGAGGATTTTTTTACATGAAAATAATAAGTTTATGAGTAATTGGTCAAATTTTGGGAATATTTGAAATTAAGGAATAGCCTATAGAAATTATAAGTGAAACTTAAAGGAATATAATATCTTAAGTCTCGACCTTTGAACCAAGGATTTGGAAATTGACATGCTAGTTCATGGCATGGCTCGTTTGAGCACATGTCAGTTCACTGGATGGGTGCAAGTTTAATAGAAAGAAAATACAACTCTCACAATACCTATTCTTCTAGGACTCTTAGCCCAAGTCCTAAAAGATCTGATCTTAATGCTGGATCGAGAAGTAGAGTGATATAAAAGCCTTGTATATTGGAATAGTGATGCAGGGAATGATTAATTAGGTTTTTCCTAGGATAAAGCCTGAGAAGGAGCAAGTCAGGAAGAGGAAGAAGAGGCTCATGGTGGCACTCAAGGTAGTTGTGGGGTTTGAAACCCCAACCACATTCATACCTATGACCATGTTGTAATGATGTGTCTGTGAGAGGCAAACTCATGTTATCCATTATTACAGGTCAACTTTTCCCCCATGCCAACCTTGAGGTCACCAACAAAGGACTTAGATTGTGATGTCTGGAACATGTTTGTGGTGGCTTCAGTAGGACATAACCACTAAGGGGTCCTCTTATCTATAGTAAAATGGGTAGAAAAGTTGGGGTGATGTTGTGGTGAGTCCATGACCCATCCTCCCAGTGACCTATAGTGTCTAGGCACAAGATAGATTGTCAAATCCACATGGACTGTCTACGCTACTATTTTTGTGGGAAACATGGCATCTGTTTTCTCACCTAGTCACGTGGGTGAAGAGGGACACATGTTCCATTATTCAGATCCTCACACGAACCATTTTAACATTGGGTTCAAAAGCAAAAGAAAAAAGAAAGAAATGCATGTTGATTGTGTCCATTAAATCACATCCTGACAGTTGCTATCATTTCACATTAGGTAAAGTCTAAAATTTTGGAACTTTTTGATAGAGTCTTTAGTTATAGAAAATAAGATGTCTATGTAAAGTTTGTACTAAAAAATATATTGTCGAAGGGGATTTTATATGCCTATCAAGTATTGTAATTAGATTACTAAAATATATGAGATTTCAATGTTTTGTGAATTAAAAATAGCAAACGACTTTTGAAATTAATAAATATTATACAATAGATATATTTTGACATGATACACATTAATCCAAATCCTAATCATTTTAATTTGATCTTTGATTTAGTTTTTATGTAAAACCCTGGTAAGGGTATTTTGGGTATTTCACCAATGATTTGACTACAAAACACTCTAATAATTTTCTATGAACCCTTGTACATTGTATGAGTTTTATTCCTATAGTTTTTGAGGAATATTATACATAATTACCTTAGTATTTAATTTTTAGTCTATGTCCATTAGGTATGATTATTGATGCTCATTTATGGGATGTATATTTCTATTGTGTAGGGAACATGATCTTAATCATATTTTTTGTTGATTTTATAACTAAGTCAAGAATATTAGTATAAGTAAATGTGTTTGATATTTTCTATATTTGAACAATGTATATACGCATATTAGAGTGCATAAGATGGTTAATTTAGTTCACACGGTTATATAAGTTTGCAATTGCCATATAACGTGAGTTCAGTTTTAATGGAATACATAGAATTAAAAGTGGTTTGTACCTTAATTTGACTTATAGGAACCCCAAGTTTGATTTATGATGTAAGATGGTGGGGTTTGAAATTTAGAAATGAAAAAGGAAAATGCACATGGACTTATAGACATATGTTGATGTCCATGAATTAATGTTGTGAATCAAGGTATCAAGACTACATTAAGGATATCTTCAAATAAGGTAAGAGGGCCATGTCCTTGAATTCATAATATATATATTAGAGTTTATTCTAATTACCATGTTCAGAATAATCTATTATACATGTGGTCTAATATTCATATGCAGTGTATTACTTTCCAGTAAAATAGAATCATTGACTTAGATAACTCGTTCCTATATCTTGTAAATTATCAATTTAAGTTATTATTCTTGCAGAAATGCTTAGGAGTTAACATGAAATTACTACTAAGAATATAATGATGAAAATTTAGTACGTTAATTTCTTGTTATCATTTAGAATTTAGAATCTCTTTTAGAATATCAGAATCAGATACAAATATAGAATTCGGATTTATCACAATTATTTTTTAATTGAGATTCAGAATAGAATTATTAGAACTTAGAAGGGCAATATCATAATTTATCTGCAACTTTTAGTTCTTTATTACTTTACCAAAATTTAAATTTCTCATAAAAAATGAATAGAGTTTAGAATATATAATGCCAAAAGAGTTACATACTTCAAATTTTATCTCAATTACTTGAGATACATAATCATAATAGAAACAGAAACAAAAATAGAGTCATAATTAGAAATAAGAAAAAAAGAAAAGAATAAAATAACACCAGAACATAATTTGATATTATATATAATAAGTCCTCAATGAATATAAATATTGTGATACACAAAATAGAAGGTATTTGTGATAGAGAAGTTGTGTTGCACCACAGAAGGCACATTGTGCCATAGAAGACACCTCGATGTCACCAAAAGGCATTTCATGCTACAGTAGGTGTTTTACACCATATAAGGCACACAATCTCACACAAGAGGACTCAGTGTATAATAGTGTAAATAAAAGATGTTCAGTACAATTACATATCCATAGTTTTTATAGTGGAATTATCTTTCTTACAGACATAAAAACTCAATGCCACTTACTCTAATGGTAGTTTTCCTATTTGTGCATGATTGGAGATGAAATTTCGTAGGTTTCAACTTCAGATAGAATATCCAAGTCAAATTTTACAAGTATAGAGTTGGGAGGATTTCTTGGTGTGGTGCCATCTATAGGATCGAAGATTGATGTTTTGATTTCGGACTTTATACTCTTGTATCATCATTTGTTTCTAAGAATTTTAGATAGTGATGTCACTTTATCCTACCGTGGTTCTTGTCTATTATTGTTGTTCTGTGTATCATGTATGTGACACTCCAAAACAATGTCTAGCTTCTACACATGTGACATGAAAATTGGGGTGTTACATGAACACCCAAAGGAAGCTTCAGATTTGTCTGTATATTTTATCTCTCTAAATCTTATAATCCTACTTTTCCCTATCCAACAACTTCCAAGTGAACCTAAGACTTGTTTAGATCTAGTTTCCTACTCCAACAACCTTGTCTAAACCTTGTGGAGTTTATCGCCACTTGTTCAATTGTGCTAGGTATTGAATATATTACTATAATGGGTTGTCATTCCTTTTTCCCTTTTGTAGCCTAATTTAATTCATTGCTTAAGGATACTTCTTACAAAAGGATTCACTACAGATATTCAAATATACTTCTCATGAGAAGGTTGCATCAAAAGACGGAGGAGGTAAAATGTGATCTTATCCAAAGAGTGGTTGTACACAATCCCACAAAGAAGATAAAATGTAAATTCATGTCTTTTTTACTCTTCTAATAAAAAGAATGTAGTTTTATAAATAATGAATTATAAAAAATGAAATCATTTAATTTTTTTGACATATCGTCTTAATGGGTGACTTGTAAATAATGAGCAATAGTGATATGCTGAGATATTTAGAAAATAGTTCAAGAAAGTCCAACTCACTAGATGCATTACATGGAGTTATTCTTGCATTTCAGGTTAAGTGAGTTTTTGACATCTTGTTGACCAATTGAATATTTTTAGGAAAGAGAATGAAATCATATGTTTAAGGAAACTTTTTATTGTGATGAAAAAACATTTTAAGATATTATGGCCTATAATATATGCCTTGTTGGGAGAATTGTTAGTCCATCAAACATTTCATTTGTGGTTTGACTTCTGGTCAAGATGGAGTTAATCTAATAAGCAAACAATGTTCAAATATTTGTTGCATTCCGATTGGTTGTTTACAATTTTTACATTTATAAATGTGTTGGAACATAAATGAATGAGGTGATGCTTTTTAGAATAAATTTAATTTATTAATACATCACATGTGATAGGTATAGTGTTCTTTCCCTACATACAACTGGTGATTTATAACTATAATAAATACTTATATAGAGAAAACCATTGACACTTACATTGGCATCCCGACCTCAAGACAAGCAAAAGACATTAATACCAGTCATAAACATTGGATTTGCACGTGGTACCGAGGAGATACACTCACACAATGCTAGATAAAAATAAGCATCACACAAGGAGCCAAAAGGTAGAATGTGGGATTATAAAAACCACCACACCCTATCTCTCCCTCTCTATATCCTAACTCTCTCCCACTCCATACCTATGTTACATACTAGTTGAATTCTAGTATCCACCGTCATCCTTCATCATGGTTTTTATCGAGGATGAGTAGGAGTGGACATAAAACTAGAGGTAACGTCACATTGTCATTGTTTTTGGTACAAAAATTGTTTACCTTTGTAGAAACACCGTCAGTGCTACCTTGCACCCCATCGTTGAGCCTTAGACACCATCTTTCTCGTCTACTCATATTATCTAATGTCAATTGCCACCATCATCTTCATTAAGGATAAATAGGAGCATACATAGCCAAAGGAACAATTGCACTATCATTTCTGCCAGATTAAGGAGATGGCAAGTCATGTTGTCTATGTTGGTACAACTAGGTCAATTGGTCATGCACCTCAAGCCATTCATGACATTTGAGGATGTCATGATACTACAAGTATGTATGGAAACAAGTGGGAAATCATAGCTAGGGTGCTTCATGAGAGGACAGACAACACCGTTAGGAACCACTGGAACTATACCCTAAGAGGAAGAGAAAGGACACAACGATAGGTCAACTTCCCAATCCTATAATGTATATATCTACATTGTAATAGATATAAATTCACAGTGTAATGCATAAAAACTAATCATGTGTATAGCAAATTGTTATATAAAGTAAAAAGAATGACTAGTGGCACATAACCAAATCCTTACCAATAGCCTGAGGAAGATAATCCAAATGAGACATGATGGTGTGAGCATTAGGTGTGGACATGCAGATGAAACCACCTTACATGTTCTTCGAGACTTCCCAACTAGTAAGGAAGTTTGTTATAGGGTACTTCAACAACCTAGATGAGGATTTCTTTAGGGTTTGCAAAATAGAAGCATGGATAAGCTAGAACTGGGGAAAAATATTGAAGATGCATAAGGCTCACCTCATGATCGGATGTTGGGTCCTATAGAAAGCCATGAATAAGATTATCATTTAAGCTAGATCTTCTAGCGCCAAAGACCTGACAACAAGGATAGGTGTGATATTGAAGATCACTACAAAATAAATCAACATACACGCAAGAAGACAATAGAAACCCAGATGGATGGAGGCAAAACATTGGGAGGCTCCAAGGGATGGTCACCATACTATCAATATAGATGTGGGAATGAACATAACATACATCAGTTGGCTAGTGAGGAATGATAGGGGCAAATGGGTGCAAGAAGGAATTGAAGGTCTTAATTATGTTGACTAAACATATGGAGAGCTATTGGAAATCAAGAAAGGACTAATCTGGATAGAGAAAATGAACCTACCAAGTAAATAGTCCTAACATATTCTTAGGTTGTGAATCAATTCATTGAAGAAAATAAGGAAATCCCAACAAAGTTTAGATCTCTAATTAAGAGAATAAAAAGGAGGAAAGGCAGACCTAAGAGTGCTCGGTGGTGTTTTGAGGAAGAGAAGAAAACAAGGTTGTAGACAATATGGCAAAGTGTTCTCTTAAACAACTAAACCCAAGCATTGCCCAATGCAATGCTTGCCTTTCCTAGTAGATGATATCTAAAAGGATAGAGAAACTGGTATTGTAAGAAGAAGGAGAAACACAGTAGGTTGTAATCCATCAATTGAATAAGTGAAGGTTGCAGGTTCATTAAAAAAACATAAAGAAATAAATATTTTGGTACCAAGTTAGTTTTGTTTAAGTGTTATCATTTATATTTCTAAAGAAGTGTGAGAAGTTATGATTCATTTGTCTTAACATGAGATCTTGATAAAGAACAATGAACATTATATAAAATATGATGAATTAGTACTGTGTCAGTTTATATCAGGTACAATTCTTGATTTTTTGATACATAAATGAACATTATTTTTTTAGCATATGGGGATTATCTATTCATCTTGTTCTCCCAGTATAGGTAAAACTGATCATGACTAACTACTGTGGTTCAGAGCAGCTTCATCCCTAACTAGGTTGGAGATGAAGGTTAGACAGTGTGCACCTACAAGAGCTATCTTCCTGGCTCAGATCCTATGTGGCTAAAACATAATATGCTTTATTACAAGCTCGTCTATTAAATTTAAATGCCACCAAATTGAAAATAACATCATGCTTTTGAGTAAACGAGCAAATGGGCTTGAACATTGAAGGGATCTCGCTCTCACCTAGTAGCATTTTAATAGTTGTTTCATTATTATACTCGATGATAAGCTTGTTGAATCGTGACTTGCACACTTGCAATCTAATGGAGACAACCTTGAGTTTAGCTGGTAGAGTGTCCATTTCAATTCCTTTGTCATAACCACACCACATCCATTTCCTGAAGTGGTTCCTCACAACAAATATGTATGCCATTACACGCTTCTTCTTCCTCATAGCTGCATAAACATTAAGTTTCACCTAGTTCGGTTTAGGTGATGACCATATATCCCCTAGTATGGTGGTCTTAAGATCCGATTGTCATCATTCTAAAAGTAAGCAAGACAAAGGCATGCCTCCTTTCTAATTATAATATATATCCTTTCAGCACTCATATTTATGTCCTAGAATACCTGATTGCACCTGAAGGACCAAATTTTCAATATTGTCATAGCAACCCATATATTCCACTCATTTTGATACTTCCTCCTCTGTAGATTTGAAGTAAACCAACTTGTGAACAATTGAGCCATGTTCATTCTCACATATCTACTTATTGGACGAGAGTCCATACCTTTTATACATCCTTGTAGTTGACAACTACACGAATCATGGTTTCTACTTTCAATCCACATCAGGTACATTGGTCTTGTTATGCAAATCCTCTTCTGACTCTAGCTTGATTCGTTATCAATCCCCCATGCATGGCTAACCACATCGTAGTCTTGACTCACTAGGAAACTTTTAGATTCCATATATCTCTCCATCGTACTGGCTATCTAGTTGTGTGTTTACATTGTAGCTTGCAATAGACACCTTTCCTTGAGAATTTTTCTTTCACATCCTTGAGATTGATAACATCATCCAAGCCTTCTCTTGGGCATGGTGGTAGCGTAGACTGGATCCCTTGTATTTTTCTTCTTGAAACCAATACTACGTGAACTTGTCATCCTAGTTCCCATATAATTCAATCATAGATTTGAATTTGAGACCTTTAATCTCATTAGGGATATTATAGTGTTCCTTGAATAGTGGTTTCTCTTATCCTTCCACCCATATCTCCCTCCAAACGTTAGTGTTGGTTGCACACAATATGGCCTTCCACGTCTCTAGCAGAAACATTGTATGTCTTTTATCAACGTACCTCCATAATTGTGATGAATTTGCTACTCCATAGTTGATTATGTGAAAATATTTTTCCTCCATGTCTCTCTTCCAAGATCCCTTCCAGTGGGAAATGAAGTCCCACCCAACATTGTGTAGCAACTCTTCATTTTGTAGTCAAGATGATTTGATGTCTAAGACGCCACCCTCATTCTTGTTGTGACTTTATCCTATGCTACTAGATTGATTCTTCTAGTCCCTGTAGCTCCTTTACATAAGAATTTTTGCACCACTTGATCAATTCTATTACAAATTTATAGAGGAAGATGTGTTATTTGTATCATTTAGTTTGGCATGGAGTTAAGTACTGAGTTAATCAATGTCACCCTCCCTGCAAGTGAAAGTGAAAGATTGACCCATGAGACTATCCTCACTTCGATCTTATTAATAGTCATAAGTAACATTTCCATGTTGGCTTTCTTGTGTATGATGGATACTCTGAGGTGCTTCCCCAAATTGGTCGTTTGCTTAATACCAGTGATTCTGGTAATAGCTCTCCTGGTTGAAGCAACAACATTCTTTGACAAGTATAAGGCTGATTTTTCTTTTTCTAAGGATTGTCCTAAAGCTTTATGAATTTCGTTAACACCGTCATCAGGGTTATGCCTAATATTCTAGTGTTTCTTCAAATAGTACAAGGTCATCTACAAAATAGACATTAAAGACTCCCACACCGCCCCAAGTAGCTTGGTAAGGTTTCCATCTACCCTCATGTTCCTCTTCAGCTATTGCTTGACTCGGTCTATCCAGACACAAAACAAAGATATATGGGGACATTGGATCCCATTGAAAAACCCCTCTAATCACCTTGAAAGGTTTCAGGGTATCCCCTTCCCACGCAATTGCTATATCTTTAGTGGTGATAATGTTCATTATGGATTCAGTTATATTCCGCAAGATAGTTACCCTCTTCTGAGTGACTAATATAAACACCCAATACATTCTAACATACACCTTACACATGTCCAACTTCATGGTCATTTCTTCTTTCTTCCTCATTCTTATCTTAATTGAGTGGATTAATTCATGTGCTAGTATTGATATTGTCAGTGATTTGCCTTGCATTGGTGAAAATCATTCTGGCAGGTACATCTTGATGTGTTCCCCTATAATCTTCAATAGGAGTTTGAGTCCCACATTATTTAGGGCAATGGGAGAAGATTATTTTAGGTCTCGGGAGTTGGTCGTCAGAATCAAGACAAGTGCAAAGTTAGCTAGGATACCTTCAATTGAGTAACCTACAGAACACTGAGCAATAATTAGTGAAAGCGAGTTGTCTAGTCGGTCGCAGTTGCTTTGTATAAACCCCACGTCCACTCTGTCAGGCCCATGGGCCTTTATGTGAGTCATTCTTATCAACACCAAATAAATCTCCCAGATTCTTGGAGTGCTCCCAAAATGCTGCATATCTATCTCTGATAGTGTAAGAAAGCTGCCAATATATGCACAGATTTTGGCACTTTGAGATCGCCCCCTTTCCTTGGTGAACAACTTCATGAAAAAGTCACCAAAATGGTCTTGAGTTCACTTTTATATTCTATCTAAAAGACTTCATTATTCTTGAGCTTGGAGTTGATGTTCCTTTGTCTTTTGGATGTAACGATACTTTGCAAAAACTTTGTGTTAGAATCCCTTATTCGCATCTAATTACAACAATCCCACTGCTTGCATTCCTCTATTTCTTGATACAAGATCTCATTGCATTCTAATTGTAGATTGGTAATGTTGTCTTCTCGATCTACATCAAAAATATTGCATAGGACCTTCTGGTTAGTGCCTATCTCTGCAGTAATGCAGTTCTTCCTTTCCCTTGATTTCCTTCTCTCGTCTTTGTCCTTTTTTGTGGTTTTCTCTAGGAGCTTGGTGATTGCTTTATGAAAATGTATGTCGCTATCCTAGTTTTTTTGAAAGAACATAAGAAACAAGGTCCTAGTGTTCCAAGAAATGCTACATTTTGGTTGAATATATGAAATTTTGTTTAACTGCTCCAGTTAACACCATCAACCGTGAGTGGTCAAAGTTCATCCTGAGAAGAACTTTAACAGTTATTGTAGGGTATACATCAATCCACTCCTGGGTAGCGACAACATGATCTAGCCTTTCTTGAAGTCATCCTCTTTTGATGGTCATCTTTAGCCATGATGCTCCCAGATCTAAAAGACCCATGTGAGAAAGTCCCATGCAAAATTCTATGCAACTTCCCAGATGTATTTGCTCACCTCCTATTTCTCATATGTTTGGAGTGCCACATTGAAGTCTCATAACACTTGCCTAGGTAGTGAAGAATAAGTTGAAATTGTTTCTAGATGATCCCATAATAGCCAGTGGGCTATTTGCTTGGTACTCACATGCACAAAGGTGATGTGCATGCTCTTATTGATCATGATGTGCATTAATTGCTTGTGACTTGTAAGGATCTCCACCTCCTCAATCCTTCTTCTCCAAATAACCCATATTCCACCTACAAAACTAGTGTCTTCCACTCTATAAGATGCCTCCACCTACAAAACTAGTGTCTTCCACTTTGTAAGATGCCTTGAAGCCAACAGTCTTAACAATTTCATCAGCTCAAGTTACACATGTTTGAGTTTCAATAAATGCATAGATGTCAATTTTGTACAACTGTGAGAAATCTCACACAGTGTTTTCGGTATCCTTCCCACAAATACCTTGTACATTACATACCGCAATTAATCCCACACATTGTTTTTGGTATCCTTCACATTGTGTTTTGGATATCATTTGTTCTTGGGTCCTCCTTGCCTGGTTGATTGTCCACATCATTCAGATTGCTTCCCCTTTAGTTCTTCTTCCTTGGCTTGTTTTTTGTCAGGTATTTTGACTTTTAATATTTTCCTATTCACAAGGTGAATTCCGACCGATGATCCAAATGTTATGATTCTTAATTGGACTCCCCAATGTGTCAATGTTTAGTGTTGAACCTCCAAAGTTAAATTGTAGGTTGCATGTGCCTCTTGTATCATCATAAGGAATCACCACTATATTCTCGCCTTCAATTGTTGTTGCTTGATGTGTGCTAGTTTGACTTCTCTATAATATGTTTATCTGTGTGTCTTATTTACTCTGATAGGTTTGGGATTCTCTAAAGATGGGCTGCATTGTCTCATCCAATGGTCTTTTTTTCTTATTTGATGTTTTCCACTACCTCCACTTGTAACCTGGATTTGGTGCCTTATCTCCTCTTGTGGCCATATTTCTTCCATTGTTTTCCTTGAACAACTTCAAGTTGTCGAACCTATTTTGTGTCTCGACGATGTTGCCCTTTGCTTAGTTCTCCACTCCCTTTGGATGCCTCATAAACAATGCCAACCAGTTCTTGTACTTCCTTGGCTACTTTCTAGTTTGTGTATTCAGTCTCTATTTGTCCTACCTTCCCACGAATCATGCATATAATCATCAAATTCTTATATTCTAGATTGTATTATTCTCCCCATAGAGTTATAGATAGAATCAACATCCTACTAGTGTTTAGCTTCACTACGATTCTTGTGAATTTCCCTCTTTTCTTTTGGTCAGTATTGGTATCCACTATGATCGTCGTTCCAATTGCATCACCTACTTATTCCAAGAACTGACTCTGGTAGAGAAGTATTGGTAACCACGGTATCCTCACCCATGCAACAATGAACTTAGGGTTTGTTATTAGCGGGCAGAATGAAGGATTCCACGGTTGAATACTGAGATAAGATCCCATTAAGGGCCACGACTGTCCAGTAAGGGCTCTTAAGTAATCATCTTCTCTTGTCAATTGAACTATAAGAAAATTACCTTATAGATATGTGAGTCTAAATGCTCCCATAGGCCTCCACATTGACCGCATTCGATTTTGCAGTGTGAGAAAGCCAATCTCCCTAGAAATCACATTGAACACTACTGTTAAGGTCTAAGGTTTTACCAAGTCTCCAAAGATATTATTTTCGATCAAGAAACTCGGTGCACCATCAGTGATGCCAATTTTGATATCCTTCTTTGATAGTTTGATGTTCAGAACATTGAAACCTAGGAATTATAGATTGTGTGTTCCATCTCCCTAATATCCTTGTATGATAATAGCTTGTGTGAATCAGGCTAGTAACATTACCTTGCGAGTTAATGGTATTTGACCCACTTTATTGTAGTTCTAGGAAATCATCTACACAAAAGTTCCCTAGAATGACCTCCATATTGTTTCCCTTATCCTCTTCTTATTTTCCTCTCCTACCCCCAAATTTTAGGGATATTCCCAAGAGTTTGAGAATCTCCTATTGGAATATATTCTTGCTTGTAGTTGCCGCCTGTAGTAGCGGGTTATGGGTTTCTCTCCATTTCTAATCTCCATCCTCTTGGGTTCCTGTGTTCCTATTCTATTGAAAAAAGTTTGTGCCTTGACCTCCCCCGGTCTCCCTCTTAGGGGGCAAGTATCATTTCCTTCCCCAACTTCGACGCAACTGCTAGAGCCTCCAAACCCTAAAGAAATGAACATTATTTAGTATTATTATTTGGTTGAGAAAAAAAATGATGAGATGCAAAATAATGAGTTTTACATTTTGCTATTATTATGCATCAAATTTGACAATGTGGGAATGTTGGGTTTTGTGGAGAAAATATGCGCGGCGGAAGCAACAAAAAAAATTCCACTCAACCCGAAACAGGATCTCGTTGACAACAGTGTATTCGGAAGGAGTGTTTGCGGGATATACCTTATCGCGGAGCAAGTCTGGAAATGTCTCGCTGCACAAAGGTGTGCAACGATGCTTGTCTGCACAGACAGAACTTCTCTCCCGTTCACTGTCGCAGGAAGATCTGACGATGCTCCTTTCGTGCGATGATGTGCGCCGCTCATAACGCGTACAGATGATCGTCACTGTCCTCTGAATGCAGGCATCTCAGCGTCTGCGTCTCTACTTCGTCCATGCGGATGGACTGGAACTCCATGTCGCACTTCCTAAGCTAGCGGGAAGGAGTCGTGTCTGTGCGGCGGCGTGCTAGCGGTGTGTTACTCTCCTTTCTCTCCTAAGGATGGTGACGGCTAGGGTTTACATACGTGAGCGTAAACTGAAAAACCTATGTCTATCTTATATAGATATCGGCCGTCAACCTCCTTTAAATAGGATACGAAGGGAAGTAGGGTTTCCTAAACCCATCGGTAAACAGAAACACTGAGTTAATTAAAATGCTCGTGGATTAATTAGAATATTCTGGAATTCATTAATTAACCAAATAATCGCATTAATTGATTAATTAATATCTGACTCCATGCAATCACTTGGAATGGCTCTATGGGCATATGTACCAACAGACTCCCACTTGCACTTAGAGCCAGTCACTCCAATATTATTCTAATTGATTACATAAACATTTTAATAATCAATGTGATTCAGAGCAATTCCAATCAAATCTACAATTATACTCCTATTCCAACACATCCTATGTGTGTGACCCGGTAGGCTCCAAATTATGTTGGCAGTGATATCCATAATCATATTATGATTTCACAAGCAATGATTGGTATTTATCAAGACTTCATTTCCACCCAAGTAATTGGAGAAGTTGGAGAACAACTTAACCTATCATTCATGACTGGTGTTACAGTGATTGTATAGTTCCTTTGTCACTGATATCCAGATTGAACTTGAGTCATGGAATTGTTATCCTTTTCAATGTTCAATCCATGTTCCTTGAACTAGAGCAGACTTTCTGAGATATATGTAAGCTCAATATCACATATTGACTCACATCAACATTGCCATGCATTTCTCAGTCTCTCTTATCAAGTGGTCAAAATATCAAACTCCCGTAGGAAGGAAACATTCCATCTACATCACTCATAGTCATCCCCATGTGTCACAGTGAACCCAAGCACCATCTTTATGGCAATCCTTATTCAAGACCACGGTGGATGATGTCAAAGTACACCGAACGACATGTGATGAGTGTAGTGACTTCAGGTCTAAGAACCACAATCACCACCATCATTATGAGATGTGACTCTAACTACCAATCATGGTATCCATGTGTCACTCTCAAGGTGGGTCTATCTGATACACTATTCTCTAACAAGTATCTATGTATTTGGTTTGATATCTCCATATCGTGGATAATGAGATTCTTCCATCAACCAAGATACATTCTAATCTTATGTGTTATTGATGTCTATGGATATTTCCACAATAACAACTGATTAGGGATAAAACAAGAATACATACTCTTAGCATACACATGATCTCACTGTTCAGGTCATCAACCTGAAGACATATGTCATTGAGTATATTATTCTATAGACATCTATAAGTTTTATGGTCATCTCAAAATATAAAACACAAGCATATAGATTGGAAACTTGCCTTTATTGATATGATCAATGTAGTATTACAAATCATTTACATAGTATCCCATTACAATCATCGAATGATAGTCTCTATGGGCATACATACCAACAGATTCTCACTTGCACTTATACCCAATCACTCATGAATCTCAATCCAAGTGATCGAACATGTCTGTCATGTTTATGCTGTGAAAGTGCTTTTGTGAGCGGGTCAGCCACATTGCGTTTTGTAGGTACTCTGCAAATATTCACATCTCCTCATTGTACGATCTCTCGTATGATATCAAACCACCATAGAATATGTTTGGAACGTTGGTGCGATCTTGGTTCTTTAGCCTGTGAAATTGCTCCATTGTTGTCGCAAAACAACTCAATTGCATCACCAGCGCTTGGAACCACTCCAAGTTCAGAAATGAACTTCTTGATCCACACAACTTCCTTTGCAGCATTAGATTTGGCAATATATTCAGCCTCTATTGTAGAATCTGCAACCGTCTCTTGCTTGGAACTCTTCCAACTCACAGCTCCATTGTTCAGGCAAAACACAAATCCAGATTGCGATTTGTAGTCATCTTTGTCAGTTTGGAAGCTAGCATCGGTATAACCCTTTACCACGAGCTCTTCCTCACCACCGTATACCAAGAATTGATCCTTAGTCCTTCTCAAGTACTTTAGGATGTTCTTTACGGGTGTCCAGTGACATTCACCTGTATCTGACTGATACCGGCTCGTCATGCTCAATGCATACGACACATCAGGATGAGTACATAACATTGCATACATGATAGATCCAATTGTTGATGCATATGGAATCTTACTCATGCGTGCTCGTTCATCACATGAACTGGGACACTGGGCTTTAGAGATTGTAACCCCATGGGACATGGGCAAGTTACCTCTCTTATAACCTCCATGCTAAACCTCTTTAGCACCTTGTCAATGTATGTGCTCTGGCTTAGGCCTAAAAGCCTTCTAGATCTATCTCTATAGATCTTGATCCCTAGTATATAGGATGCTTCGCCTAAATCCTTCTTAGAGAAAGTTTTTCCTAAATAACCTTTTACTGTCTGAAGAGTAGGGATGTCATTTCCCATCAATAGTATGTCATCCACATACAATATGAGAAATACAATTGTGCTCCCACTAACCCTTTTGCAAACACAAGGTTCATCTTCATTTTGACTAAAGCCAAACTTTTTGACTACTTCATCAAAACATAGATTCCGGCTCTGAGATGCTTGCTTCAATCCATAGATTGACCTTTGTAACTTACAGACTTTATTGGCTTCCTTTGGATCGATAAAACCCTCAGGTTGTGTCATGTACACATCCTCGAGTAAATTCCCATTAAGGAATGCTATTTTAACATCCATCTACCAAATCTCATAGTCATTATGAGCTACAATGGCAAGCATGATCCTGATGGATTTAACCATGGAAACTGGTGAGAAGGTCTCATCATAATCAACACCTTGAATTTGACGGAATCCTTTCACAACCAATCTACCTTTATAGGTTTGAACATTTCCGTCCATGTCAGTCTTCTTCTTGAAGACCCACTTGCACACTATGGGTTTTACCCCTTCGGATGGATCCACCAAGGTCCATACCTTGTTGGTGTACATGGATTCCATCTCAGATCTCATGGCTTCGAGCCATTTCTCATATTCTGGTCCCTTAATATCTTCTTGATAGGAAGTTGGCTCATCTGCTATGCCCAATTCATCACTGTCTTGAGTCACAAGAAATCCAAATCTCTTAGGCTCAAGTTGTGTCCTACTAGACCTACGAGGTTCCTGTGTTACATTTGGAACTTGAAATTCCACAACAATTTGTGAGTCTTCATGTTCCTTATGTACCTCCTCAGGTTCTCTGCTCTCTTGTTGGTCTCGAACTTCTTTGAGCTCTACATTCCTCCCACTAATTCCTTTGAAAATAAATTCCTTTTCAAGAAATACAACAGTCCTAGAAACAAACACTTTGTTGTCAGTTGGTGTGTAGAAGTAGTATCCCGAGTTTCCTTGGGGTATCCAACAAAATAGCATTTTTCCGATTTGGGTCCAAGCTTTTTAGGAAATTGTTTCCTAATATAAGCTTCACATCCCCAATTCTTTAACATAGACAAATTGGGACAATTCCCATTCCATATCTCATATGGTGTCTTTTGAACCGATTTGGAAGGTACACGGTTAAGTGTAAACGCTGCAGTTTCAAGAGCATATCCCCAGAACGATATTAGAAGTTTGGCTGAACTCATCATTGATCGTACCATGTCTAATAATGTACGATTCCTTCTTTTTGACACACCATTATGTTGTGGTGTACCAGGTGGAGTCCATTGTGATACAATACCATAGTCTCTCAGAAGGTCCTCAAACTCTTGGCTGAAGTATTCACCACCTCGATCTGAATGAAGTGATTTAATACTCTTACCAAGTTGCTTCTCTACTTCATTCATAAAATTCTTGAACATTTCAAGAGTTTTTGACTTGTGTTTCATAAGATATATGTTACAACCCCAATTTTTGGGTTCCTTTGATGAGAAATGTAATTTCTCATATTAAAGTTATTGGAACGAATAATGATATAATTTGTTGTGAATAAATTGATTTTGTTTACAACAGTCTTGATGGTTGTTTTGTGGCACAAGTTAAATAAATCAAAGGTATTGAACATGAATTAATAATGATGGCTTTTGTTACGATAAATGAAGTAATTGTCAAGTTGCCAAAAGAAATATTATTTATGGTGTTTTAGATAATTAGAGGATAATTATCTATATCAGTTGGAAACCTCATGGATAAGGCACAATACATAATGAAATATTTCTTAACGACTTCTTTTGTTGCCAAATCCAAATCCTAATAAGATTATGATAGTGCTTTATGTGACTTTTGGATTTATAAGTATAAAAGGCAAGAATTTTAGGTAAAGCAACATATTCTTTGCTTCATATAATAATAGATGGTGCTTTTGTATAAAAGGGATATCCTTTAATAGTTATGTAAAGGAAGTAATCATGAATTCTTTTGGAAACAATATAATATGCCTTGTCAATTTAGATTCTGAGAAACATGCCCTTTTCATAATATTAGTTGTCAAATAAAAGGGTGCCTTTTTGTACTCATAGAATTGAGGGTAATTTCATAATAACTTTCCATAAACGATGTCATCCTTGTACACCAAGAAAGAGAGAAAAAAAGAAACGAGAAAGGAACATATGTAAAAATATAGGTGTATATATACAAGCATAGCCAATTTAACCTGCACCCCTCTCCGTGTTTCCCCTTGGTAGGTAAAGGTTGCCCTTTGTGGAACGATGCCATGATGGTTGTCGACATCATAATCGGCGAGAAGGGCATACCCTAGATAACACCAGACCATGAGAAGATAGTCGCATCCTTTTGGATGTTGTTCAAGTGGCGCCATGCTCGGCACCCAGGGCAAGATGTCTTCGCCGAGATGATTTGCTTGATGTCTCCGATAATCTGTCTTAACCCCGATATAGAGTCTTGCCATGCTCGGCAAGGAAGGAGAAAGCAAGGGAACCTTTTCCTGTTCCGTTTGAGCCCAGAGAAGAGAGGCATCATGATGGTTGGCCTCTCTGTGGCAGTAGTGATGACCTTTGTGAGAAGGAGGGTGGTACAGGAGGAGATTGTTTCTCGACAGAATAGGAGATGTTATCTTCCTACTGGGTGTGTGTGGGGAACTCGATGATGAAGAGGAAGTCTGCAGCAAACTGGAACGAGGGAGAGCGCCGCCTGCAGCAGCAAGGGGGAGCCTTGAGACGATGCCCTCAGATGTAGGAAGGACAGCACCCAGAACGTTACCGCAGCGGCAATCTACTTGCGTTCTCGCAAAGCGGAAGAGATCACAGCCTTGGTTGTGCTCCCGTTGCTCAGAGCCTTGCGCGTGTAGCTTTTTAACCTGGAGGTGGAAGAGAGAGCGAGCCGACCTTCCACAGGGTCGCCATGGATGAGTTCACGGAGGTCTGAAACCTCCGCCAACTCAGTCGGGGTGACCGAGGGGCACCGAGCGGCTTGCGCATCGGCTCTGGCGCGACAGCATCGGGCACAAACTTGGTGTTCAGGAGGATCTGCACTGAGGAAGGAAGGCCCTTACGGAGGCCTTGCTGGGGTTTGGAACCCCCATCCTCGTCGGGCGGCATGGAGTAGGACGGTTGTCGCGGAAGACGCACGCGGAGCCCGGCTCTTGCGCAAGGTTGGGGAAGAAACAAATCGAAAAGATGAAACCACTCCCAGCACGCAAAGGAAGCCAATCTGTCGAGGTAAGGGCATTTAGGTCTTTTAGTTATGTTTTGAGGACCCGCTTGCGTGGCAAATTAGGCGATGGCAAGCGCTGACGTGTCAGCATGTTATTGGTCCAAATTCGATTAACTTGTAAAATATGTAGTTAATTATTGGTAGGTCAAATAAAGACATGTTATACATGAAAGTTGATCAGGAAAACATGAAGAATCCAAATGAAATACTCCTAATTCCTAAATATGATTCCTGTTCTAAAAGTATAATGGGTCCATGAATGTAGGGTGATTAATATATAGAAACCCTAGTTCTTATTAATACGTTATTGATCATGTTAGATATGATTCCTCAAGATTTAAACTGATGATGTGGAATATAATGGCAAATTAACATGATTATGATCTTAATGACGATAATTAGACTTTCTAATCAATGCATATGAATAATAAGGTTGAAGGATCCTAACTTGTTAATTTGTTAGACTTGATTTAATGTGTGATTATAATGAAAGGATGAAATAGATTTGATGATCATGACTACACCTAATGTGAATTAGGGTTCTTGAGCCATTAAATCAATAAACATGTGGATTAGGGTTTAGAAACATATCCCTAATGATAATTTCGATGCTGAGAAAACCTAAACCCTAGACTAGGGTCGAGTAGGGCTTAATATGATTAATAATGTGAAGGTGACAGGTTAGGTTTTATATATATGTAGATTATAAATGATGAATGCTTGATTTGCTTGGATCTGTTGATTGGCTTGATTGTATAAACATGAAGTATATGTTGAATAATCTACAAGACTCACCATTGAGGTATGTGGTTACGCTTAAGACTACCCGAATTAGTTTTCCGGGGTTTTTATCGATGTTTCCATCGTGGCTTGAATTAAACTGTTGGATGTATTTAATTCATGCAAAGTATAATGTGAATATGACTATCACATAAGAGATATGCCTACTAGCTCAGATCCTAGTCCCCTCTGTAGTTAATGAGTTGACCTAGTAAAAGGCTACCAATGGGGTAGGCCCATCAGGTCATTGGATGACTTAGTAAATGGCTACCAATGGGGTAGGTCCATCAATTCACATTGAGTTAGAGATTGGACTACCTATGGGTAGTGCCATGCGACTCATCCCTAGATATTGATCTACCTGTTAGGTAGGATCATGCGGGGTTTAATAAGGATCTACCTAGAGAGAGGTAGTATCTCAGTCCGCTGCAGGGACAACACAGAGATAGGGGATAGGAAAGGATTGAGTAGTATGGTTTAAAACGTAATCTTGGTTGTTAAATGATAATTGGATGATTACTTTGTTACTATAGTTACACCATTATTGTTTCCCCCACATACCAGCTTCTTGCTGATCGACGTTTTGTTTGTCGGTGTTTTAGGTACAAATGAAAAGAACAAACAGTAAAGTGGCAAATGTGGAATTAAATGATAAATAATGTGCACAGGAGGATTAGTTAGTTTAGTATCTTCATGGATAGAAGTTTGGAAATCCCAGTTTTTAAAAGGTAAACAAAGTTTTATTTTATACCAATTTTCAGTTTAGTTGGTAAAGTTTATTAATTATTATTGATTATTTGTTGAACCTTTGATCCTGTTAATTGGATAACGGCTCTCACCTTCGGGTCTCCCTTAATTGGGGGTTACCGGGAGGTGGGGTCGTTACAATATACATAGCCATACCTACTGAGGTCATCAGTGAAGGTAATGAAGTATTGATAGCCTCCTCTAGCATTTGATCTAAAAGGTCCACATACATCAGTATGTATGAGCCCTAGCAAATCAATATCTCTCTCACTGTGTCCAGTGAAAGGAGTCTTGGTCATCTTCCCTAATAAACATGCCTCACATGTCTCTAATGATTCAAAATCAAAAGAGTCTAGATAACCATCCTTATGGAGTCTAGATATGCGCTTCTCATTTATGTGCCCAAGACGACAATGCCATTAGAATGTTTTGTTTGAGTTGTCAAGTTTTAACCTTTTAGTATTTACATTGTATATGCTAGTCTCAAGTTCTAACAAGTAGATACCATAAGACATAGGGGCATTTCCATAAAAGATCTCGTCTTTAGATATAGAAATAATTTCATTCTTAATGTGAAATTCAAATCCACTCTTGTCCATACAAGATACAGAAATAATATTTCTATTAATGGTAGGTACATAATAGCAATTCTCTAATTCTATTACAAGGCCCGTAGGAAAAGATAAACTAATAACTCCAACTGCGGTGGAAGCAACTCTTGCTCCATTAGCAACCCGCAGCTCGACTTGGCCCTTTCGTAAAGGCTTACTTCTTATCAGATCCTGCATATTAGAACATATGTAAGATCCACATCCAGTATCCAGTACCCATGATGAAGAAGTATTTAAGTTTATCTCAATAACGTATATACCTGAAGTGGAGATCTCTATCCCCTGCTTCTTCTTCCTCAGTTCCTCCAGGTAGAGAGGACAATTTCTTTTCCAATGTCCAGGCTGGTGAAAATGGTGACAACTGCCTTCTTTGGATATCCCACCTTTAGCTTTGAGCGTGGATGACTTTGGCTTCTTCCCGGCTTTAGAAATTTTCTTAGCCTTGCCTTTGCCTTTTGACTTTCCCTTTGTCTTATTGATCCTCATCACAAACTTGGGCTTGTCTTTCTTCATTTGTGCTTCAGCTGTCCTCAACATGCCCAACAATTCTGACAACGGCTTGTCAAAATTGTTCATGTTGTAGTTCATGACAAAATGACTATATGATTCAGGAAACGATTGTAGAATCACATCAGTGGCCAACTCTTGACCTAGGGGAAATCCCAGCTTGGATAGGCTTTCCACGTACCCAATCAAAGTGAGTATATGGGTGCCAACTGAGTCTCCCTCTTTCATCTTGCTTTTGAACAAAGCCTTTGAGACATCATATCTCTTCTGTCTTTCTTGATGTTGATACATGTTCTTGAGATGTGTTATCATCTCCATGACATTCATGTTCTCATTCTTCTCTTGCAACTCATAGTTCATTGAGCACAACATCAGGCACTTGACATCCACGACATCATCAAGGTGCTTTTTGTAAGCATCCTTTTCAGCCTTGGGTGCATTTACGGCGGGTTCCGCTGGCTCTGGTGTTTCAAGGACATAGAGCTTACGCTCATGTGTGACAACAATTCTCAGCATCCTAAACTAGTTTTGAAAGTTAGTTCCAGTAAGTTTGTCCTTCTCAAGGACCGATCGCAATGAGAAAGTGTGAGTGTTGTTTGCCATTTGATTTCTACAAAATAAAAATTTGCATTTAGTCCAAAACATTTTGACTTGTAAAGATTTGATAAACGAGATTAATTAGGCCTTTAATTAATTACGCTCCCACTATTTTATTCAAATTCATAGCCCTCACTATCAACTCATAAGATTGCAATGCACAACCTTCTAGTGAGCCAAGACCCAAAATAATTGGATCAATGCCCAGCCAACGTCGGCGTCAAAGACCAAATACTAAGGTAGGCAACTTTTGCCAATTGCATCATATGCAACTCTTGGATAGATGATCATGCACAACTCGTTGCCATGATGCATCTGTGTGCCTCTAGGTACTTTATCCTATCAAGGTTCCCTAGTTAAGTCCAACCCATAAGCCAACACAATGAGTGTGCACCCTGCAGAGGCAGACCCACACACCCACAATCACACTTCCACGAGATAGACAGTGTACCACGCGGAGGCGTGCCCACACATAGTCAATCAATCTTTTCATGTGTGTTGCTTTATGGAAGGCAACTAAAACTTAATATTATTAATTGAGGGATTTTATTAATACATATACATATCCAAATACCACATACTTATAGTATGTATCATATACTACTATATCCACAACTACAAACGATAGACATGCAATCACAAATACAAATACATCGGTAATGGCTATACTATTGTAATCCTTTGGAGCAACAAAGGATTACGGTCCACCTATGGTCTTATGCATCTCATGCAACACCTGTGAATCAAGATGTAAGCCTATAATGATCAACATTACAATGAACAACTTCATGGATGCTTCGTGAGGTTGGAACTTCAAGTTGCTTCTTATAATTGGATCTTCTTGTTGCTTCTCCATGGACGCTCCTTGGAGTTGGATTTTCAGGTTGCTTCTTGGAATTAGATCTTCATGGTGCTTCTCCATGGAAACTCCTTGGAGTTGGATCTTCAAGTGGCCTCCTTACATCAAGTTTACAAAACTAAAACTAATCCTATCTCTATTACATCATATGAGTACAAATATAAAAGGAAAGAATTAATTACACTTTGAAATAAGAGATGAGGCTCGGCATGCAAGACGAATACTTTATACAAAGGATCCATATGTAACCATTATACATCCATAGAATTTACAAACAAACATATCTACAAGATTGACATCCAAATTCATCCACAACATTCACAAAAGGGGATACTAGGCCATAACCGTGCATGCACTCACCACATAAAATAGATTTTAAAGGCAACATGTATGCTATCATAGGTATATCTACATATACGTATATACATATTAAATTGTAGTACTTTTAATGTGGGACATTCCCCATTAAATAAATTTTTTGACTCCCACGCAGACTATGCGGGGTACACAGGGGCAGCGCCCCTGTGCGGGGATTTTACTTCCATGCACTTAGGAAAATCAATATTTTCCATAGTCGACCCCGTCCAAAACATCAAAAACAAAAGCCGGTGGCGTATATGGAATTAGGTTTAGATTTGCACATTAGCAGTTTTAATTTGTATCATATGCAACATAGAAAATAGTATACAACGATTCGATCATATTGAAATGAATCCAAATATGTCGTAGATCGACGCTACTCTGATACCACTGTTGGGTTTTGTGGAGAAAACATGTGCGGCGGAAGCAACAAAAAAATTTTCTACTCAACCCAAAATAGGATCTCGTCGACAACAATGTATTCGGAAGGAGTGTTTGCGGGATATACCTTATCACAGAGCAAGTCAGGTGATGTCCCGCTGCACGAAGGTGTGCAACGACGCTTGTCTACATGGACGGAACTTCTCTCCCGTTCGCTGTCGTAAGAAGATCCGGTGGCACTCCTTTCATGCAATGATGTGCGTCATTCGTAACACGCACGAATGATCGTCGTTGTCCTCCGAACGCAGGCGTCTCAGCGTTTGGGTCTCTACTTCATCCATGAGGATGGACTGGAACTCCACGTCGTGCTTCCTAAGCCAACGGGAAGGAGTCGTGTCAGTGCGGTGGCGTGCTAGCGGCGCGTTGCTCTCCTTTCTCTCCTAAGGACGGTGACGGCTAGGGTTTACGTATGTGAGCGTAAATTAAAAAATCTCTGTCTATCTTATATAGATATCGGTCATCAACCACCTTTAAATAGAATATGAAGGGAAGTAGGGTTTCCTAAACCCATCGGTAAATAGAAACACTGCGTTAATTAAAACGCTCATGGATTAATTAGAATATTCTGGAATTTATTAATTAACCAAATAATCACATTAATTAACTAATATCTTACTCCATGCAATCGCTGGGGATGGCTCTATGGGCATATATACTAATAGGGAATTCATAAAGAAATGTGAAAAATATAGAAAATAATGAATCTCTATCATGTCATTTTATAAGAAATTCAATTGCTGATAAACTTTTGTACCACAATGAAAACCAATTAGTAATATTCTTAGGTTGAGGAAAAATGTGAAATTGTAATATGCACATGCTGAATGACCAATATTTGAAATATATTTCTCTTACTCATGAAGTGAAATGCTTTACTCACTATAGAAAAATATGTCATTATTGAGCAAGTGACTTTTCCCTTGGTGGATGTTATTTACTGATGATATTATGTTGATTGATGAAAGTAAAGAAAAATTAAAATGATAAAGTTGAGATATGGATAAATGCATTGAAATCTAATGAATTTATGATCCGCAGAAGAAAAATGGAATACATGCATTACAATTTCAATCAATCTAGAATTTTAAAATGGTGGAGTCAAATTGGATGGAATGGATGTACCAATATGTGATAAGTCTCATTATTTGGGTACTATTATTAAAAGGAGGGTGAGGTCTAAGATGATGTTTGCAAAGGATCACAATAGGATGGTTGAAGTGGACGAGTGTAAGTGGAGTAGAATGTGACCAAAAGATCCCTCTCAGATTAAAAAGAAAGTTTTATATAAGAACTATACGTCCAGCCATGCTATATGAGAGTGAAAAGTGGGCAATGAAGAAATAAGGTCTAAATAAGATGAATGTGGTTGAAATGTGTATGTCGAGATGGATGTGTGGAAAGACAATAAAAGATCATTTGAGGAATGACTATGTCAGGAACAAAGTGGGGGTGGTGAGCATCAACAACAAGTTTTATGAAGGCTACCTAAGATGGTATGGACATATGCAGTCAGAATGACAAGTGCACCTATTCAAAGCAAGGTTATTGAGTCAAGAACAATTAAAAGAAGCAGAGATAGACCTAAATTAACTTGTAAAGAGCTTATAAATAGAGATTTTGAATCTTTACATCATGATTAGAGTATGACCCATACCGTAACTGATTGGAAAAGAAGGATCCATGTTGTCGACCCTAACATGGTTGGTATTGAAGCTTAGATGATGATGAGACTGAAAAAAAATGATTTTCTATGATTTTTGTGTGTAAGTAGTACTGCTTTGGAAGCATATTTAAGGATGTGATGCAATTTTAAAACAATTTAATAATTCATTACACAAATATAAATAACTACAAACTTGTATGACTATACATATTATGTTAATTTATAATTTTTGCTCCAGTTGTTGATAACTTTTGATGTTTCCTTGAAAGGAATTAAGTACTTCTTTGACAATAAAATATGTAGAAAAATGATGTGAGCATATCTGATGGAGAAGTGGAGGGAAATAAAAAAGAAATTAAATTTGAAATGGAATGTTATGTTTATAAGCAGAGAATAAATATTAATTGATGAGTAGTGGATGATTGGGTGGAAAACGTTACCTTTTTTGTAGACGTGCTTACCTTTGTTGTAGTAGTTGTAGGACTTCATTGTGGTAAAAGGTGCATATATAGACTGTATAGGGAGTTCTACGTGTGTTCTCGATGAATAAGTTCGATTTTGGTGGTTGCTAATGAGAAATGCTTCGTGGACACAAAACATGATCATATTTGGGACCCTTTTTGGATGCTAGTGTTATGCCCCAAACACAACACCCAACGCTCTTCCCAAGGTGTGTGGGATGATGAAAAATGTGAGATAGTGGGATGGGGTAGTGGTTGGAAGGAGAGAGGAAGTTGGAGAAGGAGTGTCTGGAAGGAGAGAAAAAAGAAGAAGACAAAGATATTTATTTTGCTCATAACTTTTAAATTGTAACATATTTTTAGACAATATAAAAATCATTATATTTCTTACAAAATATATCTTTCAAAAAGGCCAATGTCAACATACTTTTGATAAAACATAGTACGCATTTAAAAAATGTACACAAAAGATGATTATTTCATTCTAAATTGAGTATTGTTTTTTCTCTCTATTGTTCCTCATTTCACTCATTACTTTTCTCACCATGTATTTTCTCTTTCCTAAAATGAGAGAGGGAACAAATAGACGAGGGAGGTAAGAAATGAGTATGTGACACATAACAAATTGATGAGAGAAGTAGTAGGAAGAGAAAGAGAGAGAAATAGGACAGATGAGGAAACTAGTGCCATTAATTTGTTTTGTTTTGAGATCAATTTATTATCTATCATTGGTCTGGAGTTTTGTTTTTTCCTCTTCTCCTCGTTTACACCTCACAGAGAGAAATTACATATGAGAGAAGAGGAAATTGGTGACATTGATTTGTTTCATTTTGTAATTGAGTTGTTATCTCTGACCCAATTTGTTATTGTCGTTGGTCTAGTATTTTGTTTTCTGTCTCCTCTTAATTTCACTCATCACAAAGAGAAGGAAGATATGAGGGAGGACAAAAGATGAGAATTTATTTTCTTTTGTAATCTAATTTTTATCTTCAGTCTGATGTGTTGTTACCGTCAGTCCACTGTCTTGTTTTCCTCTCTCCCCTTCATTCAAAGAAGAGAAAATAGGAGGGAAGAATGAAGTAGAATTCTTAAATTGTTATCTTTTTATTTTTAAAGATAATAATAGAAAATAGAAAATCAATGAAAATAAGAGGGAAAAAGAATATTGGACACACTGTAGGAGGGACACTCGTTTGATGGCCCCCTGTGGCTGGTTTCCTAGCATGCGGGACTCGAGACAGGTGGTTTTAAGGGGGCTAGTGGTTTTAGGAGGTGAGCTGGCAGGGTTAGGTAAAAAAGACAAGCGGAATGATTTGATAGGGCTACAGAAAGAGATTAAGAGAGACATACAAAGGAAATTTTGTAGTGTATAACTTTTGATCCGTAACGAATTTTTTGACAAAATAAAAATCATTGGATTTGTTATAAAAAATGAATTACAACAAGACCAATATTAACATATTTTTGAGAAATTAATACACATGTATATTAAGAGGAAATAGAAAGACAAATTTATTTTGTGTATAACTTTTGATTCGTAATGAATTTTTTTACTAAATAAAATTTGTTGGATTTGTTATATAAATTTTATTTCAACAAAATCAATATCAACATATTTTAGAGAAAATAATACACATCAGTATGAGTAGGGAAGTAAGAAAAGTGAGAAAACAAATGAAAAAAAGCATGTGAGAGTAAAAAGAGGAAGAAAGTGAAGAGAGGAGAGGAAAGAAGTGAGGAGGGAAGTAGTGGGTGCATTGGGTGTTGTAGTGGGTGAATACATTCAAAAGAGGGTGCATTAAGGACAATAACAGGCGCATTAAGGACAATAGTGGACGCATTGAGAACAATATAGGACATGTTCCATTAAAAGTGGGTGCATTGAGAATAATAGTTGGCACATTCACGTGATACTGGGTGTGTTCAGTGTTGTAGTGGGCACATTTAAGCAAAAGTAGGTGCATTCAGGATAATATGGGCGCATTCACGTAAAAGTGGTCACATTAAGGGATGTAGTAGGTACATTCAAGCAAAAGTGGGCGCATTCAGGACAATAGTGGGTGCATTCATGTAAAAGTGGGTGCATTGTAGCAATAGTGGGCACATTCACGCAAATCTGGATGCATTGAGGGATGTAGTAGGTGCATTCAAGCAAAAGTAGGTGCATTCAGAACAATAAGTGGCACATTCAGGTAAAAATGAGTGCATTAAGGGATGCAGTAGGCACATTCAAGCGAAAGTGGACACATTCAGGACAATAGTGGACTAATTCATGTAAAAGTTGGTGCATTGAAGTAATAGTGGGCACATTCAAGTAAAATTGGGTACATTGAGGGCTGTAGTGGGCGCATTCAAGCAAAAGTAAGCGCATTTAGGATATTGGGTGCATTCACGTAAAAGTGGGCATATTGAAGGCTGTAGTGGGTGCACATTCAAGAAAATATGAGCGCATTCAGGACAATACTGGGTGCATTCATGTAAAAATGGGTGCATTGAAGAAAAAGTGGGTGCATTCATGGAAAATTGGGCACATTGAGGGCTGTAGTGGGCACATTCAAGCAAAGTATATGCATTTAGGATAATATTGGACGCAATCACCTAAAAGTAAACGCATTGAGGACTGTAGTGGGTGCATTCAAGTAAAAGTGGGCGCAGTCAGGACAATAGTGGGCACATTCATGTAAAAGTGAGCCATCGAAGTAATAGTGGGTGCATTCAGAAAAAGGTGGGCGCATTTAAGCAAAAGGGGTGCATTGAAGCAATAGTGGGAGCATTCAAGAAATACCGAGCTCATTCATGCAAAAGTGGGTGCATTGAAGCAATGTTGGGCAAATTCAAACAATAATAGACACATTCAATAAAAATGTACGCATTGGAGTCTATAATAGATGCATTCAAGTAAAAATCCATTACTTCCCTCCTTTTCTCCATTTACTTTTTTTTATTTCCCTCTTTTCCTTTTCATATTCGTCTATTTTATCTCTTTTTATAACTTTTTTACTCCTTTCTGCTCTCTTTTTATTCCCTCTATATTTATTTTCTTTTTTCTTTTTAAATATGTTAATATTGGTCATGTTAGATGTACATTTTATAAGGATTCTAATGTATTTTATTTTATCAAAAATTCTTTCTGATTTAAAAGTTACCCCTTTCTCCTACCGTTAGAGCTACTCGTGCTATTGTGGAAGCGTATCTTCCGAAAAGGTTGAACTCCCAAAAGACTTACGCTTCCAATCCAATAAGCAGTCTAGTTTAGGCCTTTTCACCGACGTTTTCTATTACATCGTAAATATGATGAGGGGGCATTTTTTCGTAAAAACGAGTATTGTTCATCAATTTACACGATGGGTTTGGAGCATATCTCCTTCAATAAGCAAAACAAATAAGAAAAATGACACTTTCGCAGACAGCAGATGCAAAGTGGGTAGTGGGGCGGTTTCCCATCACGTCAAATCGCGCGTCATGCTGGTGAGGTTGAGGGAAATTTATCCCTCTCTTCCATGTTTCCGTCCCCAAGCACTTCAGACAGAACGCCGGGTACTGTATTTGGGGGCGTGAGATTAGCAGCCACCAATGGTCCCAATGCGGTAACATTTTGGTGCACATCTCTTTTATTTTGGTAGAAGTGGTGTTGCATAACTAATTTAATAAGATGGTAAGTGCGGCACGGCCTCCCATGTAGACTCTCTATTTGTGATCCGTCAAAGAGTTGGTCGTCATCTAGATATGAAAATTTCGGGTAGAATGGGGTTTTCTGATCCGCGACCATCCCTTGCACACTGGCCTTTCCAATCATGGATGACAGCACCACGTTTTCGAGTAGTAGCTTACAGGGGAGGGGGGAAAGAGCGACTGAAGATGACTGTCGAAGTCCTCCATGACCAAAGGAGGAGTGGCCGGCACTGTGCGAACCTTCTCCGCGCCTAACGAAATAGATGGTAAGTTCTTGGATGGTGGGCGAAGCTTCTTGGGGCTTTTATTGAAAGAGAACAAGGCTAGGAGAAGAAACCCAACTTCCTTCTTAGTGTATTGTGTCGGCGACTGCGCAGAGATCACGCTGACTACGAGCTTGTCTGTAAGAACAAGGATAGGGGAGGAAACCCTAGAGATTGCCGAAACTTGTCTGCAAGAACCGCTGCATGTTAGGCGACCATGAAGGCAGGCTTGGATCGGGGTCTTTTTGCCTATCTTGGCTGAGATTGGCCAGAAACCTTCCTTGCAACGGGCCGACAGGACCGTGTATCACTGCTGGGCTTGGAGACGGAGGCACGCTGAGGGAGGCTTTCTGCTGGGGTCTGTGGACCTCTAATGGTCGCAAAATCCTCGTGGAGATTCATTTGGGATCCTACGCACCTCCTTGGCTGGGCTACACTGTGCATGGGCCGTGTACTAAATCGGCGATCCAAATGCTTCTCCTTAGCCCGTCATAAAATTAAATCCATATTTAATTCAACAAAATGTATTTACCTTGGAAATAGCCTAGACATTTCTACGAATATGTATACATTGCAAACTTATATACCATTCCGATCAGAAGAAACTGATCTACTAGCCTACACTCTTAGATTTGAGTTTCGAGTCTTCTTATGAACTATTCTTATAAAGATGAACATATGGTTGTTGCTATATGTTGGGCATGATGATAAATGACATAATTGATTGATGAAATTTGGCATATGACACTTTTGACGTGGGTGATGATTAGAAAATAATTTGATGTGTATGATCTAAACATGTTTGGAATGTTTACAAGAAAGGAATCAACAAAAACCAAATCTCAATGTAATCCTCATATGATGACAAATTGGGATATGTAATATGATCTTTTGGTTATGGATTGGGTTAGGATGACCCTAGTCATATATGAAATCAATTAGGTTATAAAAATATTATAAACATAATTTTAGTGCATGTTGTGACTATATGTCTTTCATCAATGTTAACTAAGTCAAGCGACTCCCATACTTATAGAAATCTGAATCAAGGTACACATGGACTTACTCTTCTTGATATGTTCTTGGGCCCCCCTTGGGTAAAGTGCATGTTATGTGATTATATCTATTGGATTCATTATAGTTAAAATACATGACAATATTTGGCATATTATAGTAATGATTTTTTATTGTACATTCTTTCTTTAAACTTTGAATTTTGGTATTATAATACATGGTTCTTTCATTGTGTTGGAATATGTAAACATAATTCAATATTTTGGTTGCATTGTTCTTGTGGTGTATTCCATGGCTGCAACAAGAAGAAGGCTTTACTATCACCCTCTAAGTTAGTCTATGGCATGAGGTTTGTCTTGATTGTGGTACCTTTGAGTAGAAAAGGTACCCAACACTTTATGTTTAGATAATAGTGCACTCCTATAGGAGAGTAAAGTAATATGTGATCAACCATGATGTTTTACAAGTTAAAAAGATAAAGTGTGAGTTTTTGTATTTTTTTGCTGAAACATAGAGATTAAATATCATTCATCCCACTCTCTACTGCAGGCCAAAGTTCAAAAAAACATGCATTGACATTCTTGAAAAGCCAAGGTGGTTTATTGGATGAAAAGGTAAAAGGAGAGTTTGCATTAGCAGAGAAACTAGCATTACTATATTCCACACAATTGTACAACCTTGGGATGAAGGATATATGTGGCCTACCAAGATCCTCAGGAAGAATCTTGAAACGTCTGATGTATGGAGCAAATTTGGTTGTTGAGGGAGTAACCTTGGTAATAGCTTGTATTTCTAAACTTGCGCCTGACAGGATAGAGGAGCTTGCCATCCCATAGTTTTGCATAGTTCTAAAGCATTAAGGATGACCTGGATTTCTGCTTCCAACGTCGAGCTGGCATG
Organism: Alisma plantago-aquatica; assembly: GCA_963693085.1. Taxonomy (NCBI): domain Eukaryota; kingdom Viridiplantae; phylum Streptophyta; class Magnoliopsida; order Alismatales; family Alismataceae; genus Alisma; species Alisma plantago-aquatica. Next base: position 190,672,280 of record OY856415.1, on the reverse strand, counting down.
GCTGGGAGAACCATAGCCCATAAGGAACTTGCCTTGGTTATCTATCACATGAACCTCGACACCTACAGTTGAGGATTGGTGTCTGTATGAGGCGTCCACGAACATGAATATGAGATGGTGACTCAGGAGGTCTTTCTGTAGTTGGAGTCGCAACAGGGCGTGACACCTCTTGGTGTGTCAGGTTGAAGATGGCACTAGCTCTAGATCTGATGAAGGGGAGACGTTGCGTTGTAGTTTGGATTTTTCTAGTATGAATTAATACATTTATATGTAGCCAGATGGCCCACCTAGCCACAATAGGGATCAGATCAATCATATCTTTGCATTTAGATGTAGTGAGCTTGATAATGCATGACTCTTTGAAGAGGATAAAGACAGGGGGCTTTGCGACAAGTGCCATCCATATTTGCTTGATAAAAGGGCAATCCTGCAGATAGCGCGAAAGAGTATTGTAGGCATTCAAATAGACTAGGTAGGTAGCATCCATTAGGATGTGTCAGTGAGCTTTCTCAATGATTGGAAGCAATGCCTTGTGTTCTATGAGTCACATGAAAGTCCTTAGCCTCGCCGAAATGCACATCTTCTAGATAGTGCCCCATTCCCCAATTATGGCTGTATATGAATCCCGCTATAGCCATTGATAGATCGCCTTAGTAGAGAGATCACCTGAGGAAGTCCATGGACACTGCCAAGTATCCAGACCAACATGGGGATCTAGTAGGTAAATGTATAGAATACGCTGCCATATGGATTGTAGTATATAAAAGTGTATGAAAGACCAATCCCATCCTTTGTCTTCCATAATCATTGACGCTACAGATCAAATGGTGGTGTGAAGTTTGGTTCCAAATCCTTGATGGATGATCCTTGTAACCACTTTCTCATCCATACATTAGAGCAGGTACCTGAATTGATGGTGACCGACGAAGCGACTTTTATGGATGCATGTTCTTCATGATGAAGGACCAGATAGAAAGTGTGAGTTTTTGTATTTTGTGTGAAGTATCTATTATTTATATCCAAGCTATTTATATTACACAATTATTTCAATTAAGATGTCCTTGTAGGAACCACATACTCATCATAGTTTTGTGATGACCCTAATTTTAGAGTTTGATAACCCATATACTGGTTGAAGGCATGCATGGAGAAAAATGGTTTATTTAAGTATCATGATGTGTATGTATTTATATTTAGAAAATTGGGCTTGTGAAGATAATTTTAGAGAGGATAATTGATGTGTAGCTTAAGTCCAATATATTTATATATGTACCAATTCAGAGTACTTATGACTTTGTGTATAAATTAGAGTATACATAAATATATATGGTTGACTTATGAATATTGAGATGCATAATGATTAAGATAATGGGAGTTAATGGGAGTGAATGTGTTTCATCATGGTTTGATGATTAATGCAGATTAGATGAGTTAAGGAATGAGACAGATTGAGGAATTAAATTAAGATATTAACCAACATTTGTTTGGTCTTAAAAGTGAATAGAATGTACATTTAGTAGTATTGGATCTACATTTAGAATTTAGAATGATTTAGAGCTTCCTACTATTGGATATGGAGGTTTAAACTTGGACATATTATTTGGATATAAGTGATTTATATGTAGTTTTGGAATATGGTTTGAGTTTGGTTTTAGGTCTCAATAACATGTCGCACATAAATGTCCTTGAGCTATGTGGCCCATCCTAGATATAGATCAGGATGCAAACGTTTTAGTCCTAGGATGACCATCATGCAGTTCGTGGATCATCTCTCACCTCCAAAATGAGTGGAGTTGTTAGAGCTAAGTGAATGGCATCTTGGTAGTCTAAATCCCTAGGAGCTAACATTGTTTGACCAAGACAGCGTATCTGCAGTTGAAGGATCTTCTTAACTACTTATATATCATGGCCAACATAAGAGTGGGGACTAGGGAGGCAGATCTGTTGGGAATATGGAAATATACACAATGCAAGAAAAAAAAATATTTGCCATATTCCCCCATTAACAGACGATCGCATCAACAACTACATAATGGGAAGGATGGTTTACTAAGTCATACCTGGTCCTGGAGCAAGTACAATGACTATCCCTCATTACAATATGTAGCTTTCTTCAAGTAGCACTCAAACACATCTACAACAGATCTTGGTTAATCACCACAGATAGCGGTGTGACGTCTTCCTCTATCCGGAAAGGCTCCACACCTCTAGAGTAGTCCCCACGGACCACCAGGAACTCATGTCATTCTAGAAGAAAAGATAAGGAGTTTTGGTGTACTATCACCAACTTGCTCTTCCACAATTGTTATCCCTTGCTATCCCTCCCTTTATTGGGTAGGAATTGCTTGGGTTCTCTCAGTTACCACAACCAGAGAAGACAAACAATCATCATAGGCAAATGAGTTGTGTCTAAAAATCCCCTAATAACCTCTATTTATAGGAGGGTCAAGGTCAGGATTCTCAGTCTGAGTGGGAGTGAAAGGGGTCAGAATTTCATGAATTTTTGTAACCTACAAGAAGAAAATAGTTGATTCACAGGTGAACCGATCAGTTGGCATGTGAAACGAGCAGTTCAAGCCTTGAAGTGGTCATTTCGTCATGTTTCCCAATCACAATTTGTTGGCAATTAATATTCAATTAATGCACAACATGACGTCAACACAAATCCTTGAATCAGTCGAATTGATCCACCATCCCCTTGGTTTACAACCTAAGTCGGTCAGTTCATGGACCTGATCAGATCAGTTCACTTCCTAAATTGGTCACTTCACTATCTAAAATTGCCAAAATTGGTTCAATTGACCTGGCACACTAAATCGATCAGTACAACACTTGAACCGTTTGGTTCACTGTTCAGACAGTCAATATTCAACCAATGTTGTTTACATTTAATACCTAACTCTTTAATAATCAAGTTTAAACCATATTCATAAATGAACTCCTATTACAAGTGTATCCTATGTGGGTGACCCTATAGGTTCCAAGTTACATTGGCAGTGAATGTCCATAACCAACTTATGACAATACAAGCAAAGTGCGACGTCTAGTAACACATCATAGCTACCCAATTAGATGGAAAATTGGAGAACAACTTTAAACTATAATCTTTAATTGGCGATTTAGTGATTTTATAATTCCTTTGTCTTTGTATCATAATTGAACTCAAGGCATGGAATCTTCATCCTCTCAATTTTCAATCCATGTTCCTTGAACTGGAATAGACTGTCTGAGATATATTATGGTCTTAATATCATATATTGATTTACCTATTCATGCAACTTCTTTTCTCAGTCTCGCTTATCAAGTGGCCATGATATCAAGCTCATGTAGGAGGGACAAATCCCATCTACATCACTCACAACTATCCCCATGTGTCATAGTGCATCTGACTATTACCTTAATAGAAACCCTTATTCAAGGTCACAATGGATGATGTCAAAGTACACTGAACGAAATGTGATAAGTGTAGTGATCTTAGGTTTGAGAATCACAATAACCACCTTCACTATGAGAGATGACTATGACCAACAATTCTGATTTCCATGTGTCACTATAAGGATGGGTCTGTCTGATATGATGTTCTCCAACAAGTATCTATGTGCTTGGCCTGATATCATATATCATGACTGATGAGATTTTGTCATAAACCAACTCCCACTTAAGTCGTATGTGTTATTGTTGTGTATTATCCTTCTACAATAACATCTGACTAGGGACATATCAAGAATGTACATACTCTTGACATTGTATGATCTCATCGTTCATGTCATCAACCTGAAGACATACATCATTGGGTTATGTCATTCTTTAGACATTAATTATGTTTCCTCATTATCTCATAACTGAGTGAAATGGAATAAATTGGAAGATTGCCTTTATTTATTAATCAAATCCTTTATAAGATATGCCATCACAATCATCGTATGATTGGCTTTGTGGGCATACATACCAACAGACTCTGACTTGCACTTAGAGCCAATCACCCATGAATCTTATTCTCAGTGATCTAAACATGTCCATCATGCTTCTTCTATGCAAGTGTTAATCCATAGGGTTATCAACATTTTATTTTTAGTTTGTATATTTCATGTTTCACATCTCTTCATTGTACAATATCTCGCATAAGATGGAATTGTTGTATTATGTTATCTGATATTCCTTGCATAACCAGTATATCCATAGTTGTCATAGTATTTCTATTGTTTCATAAATGGTTTGAACATCTCATTAGTTCATCTATATGAACTTCTAGATCCATTCAATACTAACTCATGTGCTCATAACACTAGGACATACAACTTCTATTTGTAGAATTAAAATAATGGTCTGTAGTTAGAAACTATTTCCAACTGACAACTCTTCTTTTAAAATTAAACACAATTTATATTGTGATCATTATCTGTCACTTCAGAAGCTTGCATCAGTGTAACCCTTTACACCCAACTCTTCCTTATTGCCATAATCTAGTAACTGATCCTTAGTGCTTCTCAAGTACTAATTGATGTTCTTAATGGTATTTCACTGATCTTCATTAGAATCTAACTAATATCATCTTGTCATGTCTAATACATAACATGATAATGGGATGAACATCTTATATTGTATACACAATAGATCCAAATGCTAGTGCATGTATCGTCTTACTCATATCTTTTCATTCTTCATAAGAATCAGAACATAGGGTTCTTGAGAGACTAATCACATGTATCATGGATAGATTCTCTCTTATTGAATGCTTCAGGCTAAACCCTTTTAGGATTTTTCCAATATATGTGCTCATACTTAGGTTAAGAAATTTTCCAAACTATCTCTATATATCTCAATTCCTATCACATAGGATGTTTCTCCTAATCCTTCTTCAAGGAGGTGATTTCTATGTTATGATTCAATACTTATAGTATTGAGATGTTATTCCTCATCAATATGTGGAATTTTAATATGCTCCCACTAAATCTTTTGTAATAATGTATTTCAAAACTTTGCTCTTGACTAAAGTCAAACACTTTGACTATCTTGTCAAAACAATTATTCCAACTTTGAGGTGTTTGTTTTCAATCTCTAGATTAATCTCTATATCATATAGACTTTATTTTGCATTAATGAAGTTATAAAACCTTCAGGATGTGTCACACACACATCCCTCTCAATTATTCCTTTAAGGAATGCAGTTTCAATCTTGATATGCCAAATCTCATGATCTTAATAAGCTTCAAAATAAGCATGTCATTTGTTGAAGGAATTTCATCATGTTCAATGCTTTGAACTTGTTTTAAAATAATTTCAACCAATTTATCCTTTTTATGGTATCCATTTCGGACTTTCTACTTGAAAGCCCAACTGTACCTTATGGGTTTTAACCCTGTAGGTGGTACCACTAAGGACATACCTTGTTGGTTTTCATGGATTGCATTCTGGATGTAATGGCCTCAAGCTATTTCTCAGACTCTGGTCGCTCAATAGTTCCTCATTGATTGTGGTCTCATCATTTTATGATCAAATTATAACTGATCTGAGTTATAGGATTCTCAATATTTTAATCTCAGACATGTTCTACTAGAACTATGACTTTAGTTTACATAGGGAACTTGAGATTCCACAACTGTTTGTGATTCTCCTTGTTCTCATTGTACCTTCTTGTTGACCTCTAACTTTTCAAGTTCTACTTTACTCCCACTTATTATTTTGGAACTCAATTATCCTAGTAAAAAATATTTTGTTATCGAATTGGGTTTAACATTTTGTGATTTGTGGATAAACCTTTTCAAGAAACTACTTTCTTTATATATGTTTCAATCCTAAAGACATATTGAGACTTTTTCCCATACCATATATTATATGGTGTCTTGCAAATGATTTTGGAAGGTACACTATTTTAGTGCTAAGCATATGCCTAAAAAGGAAACTACAATATTAGATTAAATGAAAATCATATCATGACTGATTAGGATGCGACTCCTTCTTTCTGATACATCATCATGTTTCAGGTGATTTGATTGTGATACACTATTACAGTTTCTCCTCAATGTCCTCATAATATTGATCTAAAGTATTTCAACATTTTCTCATATCAAAGCTTCTTAATACTTTTATCAAAGTTATACTTGATTTATAATCTTCTTGAATACTTCAATATATTCATTTTTGTATTTCACCAAAGGCAAACCCCATATCTATTGAGATCATCAATAAATATTATGAAGTATAAATAGCTACCTCTAGCATTTATTCTAAAGGATCTTTATAATAGAATGCTTCTCATAAAAGACTTGCATGTTTCTTATTGGTTCAATAACCAAAAGAGTTTAGATAAACATCAACATGGACTCTGGAAGTGCATTTCTCATATATGTGATCTAGATGACAATGCTATATATTATTTGAGTTATCAATTGTAATACTTCAAGTATTTACATTCTAAACATTCATATTTATATCCTTTTAATATAAAGATCACAAGATATTTGGATTATAGCCATATACGATCACATCTTTGAAATAGAACCATTAACAACTCTTTATTCATTATCATCCTTGTCCATACAAGATGTATAAAGTAAAATGTTTCTATTATTGGCATAATAAAATGGAAGTTCATCTAACTCTATTACATGTCATGTAGGATAATATAAATTGTAAATGTAGATTGAAGTTTTAGCAACTCTTGCTCCATACAATCCATCCTTGCCCTTTCACAAAGGCTTACTTCTTATAAGATCCTGCATATTTAGACATATGTTAGATCTACATATGATACCACATACCCAAAATGAAGAACTATTTAGATTTATCTTATAATGTATATAATTGAAGTAGAGGTCTCTACCACCTCCTTGTTCTTCTTTAGTTACTCTAGGTAGAGAGGACAATTCCTCTTCCAGTGTTCATGCTGGTGATAGTGGTGATAATTGCTTCCCTTATTCACTCCTCCCTTTTCCTTGAGTGCTGAAAACTTGGTCTTCTGACCAGCTTTAGAACTCTTCTTAGCTTTTCCTTTACCTTTAGACTTTTCCTTTGGTTTTTTTATCATCATCACAAACTTGGTCTTGTCTTTCTTCATTTATGCATCAGTTGTTCTTAACATGCCAAGTAACTCTATCAACGACTTTTCAAAGTCATTCATGTTGTAATTCATGACAACCTGATGGTATGACTTTGACAGAGATTGTAGAATCACATCAGTGGCCAACTTTGGTCCCAAAGGGAATCCCAATCTTGAAAGGTTTGTCACATACTCAATGATCTTAAGCACATGAGGACCTGCTAGATCTGTTTCTTCCATGTTATATTTGAACAATGCCTTTGAGACCTCATATATCTCCTGTCTTGCCTGATATTGGAACATGTTATTAAGATGTGTGACCATCTTAATAATATTCATGTTCTCATGCTGTCTCTACAACTCATAGTTCGTCGAACACAACATTAGGCATTTGACATCAATGTCATCTTTAGTATGCTTCTTGTAAGCATCCTTGTTAGCCTTAAATGCATTGGGAAAAGGTTCTTCTGGCTCTGGTGTCTCTAGGACATAGAGCTTGTGCTCCTGTGTGAGAACAATTCTCAACATCTTGAACCAGTCATAGAAGTCATTCCCATTCCATTTGTCCTTCTCAATGATTGGTCATAGATAAAATGTGTTGTTTTGTCTTGCTAATTGATTCTACAATAGAAATTTGTAATTTTGAGAAAAACCATTTTGATTTGATTTGATTTATATAAAATTTGATGATATTTAATTATCCCTTTAATTAACTATTTCTCTCATTATTTTGTTCAAATTGATAACCCTCAATTATCAATTCAGAATATTGCAACATACAAACTTCTAATGATCCAAGATCCAAAATAATTCAATTATTTTCCATCCAATGTCAATGTCCATAATCAATCATTAAGGTAGGCAACTTTTACCAATTGCATCTTTGCAATTCTTGGATAGATGATATGTGAAACTCCTTGCCATGTTCATATGCTTAATCCCATTAAGGAAACCTAGTTAAGCCTGACCCAAAAGCCAATATGATAGAAATGCACCCCGCTTGGCAGGCCCACATAACTATCATTACACTTCCACGAGTTAGAAAGTGCACCACTCTTGGCATGCCAACACATAATCGATCAAGATTTTCATATGTTTTTCTAATGAAAAGCATATTAGACTTAATATATTGGATTGATGGATTTTATATATTAATATATACACATATACGTATCCAATCACCATATACTATAGTAAGTATGATATACATGCTATATCCCACAAATGTAAACATGCAATATAAAACATTAGCAATGGTTATGGCCATACTAATATAATTCCATAGAGCCACAACAAATTACTGCCACCTAATTCTACATAACATGCATCAACCTATTGTTAATGTAGCTCTATGCTTGAACCAGTCTGGGTTGATTAGTTCAACCCTCGAATCGGTTGACTCACCTCTTAATTGGTCATTTGGTCTATCAGACTTCGTCTAGCCTCCTATCCAACAGTTAGTGGGGCCACTAGCCAATCGGTTATTCTTATGTGGCTGTCCTCCTCAGTCCTCCAAATGGTCGACTTGTCCTAGAGATAGTCAGCTAGTCTGGCACTGAGCATCATCTTTTTCATAACAAGAAAATAAACTATACCATTTCTATTAAACTTTTACATGGCAAAGAGAAACATCAAATTATATTCAAGGGGATCATAGGTAGGAAAGAATAATACTCTTACATTGGGAAGAAGAAGGTAGAGACTCGGTATGCAAATTGAAATATAAATAGGAATAAACAACCTATTCAACTACAAATAGATATTTGTGTTATTGTCCATAACCATACTATACATCCACCATTTAAAACCAATTTTAGGGTGACACGTGTAAATTTCATATATATATATATACATATATATGTATGTACATATATATGTATATGTATATATACATATATATATGTATGTATATATATATGTATATGTATATATATATATATATATATATATATATATATATATATATTAGTTCAACATCATATGTGGTCTTTAATCAGATATGCACAATAGACATTTTAAATATTTTCATCGTATGCAATAAATAAAAGGCAAAAATCAAAATTTAATCGCATCAATTAAATCCCAAAATATTGTAATTGATGTGGCTCTGATACCACTGTTGGGAAATATGGCATTAGATAGGAAGCAGAAGCAAAAAAAAGTCTATCATATTACCCATTAACTGACTATCACATCAAAAACTATGTAATGGGAAAGATGGTTTATGATGTCACACCTGGTCCTGGAGAAAGTCTAGTGACTATCCTTCATTGTAATATGCAATTTTCTTCAAGTGCACTCAAACACGTCTACAATAGCTCCTAGTTGATCACTATAGGAAATGGGTTGACGTCGTCCTCCTAGCAGAAAAAGCTCCAAGCCTCTAGAGAAGTCCACATGAAAAATGAGGAACTCCTACAGTTCTAGAAGTATAAACAAGAAGGAGTTGTCTCTCTCCAGTGGTGTACTTGCACCAACTTGCTCTCCCACAATTGTTCTCTCTTGCTATCCCTTCCTTTAGGACTTTCTTGACTTCTCTCGATTACCACGACCAAAGAAAATAAGCAATTGTCAGAGGCAATTGAGTTGTGTCTGAGAAGCCTCCAATACCCCTCTATTTATATGAGGGTCAGGACAAGGGTTCCCAATCTGAGTGGGAGCAGAAGGGGATGGAATTTCATGAATTTTGGCAACCTGTGTAATATTCTAAATTTTAATCAAATAATATATCTTCTTTAGATTAAGTTGTAAAAACAAGCTTCTTTGATAATTTGTTAGTAAATTCAATTTTAATATTCAAAGAATCTATTCTGATTGGTTTAAAAGCTTTTATATATTGAAAATATAATTGCGGTACTTTTTGTCAAATTTGAAAAAAATAATAATTTGGTGGTTAAGCACACAAGTAGGTAGTTGGGTGGCAAGTAAGTTGCTTATGGGGGCAAGCATGTAGCGAGGTAGCAAGTAGGTATCTTAAGAAAACACACTACTTGGTAAAGCAAGAAGCTTAGTGTCATGCTCCTCCTTTAAACACCTAACACATCCTAATGTTTGACACATATCCTACCATGTGTCAACTAATCTTTTATACATATCTTAAAATGACACAGATGCATCAATTCTATCATATAACCACGAATTCTCTCTCTTTAGAGGGCACATACACATCCATGTGTGACTAAAACTACAAACCATCTCCCTTTTTATGACACACTTATACCCATGTGTCTTCTATATACATTTTGCAATTAGGACCATGCTACCCTCCCGCATCCCTATAAATAGAAGCCAACTCCACTCAACTTTATTCATATTCCAAAACTCTTGTCCTTCCATGAAAGAAAGCATCCCCTTGCTCCTTTCTATTCCTCAAAGACAAGTAACCCCCTCTCTCTTTATAAACCATAAACATTTCCCTCTTCCACCACTATAGTGATGTTATGCTTGGAGAAGATGTTGAATAGGAGAGTTGCTCTGGCAGCATATTGCATTATCTCCTCAGGTTTGATCCCTACATGTGATTCCTAAATATCATTTTGACTAATAACTCTCTCTCCCCTTGACTTCAGTCTCTCTCTCTCTTTCTATTAAGAATCTATTGTAAACCAAAATTCTGTCAAAATACTTTTGAAATTTGATCTTCTCTCTCTATCCTTAACCCATTTGAACATCACACTTCAGGGAAAGGTATGGTCCTCACTCCTTGCAATATTCTCTTATCTAATAATTAATGGAAAGTATGATTTCATATGGTCTTCACTTCTTGACATAATCTCTTATATCACCAATAATGAAAAGTGGGGTTTATTATGATTTGTTATAGTTAAGTATAATCTTCACTCCTTATCATAATTCCTGATATAAACATCCATGAAAAGTATGGTTTAATATGGTTTAAAATTATTTAGTATGGTATTCAATTATTATCATGATCAATGATATCAACATCAATGAAAATCATGATTTGCATGGTTTGACATATGCTTTCTAGAATATATAAATGATATATATTTTAAAATATTTTATTAATAAGGTAGATATGAATATCAATGGACTTCCTTTCCATACCCTAAGATTTTACATCAAGTTAGGATCTTAGATGATAGTTAAGCATGCCTTTGTGCGTTCTAGTTCTATTCTCATTTGATTTTCCTTATTTCTACCTATTTTCTGAGTCATGTGATATTATTGGAAAGTGGAATTCCATCAGACATTTCTAAGGTGACTAGAAGTCTATTTCACTGATGCCCGTAGCCATTAAAGAGGAAAAGTTATTTAATTGGTTATGTGTTTGCACCGAGGGACTCCCTAACCTCTTGCATAGATTTGTCTGATTCAATTCCACAATCCCACAAGTTTACATTTTAGGTGTCATAGTGAAATACTCAACTAATGATTCATTTATTCATGGATACCTTTTGATCTCATTGACTTTTACTAGCCATCATATTGAGTTGTATATCTTTGATGACGTCCTTTTAATTCTAAACCTTATATTGGGAGATGTGTTGGTAACTGACTTGGCATGTCTTGGCCAGGGATTGATACATTTGGGATTCAGATCTAGGTTCTTTGGAGTCAGGGATAGATGAGTATAGTACTCTACCATACTCATGCCCATGCTTGGGTTGGTCATGTAGATTCAAGCATGATCATGTTAGTAATGGGGAATAATCTCCTGCAAAGATTAAACATGCTAACTAATGATACTCCAAGTGGAATTTTGTGCAAGGAGCACCCTCTTCTAATATTAGAGAGGCGACCGGTAGCTTCATGTGGTAATTTGATTCATTGTGAATAGCATGCGGTGTGCACGAGTGGCTGGGGGTGTGCCAGGGTACTTACAGGTGGTTTGGTAACCCTAATGGCCTAAAGTCTTGGCTAAGCAAGTTTTTGTGGTTGTAGGCCAGTTGGCCAAGGTGAATTGACACATTCTCTGAGAGTTGTAGTTAAACATGTTTTTAGAATAAGGTCTCCCACTTATTAAGCTTTATAAAATAAATACATAAATACCAATATCTATGAATTATCTCATTATGCTCTTAAGTATCTGCTTATTTTCCTTTGATCGAGTTGTCCTCTGAATAAATGATTAAGAATGTAACTTAATGAGATATGAAAAGTGCTTCCTGCAATAGTTTTGATTTGTATCAGCCATACTTAGACAATTGTCTAACTCTCTTTCTCCCATTTGGGATATGGAAAACTTTTCTTGCCATAGGTTGATTATGTGGATGCAGGTGTATGGATGTATCTTGTCGTAGACTATCTTGAAAGATCTTGGAAGTATTATCAAGACCATATCTAGTTTTTGTGTTTTGTAGTTTTGCTAGACCTATGGGTCATGTAAACATATGTACACAATTTCTTTCAAGAAATGCTTGTGTAAATGACTATGTTATCAATATAGTTTTTTTTTGTTACATCTTTAATTGGTCTTGATACTTAAATTCTATAACCTTCAAAACCAAGTTGGTATGTTGTGTCATTGGTTTTTGGGATGTTACAACCTACGAGCAGCAAAATGATCGATTCATAGGTGAATTGATCGGTTGGCATGTGAGCCGATCAGTTTAACCCTTGAATCGGTCATTTCATAATGTTTCCCAATAGCAATTGCATTGATAATTAATATCTAAATTAATGCACAACATGACGTAAGTACAAATCCTTACATCAATAAAATTGATCCACCATTAGTTTAGTACACAACCTGATCCAGTCAGTTCATGGACCTGAGCTGATTGGTTCACTTACTGAACTGATTGGTTCACTGTCCAGAATTGCTAAAATTGGTTTTATTGACCTGAAACTAAAACGACAAGCTTAACACTTGAACCAGTCAGTTCACTATTCAGTCAGTCAATATCAACCATTGTTGTTTAAATTGAATACCTAACCCTTTAGTAATACATTTTAAACCATATTCATGAATGAACTCACATTCCAAGTGGATCCTATGTGTGTGACCCTATAGGTTCCAAGTTACATTAGTAGTGAATGTCCATAACCAACTTATGACATTGCAAGAAAAAAATAATGTCTAGTAACACATCATTGATACCGAAGTAAATGGGAAGTTTGAGAACAACTTCAACCTATAATTTTTTATTGGTGTTATAGTGATTGTCTAATTTCTTTGTCTCTAATATCCGAATTGAACTCGAGGCATGGAATCTTCATCCTCTCAATATTCAATTCGTGTTCCTTGAACTAGAGTAGATGTCTGAGATATAAGTGACCTCACTAAAATATATTGATTCACATGTGCATGCACATGCTTTTCTGAGTCTTGCTTATCAAGTGGCCAAGATATCATACTCATGTAGGAGGGACAAAGTCCATCTACATCACTCACATTCATCCCCATGTGTCAAACTGCATTGATACGAAAAACTCATTGTGTCAAAATATTAGGTATTATCATATTAATGACTAATTAGATTCTTGCAACCTCATATTAAATCTAGAAAATAGTTAAAGCATCGAAAGAATATGAAAAATAAATTATATCCTAAAAATGCCATATAGATCAATATAAAAATACTAGAGACACTATTAAGACCAGTTTGAACCTAGGATTGGATAAACCCTAATGTGGACCTAAAATACCAAGGATAATGTTGAATCATGATGTATTAATGATGAGTAGTTGTTATTAATTAGGTGATGATTAGATATCTAGATGGTCCATGGAAATTAATATTTCCTAAACATAGATACAATCTTTAGTAATTATGTGACTATGGATTTCCTTCTTGAAATGTGATTTATATGAATGCTTGTATACTTGCTCAAATATTTCCATGTAGCATTCTAGTATTGTATTTGATCTTTGTCTTGTTATCGTTGTTTTGTACCTTGAAACATAATATAGAAACTTCAATATACAAACTTTGTGCACCTACTTGTATTCTTAGAGTAAGGACACGGGGATGGGTGTCCTACTTGAGTTGTCAAGATAGGTAGGATCATATCAATAGATGGGTTAGCTCTTGGTGATGACTTCGAGCTCCCTCTCATACAAAAAGGGCTAGCTAATCTTGAGCACCCTTACCCTTTCAATGGGAAGTTGGTCAAAGGCCTTATCATATATGATGTTGTTGGTATAGTTGGAGTAAAATGACATACAATACATGCTCTCATTTTGCTAAATACTTAACTTGTTTATTCTTATTTGTTCCTTATGCAACACTTTTCAAATTATGCAGAGATTATATATGTATCTTTCTGCTCTGTACTCAAAGCCTCACATGTTGACCCACTTTGTTTCATATATTTTATAGGTTCAGAGATGGCTAGGAGTTGATGGTCTTGGTTAGATATGTCATGTGTACTTGTTATAACATCCCTAATATACATTACTAGATTCGTACAATTTGACTCTAAAACATGTAATTGAAATATTGTAATAAAATAATGTTGCTTAATGATACTTGTGGAATTTTAAGATTTTGTTGGTGCTTTTATCTTGTTATTAGTTACATGTATGCTAAGATTTTACACTTCTACATTTGCACTTTGATAACACCATTCTGCAGACAAATGCCTAGGTCATACCTCCATTGAATCTGTAGTCATTTGGAGTTAAGATTTGGGTAATAACAGTTCCGTGACAAATTGTGTTAGCCTCGTTTAAATTTTTATGATTTTAGGTTCATATATGTCACAGATGCAGGTTTAGAAACACATGTGGAGTGAGAAGTATTAGGTGGAAGCTATTGTAGATACTCTATACTGTTTTACAAGTTCATCTGCAAATGTAAAATGGATATGTAATCAAGTTTTATGATAAAGTCATGTAACTTTTCTATATATGTGCATTGTATATAGTTTGGTCTTTTGTGATTGTTTGTGTTCAATTATGTATAGTCTCTTGTTACACATGATGAAACTATGATATAAATAATTATCATTTTAGTTTAAAAACTCGATATACTATAGTTGGTATTAGATCATGGATAATAATTTACACCTTATGGTTGGTAATGACACATAACATAATCCAAAGAGGAAACTTGAACATCGAACAACCTTATTATAACTTATTTATACTAGTGTTAGACTTTTAGATTATAAAACTAAATGCTCTAGAACTAGGCATAGACTTCTTTAAAATATGTGGTCTTTCCTCTTCTTCTACTAACGCCTTGTGGTATGGGAAGTAGAGTCAATATGGTTATGTTAGGATAAGTTATTTATAAAGTGTAAACCCTAGACATGTAAAGGAAACATGTAACTAGCTTGATGCAAATGTACACACCCTAGTTCTTACTGTTTCTCTAGTGCTCATGGGGCCTCACTTTCTGATGTGTTTGGATATTCAATTTTGTTGTTACTTTTTAATAAAAAAGCACAAGTGATTCTTAAAAATGCTTATTTTGAGTCATTATATTGATGCATTTATATAGGAAAAATGTGACCACACACATAATATTGGGAAGAAATCATGAAATAATAAACAAACAGAGTAGCATTTATGTAGATGGAGTAACATTCATACAAGAAATGGATGTTTTTTTCTTAAAATTGTTCATGATGATGACACATATGCATGTCATTTATTGCATTAACCTTTCATATTATAGATTATTTTATTACTAATATACACCTTTATACCCAATGTTTAGGTTCAAGACTTATGTTCATGTAGTTCATATAGGATAAAATTTATCTCTTGTAGTCATTCAAATATGAAGGTATAATTTTTAGAAAACTTAAAAACAATCTTTTTTGGGAGCACTTTCACTATTTGACTTTGTTCAAGAAAGTAAAATCGAGACCATTTTAAGGTTGATGGTAGCACTAACTTTTTTATTGTAGTGGTGTGTAGTGTAGTAAGACATACTCTTCAGTCCTACATGGCCTACTCTTGGGTTGGGGCCAATCCATATTTTTGGAAAGCTTAATAAGCATCTATATACAAGGACTAAAATAGGCGCACCATGACACAAACACATACTCATGCCATGTTGATTGAAGATTGGTCCTTGAGAAATGAGGAATGATCTGATATTTGAAATCTTTTTGCAAAAAAAATTCTAAATGATTTTTTCTGTATTGAAATGTATTACATCAAATCATTTTGTGTTGGAAAAAAGTGACATGTATAGGTTACATCATATGGTCGAGACGTGTACCTAAAGTATATCAAATTGGATACATCCGACTCATTACATTAACTAATAACATGTAATAAATGTCATTGACATTTCTGATTCAGGACATGTTAGTGAGTGAGATTGAAAGAAGACTATTATGCATGTTGTTCATTTAAACCTTGGCAACGATTCTATTAATATCTTTTTACTATATGGTGACAACTAATAATTCATATTACAACCTTACTATATCTTGGTTATCATTCTTCTATCTACAATCAATGTGTCGTTGAAGTTTATATTAAGCAAGGCCTAAGCCTCGAACCCGTGTTTGTTCTATCCTAGACAAGAAAATGGTGCACTTCCACCTAGGGGGATAGTACTTTCTCTAAAGAAACATATTACACCGACAGATTGAAATCAACGGTGTGATCTTGTTTCCCACTAATGTGATGGATTATGAGTTAGATATATGGCTTCTACAACCATTTATTTAGCATGGGTTAAGCCTAATGTAGTGCAGATAGAGGAAATTGTAGTTTTTGTGTCTTGTGCAAATGGGAAGAGATTTATAACCACCTTGCTTTTTTAGAGCCTCCCACCATTCTCAATACTAGAAATTTTTGTGTTCTTTACTTGTAAAATAACATGTGACACTAGTGTCCAAAGGGCTCTAGGGGAGAATATGCTCACCTTCTTGGTGGGTATGGTGACCACAACACACATGTAGTCAAGCATGTGTGCTATAACCACATCCCACCTCACCTCGCTAGGCTCAGGTTTGTGGGTTGCAGGTCATGAGAATTATCTTCCCTCTTCCATCTTCTTTTTATATAATTAATTATTAGTTTATTTAATTATTTCTTTCTAAAATAGATTTATTGATTCTCATTGGAAAGTCTTTGCCTTCTGATTTTCTGTTATGTGTACAAGAGAGACCGTGTGATCGTCTCTTATTAGAAATAAAATGTGGGGGCATGAAAGAACTATAAATAAGCCGTTGGTCATTAGGGTTAAACACATCTTTTCAAACATCAACCTTCAATGTTCATGCATGTATTTTACAAACCCTAAACCAACTTCTTTCTCTTTCTCACTCGCTACTGACTTGTTTCTGGAGATTCCTTTCCTAAAAGAAGCAACTTCTTTGTTCCTATCCCAAAAGTTGTGATCTGTTTGGATAGTGGTATCTACGATCATTAGGTTGCATTGATAATGCTTGCTGATCTCTATCAAGCAAGAGAGAGATGACAAACTACTACCAATTCATGACCAAGTCGACTAGAAGAATGATGCTCATCTTTCAGGATTGTGAGCCATTGATTTCATTAGGCATCAAGTTCTTTTTCAATGAAGGATCTTGTAACATCCCCAGATTTTGATTTCTCTAAACCCTATTGGGAATGAGATGTCAGAATCCAAAAACATCATCCAATTATATCAGAGAGCGATGTGGAAGCATAATACGCATACATGAACATACAACTATGATGCATACACAATAACATTCTCAACATTCAACATATTTATATTACAACATGAATTAAATTTACATATTGAAAGAAGATTTACAAGTCTAATAACATGTATGCTAACATGATCTTAACACAATAGGTACAACCTGGACAACTGCTCACTTCCTTTCTTGTATCCCACGCTAGCTCTGAACCTAAAACATATGTGAAACAACGAATCAATACACAAGGTGTTGTGTACGTGGGTAGAAAGATACATACTAATATGTTTGCATAATTGAAATAACTTGAGAAAGAAAGATTAAAGGAAAACATTGTTTAAAGTGATAAATAGGTAAACATTCCTTTTATTGCATTCACTTTGATGCGGTTGTACTACACATACTTGCACTTGACTTACATCTAGTGTGGGAAATATAGTATCATCATACATCTAACATGGGCCAAGGAATCATACATCCATGTTAGGCAACATACATTCACACCAGGCTATGTTCTCTAGTAGCTACAACCCATCATACTCATTTATGTTCTATTAGATTTGGCGAAGTATAACTCATACTAGTTCAACCAAGCAATCATATCCAAATATGAGCATTCAAGATATCACATATCATAGGCAACTAGAAAACTAGTCTCATACTTAATAAAAACCCACGTACCAGAGTTCATATATTCATAGATATCTTTGATCATCTAGACAATCTGGTCATCACCTGATTAATAGAAATTAATCATCATCAATACATGGTTCATTATGTCATTGATATTTTAGGTCTAAGTTAGGGTTTAGGTGAAACCTAGGTTTAAACTAACCTAAGCTTGTCTCTGATATTTTTCTACTGACCTACATGTCATAATTAGGGTCTGGTTCAAATTTCATAATTTTCTGATGATAGGTCTATTTTATACACTACTACAGAAACAACCTTTGGCATCGGTTGTTTAACCCCCTTTGGCGACGGTTTTCAAGCGACGCCTATGTGGGCGCCGCTAAAGGTCGAACTCTTCGGCGTCGGTTTTCTAATCGACGCCTATATGACATATAAGCATCGGTTATATATAGTTGGCCGACGTCTATAAGGTTCGCGCCACAAAAAAGAGCACCACCTAGGACACTTTCTGTGTCGGTTAACAACTTAACAACCGACGCCATACACCCAGACGACACGGCGAAGCAGGGCCGTGCTTCACTGCACGGCCGTGTTTAGTACTATAGGCATCAGTTTTATACTAATAAGCGACGCCTTTTCCACCACGACCGTGCTTTCCTGCACGGTCGGGTTGTTTGTCCTATTAGGCGTCGGTTTTTATCAAATAACCGACGCTGTAGGCCTTTGATGACGGTGTTCTATAAATAACCGATGCCTATACTTTAATTTTTTTTTCTTATTAGTTTGCAGGCCTGCTGTGGCTGGTCAGCAGGATGAGAACCTACAGTTTAGTTTTCTGAACTGCAGGTTTACGACATCTATTGATATCAGCCTACAAACAAGCCACAAACCTGCAAAATCAACAAATATTTTTTCACACAAGTAGATACATTCAGACATCAATTCAATTCTCACATTCACACATGTAGAAACATTCAAATACATGTAGAAACATTCAGACATGTATAAACATTCAGAAATATTCATTTACAAAATATCATTCAGCATCACTATTAGCATCCCAATTATATCTTACAATCGCCACTGCTTGTATGGCTTTTGCCCATTCTTCTCTTATTTCATTTAATGCTTCCATCGTATATGGAGCATGTATATTTTTAAAGCGTTTACCTATAGTGTGGTCAGTTTTAAACACCTGCAAAGAGAATGATGTATATATATAAGTAATAATATATAAATAAGATTGATATATTTCATACTAACTAATGAGACTATATATAATACCTCATGTATGGTATTAATATCCAATGCGGCATGTCAGATAACCATCTGCATAAATCGCATCACATAGTATGCGCATGCCCAGCCATTGTCTTGTGTAGCGCACTATAAATTGAAACATACAAAATATTAAAAAATACAACTAAGCATAGTTCACATAAATAATATATACATTGGAGTCGGGAACTTACTTTTACATTCTCCCAAATTATTGGCTGGTTCTTTCTCCTTGGGACATTTCCTCCAACATTTTTGAATGCATCTAAACCCCTACATGTTAATGTAACACAGTAAATTGCATAATTAAATAGTAATATAATAACAGATGTTAACGGATATAAAAATGAAATATTTCTCACCAGAATAATGGCATTCTCAATATGTGTCCAATTTTAGTGTTCAATGTACTTCCCGCAGGATCTAGATAATAAACAGTGAACGTCCTGGGGACAATAACTAGTAACTCCCAATGTCTACCGCTAGAGGTAAAAAAGTTAAAAATTAATAACTCAAAATGCACAATAAAAATGGAATTTTCTTAAGTCCAAATTATAAATAAAGTAAACTTACTTGACATTGAATGGAGCTATTATTATCGTCTTCTTTTGCTGACCGAAAATTGTAAAAGCATCTATACAGTATTGTTGAACACTATCAGGGTCTTTAGCTACCATACTAATCAATGATGGAATCAAAAATCCCACATGATCAAATGCAAATTGTTTGCATTGATCTTCGACTAAGTAGTTGCAAAACATGTATTACGTATGCATTAATATATAAGAAACCAGATCACCGGATCTTACAAAAGGTATATGGATGTATAAACAAGATCTCACCTTATCCATGTCTCTATCATTGATGTATTCAGCCAATCATACATAAATAACTCAATAATATCTTGTATAAATAAAGAGCTATCGTATGATTGACCTGCATAATCTGCTTCTAAAGAAACAATTATAGGGCAATGTATATTATGTGCCCGTAGCCAACATGCCATTCCCCTACAATCAGGACCTAACAGGTATTTTAGGTCAGTTGGAACCCAACTTGGTAATGCAGGAAGTGGAGGTGGAGGCCTAGGTGCTCCGGGTGTCTTCTTTTTAACCTGTATATAAAATTTTAGATCAGTTGACCTCATATATACACATTAACAATCTAAAGTAATGTAAATTTATCTTACAATTTTAGTAGTATAGATGAATCTGCTTTGGGCCACAATATCACCCCGCCTTCTGCCTCACCAAGTGTATCAATATCTGGGTGGGCATATGGCAATGCAGCTTCCCTCCAATCGGGTAATACACATATCGGGCTCACACGAACGTAGCCCTGCGGCATTGGAGTTCCATGAAACGTTGCTCCAGGAAGGGACTGGTAAGCCTGCGCCTCTGCAACAACATAGTCTTGCATTCTTAAGCGGCATGGCTTCAATGCCTACAAATTTACGTAAAGAATGTTATACATATATACATATCACCTTTCGAACATATCATCTTGAAAAGACTAGCTACAATGTCATAAACAATACTTACAGTAGACGTGCTAGGCAATGGGTCTCCAAGATTACTCACAGTCTGTGCATCAGGAGAAGAGTCGGTCGCCATAGGCTGATTGGAAGCCTGAGATGCCTGCCACCGCACTATTTCTTCCTTGACCTTCTCAGCAACTATATCATTGACCTTCTTAGCAACTATATCCTCGACTCTCTTATTCTCCTATACATGGATAAAAGAAACATTAGCTTCTTATTATTGAATTCCCTTTTGCAGTAACATTCTAAAAAAAGAATAGGTTACCTCTTCTTGTGAAAGTCCCGCTCTGAGTTTGCGCTGGGATGGCCCAAAGAATGCTTTGATGCCCACACCAGCGCCTGCACCCCTAACACGTCCAGGATGCTCTGGGTTACCTAGAGCAACTGTCAATTCATCCCTTGTTCCCTGAGGGATGAACGTGCCTTGTTTCCTCTCCTCGTGCAGCTCCCGCTAATCACCATCAACATAAATCGGTAAGTTAACACAAAAAATAATCAATATTCAAATGATTGCTCTAAGAGTTGTATTTTACCATTTTCGCAGCCGCCTCAGCAGTTACGGGCTTCTTTATTTCACCCTTCTTGTTTTGCCTCCCAACTATCCAGATATCATGGAGAGGCATGGGTGTGGCAGACTCCTGAGTAGGAGCAGACTCCTGAGTAGCCGCAGACTCTGCCTATAGTCTTTGGCGAACGCTTGCATAGCCCTTTGGACCCATAGTGTGGTCATGCACATTCAGTGCACGCCTTGCTTTTTGCGCGTCACTGAGGGCCTAGTTAGTATGCACATTAATGATTTGGTTAGTAGCACTAAATGTTAATCTTGAATAGGTGAATACAATATATATTAATTAAATTGGGAGTGACGCCTAATACCTTGAATTCTTCAAATTTTCTTGAAGCAACAAAATTGTCCCAATCTTCTTTGTCCAAGAAGTTCCACTGCTCAAGGGCTGACTTCTTCTTCTTATCACCATCTTTTATGTATTCTCTGTTCAGATTTGTCCTATAGTTCCTAAGCATCTTTCCAGCGCGTTGCATCACGCTTTTACGATGCAGCTTCTCATCCAATGCAAACAGATTCTGTAAAATAGAATTCTTATTAACTAGTATCCAAAAATAGAATTGCAAATAATATAATTTGTAATCTAAAAAATAGAATTGCAAATAATAATAACTCACGCATAAATCCTTCCATATCAAGTCTTTCTTCCCCTGAGGAACTTTATGCCAATTATCATACTTAACACCACAATGGCTTCAAGTGACACACCCAAGATAGTTTACAAAATTATTGCGGTTCACTCCAATTGCATTTCCTCCATTATCAAACTCCACAACCAATTTGGATCCACTACCACTCAGCGCTATTAACTTCTTCAACAGAGTGATGCCCCTTTTCTTGTTAAGTGTTTGGTGCTGCGCATCAAGTTGCTCCAGTGCTTCAGTGGGTACACGTGCATCATCAACCTAAAATTTGACAAAAATAAACCCACTGAATTAGCGCAATATAGAAATATGGGATATATGACATAACTAGAAGATAATGAATTTTATAGAAATACAAGATATGTTTTTAGAACTTACATTGGTATCCTCACCATGCTCGTCATGGACAACATGCTCATGGACTTCATGCTCATCATGGACATCATGCTCATCATGGTCAGCCATCTGAAAATGTCATTAAAAAGGCAAGCATTTAGCATTTGTATTAACTAGAAAAAGGCAAACATTTAACATTTGTATTAACCAGAAAAAGGCAAACATTTAGCATTTGTATTAACTAGAAAAAGGCAAACATTTAGCATTTGTATTAACCAGAAAAAGGCAAACATTTAGCATTTGTATTAACTAGCATTTGTAAAAAAATATAAACATACATGTCTCTAAAATTGTGATCTTTTATCAATTAACAATCCTTCATTGTGATCTCTGCGCACATATAAGTCATCATTAGCTTCAATATTTTGTGGAGTTGGCAACCCAACTGAGAATGGACTGGAGTCATCATACTTATCATAGTACTCTTCTTCATCTATAGGATCTTCATTGAACTGTCTTTTACCATGAAGAACAACCGACCATTTATCATTTGCAGGATCATCGATATAGAATATTTGTTTCGCCTGTGATGCCAATATGAATGGTTCACCCTTCTCGCCAATCTTTTCAAAGTTCACCAAAGTGAAACACAATTCATCCACTATAACTCCTTTGGTGTTATCAACCCAATTACATTTAAAGAGCGGAATTCTGAAATCTATGTAGTCAAACTCCCATATGTCTTCAATGAAACCGTAATATGACATTTTAGCTTCACGTGGACTCTTATCCTTTGCACTTACAAAATACATAGTCGACGCTTGAAGAGTGACCCCACTGTTTTGGATGACACTCTTATCATCTTGGCGCTTTGTGTAATATGTGAACCCATTAATGTCAAACCCTTCATAAGACATAACATTCGGTTTTGGTTTAAAGGCGAGGCATTTGATAGTTTCTGTAATATCATTTGGTATTTGAGATAGTTGATGTAAGACTTTATCTTCAAACCACTTAGTAAAAGTCTTATTATGATCTCTAGCAAGCCACATTGAACTTGCTCGAGGATGTTGTCTCTTGATGAAATTGGTATGTTCCTCGATATAAACACTCACTTCATCCATGTTGTGTAAAATATACAAGTGAGCTTGTTCCAACTGCTCACGGCTGATTACTTTCACCCACGATCCCAAAATTCCTTTTCCCTCCTCAATATTCTTGTCATTAATAGGAGTGTTATTACCACTCAAAAAGTCATTGCAAAAATCCATAACCTCTCTCGCCACATAACCTTCAATAATACTCCCTTCAGGCCGATAACGGTTTCGAACATCACCTTTAAAAACGCTCATGTATCGTTCAAAGGGATACATCCAATGCAAGAAAACTAGTCCCAACATTTTAACTTCCCTAGTCAAGTGGACAACAAGATGTACCATGATATCAAAGAACGAAGGAGGGAAATACATATCAAGCTGACATAGAGTAACAACCACTTCTCTTTGCAAATTATCGAGAGTATCAGGGTCAATAACTTTGCTGCATAGACTGTTGAAAAAGAAACAAAGTCTGGTGATTGCAAACCTTACATGCTTCGGCAATATAGATCGAATTGCCACGGGCAATATTTGTTGCATTAGAGTGTGACAATCATGAGATTTAAGACCTATCAACTTCAGATCTTTCATTGATACCAATCTACGGATGTTGGATGAGTAACCATGTGGCACCTTAACATTTACCAAGCATTCACAAAAAGCTTTCTTCTCCTTTCTAGACAACGTGTAACAAGCGGGAGGTAAGTATGTTCTTTTATTACCCATTTCACGTAATTCTGTTAATTCTGACCTTATTCCCATTTCACGTAGGTCCAGTCTGGATTTTATCCCATCTTTAGTCTTACCTGGTATAATTAACAGAGTACCAATGATGCTATCACATACATTTTTCTCAACGTGCATTACATCGATACAATGCCTGACTGTTAAATAACTCCAATAAGGAAGATCCCAAAATATTGACTTCTTCTTGAATGAAGAATTGTCACTTCGTGTGGCCATACAACATTGTGATTTCTTACCAAATTCATTGACAATGTCTTTTACTCTTTCATAAACAACATCCCCTGGTATAGGTTTAGGTGCACTCCGTTCATCATTCCATCCATTGAATGTTTTGCACTTCCTACGATACGGATGAAATTTTGAAAGAAACCTTCGATGACCAAGATATACAGTCTTGCCGCCATGTTTTAGTCTTATTGAATCAGTGTTTTCTTCACATATAGGACACGCTTTAGCTCCTTTGACACTATATCCAGACAAATTCCCATATACTGGAAAGTCATTAATAGTGCAAAACAACATAGCGTGCAAACAAAATGTCTCTCTTCCTGAAGCATCATAGGTCATCACACCTTCAGCCCAAAGTTTTTTAAGTCATCAAATCAGAGGTTCAAGATAAACATCGATATCATTTCCGGGTTGTTTAGGGCCTGATATCAACAACGACAGCATAACGTATTTATTTTTCATACACAGCCAGGGAGGAAGATTATATATAACAAGCATGACTGGCCGAGTGCTATGTTGGCTGCTCAATGTCCCGTACGGATTCATCCCATTTTTACAAAGCCCAAGTCTTAGATTCCTATCTTCTTCACCAAATTTTGGGTACAATAGATCAATCTTCTTCCACTGTGGGGAATCAGACACATGTCGTAAGATCCCATCATTATTTTTCTTAACATCTGCATGCCACCTCAAATTCTTCGCATCTTTTGGATTTGCAAACAAGTGTTGAAACCGTGATATTATAGGTAGATACCACAACACCTTGGCAGGAGAACCAGTTTTGGACTCCCCCGAAGTCGTCAATTTATACTGTGACGCACCACATTTTGGACAATATTTCAAATCTACATAGTCCTTTTGAAATAATACACAATCATTCAGGCATGCACGTATCTTCTTGGCCTCCATTCCCATTGGGCACAACATTTTCTTTACCCGGTATGTTGAGATTGGCAGCTCGTTTCCTTCAGGAAGCATTTCTTTCAACAAAGTCAACAATTCAGTGAAGCTTTTGTCGCTCCATTTATTGTTAGCTTTCAACTTATACAATCTCAACACAGCGCTAAGCTTCGTAAACATAGCACAGCCTGTGTATAATGGTATCTCAGCATCATGCACAATGTTTCTAAAGATAGGAGGTGGATCGGTGTGATCTACCCTACAACTATCCAGCATCGCATCAACGATGTCTACTGGAACTGGTTCGTTCACATCTACGTCATCAGAGGCAATTTCTTCTTCCACCCAAGCACTGCTATCGACATCTACTGGTTTCGAGTTTGAAATCTCTCCATGCTAGTGCCATTCTGTATAGCCTTGTACAATCCCGTTGCACATGACATAGACTTTTGATTTCCTCACCAGTGTTGACTTTCAAATTGTTACCGCAATGCCTACATGGACAGTAGAACCTATCTGTAGGTTTTTTCCTATGTTCCTCGACAAATCTAATAAACTGATCAAGACTAGATATAAACTCTGGGGTGCAGCGATTGCCAATGGACATCCATGATCTATCCATTCTATGATCAAAGAGAAAACAAATATATATTAGGACAAGATTAGGGTATACACTTACATCCTATCCAATATTTACTCCTATTATCTACAATGAAGCCGGACTCCATACAAACAGTATATAATTTAGTGATTGTTCATTCTAATTTATACCAATGTACAAGTAATATAAAGAACAATGATTGTTCACTTTCTAGGCCAACAAACACATGTGATGTCATTCTTATATATAATAACTGTGTACAACCTATCCCATCCTTGAACACCTAATCTCACTAGTAAGTGTATAATGTGTATTGGGTTTTCAAGAAAATTTCGGCAGCATTTCCCCGCTGTTCTCTAAGTACATATGTACTTAGAGAACAAACGGGGAAATGCTACTGAAATTTTCTCGAAAACCCAATACACATTATACACTTACATCCTAAGTGAGATTAGGTGTTCAAGAACAGTCCCAAATCGAGGACTATCCAAGATTTACTCCTAATGAGTAAATCTTGAACGGGTTTCTAGGCCAAAAAACACATGTGATGTCATTCTTATATATAATAAATGTGTACCACCTATCCCATCCTTGAATACCTAATCTCACTAGTAAGTGTATAATGTGTATTGAGTTTTCAAGAAAATTTCGGTAGCATTTCCCCACTGTTCTCTAAGTACATATGTACTTAGAGAACAAACGGGGAATTGCTACCGAAATTTTCTCGAAAACCCAATACACATTATACACTTACATCCTAAGTGAGATTAGGTGTTCAAGAACAGTCCCAAACCGGGGACTATCCAAGATTTACTCCTAATGAGTAAATCTTGGACGGGTTTCTAGGCCAACAAACACAATAATAGATATGTACATGTTAGGGTTTCATCACAATTAATGTTAGGGTTTCATCACAATTGATGTTAGTGTTTCATCAATGTTAGGTTTAATCAAATCAAATTAGGATGCTAGAATTGACAAGTTTAAATCTTATTTCAACATGCATCAAAATTTACTGAATTAAGTCAAACATTAGGATTAGAAGCACAAATATATACAAGCAAAAAATTTGTTCATATCCTAGGATTTACATAAAGCATTACATAAAAATTTGTTCATATCCTTACCAACAACAAGCACGGCCGTGGCTATGTTGGCCTACCACGGCCGTGCTGTCCAGCACGGCCGTGGTAGGCAAACACAACCATTGTCGTGCTTGCATGTTGGTAAATAGCTAGGGAGAAGGAAGCAAAGAGGTAGCGCTACCTGGAGCTAGCGTGGAAAGCGCGGCGGCGACCGGCGACAGCAGTGGTGGTGGAAGAAGAGAGAGCAGAGCGGTGGGCGGTGAACCAGCAGCAGTGGCGCCGGGAATGAGCAGAGCAAAGTAGAGCAGCAGCCGCAGTGGCAGCGGCATCTGCGAGTAGAGGTGCACCAGCAGCAGCGGCGCACCAACAGTAGTGACGGCGGCGAGCGGAGAAGCACCAGCAGTAGCGGCGGCGAGCAGCAGCGGGGTCTTCGGGCGATTTCAGGAGAGCGGCGGTAGCAACACAGCAATATCGCGATGAAACAGGAAGAAAGGGGGAAGAGTCGGGTGATCAGGATTATTAAGTTGGTCAACGGCGTCGGTTATCTATAAAACCGACGCCTGTTATGATTTAGCGTCGGTTGATAGTAAAACACTGACGCCCAACTAGACAACCTTTACCCTAAATTATTTGGCAGGAACCATTATCAACGTCGATTATCGAAGGATAACCAACACTGAAAGTGGGACTTTTTGCGCAAATTTTCATTTTAAATAGGCATCAGTGAATTGTTAAAAGACCGACGTTGTAGGTAACCTAAAATGTTTTCGCTCAAAAATTGGATTTCGTGGGCAATTTTAGGCGTCGATCTGTTATAACCAGCCGACGCTGAATACAAAGTGGTACCCATGTCTGGCTGGTCTTTGAATATAGATGTCGGTTTGCATAAATAACCGACGTCTAATATTATAGGCGTCGATTTTCCTAAATAACTGACGCCCAGAAAAGCGACACTGAACGCTATTTTTGTAGTAGTGATAGAATTAAAATGAGGTTTAAACCATCTAATTATGCACTAGTTAATAAAGACCTAATATTTAGAAATTGTAACTTTATCAGAGTGCATATTTGGTTGCCACATGATCTTAGGTTCATAACTAATTTTCTCGGATTTAAACTGCATTAGTTGCTCATTATTCTAATTATATGAAGCTCATAAAGGAGTATTATATATTAAACTAAATATCACCAGCAATTATGTCTTTAAAGTCTGATCTAGAGGTTTCATAAGAAAGAGGACATTTTTCTGAGTCCAGGGCTATTTTTCTGGCATTTACTGGCTAAGGGAGCTATTTATCTTGAATTTACAAAGATATGCACGTTATATAGAGTATTTACCTTTTCCTGAAAATCATCATCCGTTGGATCTTCCCTTAAGGCCAGGATATATCTAGAGTGCTCCTCACTAAGATTGACAAGTCGGATCTTGCTTGGGATCCACTTAGGTTGACGTCCAGCCAACCCGATCTTGCCTGATCTGAGACTCGGCCACTCAGGAGTCCCGACTCAGTGTCCCCTCCTCCCCCTTCGTTCCTCACAACCTCTGCATCACACACACAAGGGTGAGAGAGAGTGTTCTTCCTCTGTTGCTCCTGGCTGAGTCCACGCTGCCATGACCTGCTCTTCCAATCAGGGGCACCACTCTGCAGCTAGGCCAGACTCCAGCGAACAGCTAAGAGCCCGGGCCATCCGGGTCCCCTGTGTACATCATCGCCGGCGATTTTCCTCAGGCACGGGAGTCTGCTACTCTGGATCAGGGTGTCACCTATTTATCTGCCATGTGCGAGCGCTACCGTGTAGTGGCTTGGCTCCTGGTGAGGAAATCCTGCAAGCTATCGGCACCCACCTTGCGGGTAGGCTGGTATCTCAAACTCACTGCCGATTCAGGAAGCCGCCGTAACCATGCCTCCTTGGACAGACCTCATGGTCTCGATCCTTCTAGGTCGTTGGGTCCATGCCGCCGCAGGGAGGAAGCATCACACCTGCAACCTCCACTTGTCCCGAGAGTCATTTATTGCATCGTGGAGGAGCATAGGGTCTTCTACAAAGGGGATGCTAGCAAGAAAGGAGTTGGGAGCTGTAGGAGTGCCGCAATGCAGATGCCAGTGCGTACCCCCAAGCGCGATGGAGCAGTGATGTGGGATTGCAGGCATTTCCCCTGGGCCGGAATCATATGTGAGGGAATTCTAAGGATCATCCCACTTGTGTTCTACATACTTGGGTCTGCGGCACCGTGTGAGGGGTTTCTGGGTTCAGATTAATTGTGAGCAAATATCTAGTGATCGTCCCACCTTCATCGGATCCAGATTACACCTAGACTGGTTTCTGTTCCTCTATTTACGGAGGTTAGGGATGACATGTTCCCTCTATTAGTGGTTCTCGATGCTATAAGAGGCAGCGTGACATTAATATGCAACAGATCTAAGTACTAATAGCTAAAAGAACATTGTTTTTATCACATTTATATCTATAATGTCCTCATATTCAAAAAGATACATCTGTTTCTAGAAATCTCCAAAAATTCTAATATTTTAGGCATAGGTTGATGATAACCTAAAGAAACTCCTATAAATGTTTGACACACAACTCCATTATTTGATCATGCAAATGAATTATTCAAACAACCATACAAAATAGATGTATATGCCTTGAATTCAATATAGGCAACTATGAAACATTGTTCTAACAAGTCCAACAACACTTATTATGATCCTAAAATAACTCAAGGCTTGTCAATTTGTCACTTGATTTCGCTACGTCTACGAATTGATCTCTTGACTTCATATGTACATAATTCCTCAAAAGCAATTAGTTCACTACTCACTGAATCACTAAATGAATGATTGGTCTCATGAGAGCTTAATCAATTAGTAAGGGAATTAATTCACAATTGAATTCAATTAGGCATCATAGCCCTCTATCGTATCTCAAAACACCTAATTTGGGTGAAGGAATCCATGATTGTATTACCAATTCCTCAATTTGGTATTTGTCCTATACATAGAATGATTGTCTCTCAAATATTGTATTAATTATTAAAACTCAAAAATCTAGGTTATCACATATCTGGTCTATGATTCTAATTCTAGTTTAATTCTGGTCTCCTGCATTGGTTATTCTATGTGTTTCTTATCTGGATCTATCTGAATCTATTAATTGATTTGCAACTACTGCTGCTGCATGTAATGACATCTAATATAAAGATAACAACACTCTTCAAGAAATCAACTTTTTCGTTAGTTAACAAAGGTAGATCATGGTTCTGGCAATAAAATTGACACTGCTAATATGCCTAAAAAATGTACTAGTACCAACTTTGCCTGTTGGTAGAATAGGATGTAAATTTGGCTTAATATGGTGATTTTTTTCAGTACTTAGAAGAAAATGAACATAAAAATGATGCCTCTATCCATGATCATGTAAAATTAGTTTCCAACTAGAAGAAAGATGATAAAACGTATCAGGGTTTAATATTATTTCTTTAAACAACAAACTGTACGATTCCTACTTTAAGCCACATGTTACTACTTCCAAGAATTTTTTTGGGGCCCGTTAGAAAGAATTTTAGTACGGGAAATCAAGATGTTGAAAAGTATTGTGTTTCTAAATTTCTAAAATTCCATATGGTTGAGGGTAAATCCGTTTATGACCAAAAATATGACTTTCATCTCTTGTGTCATGATCTCTCAGATATAAGCATGGAGTATCCTGAGAAGTTTCTTGTTATGTCCATCATAGAAAATTTCCCTAAATCTTGACAATTGAATTGGCATGACTCTTAAGCATCACAAAAGAGACTTGTCAATGAATGATCTAATGAGGAACATTAACATACCAGAACATTTGTAATAGAAGATTGTCAATTTAACAATTGATGTAAACCCTACTGTCAATTTTACTATTACTAAGAATAAAGATAAGAAATCAAAGAATATACATACCTAAGGATAAGATCTAGAACAAATAGAAGAACATTTGGACTTCTGGATAAGTTGACCACTGGAGCAAGTATTATCCTTCAAAGAGGGCAAAGAAAGGTACGACTGAGGAGGTTGTAGTCAACATGATGACCACATCCTTGAACCTCAATGTTGGTTACGTACCTATAAAACCTAAAATCCTTTATATTTTTGAACCACTTTATTGGATAGTTTACACTAGGGATGATGTACATGTTTATGCCTACAAGTCCTTGTTTGTGTCTTACCAAGATTTAAGAGGTCATTCCATGAATTAGGGTGATTCAAGCTCTATAGAAGTCAGATGTGAAGGATTGGTGGAATTAAGGTTCCTTTGGAGAAGGTTATGATGCTTCATATAATATCCTTAGAGGCACAATACTAGTTAGGGATGGTTTTAGAATATACTACAAATGTAATAAGGCTATTGCTGCACACCTTTGTGATTCTTTCCTTTTTATCAAGGGGTATCTATGTGATATGGAGAACTTATTATGGTTATTTTTGAACCTATTTCAAATTCAATTTTAATTTCAAATGATGTTAGTTATATTTGCATGAATCTTGTATCTTCTAATGTATGACATATACATTTGGCACATGTTAATGTTGTCTCATTGAAACAAATGATGAATCTTGATTCCTAAGCCTATCATGAACAATAGTAGATGTGAAATTTGTGTACAATCTAAACTGTCTAGAATGCATTTCATTTAGTGAATAGGAATATGAAAATAATGGTTTAGTACACATCAATATCTATGAATTTAATGGGACTTCTCTTAGGTGTCAAAATTGTTTTCATGACTTCCATCAACGATGCAAGTAGATACTATTATGTCTATCTACTTAAAAAAAGATGATACATTATAAATGTTTAAAAACTTTAAGAAACAAGCTAAAACTCAAATTAGTAAGTAATTAAATGATTAAGGTTTGATAGGGGAGGAGAATACACCTCAAACTTGTTCTCGAAATTTTGTCAATTCTATGGTATATTGTTGATGAGGTTATTGTGCCTTATTCATCATAGTCTAATGGGATAGAAGAACGTAAGAACCGAACCCTAATAGATATGGTTAATACCTCACTCCAAACCTTATGTCTACCCAACCTTCTATGGGGGGGGGGAGTTTTGAATATGACTTGTGATATTCTGAATGGAATTCCCCAAAAACATAAAGAAAGAAGACCATTTGAGAAGTGGAGAGGGAGAAAACTAAGTCACAAATATCTTTGAGTGTGAAGGTACCTTGCTAAGGTACTTTTTCCTAAACACAAAAGGAAGAAATTGGGACTGAAAACAATTGATGGCATATTCTTGGGATATGTAGAGACAAGTTATACATATATATTGTTGATTATAAAATTTGATATCTCAGACATTAATGTCAATACAATTGTGGAACTATGCGATGCTACATTCTTTGAGGATGTGATTCCTATGAAATGTGGAGTGCCCAAAGAATTATCTCAAGAGGATTCCTTCATAACAAGTTTCTCATTCCTGAGCATGTGAGAAGGATGACAAATGTGGGGGACAACTCAGAACATGCTATTTCTGAATCTGATGATTCTAAAGAAATGGTTAAACTAAGGAGAATTAAGTGACCTAGGACATATAAAGAATTTAGAAGTGAGTTTCTCACTTACAATATTGAGTATGATCTGTATCTTTCAAACAAACTATGGACTCTCGAGAAGCTAAGTTATGGAAAGAAGCCAGTAACGATGAAATCCAATCAATTCTCTCGAATTGAACTTGGGAATTGGTAGATTTACATCTTGGTTGTTCTATAGCTGGATGCAAATGGATCTTTAAGAAGAAACTTAATACATACAAGACAATCAATAAGTATAAAGCTAGGTTGGTATCTATGGTTTACACACAAAGGGAAAGACTAGTTTTATTTTGATACCTATTCCCCATACGACTAAAATCTAAGAGCGTACAACATTGGCTTCCATTTATAGTCTCTCTATCCATGGTGTGGATGTGATGGGCATGTTCTTACACAGTGATCTTCAAGAATATATATATATATATATATACAAATATATATATATATATATATATATATATATATATATATATTTGTATATATATAGAAACAACCTGAGAGTTTTGTGGGTCGAGGAAATGAGTAAAAAGTGTGTAAACTTGTTAAGTCATTATATGTCTTGAAACAAGCCCCTAAGGAGAGGAATGAGAAGTTTGATTTTGTGATATCATCATTTGACTTTGTTTTAATAATTTTGATAAGTGTCTCTACTACAAAATTGTCAATAATGGATTCATTATGTTATTCTTGTATTTTGATGATATCCTGCTATTTGGTTTTGGTATGAAACTAGTAAATGAAACAAAGTCATTATTGTGTAGCAAGTTTGAGAGGAAGGATATGGGTGTCGTTGATGTGATTTTAGAAATTAAAATTGTAAGGTCTACATATGGTAT
Source organism: Alisma plantago-aquatica (assembly GCA_963693085.1). Lineage (NCBI taxonomy): Eukaryota > Viridiplantae > Streptophyta > Magnoliopsida > Alismatales > Alismataceae > Alisma > Alisma plantago-aquatica. The sequence goes on along the minus strand of OY856415.1, from coordinate 190,638,613 downwards.
AACTCTCCCTCAGTCTCACTATTTTGAGAAGATACTGGAGAGGTTTGAGTACACATCACGAATGAAAACTCCATATGACTCAACTAACACCTTGTTCAAGAATGAAATTGGGATTCCAGTGTCTCAATTACAACACTTTAAAAATATCAAGAGTTTGATGTATTTTATGAACTACACATGTCCAGATATTGTATTTACCATGAGCAACTTAAGGATATACATCAATTCTCCCTACAAGACCCATTGTGAAGCTCTTGATTGAGTTTTGAGGTATATCAAGGGAATTTGTTCCCTTGGGATGCAATATTGCAAATATCCTTCTATAGTCAAAGGATATAGTAATGTAAGATGGATTTCCATAAACTCCGAGAGTAATAGTGTCTCAAGATATGTATTCATATCAGGAGGAAATATTTTTTCTTAGAGGTCCAAGAAACATACTATATTGTCTTGGTCTACTTTTGAGGCAGAATTGTGTGCTTTAGATGAAACTAGGTTGGAAGTTGAATGGCTACATGTATGTATGTCTAGTTTATCTATGGTTAAGAAGTCTCTTTCTACAATTTTAGTTTAATGTGATAGCATTAAAACCATTGATAAGATAAAGAATTCCAAGTACAATAAAAAACATAGACACATCCAATTCAGACTCAAGTCGGTAAGAGAATTAGTGTCTAATAGGATCATAATTGTGGACTATGTTGGTATCAAATACAATATAGCTGATCCTTTAACAAAAGGTCTTAATGTTGGACTTAGTGTAGAAATCTAGGTTGGAGATGAGACTGAAACCCCTTTCAATTTGCATGCAACAGTAACCAACCCAAAATTGCGGAGATCCCGCAAATTGAGTTTAGCGTGGTATTAACAAGTTGTCGGGTGCATCAGATGACACTGTGCTTTTTTATGCTTCTTAAATTTTAGTGTCAAATCCCTGAGAAACATGTTAGTGTCATGAATGCAAGTTAGTAGAGATTAGTCTCTGAATGGTAATCAAGTCGTAGGATATGATGTTAACATGACAACCTCAGAGACAATCAACGACACATTGGTGGTGCATCAACAACGACGGCATATCCGGTCAGTGGAGGATGCACATCAGTTGGTGACACTACGTTGGTGTTGCGGCAGCGAATATGACAGCAGTCCGTCCGTTCAACGGAGGACGTATTTACTCTCTCAGGTGGAGAGAGCCTTTTGGTTGGCAAACGAGGTACACAACCTCGTCAGGAGCAAAGGCGGCCCGGTCAGCGGTACAGCGACAACAGGCAAGAGCACAACTGTATGTCTTATCCCCTATAACGACAAAGGTGTTGTGAGGAGAAAAAGATAAGTGAGAGCGATCCAAATTTAGGAGTTATTAAATCTAGACGGCGTGAGTTGTAATCTTGATTGCATAGTGCTTGATGGTCGCTCGTGATTTGTATTCTCATTTTGAAGAGAGTTTTCTACATTAAATCTTGTGCTTTGAGTTTTAAATAACTCGTCACTTGCACACTACAAATTCCTAACAAGTATGGCTTCTCCGCACCAGCTCCACGGCCATCGCGTGACCGCAACCCCAGCTCACGCCGGTGATGAACACCGTCCTCGATGACGTGTCACAGCCGTTCTTCTCCGCGGCCATCTCTGCTGAGTCTACAACTCTAGATAGAGCTCTCTCCTCTCTTGACGCCTGTGGCTGTGTTGCAGTTCTTGCACGTGGTACGACCGTAGGGTTGAGTTGAGTGGGCCATTTATAGTGGTGCCGCTGGCGGTGGTTTGGTGGGCTACCAGTTGAAGTGGCGAAGTCAGTGATAGCTGCAACTTCTCTAATGTAAATTTTTAGCCATAAAGCATCACACGTTTTTCTTATTGCCACAATGTCATAAATATATATACCATGAACACATCTGTGATAACCGCGGTGGTCATTTTCTATAGTTCTCTGACTTAACATATCCACCGTCAACCTTTGTACCAGACGAACAGCGCAAAAACTGTGGGTGAATGGAATCACCGGCGTGCGCCGGTGCTAGAAAGGAGCCTATTTAGCAAGCATTAGAGCTCCAAAACCACGAGAGAATAAATTAGTACGAGAAGGGAGCTTCTCCACGAAACCGCGTGCAGAAACCAGGGTTATAATTTAGGAAAAAAAAATCAATTTAGCATACTTTTGTAAAAATATTTACCAATATAGCACACTTTATAAAATATTTTTCAAAGTAGCATACTTTGGTCTGAAAATACCACTTTGTGTGCAGTTTTTTATAACCAGAATTGAAAAACGTCACAATAATTGGCGTGTCTACTTTTAAAAAAAAATTTTGAAAAAAAATGAAAAATGCCACATGAAATGGTGCTTTTCTGGTATTTTTCATTTTTTTTATTTTTTTTTATTTAAAAATAGACACGCCAATTATTGTGGCGCTTTTCAATCTCGTATATAAAAACGCCACAAAACGTGGCGGGTTCCACACAAAGTGTGTTATTTTGGGAAATATTTTACGAAATATACTATGTTGGTAAATATTTTTATAAAAGTGTGCTAAATTGATTTTTCCCCTATATGAAGCAGTTATCATTTCACTCATGAGATGGCAGGTATATGTATCACTCCGTTTGGCAGAGCGACAGCGATATTCTAGCAACAATTCGACATGATTGAAAAGTTTGCAAGCACGGTGAATAGCTGTTATGATATTGCAGCTGCTGACTATCTGTATTATTTTTCATTTAGGGTACGGATGAACACTTTTAAACTCCCGGAACTTTATGTAGTAAAATAACAATTACAATCACCACAACTGATGTGCGGCACGGGTAGCCGCTCCTAAATAACGCTATCTGAAGTGGAATGGACGACGCAGCTGGTAATCTCAAATTCACATGAAATCGGAGTGATTGAAGACTCACACAAGATTCCTTCATCTCACCTCCGGCCACATGCGCCAGGAGTCCCTGGCTACCGGAACGTGGTGATTATAACTGCCATTTACAACGAGATTTTCTGGGATTTCAAATGTGGTCGGCCAAACTAGGTCTTATTGAAGCGTTCAGCAGCACTTACATAAATAGTCTTTTACCGGTAGAAAATTCATTGTAGACTATCTCACAGTACCAAAGAGTTGGCAGTGCCAAACCGTTTGTCAAACGATGCAATAATAGTCCAAAGAGTTGGCAGTGCCAAACCTTTTGTCAAACGATGCAATAATGGTTCAAAGAGTTGGCAGTGTCAAACCTTTTGTCAAACGATGCAGTAATGGTCACTAGTACTGACATCCTAGGAGGCAAGAGATAGAAAGACCAGAGGCGAAATCAAATGTCAAAGTATAAAAGGGAAGGAAAGCCCTCGGAAATACAGACGTATAAATTTTTTTAGTAATGACGGGAGATAAAAATTATATATATTTCGATAAAAAGTATAATATTGTTAGTCCTATAATAGATGTTGTTACATACAACAACAACATTTGTAAATTAGTCATATAAGAAATACTAACATAGTGAATATAGTAGAATAGAAATAAATTGGAGTAAGAATTATAGATTGTTCGTTGCAAAACATACGTGTAATCTTCAAAGATAAATGTCGTTTTTCTAGTCGATCCGGTCACAAACCTAACAATGTGGGAGCGAAGGCGGCAAAGAAAGAAACTAGTTTAGGGTTTACAAAACACATCCATGAATGCTGACTATCGATGTTCAAAAAGTTATGTTCAACCCTAATGATCAAAGATTTATTTACAACCCTTTCATACCCCCACATCCTATTCCCAGTAAGACACGATCATATAGTTGTTCTTATACATGTAACAGAAAATCGCAAACAAATACTTTCTAGTTAGGATTATTAAATATATTTTAGAAAGAAACTATTAACTAAACTAATAATTAGTTATGTAGTTGTATCCTTGTGTAAAAATGAAACGGAAGACCGAAGACAATTCTCACAAACTAAAATTCACAAGCCCAAGCTCGTGCCTGGCTTAGATCAGCACAGCGAGGTGATACGTGGTGCACACGTGTATGTTGCGATCATCATACCCACCAAAGAGGTGGGCATACTCTCTCTTAGAGCTCTTTGGACACTAGTATCATATGTGATCCTACAAGTAAGGACCATAAAAGTTCTAGGATTGAGCAAGGTGGGACTAAAGTCTTCGTATTTGTACAAGTCACAAAACTACATTTCTTCTATGCACTAGTTGCACTAAATTGGGTTTACCCATGCTAAATAAATAGTTGTAGCAGTCATATATCTAACAATTTCCCACATATCCATTGTGTAGTGTGCTCTACAATTTTGTGCTCTATATTGTGCTTTCAGCAGATACTTTTCAGTTTGAATTTACTTGAGTTACCTAACTTTGACCCCTGTAGGAATTAGGTGAATAAAATCTTGAACCTGAACCTTGGGTGAAAGAGTATCAATTGATAACAACACAATAAAGATGTGGCAGAAAAGAAATATCATGTATTAATGCCTTACATCTAGAAAGTATGTCATGATTGATATTAGGGCACAACCCAATTCTCCTATTGTGGCCTAAACAACATCAATCAGCCGCTACTTCGCTTCAAGGCAAAGTCGCTGACCCTCTCTTACCGAAAGAGAGCACCACCACTTGTTCTTGTTTTCTGGCTCTTCTACCACAGAATGCACGAACAACAAACAACTGATGAGATGATCCCAATGGCCTCCCCCAGGGTCTTTATTTATAGGCCTCCATCACATGTAGTAGCAATTAGGAATCTCACAGCAATTTATAGTCTACTTCCTAATCCACTTCCAATGTTGCAAATAGAGATCCATCTTCCCTCCTATTGATTGTAACTCCTATTAGTATTGGAAACACAAGACAACTCCTACTCAAGCCCAAATCCCAATAGGACATGGGCCGAAATCCTATTCTTTTTCCCAACAATCTCCCTCTTCGACCCATGAGGGAGACTTTTTCTTCAGCAATCATCTAGAGTAACTTCTGGATTCCATCACCACCTGTGATGGATTCCGATAGGTGGTCATTCTCCTCAAGCATGTCAGCATCCTGACATTTTCATCCCTTTTCTTGAAGTACCATCCTAACTTCACTTTGTCCCCATATAACTAATAAGAAGTATCTTGGAAGTGCCACTTCTCTCTCTATGCCAACACCTGGAACTTTTTTTGCTCCCCTTGACCGGTCTGTCGAGCCATCCTAGATGAAAATTGTGTTTCTGACCTTCTGCAGTAAGACTCAGAAACCTTCCTTTGACACTCCCCCTATCGATGTAACCTTACATCAAGAGCCTGATCCTCCATTCTACATGCATCAACTATATGTTCAATGTATTGTCCTTCTTCCTCATGTGTGCACTATCTAGAAGAAGTCTTTGGAGCGATCTTCTCTAACTAGGAGTCGTCATGTTGCTTGTAGAAACATACCTTTCTACCCTTGCTGGCATCACTTAGAGAATCCCATGACTCAGACCTGCGGCTATCTATAGTGGTACTTCTAAGTCATCCTCGTCTCTTTTGAATTGACATTGGCTTCTTGACTTCCTAAACCTTCTCTTTGTGCACACACAATGTGGTTTGATATAGATTGCAATACAGACTGCCTCGAGATATCACCAAATACCCTTTTGTTACTTTGCACATGCCACCACCGAACCCGAGATCATATCCGCTCCTATCCAACAAGGAACCAGAAATTACACCAAGCCTCAAGTCTGGAACATGACAAAAATCCTTGAGCATGACAGTACACCCAACATCTATTTTGACACAGACGTCACCAATCCCAATGATCTTTGAGTAGCTAGCATTCCCCATCCTCACATTGTCAAAGTTCCCTCTCTTATATTTTATTAAGAACTTCATGTGAGTTGCAACATGACACGTCAATCCTGTGTCTATAACCCACCCAATACCATCCTCTGTGTTCAATTCCTGTTCTTGGAATGTCAATATTAGATCTTCCGCAATGACAACTGTATTGCTTTGGTCATCATCCTTGTGTTCTTTGGCAAGTTCTTGTGGCACCTTCTTCCAAATCTTATAATCTTTCTTGAAGTGTCTAACTTTTTTTACCACAATAACATTCTTTACTCTTTGTCTTTGACTTCCCGCGATTAGAACTATGATTGCAACTCTGATTTCTTCCTCTACCTTCAACATATAGAGCTGAACCTGAAGAATCAGATTTTTCACAATCCCTTCTTCGGATGTCTTCACTCAGAATTAAATCCTGAATATCGTCAAGTTTCAGCTTCATGCTTCCTGATGAACTGCTGACTGCTGTCACCATAGAAGACCAACTCTCGGGCAAAGAGGAAAGTAAGATAAGGGCTTTGACTTCATTATCAAACACTATCTCCACGTCTTTAGAAGTCCCACTGTCATTTTCTCATTGGCTATGTTGAATGCAACATTTCGTGCCAATGTCAACCTGACCACCCCAAGTGTCTGACAATCAAGGAGGTCCCAATCCTCCTATTTTATCTTTTCAGGTTTGGTCCCCGCCAGAGGTTGATGCACTTTCTTATAGTACATATAATCTTCAATCTGCATCTTTCAGAAGCCGAAATCCTTGCCATCAAACATGTCAATGCACACTTTTCCATCTTCGGACGTCATTGCCACTTCCACTTCAACCTTCCAACCTTGCTCTGATACCACTTGTTAGGAATTTGTAGTGTGTAAGTGACGTGTTCTGCAAAACTGAAAGCACAAGATTTAACGTGGAAAACTCTCCCCAAAATGAGAGGAGAAAAATCATAGGGAAATACCGACCAACAAACACTATGTAATCAAGATTACAACTCACACCATCCAAATTTAATTACCCCTAAATACAGATCCCCCCTCACGAGAGCAAAGATAGGAAGAATATAATACACCCAAACATGTACAAAATATCTCACTTATCTTTTTCTCCTCACAACTAGGGCTGTAAATGGGTAGGATATGGTGCGGGTATGGTCATATCCATAACCATAACCGTCTAGTTAAGTGGGTATGGGTATGGATATGGGTATATACCCACTTTGTCAAAATATATACCCACATCATACCCATATCCACATAACCACTAGCTATATGGATGGATAATTGGGTATATGGTTATGGATAAACTTGCTATAATAATACACTACAAATTTTGAGATACACCAAACTACCACACTTAAATGTGTAGGTTATGGAAAAATAACATTCAATGATAGAGAAGGAGCGGAATCAAAGAATGACTTTATGCCATTCTTAATTTAATGAAATGTATTTGTGTCACTGCAAGGGGGCGTTGGTGGGTTTGTTTATTTTATTATTGCAAGGTACTTATATATGTTAGATGTGAGTGTTATGATATGGAACTTACATTATAATATAAATATTTACTATGATATGGCCCTTATACCATCTAGTTGTGAGTCCTACAATATACACAATTACATTTTAAAATGAATTATCTAAAAAATCATAAAATTAATGGGTATGGGTATGCAGGGTATGGGTATATGCATAGCAATAACCTTACCCAGTGGGAGGCAGGTACGTGGGTGTAAGGGTAAGCGGTTATATGGTTATAAAAATTTATACCCATGAAGGGTTTAGAGGGTATGGATTTGAGGATAAACAAGTATACCCATATCCATTTATAGCCTTACTCACAACACCTCTGTCATTGTAGGGGATCAGACACACAGTTGTGCTCTTGCCTGTTGTCACTGCAACCGTTGACCTGGCCGCCTCTGCTCCTGATGAGATTGTGTACCTCGCCTGCCAACCAAAATGCTCTCTCCGCCTGAGAAAGCAAATAAGTCCTCCGCTGAACGGACGGACTGTTGTCATAGTCACTGCCGCAACATCAACGCAGTGTCACCAACTGATGTGCGTCCTCCACTGGCCGGATACACCGCCGTTGTTGATGCACCACCAATATGTCGCTGACTGTCAGCCACTACTTCGCCTCAAGATAAAGTCGTTGGCCTTCTTTTACCAAAAGAGAGCACCACCCGTTGTTCTTATTTTCTGTCTCTTCTACCACAGAAGATACCAACAACAAACAACTGATGGGATGATCCCAATGGCCTCCCCCATAGCCTCTATTTATAGGCCTCCATCACATGTAGTAGCAATTAGGAATCCCACTACAATTCATAATCTAATTCCTAATCCACTTCCAATGTTGTAAATAGAGACACTTCCAATGTTGTAAATAGAGAACCATCTTGTATCCTATTAGATTTAACTCTTATTAGTATTGACAACACAAACCAACTCTTACTCAAGTCCAAATTTCAATAGGACATGGCCGTAATCCATTTCTTTTTTCCAACAATACTATGATAAGTATTGCTCGATCGGAGGACAAGCTAGTGACTCTAAGCCCCTGTTTGGTTCCGGACTGAAACCAGATCGGCGACTATCGCGTAGCGACAAGTCAGCATTTTTGGATCCAGATCGGCGCAGGTCAGCGTTTGGTTCAACATCCCGGAACAGTCCCGTTTCGTAGTTTCGTAATCCCAAAACCCGGACCAACTCAGTCCCAGTCTGAGCGGGATTTCATTTGCAACCCGGTTTCAATCTCTCTCCCGAATTTCCCGTCCCGACACTCCCCCACCCCCCGCGCCACCCGATACCCCCCTTTACTCCGTCTAAGCATTGCTGCTCGAGGAAGACGATAACTGGGTCTAGGAGTAGGTGTAGGTCGGCTTTACCTATTCCCCATCCACTCGACTCTGTCTCGGCGCCGGCATGTGGTGGTAGCATGTGTTTTGAGAATGCATCTGGTAGTAGGGTGTCACCATGGCAGTGCTGCTGGGAGGCAGTTCATGGGGCGAACATGAGGGTGTAGTAGATGGTGAACTGAAAGCAGGTAAGGGCATTGTGTTGTCCAATCTCTTCTTCCCCCTACTGCTGTCACAACGCTCATCAAATTTGCAGGACATTGACCATCGTCGAGCAGCCCCAGTCGAAAAGGCAGTGATCATCCAACTCCTCCCGTTTCACCTTGTGAGTGTCGTCAACCTCCTCGCAGATGCCTTCAGTTCCGGCAATTTTTGTAGCTTCTCGACAACCTACTCGGATCCAACACCAGTCCTTCCACGGTAAGTGCATTGTGTTCTTTCATTGTTCTTCTGCTATTATTCGTGTGTAGTTGTGTCCGTGTTTCTTGTTGTTCCAGTTATTATTAGATACTAACTAACCAGTGTGTTTGGTTTGTGTTTCTATTTTTTTGCTGCTGTGATGTGCGTAGACGGTGATGACACTGTGGTGTGCGTGGATGGCGATGACATTCCGGTGTTCAGGTATGCTCTCTGACCCTCTCACACCATGATCATTGCCATTTTTTGCTACTGTGGTGTCCCTTTGAGGGGAACGACATCCCTTCCTTCTTCTCTTTTTGATCCTAGCCCATTCCACCTTAGTTTGAACGATGCTTTTTTTCATTGTTGTGAGCTTTGTTCAAACTGAAATACAATTCAACCTTGATAATTTGATTGTCCATTGGTTTCTGTTTAATCATATATACTATTTTGGATCCGTGCAATATTGTTTATCTGAAATGAATTCCCTATAAAATGTAGATGTAACAAGATTGGAAAAGCAAATACAAAGGAACACCATGTTTGAGTCAAAACAATATCTTCCTAGCTTGGGCAGTCAGTTGACATCTATTCATTTTTTACTTTATCATATTTCTTGGATAACTATTTTGGTGTATGTATCAGCCGGCTGTCATTGATATGTAGTCGAAAAATTTATGTGTGTTCCCCTGTTTGAATATGAGCTCATTGAATGTGAATATATAATTACTACTCACAATAGTATTCATGCATTTTGTTTTAATACAAAATGCTTAAATGATATCATCATCATTTTCAACAAAGACTAAAGTCTACAAGGACCATTACTTGTCCTTGACATGGCCTCCTTGAGAGGGCCTTATGATCCATGTATGCTATGTGTTCTAAGGAAGAACAAGAGTGACTATTTTTTATTGTGGGAGAAAACTAGGGTTTAATTTGGGTACTTGAGTCTTGATTCGGTTGGGATTGGTATCACTTGTCGATTCATATAATAATTTGGGGTAAACATGAGAAATCAAGGAAAGGAAAAATTGCAAATGATTTGTATAATAATTTGGGGTAAACATGATCCATTCCCTATAGTTCGTACTCACAATAATAATTACATATGTTTGATGTGTTGAAATAATGACACCATTATATATCAAACCATTATATATCAATCCATTCCCAATAACAATGACACCATTATATAATTATAGCATGTGATTATTAATATTACATGCTCTTGATTATTAACCGCTAACATATAGTTCGTACTCACAATAATAATAACAGAACTTATTAAAGAGTCAACTCAATTAACTTCTTCAGACTTGTAGCACATGATTATTCAAATTACATATGTTTCTTATTCTAGACATGTATTTGTTGATGTGTATGTATAAGTAGAAGTACTACAAAATTTACATGCAACTTACTAAAAACTCCATTGAATTATCACTTGACTCCCTTCAATGCTTGTCGATTGTTAATATATAATCAATAGTCACAATATATTACAAGAATCTGGTCTCGTGCCTTATAGGTAAGTAAGATAATATACAACTGAAATAGTTTAATTTGCTATTCAGTAAGCTTGGGAATTGAATTGACATGTGTAGAATAATATTTGAATTATACACTGAGTTAGACGTCTGTATTGTTCAATCTTTTTGAAATTGAGTATGATATATACATAAGGATTAATATGAGGTGGTTACATTCTATGATTAGGGAAAAGGTGAGAATGAGTAGATGAATATAAGAACCTAACTATAACACTGAAATGATAAGGTAGATGATGCTAATAAATGCTAACTCAATTCAGTGATCAGAATGTGGTACATGTATGCTTTGTAATCTGTATGTGGGCTGTCAGATTTTTTCATAGTAGGATGCATGCTATATAAAATGCATCTTAATTAAGTTGATAATGTAATGAAGATATACTTGCATAGGCCCGTGTTGTTGCAATTAAGACATTTCCCAAGTCTGAAACCTGAATTTCAGACATTTTTTCATTCCATTTACACAATGTATGGACATAATTGACCAAATGTAAATAGGTAAATGTATAAGTTAACATTGATTGTAGAAAATCTTTCTTAAATAAAATGGAATATTTATATATTGCTTATTATATATTTATACATGCTATAAACACCGCTCACATTATTTATATATTACAACACATACGGGAGTATGTCTTCCACTGACCCGAAGTTGCATTTTATATGGTCGAGAGACAGTGACGACGATTTAGTTTCAACACTGAGGAGGCAGTATGATATGGGTAGGTGTATCGATGGACAGTTTACTAGGGATGCATGGAGGGAGACGGTTTGTGAGATGCAAAATAGGATGTCGAGGCCGGACTTAACGATGGACCAGGTGAAAACTAGGTGGAAGAACCTCAAGAGGTACTATGTCAAACTTAAGCTTGTAATCAACAAGAGTGGCATTGGATGGGATGAAGTTAGGAACAAACCAAGGCTGCCCGACACCCCTGAGTGGAAGGAGAGCCTTGCGGTACGTACAATAACCTTACATTGACCCAAAACTAGTCCTTACCACATTTAAATATTGGTATCGTAATAAATGTTTTTTTTTTAAAATTTAGGTAAACAAAGATCTTGCTAGGTTGGTTAATCAGCCCTTTCCCCACTACTACGACATCGAGCTGATGGTGGGGAGGAACATTGCTAGAGGACATCATGCAATGTCTTCTACAGATAGACAAATACCATCCGACGTCGCCTCCGTGGAAGAAGTTGTTGCCGACCTAGATTCATCTAATACACCAATGCCCTCAGAAACGCCCATTTCTGAACCGGACTTAGGCGCACCCGGGATGCAGAGTGAGGCCGACACCGGGGGAGATGGCACAGATTCCCAGGGTGTTGGGGGAAGGACTCCTCATAGCCACAGGCGCAGGAAGCGGACATCCTTGCCACACGAATGATGCACCCTTTATAATGAAGTGTTATATGAATTCACACAAGTGTACACAAAGGTACACGAGTTGGGCACATGTGTCTCTAGTAGAGAAATTGAAAAAGAGGAGTTTGCAACAATTTTATTACATTTCAATGACAATTTTTCCGAAGGCCCTACACAAGTGTTTACAACTCTTGTGAACACCATCAAGGATTTGACAAACCGTACGATCTACCTCAGCCTCACCGACACCCCACAAAAACTAACTATATGGTTGCATGATCTTTGGGAAAGGTCCCACATAGGTAGTGCACCAGCCCGACCTTCAATGGCATCCGATTATGTGCCATCTCAGTAGGGATATGCTTCACAGTCGCTATCATCAAACTTCAATGGCACGACAAGTATACCATCTATGTGGTATACTTGTAGCAATGCTGGTGGCACTAGTGGGAATAACACAGGTCCTTCAGCATCATAACTTATAGGAGGGTTCGGGTTGTGGTTTGCTTTCCAGTATCGTTTATCAATGAACTTTAAGATTTTAGTTTGTGATGATGGTTTATTTGTTTAGGAACAAGAAAACCATTTCATTGTTGTAATAAATATGATGCATTAGTACATTTGTAGCGCATTAATTTTATTCATATTTAATGTTCATGTTGTTCAATTTCATTCACATATATCATATTATGACCATGTTGCTACTCTTTTTAATGTACAAATCATGAAAGTTTGAAATCATTTTGGTTGTAGGCATCATGTATGGTAGTGGGCATAAAAAACCAATAGACCTCCTACCACAGATTATAGATATCGTGACTAGTACAACAAATCGCGTTGCTGATGCAATAGCTGAGTCAATAGCTAACTCCATCATGGACGAAATTTCTGATGATGATGACGTACCTCCTTCAATACCTAGATCAGTTAGTATTAGGAGTGGGCACCAAAAGGTTCTAGAAATAATGTTTGGTCATGAACAGAGGGCTTATGACCTATTCTGAATGCATCCACAAACTATAAATACCCTTGTAGACAAGCTTGAGGATCGTGCCTTGTTAAAGAGTAGTAGAGGAATCTCATCAGTTGAGGCTGTATGCTACTTCCTTCAGATGGTTGGCCATGGCCATACCAATCGTGCTTTGGCGGAGGACTACATCCACTCTGGTGAAACCATAAGCAGAAAGTTCAACAAAGTATTGGATGCGGTGTGTGCGTTGTGCAATGACTATATTGTCATGCGGACCACAAACACAAACACACATCGTCGTATATCAGAGAACCCAAGGTTCTACCCTTACTTCAAGGTAGTAACAGTCATCCCCTATAGTATTTATTATTGTTCAGTTTTTTTGTATGTTGAAACTCGATTATGGTATTATAGAATGCCATCGGTGCTATTGACGGGACACACATCCCAGTCTTGGTAAGACGTGACAAGCAAAATCGTTACCGAGATAGAAAAGGGAATGTCTCCCTAAATGTCATGGCTGTTGTAGACTTCTCAATGGAGTTTACATATGTACTCACTGGCTGGGAGGGCTCGGATGCTGACCAAAGGGTCCTACAAGCAGCAATGACTACAAGCAGTTTTAAAGTCCCTCCAGGAAAGTATTACCTAGTGGATGCAGGATACGCAAACACTCGGAAATTTCTTGCACCGTATCGCAACACAGCTTACCATTTATCTGAGTATCAGGGTATCAGACATTCCTACAACAACAAGAAGGAAATGTTCAACCACCGCCACGCTCAGTTGCGTAATGTCGTCGAAAGAGCATTCAGAGTGCTTAAGAGGCGGTTTGCCTACCTTAAAAAGGGGGAGACAAATCCTATTCATTCGCAGTGTCACCTCATAATGGCTTGCTGTATCCTCCACAATTTCATACGTCGCCAAAATGATGGTGACGCTATTATGGAAGAAATACCAGACAACAGTACAACATCTGTCGTCCCACCCAATGGCGTCGATCTAAGTTCGCTACACCGAACAAATGCGACAGATGCAAGGGAGGGTGATGTACAACGTGAAACTATTTCCACTTTCATTTGGGATACTCGTTGAACTGACTTTATAGTTATCCTCATTTCTATACAATATGAAAACTCATGTACGAGTTTACATGTGTTGTACCCCTCTTTGTTTAATAACAATGTTAGCGTTTGACTACTGATGTATGTTTCACATGTGTTCTCTAATTATTCTAGCCCCTCAACATTTTATATGCCCCATAATAAAAAATATCACATTTTGTTTGATTAGGTTGTCAGTCTTGAAATGGAGAATGGAATGCCGCAGTGTACATGTGGGCTCCAGTGCACCATACGAGTGTATATGGATGCCACAGATGTGGCAAATGGCCGGTTTGAAGACAACAACCCCCACATGCCATATTTTACATGTGGTAGGGGAGTTGTTCCAAACAGATGTCACATGATGTTTCCCGCACACCGCGTACAACATACACTTGCCACGTTAACTGCAGTTAGGGATGCACTGGTAACACAACTTGCATATGCACGCAATGAACGCAAGACATGGTCAGAACAATGTGACTTTGTAAGTTCCACTAGAGCAGACACAGACTGGCTAAGAGAAGAAATTGAAGTGTTGCGGGGGAAGCATCTATATCTACGCGAATGACTCCACCTCCCAAGTGATGATGACTCTTCAACAGAGGAAGAGGGATACAATACATCATAGATGTAATATAATTATATGTAATGAAGTGTGGCTTCACTACATGTTACAACATTCAAATGCGACTAACGAACTACTTTCAAACCTAAGTCTCATATAGAGACATATGTTTTGAAGCCAAGTTTATGTTACTAATCATTAATCATGTTTTAGATGTCGATGAATCTTTCCGAAGTTCTGAGGTGTGATTGTGGTCTGGTTGCAACATTGCAAGTTAACATAGAGGATGTGGGGTTATATGATTTTGGCATTCTGAGTCAAAGGCTGGGAGAAATGTATTATATATGTCCTTCTAGAGAGGTGCGCTAGTACAACCACAAATACTCAGTTGCACTAGCTAAGTAAATGGTGAATTTGTTGTTTTTAACTCGAATTTGGGAAATATTTTTAGGGAAAAGACCGATGCAAATACTTTCATTGGGTAGTCGATCTCCCCCCAACAACTGATTCCTGAAGGCTGAAATTACGTTACTAACTTACGAGTGCAAGTCGGTACGGGGGCAGGCGATGAACATGAAGGACTTTGTTGAAATCTATCACGACTTCCAACATGTTTACACCTCTAAACAATACGAGTATGAAGTTTTACAAGCCTCTGTTCGGAGGTTGGAGGACAATTGTACTCTGCTTTTGGATACTCCTTCACCCCTGATGACTCCATAAAGTTGTTGTTACACTTACATCGTAAACTTTGTATTTTTTTTAATATTGTTCGATTCTTATGGATGTATCACATTTTATGCCAGTTATTATTTGATCAAGAAATCCTAACATTCGAATTATATCCACAATTATGTTATTTTCTTAATTCTATTCAATTCTTATGGATGTTAATTGCAATATTATATACATACATAATTTTGTAATATGGTTGCACAACAAACTACAATGTATGTTATATGGTGTAGAGAGCTTGATATGGTTCTCAGAGGTTTGATGAGAACCCAATATCACATGGGGAGATGTGTGAATGGAGTATATACTACTCAGGCTTGGTGGGAGGTGTGGCGTCACTTTCTGCACATAACAGGGGGTCTTACATTTCTTTGAGCGAGCTGCAACTGCGGAGGCAGCACATCATGAGAGAGTTCATAACAGATAATCTTTTCATTTTAGGAGATTTAGTGCCTCCCCCACCATTGGCCGTGCAATGCGACGTTCAACGCAACTTTGTGACTACTCGTCGCATCTATCCACCATCACTTGCTGAGTACCTTACGAATGACGAAAACAACAATAACACATGAAGTTGTAACATAGTAGCTCAAATTTGTATTTGTTTATGTTTGGCTGTCTCTAATTTATATTTCTTTATGTTGTACAACTTATGGGCACAATCAGTTTTTTTTCCATTGTTTGATAAAACATCTACTTTACGCTTTTGATTACAAGACTTACATCGCGTTAAAACTTGCATTTGTGTATGTTTGCTTGACAACTTATATTTCTATACATTAGTATACATATTACTTTTCTAGTGTCATTGTGTTCTCATATTTTTAATTTTTTTATTAAATATAGATGCCGCCATCGAGATCAAAGTCACCGACAAAGTATGAAAAGATATTGATGTCTCCATCAAAGATAAAAAAATATGTTAAAGAAAACATTGTATGCAAAAAAAAATGTTGAGACTTCACTTAATGGGGGCAAATCTGGGAGACAGGAACAAGGAAAGGAAGGGGTCAATCACCCTATTTGTCATCTGCCATTGTTGTTTGACTGGACAAAAGACGATGTCAAACAACCCATTCAGCCTGTGCAGGAAGAATGTCCTATTTCATGAGACGAATATGATGAGGCCCTCAAGTGGCCCAACTTGGATGGTCCTACCTGGGATCAACATAAATCATCGTTCACACCACCATCTTAGCATGTCTGTATGGATGTGTAGAAGTAGGCCTAGGCAATGCCGCTGATGTTTTTCCGCTCTTCCTTCGTTCATGATGCATTTTTCCAAGACCAAAGTATGCTATTATCCCTTATTTTGGGCGTTATTTAAGTTCAAATGAAAACTTCTTCACTTTGTCATTTATTTTATTATTATGGAAGAATTATATGTAACTGTGGTATGGACATGTTTATATTCAAATGGTTATGCTACATGTGTGTAATTTTATGTTCTATCATGACCATTTCAATTATCTTGTCAGTTACAAATTATTGGATCGAATACGCATAACTATATACATAAATACAAGATGCCACACAAGACAAGACATTTGCATATTATTTATTTAAAATAAACATATAAAAAGAGCATACTCATCTTATATCCATACCACTAAACAACAAATAATATCATCCACATTGTGTATGGACAATTTTTTTTTCCAAAATTTTTACTTGTATTGTAGTGTCATCACAGCTTCATATATTGTGTAACTATTAAGTCATTTATGTTAGAAGAGGATAGAATAGACAGATCCTGACTAAGTTGCCAAACAAAATGAGACTGCAGTCTGATAACCAAACAAAATCAAACTGAAACCAGACTCAAACTAGATCAGCTGACCAGAATCAGACTGGGTTACCAAACAGAATCAGACTGGATCCAGACTACACCAATCCAGATCTACTGACTAACCCAGCCCAGTCCAGTCCATACTATGTAATTTGAGTCCCGAACCAAACAGGGGCTAAGGGACGAGTGTCCGCGGCCGAATGGGCAGCAACATGTCTTCACCGCCGTCGACGTGGTCAGTATACAATCTGCGCTAGAGCACGCCCTGTCTTTTATTTTATTATTTATCCCTACACTCAAGTGCGTTGTTGCTTTCCGGGCAGACGTCCAATGACGGCGTGAAGGAGTTGGCACGGCGAGTTGTGGAGGGCGGCCTTGTGCCCGATATCATCGGTACGTGCGTGGGGTGATGGAATTGGTACTTACTGCTAAATTGAACGGTCAGGATCGTTTAGAAAGTTACTCCTTGCGCAACGATGTTTACTGGCACTATGGTTTGGGTGATTATTTGTATAACTCCCCTCATTGACCCTCGGTATAGAATATCACAAGATTAGCTCACTCACCTGAAATAATGGTTTATCCCATTCTCTTACCCATTCTCTTTGTCGGTACAATTAGCTATTATATATAAAAAAAAAACTAGCACAACAAAATTTTGTTTTCATCCTTGGGTTTGAAATTAACAAAAGAATGCCAGTATAAGGAACTATATGTTCCAGATACTTTCAACATATTTTTTAAAAACATTTATTCTTTTGAAATGCATAAGTGGTACGGCTCTAGCATTGTTTTGATGAACTGGCTGTCACGCCTTTGTTCTACATCCCAGTTCTCTGATTTAACTTAACTATCAGTTTGTCACGTTCACAAAAAGTAGTAGTCACATGATTTTGTGGTAGGAGGCATTGTCTTGGAAATCAAACTACTCCAAATTAAAATTAAGTTTATGTATCCTTCCCATACAAATTCACCCACCGTTTTGATTTTTTTTCCTGTAAGGTACTAATTTTTATTTTGATATTTTTATGCTTTATAGGTAAAACCAATTGCAAAAATTATCTGTTTCCCAAATTAAAAAAGAATCTAAAAATTTATGTTCATGATAAAGTATTGCGGTGTAAATAATGCTTCCTGCATAATGAAGTCATGAGTTCGATTTCTTTTCTTTGATACTACATTAATGAACATGGTGCAATATGACTACATACATAGGTTTGACATGCAATTTCATACTACATTACTGAGAGGCTTTTTCCTTACCTTTTGTTAGTGAACAACACTGCAATTGTGAATAAGCTCAATAAGATATGGGAAGTGCCACCTGAAGATTTTGACATGGTCCTAAATATTAACGTCAAGGGCACCATAAATGTCATTCGACACTTCTTACCCATCTTAATTGAAAGAGGTCATGGGGTGGTGGTGAACATTTCGTCTCTATGGGGAAGAATAGGCACCCCAGATGCCGCTCCATATTGCACATAAAAATGGGCTATTGAGGGGCTTTTTTGTGCAGTTGCCATGGAGGTGCCTACCGGGGTGACTGTAGTCGTGCTTGATCCTGGTGTAATAAATACTGAAATGTTGTCCTCAAGCTTTGGTAGTATGGCATCACGATGCCCCAAACCTGATGAATGATAACACTTTCCTAGAATTTTTACCCATCTTAAATAAGTTTTCCTTGTTTTGATCTAGTGAATACACTTTCCTACATTTACAGGGTGCTTGTGGCAGTTGGAATGATACTCAACTTCAAAGTGGAAGACAATGGTACATCACCAAGTGTAATAGATAAAACAACAACATTGGTTCGTGATGAGATATTTATGAAATTTATTGATAACCAAAATTCATAGTTTTTAATATCATCACAAATGTTGTCGTGTATGGCAAAAAGTGGATGTTTTTGTGTTTCTTTTGAACAAGGATGGATCATTTGCCATTTACGCCTACAATCTCATAGGAGAATTTTAGACACATCCTTGAATACTAGCCTTGCAGTCAATTGTGAGGGGATATTATCTTGTATTACCCAATTTGCTCATAGGTGCATTCCTGGTACAACCATTGTTTCCAAATCCACTTGCTTTTGTAACTTATTTGTCATTTTCAATGTGCTCATTCTCTTTATCAAATAGAAAAGGTGTCCTTCTATTGTAACAATAACAAAAGACTTTTAAGTTTTTTATAGTGGAGTAAGTTTTTAATTGGAATTTGCTCTTCTTATTGAAAATATAGACATTAATTGACATGGACGACGTGCAAATAATTCATGTTGGATTGTCATTGCAATCATAGCTGGTGTCATAGTCATCCTTTTTTTTCTTTTCCGTTGGAATAGGAAGATGTCATCTTGACTCCCACCACGACAAAGAAGCTCAAAACAAGGTGTTATTGTCAGTTATTGCATGATCTTGGACAGAATAACCAAAGATAAACTTGCAAATGTGTATATATATAAAATAAAGAAACCACGACTCAAGTCTCGAAACATTGCAAAAACTCAAACTAATTTGCTCAATGCTTGTTGTAGTGGAAGAAGTTTGTAGTCACTTCTAGTAGGTTTATTTGAGTTGTACTACTGAAAACCCCATTCTTCTCCCCTTGCTCAAACTACGACAAAGCAAGCCCACATTTATCCTAGCTACATTTCATCCTCATCATTGCCATTGTCAATTAAAGTAATAGATTGACAAAAACGTTAATGTAAGAAAAATGTTAGAGTATAAGAATAACTTTTGTAGTTATTTTAAGTATGCTTGGAAGTGGGATAGATGTTATGTGGTATGTTCACTTTTTACAATAATTTTTTCATTAAAAAAATTAGATACTCATATATCATGGAAGCACTAAATTATGAATAGAGGGTGATGAACATTAATCATGTCGTATCATTGTTCTTTTTACATAGCCGAGTTGATGTATGAAACATGTAGCATCAGATCTATGCAGCACTAGAGGTATACACACCTTAACAATATGGAATAAATGAGAGTAAAGTAGAACTTCAAAAGTTCGAGATCAACAAGAAAATATTGAACCTAAGGAGGTACAATAGGATCAAATAGAATCACAAATTGTTGTGGAATCTTAAGTTCTCTCTATAACACAAAGCTCATAGTTCTAGTCGAACACATCTAAGATTAAAAAATTGAATCCTATAACTCAAATAAGTTATGAGTTGGTCATAAAATGATGAACCAAAATTCAACTAAGAACTATTGAGGGACTAGAGTCTGAGAAATGGTTGAGGCCATTATATCCAGAATGGAATCCATGTACACCAACAAGGTATGACCTTAGTGGTACCACTTGAAGGGGAAAAACCCATAAGGTGCAATTGGGTTTTCAAGAGGAAGACCAACATAGATGACATAAAAGGACACATTGGTTGCAAAAGTTTTAAAACTAGTTCAAAATGTTGAACATGATGAAATCTCTTCGCCAATTAACATTCTTATTATTGTAGCTTATTAAGACTATGTGATTTGGCATATGGAGATTAAAACCGCATTCCTTAATAGGAATAATAGAGATGATGTGTAAATGACACAACTTGAAGGATTTATAACTCCATTAATGCAAATAAAGTCTATAAGCTACAATGTTCAATCTAGAGGTTGAAACAAGATTCTTAGAGTTGGAATCCTTTGATTTGGTAAGATGGTCAAAGAGTTTGACTTGAGTCAAGATAAAAGATGAAATCTATGATTACAAAAGATTTAGTGGGAGCATATAAATATTCCACATGCTGATTGAGAAATAACATCTCAATAATAAGTATTGAATCCTAGCATAAAAATCACCTTATTTAAGAAGGATTAGGTGAAACATCCTATGTGATAAGAATTGAGATCTATAGAGATAGTTATAAAAAGCTTCTTGACCTAAGTATGATCACATATATTTGCAAGATGTTGAAAGGGTTCTGTAACGACAGTCGCCAAACTGACAAATAAATCATTACTAATTAAGCGGAATAAACATAAACAACAAATTAACAAAAATCACTAAAAATTAAAACCATTTTGCAAAGAGATCCATTTCTAGGAAAAATCTTTAACGCAGAACAAAAACTTTATATACATCATTGTTCACATTGTACATACACTGTACCATCTCTTCTCGAGGATATCATATAACAATCACTTTGTCAAAACATATAATGAAGCAACATAAAAACCTCGAGGCTTCCAAGACAAAACCTCAGATCGTTCATGAAACCATAACGAACCAACTCCAAGGACCTGAGAGTACAGAGACGACACATAGGACTTCTATCTACAAGACATGACAGACAGTACACTCAACCTGAGCTGTCACTATTGTCCATGCTGCTGTTGTTCTTTTTCTGTAGAAAGGTCTTCACCTCCTCGTGCACGTCCACCTAAAAATGTTGGATCCCACAGGGGTGAGACAATTGAAAATTGCCCCAGCGAGAGATATAACTCTCCGCCAACAATGTTATTATCACAGTTAAATAGTATTAAACTGAGTAGAGGATAAGCAGTTTAGAACATTCTCATCTTTTAAAGCATTGCCACTATCTATGATAGAGCAGTAAATCATCTACTCACTTTATAAGGAATATGAAGAAACACGTATATCATTTACTCAGCATACTATCTCAAGCTTATCCTGTGATGCTCATTATCATGGTATGTCATCCATAGATCATTCTCATTTCTATCTGTTGGCCTCAGCCAATCTGCTAACCAGATATTGAATTGTACCAGTCATGTGAGTATACATCATCATATCCTGTCCAAGCATTGGACTATGCCAATCATATGCAACCATTCCAGGCATTGGACTATGCCAATCCTTTGCAAACATTCCAGGCATTGGACTATGCCAATCCTTTGATAACAGCCAGGTGTTGGATATTACCAACCCTGCGAATAGCCTGGTATTGGACTCTACCAATCCAGTGATTAACATCCAGGTATTGGGGTTATTACCAATCCTGTGAACAACCTGGTATTGGACTCTACCAATCCAGTGATTAACTGCCATGTATTGGGGTTATTACCAATCCCGTGAACAGCCTGGTATTGGACTATACCAATCCAGTGATAACATCCAGGTATTGGGGTTATTACCAATCCTGTGAACAGCCTGGTATTGGACTCTACCAATCCAATGATTAACAACCAGGTATTGGGGTTATTACCAATCCTGTGAACAATCTGGTATTAGACTCTACCAATCCAGTGATTAACAGCCAGGTAGTGGGGTTATTACCAATCCTGTGAACAACCTGGTATTGGACTCTACCAATCCAGTGATTAACATCCAGGTATTGGGGTTATTACCAATCCTGTGAATACATGCTTCATGCCTCTGCCAGGTATTGGACTTTAACCAATCCTGATTACAGGATTCATGCCTCTGCCAGGTATTGGACTTTAACCAATCCTGATTACATAGCCAGGCAGTGGACTCTAACCACTCCTTATTGCAGGCTTCACGGCTCTGCCAGGTATTGGACTTTAACCAATCCTGATTACATAGCCAGACAGTGGACTCTAACCACTCCTGATTATAGGCTTCACGCCTCTGCCAGGTATTGGACTTTAACCAAACCTGATTACACCGCCAGGCATTGGTCCGTAACCAATCCTAATTACACATTCGTTATGGGATATCAATCCCTTAAATTCATCATTGGTTATCACATCCTTTTACTAGGCATTATACCCTGGGGAAAGCCATCATATCAATTCACATTCTTTAAGTACTAAAACTGTTCCTCTTATCTCCTTTAAGAATATTCAAAACACTATAGCCCTTATTTGGATAGAAACATAAAGCATGTATGATCAAGATTTCATTATTATTATAACCATTTATTATTATTATGAAGTTATTGGTTTCCATTTCCCTTAGTTTATTTGCACATTACCATTCCTTACATGAGACTTTTATAAACATCTTTTCACCTCTCATTAGGCAACAATTATTCACATGGCTCACCAGGCCCATTAATCATCTTGTCACCTTTCACTAGGCAACAACTATTCACATGGCTCACAAGGCCCATTAAACATCTTGTCACCTCTCACTAGGAAACAACTATCCACATGGCTCACAAGGCCATTAAACATCTTGTCACCTCTCACTAGGCAACAACTATCCACATGGCTCACAAGGCCCATTAAACATCTTGTCACCTCTCACTAGGCAACAACTATCCACATGGCTCACAAGTCCCATTAAACATCTTGTCACCTCTCACTAGGCAACAACTATTAGGGTTAGGGTTTCCCTTTATAGCCGAATAGAATTTCAAGTTCATATTATCAATCCAAACCCTAATTCATTTCTCCACACATCTAGGAGCATACATTAATATCATAAGTATTCAATCATACTTATTTATTCTCATCATTTATCATTAAATGAATCATCAACACAAGGTATGAGTTCCTCTCTCATCCTTATCAGGGTATGATTACATCATACTTTATTAACTTGGCTTAACCCTTTCTCAAGGTATGATAGCCTACACTTATCAAAGTGCATTCCATCTCAATGTAACAATTAACATGACACACATCATGTGTTACTCATCCAAGTATATTGGATTTAAGGTGCATCAAGGTGTAACAACCTTAAAGTGTTGGATGTGATTTTTACCATGCCTTGGTGTATCACTTCCCTCATCACTTTTAACTTACTTAAGTTCATCAACTTATCTTGTATTAGGGTATTTCCCATCCTAATACTTTATGCACTAGCCCATCACATTTATTCTGTAGTGTATTGATCACGAGTCATACATTTGAATTGTCCAACCACCATCAATTGATATGGACTCATCTCGGTTGAGACATTGTTGATATAGGATTAACCATTATCAACCACTTTAGGTGTTTCACCTATCAAGGTATCAGTCATACCATTACTTGGTGTTACACTCATTACTCCTAAGAGTGTCTTACTCTCACCTTTACAAGGTGTCTTGGGTTGGAGGTGTATGAACACTCACCATATCGAGTTAGGATTTGTACTTGTCTCCATATCGGGCATGAGGTATCTTCTTGACCTCATATCAGACACAAGGTATATGTATGTATCGTACATGATACTTATGAGGTATCAACCCATCACCATGTCGGGCTAGAAGTACATTCAATCACCCTATCGGGCTAGTCACCGTCTAGGGTTAGCCATGACGGGTTAGGGTTAGAATATCATCTAGGGTTGTGTATCGTGCAACCCTATCGTGCAACCATGTCGTTCAACATTGTCGTGCAACTATGTCATGCAACCATGTCGTGCAATAGCACTTGTTATACTTCACTTATATTGGGTTACCTAAATTAGGGTTTCATGTCAACTTATAAGTATTCATTCAACCTTGTATTGTGTATGGAGTCTATACTTGACTCCCTATCGTGCAAGAGGTGTATACTACACCCCCATATCGTGCAACAATGTATTCATTCATATCCATATCGTTCAAGTGAAGTAGGTGCATCATCATATCGGGTTAAAGGTGCTTTCTTGTGTGCTTGCACCCGATATCACTTTTGAAGGTGATACCATCATCTTCAAGCTCTAGACCTTTGTTCTAACTGTTATAGTTCATGGAAAAAGGTCCAAGCAACTACTAGAACTCTCAATTTCATCAACTATTTCAGGAAATTTGGGAATTAAAAGTATTTCACTAATTATAGCAATATAGGTGAAGAATAATAACATGGTTGAGTTCAAGTTATATAACCCACCTTAAGAATGACTTCAAAGATCCAAGCTCCAAAGATCAACATTCCTAAGGTTGAATATGGACTTAAAAACTCCTCTATAAGCAAATAATCACCATGGATAAGCAATTGGTGAAGAAGAAAAGAAAGGAAGATCAAAACCCTAAATTATTGCTTCAATCCAAGGTTGAAGATGATCTTATCCTCACCTTAGGGTTAAGTATGAGCTCCTTCTTGCTCCTTAACACCTTTGCACGATACACTAGTGTCCTTGCACGATATGCCACCCCTCTTGCACGATATGGCACTCACTTGGATGATATGACACTCACTTGGAGTCAAAACTTCACTCTATGGCCGATATCACCCTATATGGCCAATATCACCTACTTGGGCGATATGCTCTTGCCATGGGCGATATCACAAGGCCCATGCACGATACCAAAACATTCATTCACGATATGGGAGCTCTATGCACGATACCTTAGGGTAAGAGGGTGGTAAGGGTCGCAAAATTGCACCAAGGGGTGAAACTAGGGGTGTATATACTTGTTGTTCATGAAGGAAGGTAAAAATGAGGTGTCAACTTTTTGAGCTAGTAGGTGCCACGTGTCATGCATGGGTGACACGTGTACATGCATGCATAAACATTTATTTTGTCTTGAAAAACGTTTGAGTATCATCTTGAGATGCAAATTCGTCCATTACGTATCCATTTGGATAAGTTATCTAGGTTTAATCACTATTTTAAGTCAAGCCGATACACTTTTTCTAAGGAAACTTGTTGGCCGTCACACCTCACCTCCTTGAGGTTATTTGCACGATATGGACTTTGCCAAGAGTTCGCAAAACGATATGGGACACCTCCTTGGGCTCCTTGGCCGATAGGCACTCATATATAAGCTTTTCAACTTGATACAACTCAAGTTAAGCTTTCAAATTCAACACTTTTCTTGGTTATTTCTTCACCAAGATTACCATCATTCATAATGGAATCAAACATGGTGTATCCTACTTTATCTCTCCTCTACATGATGCTAGGAGGGAGTAGGAATACTCTAGAGGTGGTAATTTACATATTAACCCCAGATTTTGGGTAAATTACAACTTGTACCAAAATTGGTGCACAATGCACCAGCATTGTTTAAACAAGTTCAAACTTGGAATTTAGACTTTCCACAAGCCACCACTTAGAATCATTTTCTCTATTATGATGATAAAACATATAAGGCACGTTAAACATGTGACATATTGCAATATAACCCCTCAACTTGGGTAAATTGCACTTTGGTCCAAAACAAAGGAAAATTGCTCAAACAACATTCAATCGGGACCAAACTCGAAACATAAGTGTGTCACATGATAACAAAGCACCTTAGAGGATTATATTAAAGTTCTAAGCAACTTTATTAGACAAAAAAAATAGGGTTACCTCATAACCCAGGTCAGGGTCGTTACAAGTTATAAACCCCTAACAAGGATTTCATCCCTGAAATCTCAGATAAAAGGAGACAAATATTATTCATTCATTATATAATCAAGTCTCCACATAATCATCTCATTGTTATGGAGACACCATAGAACTTTGATCAATACAAAGTTCTTTTAAAAAAATCCCATGGAATCAAACACATAGGATACATGCTTCACTGTCTTTTCATTATCAACTGTGTAGTTAATTCTGGGTCAGGTAACACTTTTCTCACTCAGACAGAGGTTGTTCGTTAATCTCATTTGACAAAATTTTATTATAATATTTTTACAATTATTCCTTCAAGTAGATCATTCTCATCAATGTTATGTTTATGCAAAGCATAAACCCCTAACATATGATGTCCATACTACATTAGGTAACTGGACTAATTCCACAGTTAACCATTCCATGTAACTATCATAAGATAGTCTGATGTTTCTCAGATACCAGAATTCCTTACCTTGGTATCTAACACATGTGTTAATAACACATCACATCCTCATTTTTGTTTATGATTTGACTTATGAGTAAATCAAATTCCTTCATATATCGATTAGAATGTGGTAGAAATATCCATGCCACATCTCCTTCTTCTTTTAACTCTTGAGATTGTTTCATAATGACTACTTGATCAGAGTAATAAAAAAGATAACAATCTAAATATGTCATACTTACCTTGCCTTCAATAAATGAATACCTGGCTAGGGTATTCAAGAACTGAAATTAGGTAATATGTATTTGTTTTATATTATGTTTCATACTTTTAATATCTCTTTAAATTTTACTACTTAGTATCTCATATTTTCTCTGGGTGTTTCTTTTACATCTCTTCCTTTTCTACATGAAGAGAGAAATTTCAAAACATATAAGAGAATATTAATCTAAATATAGGTTCTCATCATTCTTATCTCTTCCTCATGTCCTCATGAGACTAATTAAAGGAAGCTCAACATCAGCTAACTTCTTATAATTATCAGATAAAATATAGAGAAGACATATCAAAATGAGAAAGCTCTATCTGACTATCATCCCTCGCAGTCATCCACCACATCTGGTTGACTCAAACATAGAGTCTAGCTGTTTCATGTTGTTTCTTTTGCCTTTTTACACTATTAGGTTTTAACTTTCGTAAGCCCTGCCGAGTCTACCTCGGTTATTGGATCATTTACTCCCTTCTTTTTGAATAAAAGGGTTTAGTATGCTTAACATGTTCATGTCTTATCCTCATACCATAGTCTTATCGGTCTCATTACCAATGTATAAGCTAATCCATGAGTTCTTACAGGTGGAAATTTAGGACTTTTGTATTTACATAGCGGCTCTTGCCCTGGAACACTAGGCATTTATTGCATTGGTGGCACCAAAAACTTTGGCTTTTTAGAACAATTAAGCAAATGTCTCTAAAATTATAGAGACCTTACCTTAATTCTCAACTTATTTCCTCTTCTTGGGCATTACCATCACAGATGTACTATCTGTCTAAACTTATGGCAGAGTCAACTTTCTCACCATATGTTAATCTTTCCCACATTTTCCACTGTTCTAACATGACTATGTCATTTAGGAATCCTTTTAAAGCCTAAAGTTTCTGTATTAAGGACTGGTAACCTAGGTTGTAATGCTAGTATCCAGTCTATTATATTCATCAATATTGTCCTATCTTGCCTCACAAGAGCATAAAAAGTAGGATTCTCTATCCTAATTGGGTCAAGATGGGAATTCTTAGGCACTCGTTCTTCTCTTGCCTGGTCCCTTGCACCCTCTCCCGGTGTAACAATATTGCTCTCAGCAATGTGTTCCTCGTGTTCTCCAGTCATTTTTAAACTTCACCCTTTCTTCTGCATAAGAAGAAGTCACTATAGGGCATACTGGAGGACATTAACACAGACTCAACACCTTAGTCCTATGTCTCTGTAGACTCAGCGAACCTTAAGCTCTGATACCAAACTTGTAACGACAGGCGCCAAACTAACAAACAAATCGTTACTAATTAAGCGGAATAAACATAAACAACAGATTAACAAAAATCACTAAACATTAAAACCATTTTGCAAAGAGATCCATTTCTAGGAAAACTCTTTAAGGCAGAACCAAAACTTTATATACATCATTGTTCACATTGTACATACACTGTACCATCTCTTCTTAAGGATATCATATAACAGTCACTTTGTCAAAACATATAATGAAGCAACATAAAAACCTCGAGGCTTCCAAGATAAAACCTTAGATCGTTCATGAAACCATAACGAACCAACTCCAAGGACCTGAGAGTACAGAGACGACACATAGGACTTCTATCTACAAGACATGACAGACAGTACACTCAACCTGAGCTGTCCCTACTCTCCCTACTGCTGTTGTTCTTTTTCTATAGAAAGGTCTTCACCTCCTCGTGCACGTCCACCTAAAAATGTTGGATCCCACGGGGGTGAGACAATTGAAAATTGCCCCAGCGAGAGATATAACTCTCTGCCAACAATGTTATTATCACAGTTAAATAGTATTAAACTGAGTAGAGGATAAGCAGTTTAGAACATTCTCATCTTTTAAATCATTGTCACTATCTATGATAGAGCAGTAAATCATCTACTCACTTTATAAGGAATATGAAGAAACACGTATATCATTTACTCATCATACTATCTCAAGCTTATCCTGTGATGCTCATTATCATGGTATGTCATCCATGAATCATTCTCATTTCTATCTGTTGGCCTCAACCAATTTGCTAACCAGATATTAAATTGTACCAATCATGTGAGTATACATCATCATATCCTGTCCAAGCATTGGACTATGCCAATCATATGCAACCATTCCAGGCATTGGACTATGCCAATCCTTTGCAAACATTCTAGGCATTGGACTATGCCAATCCTTTGATAACAGCCAGGTGTTGGATATTACCAACCCTGCGAACAACCTGGTATTGGACTCTACCAATCTAGTGATTAAAAGCCAGGTATTGGGGTTATTACCAATCCTATGAACAACCTGGTATTGGACTCTACCAATCCAGTGATTAACTGCCAGGTATTGGGGTTATTACCAATCATGTGAACAGCCTGGTATTGGACTCTACCAATCTAGTGATAACAGCCAAGTATTGGGATTATTACCAATCCTGTGAACAGCCTGGTATTGGACTCTACCAATCCAGTAATTAACAGCCAGTTATTGGGGTTATTACCAATCCTGTGAATAGCCTGGTATTGGACTCTACCAATCCAGTGATTAATAGCCAGGTATTGGGGTTATTACCAATCCTATGAACAACCTGGTATTGGACTCTACCAATCCAGTGATTAACAGCTAGGTATTGGGATTATTACCAATTCTGTGAATACAGGCTTCATGCCTCTGCCAGGTATTGGACTTTAACCAATCCTGATTACATGCTTCATGCCTCTGCCAGATATTGGACTTTAACCAATCCTAATTACACAGCCAGGCAGTGGACTCTAACCACTCCTTATTACAGGCTTCACGCCTCTGCCAGGTATTGGACTTTAACCAATCCTGATTACACAGCCACGCAGTGGACTCTAACCACTCCTGATTACAGGCTTCACGCCTCTGCCATGTATTGGACTTTAACCAAACATGATTACACTGCCAGGCATTGGTCCGTAACCAATCCTGATTACACATTCGTTATGGGATATCAATCCCTTATATTCATCATTGGTTATCACATCCTTTTACTAGGCATTATACCCTGGGGCAAGCCATCATATCAATTCACATTCTTTAAGTACTACAACTGTTCCTCTTATCTCCTTTAAGCATATTCAAAACATTATAGCCCTTATTTGGATATAAACATAAAGCTTGTATGATCAAGATTTCATTATTATTATAACCATTTATTATTATTATGAAGTTATTGGTTTCCATTTCCCTTAGTTTATTTGCACATTACCATTCCTTACATGAGACTTTTATAAACATCTTGTCACCTCTCATTAGGCAACAATTATTCACATGGCTCACCAGGCCCATTAATCATCTTGTCACCTTTCACTAGGCAACAACTATTCACATGGCTCACAAGGCCCATTAAACATCTTGTCACCTCTCACTAGGCAAAAACTATCCACATGGCTCACAAGGCCATTAAATTTCTTGTCACCTCTCACTAGGCAACAACTATCCACATGGCTCAAAAGGCCCATTAAACATCTTGTCACCTCTCACTAGGCAACAACTACCCACATGGCTCACAAGTCCCATTAAACATCTTGTCACCTCTCACTAGGCAACAACTATTAGGGTTAGGGATTCCCTTTATAGCCGAATAGGATTTCAAGTTCATATTATCAATCAAAACCCTAATTCATTGCTCCACACATCTAGGAGCATACATTAATATCATAAGTATTCAATCATACTTATTTATTCTCATCATTTATCATTAAATGAATCATCAAAACAAGGTATGAGTTCCTCCCTCATCCTTATCAGGGTATGATTACATCATACTTTATTAACTTGGCTTAACCCTTTCTCAAGGTATGATAGCCTACACTTATCAAAGTGCATTCCATCTCAATGTAACAATTGAAATGACACACATCATGTGTTACTCATCCAAGTATATTGGATTTAAGGTGCATCAAGGTGTAACAACCTTAAAGTGTTGGATGTGATATTTGCCATGCCTTGGTGTATCACTTCCCTCATCACTTTTAACTTACTTAAGTTCATCAACTTATCTTGTATTAGGGTATTTCCCATCCTAATACTTTATGCACTAGCCCATCACATTTATTCTGTAGTGTATTGATCATGAGTCATACATTTGAATTGTCCAACCACCATCAATTGATATGGACTTATCTCGGTTGAGACATTCTTGGTATATGATTAACCATTATCAACCACTTTAGGTGTTTCACCTATCAAGGTATCAGTCATACCATTACTTGGTGTTACTGCAACATACTAGAACTAGAACCCTACCCTGGTAGTTTTACCTTTTTGTCTTAGCCAAACAAGAATAAGCTAATATATGTAATAACTCATTTAGATGGTAATAAGAAAATTAAAGAACTTAGTTGGATAAATACCTCCTCATATAATCTTAATATAGGGTTGAAGTATAATTTGTCACTAAGTAATTGAAATCATAAAATATTTCGTCTTAGAACTTTCTAGCACTTTCTAAAATAGGGGAAATAAGAGAAAATCCGAATTTTATATAAAGGAGAAGATAAATGCAAAATTAAAGGTAATATGGGAATTAATGGGTAAAGAAGATAATTAGAAGAAAATGTGCCAAAATTTATTATTGGAAACCCATCAGAATAATTTGACACTAAAATTCGTTTTCTTAACCAAAAAAAAATAACTTAAGGACCAAGTATCGTTTAATTTGGAAGATAATTGTATATATTAATGTCCTTATCTAAAGAAAATAGGAATTAGGAAAATAAAGTGAAATAAAATATTTAATGTCCTCAAATTGGAAAACTAACTCCAAATTCGTAATCTAAATATAAAAATAAGCCTTTGGGCAAGTTTGCAACTTATTTGGATAATGTTTGGTTCATAGATAATTATAGGAGAGAGAAAATGCCTAAAAGGTGTAATTAATAAATAAATGTAATTCATGACACCAAAAGTTGGAAATAAATCCAAATTCATATCTAACACATTAATTATGACTTGTGTGTCAAGTTTCATAAATTTTGGATAATCGTAAAGCCATAAATGAAGAAAGAAAGAGAAAATGATATTTGATTTATTTAAACCATTAAAGGTTTCCAAAAGGCAAAACTAATTGGATATTCGGAATCTACATATTTAATTTAACATATGTGCAAATTTTGGTTTAATTTGGATTATTCTAGAACCCCTAAATCAGGAAAGAGAATATACATAAATTAATTGAATTTCACTTTGATTGATTTTCCGATTTTCCTATCTTTGGGCTGTCATGCGGCCTATTTAATCTCGGATTTCACCGTGGCCCTTGGATAACGATCCAACGGATGAGGAGTTGTCTCCTACCTCCGTTAGGACTCCTTCTCGTGGCTACAGTAACACGATTTTTCCTCCCCACTTTCCTCTTCCGTTTTTCCTTCTCGTTGTTTTCTGTTTTCCATTTACCATCGGCGTTGCCTTCCGGTTCTGTTGATCCCCACTTTGTGTGGGACTCTCTTCCCCAATCGTTGGGTCGACTAGAACCTTCCTCCCCTTCCCCTATTTCCTAGTTCTCACAGATTTCTCGTTGAACCTGATCTCAGTCCCTATATTAAGGGATGACCCCACGAACCTTGAACCCCCAGTGACCTTCTGCAATCGCCAATTTGGTCTCGATCACCCTGCAACTCGCTTCCCCTACTCCATCTGCCTTTTCCGGCGGCTTTGACCTCGACCGTGGGTTCTGGTGTGCGGAGGCGCTCATTCTTGGGTTGGTTCAGATCGTGGAAGCATAGGAAAGCTTTACGGCTCCTCTGTTCATGCGATTAGAAGGTAATGGTGTTTCGCCCCTTTTCCTCCTGTTCTGATCATTTTGTAAATCCTCTGTTTATGGAGGTCCTCTTGCTGGTTTCCCTTGTTTCCTCTCTTCGGTTTTGATCACCGGATCTATCTTCGATGTTGGTATGACCTCTCGTGGGTCCTTTTTCTCTACCCAGGTTTGCCCAGTTTCACTGGTTCTGGCGGGAGAGCTTTCTTTGTCTGTAGTCATCTATTTTCGTCGTGGTTGGGTTCTCTAAAATCGTTGGAGTCCCTGGAACTTAATTTGTGTTGGACTTTTTGCCCAATTCGCACTCTCTAGCGATCTAGAGTTGTGGATCGACCTGCTGTTCTCAAGCTGTCGGGGTGGTCCTCGCGAGGGAAACAAACCCCATGGTTGATTTCCCTTTTTTCCCTCGTTCCTTCCTTTTCTGCTTTGTATTACAGTCGGGGGTATTTTCGTCTTTTCGCGCATATCGTCTTCTCCCTTTAGTTGTGGTCTTGCGAGGATTGACTGGTGACTTGGCCGGCTGTGATTGGGCCAAGTCACGTGGGCCCTATCTTGTTATCCGCTTTTGATGCAAATTCATTACGTGGAATTATTTGATTGGTCAGTAATTAAAAATGTATAACTAATTATCGGCTTATCAGAAAATTATGAAAAAATATTCGTTGGATTCAGAAAAATGCAAGCTTTCGTTTGGTATTGGTTTTGATTCCCGAATCTGATGATTTAAAAGAGTGATTTTATGGATCTAATTAAATAAGATAAAAACTTGAATAATTCATAACTAATAATTTATAAGTCAAAAAAATATAATAAAATATGTTTTAGACTCGCTATAACATAACCTAAAATATGGAATAGTCTTCATAACCTAATTCACATAATAATAAAAAGGTAGTTTTTAGGGTTTGGTCTTTGTGTATGAAATTGACATAAACTTGATATATGTGTTTAATAGGCCCTTTGGTGACCTAGACTTGGATCTAGGAGTACATTGCAGTGGGAACTTGATTTTGAGGTATGTTGTATTCCCGATTGATCTAAATTGAGCAATGCACCTACTTTATCTTTCTTTTGACTTTTGCCTACACAAAATGTCTTATCTCTTGTTATCATGGTTCGTGTGAACTATATTACTTTTTATGTACTCAGATATTTTCTTGATATCATATCTTGTGCCTTTGTGCATGTTGATCTCTTTTATTGTTGTATGCCACATTGAAGTGGATATTATATGTTGGTGTTGTCCATTGTGTGATGGCAACCTTTGTTTCATCTTCTGACTATACTTTTCTACTTGCCTCTATATTTACATGCAATGTGATTCAGTAGCACTAGAGTAGTGTAATTACATTGGTTTTGGGGCAGTATTCCCCTATGGTTTATTTGGAGGGTGGCAGTATACCATTCCTCTGTAAATCGAGTGTGGCAGTAATCCATGCTCAAAACTTTACATATTGGGAGATTGGCAGTATTCCTTTCTCTATCATGTTCAAGTGTGTGCTTGGCCGCCAATTGTTATTTATATTGTTCTAGGGCTATGTTTATCTCACATGCATGCATGTTTGATGATTGATTGTGGGGTGTGTGCCCTACTCTCTCTATGTGCCAGTATTGCACAACCTTATTTGTTTATTTATGGCAAGTATCTTCTTTTATTATGTGATGATGAATCTTATCTTTTATACCCCTTTGGGTAGTCCTTATCTCTTGTATGGGAAGCATTTTACTTTTGATGTCATGTTTGCTTAAATTGCTCAAAGTTTCGTTTAGCATACACATACAAGCATTTTGCTGATTGTTTCCTTTTGTTTCTTCTTTTGTGGGGTATGCTTCCAACCCCATGTTAGATCGAGGAAAGTAGCTTTAACAACAACCTTGTAGCTGATCTTTGGGAGGCTTGAAGAGGTGGTTAGATGACCCTCAGCTTGTCCTTGGCGTTATGTTTAGTTTTCCTGTAAAACACCTTTTATGGTGATGTGTTGTATAAAGCTTTGTAAATTGTTAGATAATATTTTTTTTCCGCTGCTACTCATTGTGTAATGATACTTACATGTTGAATGAATTGATCTTCATCCCTTCTGTGAAAAATTTTATGTGGTGTTTGGTTTTAGGGATGTGATCTTTTCTTTCTAGTAGAGGAGTGGTTTCACTTCTTTACAGCATGGTATCAGAGCCATTAGCAGTCGGTTATCTAACTATTTCAAACTTGTCTACCTTAGGTTGTTTACCTTTTTCTTAGGTTGCTTATACTTAGTACCTTGCCTTGTGCAGGAAAAACCCTAATGGTGGGAGATAACTCATCAGCTGACAACCAATACGGTTATGAGACACCTCAAAACACTAGGTTTGGACAGGAGACCTCAGGAGTAGCTATGACTCCGGAGCAAGAGTTGGCCATGTTTCAACAACTCTTTGCATCTTCCATGGTGGGAAAGATGAAAGACCCGTCTGTACATGTGAAGCCTAAGGAGTTCACAATCATGGAGTTCATGAAGATGCAACCACCTTCCTTCAAGGGTGAGGGTGAGATAGAGATGGTTGACAAAGCAGATGATTGGGTTTTAGCCTTGGAGAGGACTTTTGATGGTATGGCATGTCCTCCACATCAGAAGGTTAGGTTTGCTTCCTATGTCTTGGACGGACCAGCTAGAGTGTGGTGGAATGGAATGACAAGGACTAGAGATATCTCAGCTATGTCTTGGGCAGAGTTTTTGACTCTCTTCCGTGGGAAGTACATCTGCACTGCTGCTTTGAAGAAGAAGGAAGCAGAGTTCTACAGTTTGAAGCAAGGCTCCTTGTCTGTTTCTGCCTACATGCAAAGGTTTCTATTGCTAGAGCGTTATGCAGTTGGTTTGGGTGAAGAACGTAGGGCAGACCTCTTCCTCCAAGGGCTTAACTACAATGTGGGACGTGCTCTTATTCCACAATTGCCCTTGACCTTCCAGCAAATGGTTGATAAAGCTTTGGCTGTGGAGTCTTACCCAGGGTTTCAACCTAGGGAGTTCGACAAGAAAAGGAAGTCCTCAGGTGATGATCAGAGAAGAGATAGTTGTGCAAAGTGCAATAGACCCCATCCTCCAGGGAAGTGCCCTCATGTTAGAAACCAAGGTGCACCAGTGGTATGTCACTTTTGCAATGAACCTGGACACATCCGACCTGATTGCCCTAAGCGTCGTAATGGTCAAGCTCCAGCACAGCAACAGCAAGCACCTCCTCAGAATCAAGGCAATAATAATGGAAACAATAATAGAGGAAGACCTATGGAAAGAAGAGCTGGAAGAGTTTTTGCTTTGGATGGTGAAGAAGTTAATGATGTTGAGCAAGAGCAAGTTAACCCATAGTTCCTTAGATTAGTCTTTACAAGTTATGTTTCCTTTTGCATGTTGCTTATGTAATGGATGTAAGAAGTATGGTTGAAACTTTTATAATTGAAGTTAAGTTTGATTTTATGAGATGAACCCTTTTAAGGGGTGGTGAATAAGTTTCCTATGGATGTTCTAATTTTGAGGACGAAATCCCTTTAAGGGGTGGTGTGCTGTAACATACTAGAACTAGAACCCTACCCTGGTAGTTTTACCTTTTTGTCTTAGCCAAACAAGAATAAGCTAATGTATGTAATAACTCATTTAGATGGTAATAAGAAAATTAAAGAACTTAGTTGGATAAATACCTCCTCATATAATCTTAATATAGGGTTGAAGTATAATTTGTCACTAAGTAATAGAAATCATAAAATATTTTGTCTTAGAACTTTCTAGCACTTTCTAAAATAGGAGAAATAAGAGAAAATCTGAATTTTATATAAAGGAGAAGATAAATGCAAAATTAAAGGTAATATGGGAATTAATGGGTAAAGAAGATAATTAGAAGAAAATGTGCCAAAATTTATTATTGGAAACCCATCAGAATAATTTGACACTAAAATTCGTTTTCTTGACCAAAAAAAAATAACTTAAGGACCAAGTATCGTTTAATTTGGAAGATAATTGTATATATTAATGTCCTTATCTAAAGAAAATAGGAATTAGGAAAATAAAGTGAAATAAAATATTTAATGCCCTCAAATTGGAAAACTAACTCCAAATTCGTAATCTAAATATAAAAATAAGCCTTTGGGCAAGTTTGCAACTAATTTGGATAATGTTTGGTAAATAGATAATTATAGGAGAGAGAAAATGCCTAAAAGGTGTAATTAATAAATAAATGTAATTCATGACACCAAAAGTTGGAAATAAAGGCAAATTCATATCTAACACATTAATTATGACTTGTGTGTCAAGTTTCATAAATTTTGGATAATCCTAAAGCCATAAATGAAGAAAGAAAGAAAGAGAAAATGATATTTGATTTATTTATACCATTAAAGGTTTCCAAAAGGCAAAACTAATTGGATATTCGGAATCTACATGTTTAATTTAACATATGTGAAAATTTTGGTTTAATTTGGATTATTCTAGAACCCCTAAATCAGGAAAGATAATATACATAAATTAATTGAATTTCACTTTGATTGATTTTCCGATTTTCCTATCTTTGGGCTGTCACGCGGCCTATTTAATCTCGGATTTCACCGTGGCCCTTGGATAACGATCCAACGGATGAGGAGTTGTCTCCTACCTCCGTTAGGACTCCTTCTCGTGGCTACAGTAACACGATTTTTCCTCCCCACTTTCCTCTTCCGTTTTTCCTTCTCGTTGTTTTCTGTTTTCCATTTACCATCGGCGTTGCCTTCCAGTTCTGTTGATCCCCACTTTGTGTGGGACTCTCTTCCCCAATCGTTGGGTCGACTAGAACCTTCCTCCCCTTCCCCTATTTCCTAGTTCTCACAGATTTCTCGTTGAACCTGATCTCAGTCCCTATATTAAGGGATGACCCCACGAACCTTGAACCCCCAGTGACCTTCTGCAATCGCCAATTTGGTCTCGATCACCCTGCAACTCGCTTCCCCTACTCCATCTGCCTTTTCCGGCGGCTTTGACCTCGACCGTGGGTTCTGGTGTGCGGAGGCGCTCATTCTTGGGTTGGTTCAGATCGTGGAAGCATAGGAAAGCTTTACGGCTCCTCTGTTCATGCGATTAGAAGGTAATGGTGTTTCGCCCCTTTTCCTCCTGTTCTGATCGTTTTGTAAATCCTCTATTTATGGAGGTCCTCTTGCTGGTTTCCCTTGTTTCCTCTCTTCGGTTTTGATCACCGGATCTATCTTCGATGTTGGTACGACCTCTCGTGGGTCCTTTTTCTCTACCCAGGTTTGCCCAGTTTCACTGGTTCTGGCGGGAGAGCTTTCTTTGTCTGTAGTCATCTGTTTTCGTCGTGGTTGGGTTCTCTAAAATCGTTGGAGTCCCTGGAACTTAATTTGTATTGGACTTTTTGCCCAATTCGCACTCTCTAGCGATCTGGAGTTGTGGATCAACCTGCTGTTCTCAAGCTGTCGGGGTGGTCCTTGCGAGGGAAACAAACCCCAGGGTTGATTTCCCTTTTTTCCCTCGTTCCTTCCTTTTCTGCTTTGTATTACAGTCGGGGGTATTTTCGTCTTTTCGCGCATATCATCTTCTCCCTTTAGTTGTGGTCTTGCGAGGATTGACTGGTGACTTGGCCGGCTGTGATTGGGCCAAGTCACGTGGGCCCTCTCTTGTTATCCGCTTTTGATGCAAATTCATTACGTGGAATTATTTGATTGGTCAGTAAATAAAAATGTATAACTAATTATCGGCTTATCAGAAAATTATGGAAAAATATTCGTTGGATTCAGAAAAATGCAAGCTTTTGTTTGGTATTCGTTTTGATTCCCGAATCTAATGATTTAAAAGAGTGATTTTATGGATCTAATTAAATAAGATAAAAACTTGAATAATTCATAACTAATAATTTATAAGTCAGAAAAATATAATAAAATATGTTTTAGACTCGTAATAACATAACCTAAAATATGGAATAGTTTTCATAACCTAATTCACATAATAATAAAAAGGTAGTTTTTAGGGTTTGGTCTTTGTGTATGAAATTGACATAAACTTGATATATGTGTTTAATAGGCTCTTTGGTGACCTAGACTTGGATCTAGGAGTACATTGCAGTGGGAACTTGATTTTGAGGTATGTTGTATTCCTGATTCATCTAAATTGAACAATGCACCTACTTTATCTTTCTTTTGACTTTTGCCTACACAAAATGTCTTATCTCTTGTTATCATGGTTCGTGTGAACTATATTACTTTTTATGTACTCAGATATTTTCTTGATATCATATCTTGTGCCTTTGTGCATGTTGATCTCTTTTATTGTTGTATGCCACATTGAAGTGGATATTATATGTTGGTGTTGTCCATTGTGTGATTGCAACCTTTGTTTCATCTTCTGACTATACCTTTCTACTTGCCTCTATATTTACATGCAATGTGATTCAGTAGCACTAGAGTAGTGTAATTACATTGGTTTTGGGGCAGTATTCCCCTATGGTTTATTTGGAGGGTGGCAGTATACCATTCCTCTGTAAATCGAGTGTGGCAGTAATCCATGCTCAAAACTTTACATATTGGGAGATTGGCAATATTCCTTTCTCTATCAGGTTCAAGTGTGTGCTTGGCTGCCAATTGTTATTTATATTGTTCTAGGGCTATGTTTATCTCACATGCATGCAGGTTTGATGATTGATTGTGGGGTGTGTGCCCTACTCTCTCTATGTGCCATTATTGCACAACCTTATTTGTTTATTTATGGCAAGTATCTTCTTTTATTATGTGATGATGAATCTTATCTTTTATACCCCTTTGGGTAGTCCTTATCTCTTGTATGGGAAGCATTTTACTTTTGATGTCATGTTTGCTTAAATTGCTCAAAGTTTCATTTAGCATACACATACAAGCATTTTGCTGATTGTTTCCTTTTGTTTCTTCTTTTGTGGGGTATGCTTCCAACCCCAGGTTAGATCGAGGAAAGTAGCTTCAACAACAACCTTGTAGCTGATCTTTGGGAGGCTTGAAGAGGTGGTTAGATGACCCTCAGCTTGTCCTTGGCATTATGTTTAGTTTTCCTTTAGAACACCTTTTATGGTGATGTGTTGTATAAAGCTTTGTAAATTGTTAGATAATATTTTTTTTCCGCTGCTACTCATTGTGTAATGATACTTACATGTTGAATGAATTGATCTTCATCCCTTCTGTGAAAACGTTTACGTGGTGTTTGGTTTTAGGGATGTGATCTTTTCTTTCTAGTAGAGGAGTGGTTTCACTTTGTTACAGTTACACTCATTACTCCTAAGAGTGTCTTACTCTCACCTTTACAAGGTGTCTTGGGTTGGAGGTGTATGAACACTCACCATTTCGGGTTAGGATTTGTACTTGTCTCCATATCGGGCATGAGGTATCTTCTTGACCTCATATCAGGCACAAGGTATATGTATTTATCACCCATGATACTAATGAGGTATCAACCCATCACCATGTCAGGCTAGAAGTACATTCAATCACCCTATCGGGCTAGTCACCATCTAGGGTTAGCCATGACGGGTTAGGGTTACCATATCATCTATGTAACATCCCTGACCTGGGTTATGAGGTAACCCTATTTGTTTTGGCTAATGAAGTTTCTTATAACTTTAATATAATCCTGTAAGGTGATTGTTATCATGTGACACTCTTATGTTTCAATTTTGGTCCCGATTGAATGCTGTTTGATCAATTTTCCCTTATTTTGGACCAAAGTGCAATTTACCCAAATTAAGGGGCTATAATGCAAAATGTCACATGTTGAACATGGCTCATGTGTTTTAGAATCATTATAGAGAGAATGATTCAATGTGGTGGCTTGTGGAAAGCCTAAATTCCAAGTTTGAACTTGTTTGAACAATGTTGGTACCTTGTGCACCAATTTTGGTACAAATTGTAATTTACCCAAAATGTGGGGTTGATATGCAAATTACAACCTCTAGAGTGTTCCTACTCCCTCATAGTATCATTTAGAGGAGACATAATGAATGAGACACCATGTTTGAATCAATTATGAATGATGGTAATCTTGGTGATGAAATGACGAAGAAAAAGGGTTGAATATGAAAGCTTAACTTGAGTTGTATCAAGTTAAAAAGCTTATATTTGAGTGCCTATCGGCCAAGGAGCCCAAGTAGGTGTCCCATATCATTTTTGGAACTCTTGGAAAAGTCCATATCGTGCAAATCACCTCAAGGAGGTGAGGTGTGATGGCCAATAAGTTTCCTTAGAAAAAGTGTATCGACTTGACTTAAAATAGTGATTAAACCTAGATGACTTATCCAAATGGATAAGTAATGGACGCATTTGCATCTCTAGATGATCCTCAACTGTTTTGCAAGACAAGATAAATGATGATGGATGCATGGAAACGTGTCAACCATGCATGACACGTGGCACCTACTAGCTTAAAATGTTGACACCTCATTTTTGCCTTCCTTCATGAACAACAAGTATATATACCCCTAGTTTCACCCCTTGGTGCAATTTTACGACCCTTACCACCCTAGTACCCTAAGGTATCGTGCATATAGCTCCCATATCGTGAAGGGATGCTATGGTATCGTGCA
Organism: Alisma plantago-aquatica; assembly: GCA_963693085.1. Taxonomy (NCBI): domain Eukaryota; kingdom Viridiplantae; phylum Streptophyta; class Magnoliopsida; order Alismatales; family Alismataceae; genus Alisma; species Alisma plantago-aquatica. The sequence goes on along the minus strand of OY856415.1, from coordinate 190,597,258 downwards.
TGGGCCTTGGGATATCGCCCATGGAAAGAGAATATCGCCCAAGTAGGTGATATTGGCCATATAGGGTGATATCGGCCATAGAGTGAAGTTTTGACTCCAAGTGAGTGTCATATCGTGCAAGTGAGTGCCATATCGTGCCAGAGGGGTGGAATATAGTGCAAGGACACTAGTGTATCGTGCAAAGATGTTAAGGATCAAGAAGGAGCTCATACTTAACCCTAAGGTGAGGATAAGATCATCTTCAACCTTGGATTGAAGCATGAATTTAGGGTTTTGATCTTCCTTTCTTTTCTTCTTCACCAATTGCTTTTCCATGGTGATTCTTTGCATATAGAGGAATTGTGAAGTCCATATTCAACCTTAGGAACGTGGAGATTTGGAGCTTGGAGCTGTGAAGTTGTTCTTAAGGCGGGTTATATAACTTGAACTCAGCCATGTTATTATTCATCACCTAAATTGCTATACTTAATGAATTACTTTTAATTCCGAAATTTCCTGAAATAGTTGATGAGATTATGAGTTCTAGTAGTTTCTTAGACCTATTTACATGAACTATAACAGTTAGAATAAATATCTAGAGCTTGAAGATGATGGTATCACCTTATAAAAGTGATATCGGGTGCAAGAATACAAGCAAGCACCTCTAACCCGATATGATGATGCACCTACTTCATTAAAATGACATGGATATGATTGTATACCTTGTTGCACGATATGGGGGTGTAATATACACCTCTTTCACGATAGGGAGTCAAGTATAGACTCCATGCACGATACAAGGTCAATTGTATACATGTAAGTTGATGTGAAACCCTAATTTGGGTAACCCGATATGAGTAAAGAATAGCAAATGCTATTGAATGATATGGTAGCCCGTTACACAACCCTAGTTGATGTCTAGCCCGACATGGTGATGGATTTATACCTCATGCACGACATGGGTAACACATATAAACAACTCTAGCCCGATATGAATGGTATGTATATACTTCTAGCCCGATATGGTGGTGCCTATACACCTACAACCCGATATGGTGAACATATGCACACCTTTAACCTGAGGCACCTTGTAGAGGTGAGGGTACGATACTCTTAGGAGTGATGAGTGAAACACCAAGTAATGGTGTGTCTAATACCTTGATAGGTAAAACACCTAGAGTGGTTGATAATGGAGAACCTTATATCAATAATGTCTCAACCTGAGATGAGTCCATATCAATTGATGATGGTTGGACAATTCAAATGTATGACTTATGATCAATACACTACATAATGAATGTGATGGGCTAGTGCATAAATTATTAGTATGGGAAATACCCTAATACAAGATAAGTTGATGAATTTAAGTAAGTTAAACGTGATGAGGGAAGTGATACATCAAGACATGATAGATATCACATCTAACATTTCAAGGTTGATGTACCTTGATGCACCTTGAATCCAATGTACTTGGATGAGTAACACATGAAGTGTGTTATGTCAATTGTTACATTGATATGTAATGAGTTTAATGCACTTGGATAAGTGTGGGATAACATACCTTGAGAAAGGGTTAAGCCAAGTTAATAAGTATGATGTAATCATACCCTGGTAAGGATGAGAGACAAACTCATACCTTGTTTTGATGATTCATTTAATGATAAATGATGAGAGGTGACAAGATGTTTAATGGCCTTGTGAGCCATATGAATAGTTGTTGCCTAGTGAGAGGTGACAAGATGTTTAATGGCCTTGTGAGCCATGTGAATAGTTGTTGCCTAGTGAGAGGTGACAAGATGTTTAATGGGCCTTGTGGGTCATGTGATTAGTTGTTTCCTAATGAGAGGTGACAAGATATTGATCTAAAGATTGATGTAAGAATTGGTAATGTTTAAAATAAACCAAGTAAATGGGAACCTTGTAACATAATAATAATAATAAATGGATACAAAGATAATAATGAAATCTTGGTCATACATGCATTATAGTCATAGCCAAAATAGGGGCTATGGTGCCTTGAAAATGTTAAAATGAGATATGAGGAATACTTGTATTACATAAAGAATGTAAATTGATATGATGGCTTGCCCCAGGGTATAATGCCTAGTAAAATGATGTGATAACCAATGATGAATTTAAGGGATTGATACCCCATAACGAATGTGTAATCAGGAGTGGTTAGAGTCCACTGCCTGGCTGTGTAATCAGGATTGGTTGCGGACGAATACCTGGCAGAGGCATGAAGCCTATAATCACAAGATTGGTCATAACCCAATACCTAGAATGCACAGGATTGGTCATAACCCAATACCTGGAATAATATCATAGGATTGACAAAGTTCAATACCTGGAATGCACAGGATTGGTCATAACCCAATACCTGGAATAATATCACAGGATTGACAAAGTTCAATACCTGGAATGCACATGATTGGTCATAACCCAATACCTGGAATAATATCACAGGATTGAAAAAGTTCAATACCTGGAATGCACAGGATTGGTCATAACCCAATACCTGGAATAATATCACAGGATTGACAAAGTTCAATACCTGGAATGCACAGGATTGGTCATAACCCAATACCTGGAATAATATCACAGGATTGACAAAGTTCAATACCTGGAATGCACAGGATTGGTCATAACCCAATACCTAGAATAATATCACATGATTGACAAAGTTCAATACCTGGAATGCACAAGATTGGTCATAACCCAATACCTGGAATAATATCACTGGATTGACAAAGTTCAATACCTGGAATGCACAAGATTGGTCATAACCCAATACCTGGAATAATATCACAGGATTGACAAAGTTCAATACCTGGAATGCACATGATTGGTCATAACCCAATACCTGGAATAATATCACAGGATTGACAAAGTTCAATACCTGGAATGCACAAGATTGGTCATAACCCAATACCTGGAATAATATCACATGATTGACAAAGTTCAATACCTGGAATGCACAGGATTGGTCATAACCCAATACCTGGAATAATATCACAGGATTGACAAAGTTCAATACCTGGAATGCACAAGATTGGTCATAACCCAATACCTGGAATAATATCACATGATTGACAAAGTTCAATACCTGGAATGCACATGATTGGTCATAACCCAATACCTGGAATAATATCACAGGATTGACAAAGTTCAATACCTGGAATGCACAGGATTGGTCATAACCCAATACCTGGAATAATATCATAGGATTGACAAAGTTCAATACCTGGAATGCACAAGATTGGTCATAACCCAATACCTGTTATAATATCACTGAATTAACAAAGTTCAATACCTGGAATGCACACGATTGGTCATAACCCAATACCTGGAATAATATCACAGGATTGACAAAGTTCAATACCTAGAATGCACAGGATTGGTCATAACCCAATACCTGGAATAATATCACAGGATTGACAAAGTTCAATACCTGGAATGTACAAGATTGGTCATAACCCAATACCTGGAATAATATCACATGATTGACAAAGTTCAATACCTGGAATGCACATGATTGGTCATAACCCAATACCTGGAATAATATCACAGGATTGATAAAGTTCAATACCTGGAATACACAAGATTGGTCATAACCCAATACCTGGAATAATTGCACATGATTGGTCATAACCCAATACCTGGAATAATTGCACATGATTGGTCATAACCCAATACCTAGAATAATTGCACAGGATTGGTCATAACCCAATACCTGGAATAATTGCACAAGATTGGTCATAACCCAATACCTGGAATAATTGCACAAGATTGGTCATAACCCAATATCTGGAATAATTGTCACAGGATTGACATAGTTCAATACCTGGAATAGTTGCACATGATTGATATAGTTCAATACCTAGAATAGTTGCATAGGATTGGCATAGTCCAATGCCTGGACAGAATATGATGATGTATACTCACATGACTGATACAATTCAATATTTGGTTAGCAGATTGGCTGAGGCCAACAGATAGAAATGAGAATGATTCATGGATGACATACCATGATAATGAACATCACAGGATAAGCTTGAGATAGTATGATGGGTAAATGATATACGTGTTCTCCATATTCCTTATAAAGTGAATAGATGAATTACTGCTCTATCATAGACAACTGCAATGCTTTAAAATATGAGAATGTTCTAAACTGCTTATCCTCTGCTCAGCTTAATACTATTTAACTGTGATAATAATATGGTTGGCGGAGAGTTATATCTCTCGCTGGGACAATTACAATTGTCTCACCCCCGTGGGATCCAAATTTTTAGGTGGACGTGTACGAGGAGGTGAAGACCTTTCTGCAGAGAAAGAACAAGAACAGCAGGGACAACAGTGACAGCTCAGGTTGAGTGTACTGTCTGTCATGTCTTGTAGATAGAAGTCCTATGTGTCATCTCTGTACTCTCAGGTCCTTGGTGTTGGTTGATTATGGTTTCATGAACGATATGAGGTTTTGGCTTGAATGCCTCGAGGTTTTATGTTGCTCCAGTATGTGTTTTGATAGAGGAACTGTTATATGTTGTCCCCAAAATGATATGAAACAATGTTGTACAATGTAAATCATGATATGTATGAGTTTTGGATCTTTCAGTAAAAGTTTTCTGTACAAGGATCTCCTTGCAAAATGGTTTTAAATTTTAGTGATTTTTGTTAATCCGTTGTTTATGTTTATTCCGCTTAATTAGTAACGATTTGTTTGTCAGTTTGGCGACTTTCGTTACAATCTAGGGTTGTGTATCGTGCAACCATGTCCTGCAACTATGTCATGTAACCATGTCGTGCAACTATGTCATGCAACCATGTCGTGCAATAGCACTGGTTATACTTCACTTATATCGGGTTACCCAAATTAGGGTTTCATGTCAACTTATAAGTATTCATTCAACCTTGTATCATGTATGGAGTCTATACTTGACTCGCTATCATGCAAGAGGTGTATACTACACCCCCATATCGTGCAACAATGTATTCATTCATATCCATATCGTTCAAGTGAAGTAGGTGCATCATCATATCGGGTTAAAGGTGCTTTCTTGTGTGCTTGCACCCGATATCACTTTTATAAGGTGATACCATCATCTTCAAGCTCTAGGCCTTTGTTCTAACTATTATAGTTCGTGGAAACAGGTCCAAGAAACTACTAGAACTCTCAATTTCATCAACTATTTCAGGAAATTTCGGAATTAAAAGTATTTCACTAATTATAGCAATTTAGGTGAAGAATAATAACATGGTTGAGTTCAAGTTATATAACCCGCCTTAAGAACGACTTCAAAGCTCCAAGATCCAAATCTCCACGTTCCTAAGGTTGAAGATGGACTTAACAACTCCTCTATATGCAAAGAATCACCATGGATAAGTAATTGGTGAAGAAGAAAAGAAAGGAAGATCAAAACCCTAAATTCTTGCTTCAATCCAAGGTTGAAGATGATCTTATCCTCAACTTAGGGTTAAGTATGAGCTCCTTCTTGCTCCTTAACACCTTTGCATGATACACTAGTGTCCTTGCACGATATTCCACCCCTCTTGCATGATATGGCATTCACTTGGATGATATGACACTCACTTGGAGTCAAAACTTCACTCTATGGCCGATATCACCCTATATGGCCAATATCACCTACTTGGGAGATATGCTCTTGCCATGGGCGATATCCCAAGGCCCATGCACGATACCACAGCATCCCTTCACGATATGGGAGCTCTATGCACGATAACTTAGGGTAGGAGGGTGGTAAGGGTCGCAAAATTGCACCAAGGGGTGAAACTAGGGGTTTATATACTTGTTATTCATGAAGGAAGGTAAAAATGAGGTGTCAACTTTTTGAGCTAGTAGGTGCCACGTGTCATGCATGGGTGACACGTGTAAATGCATGCATCAACATTTATTTTGTCTTGCAAAACGGTTGAGGATCATCTTGAGATGCAAATTCGTCCATTACTTATCCATTTGGATAAGTTATCTAGGTTTAATCACTATTTTAAGTCAAGCCGATACACTTTTTCTAAGGAAACTTGTTGGCCATCACACCTCACCTCCTTGAAGTTCTTTGCACGATATGGACTTTGCCAAGAGTTCACAAAACGATATGGGACACCTCTTTGGGCTCCTTGGCCGATAGACACTCATATATAAGCTTTTCAACTTGATACAACTCAAGTTAAGCTTTCAAATTCAACCCTTTTCTTGGTTAAAATCTTCACCAAGATTACCATCATTCATAATGGAATCAAACATGGTGTATCCTCCTTTATATCTACTCTACATGATTCTAGGAGGGAGTAGGAATACTCTAGAGGTGGTAGTTTTCATATTAACCCCACATTTTGGGTAAATTACAACATGTACCAAAATTATTGCACAATGCACCAGCATTGTTTAAACAAGCTCAAACTTGGAATTTAGGCTTTCCACAAGCCACCACTAAGCATCATTTTCTCTATTATGATTCTAAAACATATAAGGCACGTTCAACATGTGAAATATTGCAATATAACCCCTCAACTTGGGTAAATTGCACTTTGGTCCAAAACAAAGGAAAATTGCTCAAACAACATTCAATCAGGACCAAACTCGAAACATAAGTGTGTCACATGATAACAAAGCACCTTAGAGGATTATATTAAAGTTCTAAGCAACTTTATTAGCCAAAACAAATAGGGTTACCTCATAACCCAGGTCAGGGTCGTTACAGGTTCAGCATGAATGATTCAGTGAGAGAGAATCTGTCCATGATACATGGGATTAGTCTCTCAAGAATCTAGTGTTCCGATTCTTGTGAAGAATAGTAGAGATGCCATATGAATTCACATTTGGATCTATCATGTATGCAATATAATGTACTCATCTAATTATCTTGTATGTATTGGACACCACAAGATGGGTTTTAGATTCCAGTGAGGGTTATTAGAATACCATAAAGAACATCCATTAGTACTTGAGAAGCACTAAAGATTAGTTGTTGCAGTATGGAAATAAAGAAGAGTTGGGTGCAAACAGGTACACCGATGCAAGCTTCCAAAATGATAATGAATGATCGCAATGTAAATTGTGTTTGATCTTAAAATAAGAGTTATAAGTTAGAAAAGTTCTAAACTACATACCATTATTGAAATTCTACAATAGAAGCTGAGTATCCTGGTGTTATGAACACTTGAGTAAGTATTGTATGGATCTATAAGTTCATATATATGAACTTTAGAGATGTTCCAACCATTGATGACATAGTAAAAATACTATGAAAACAATGGAGATACTGGTTATGCAAGGAATATCAGATAGCATAATGCGACTATTTCATTTCCTATGAGATTTCATATAGTGAAGACATGTGAAACCATGGAATATATTGACTAAAAGAAAAATGTTGCTAACCCGTTGGTTAGGACTTGCATAGTAGACACATGATGGACATGTTTAGATCACTAAGAATGAGATTCGTGGGTGATTGACTCTGTGTACAAGTGGGACTCTATTGGTATGTATGATTAGAGAGCCAATCATATGATGATTGTGATATGCATATCTTGTAAAAGATTTGATTAATAATAAAGGCAATCTTCCAATTTATTATGTTTTACTCAGTTGTGAGATAATTAGGAAACATAATGAATGTATAAATAATGACATTACTCAATAACGTATGTCTTCGGGTTGATGGCCTAAATAATGAGATTACAGATGTTAAGAGTATGTACATTCTTGTTATGTCCCTAGACGGATGTTATTGTGGAAGGATGATAGACAGTGATAACACATAAGACTAGAGTGTGTGTTGGTTGATGACAAAATCTCATCAGTCATGATATGGGATATCAAATCAAATAGATAGATACTTGTTGGAGAACAATATATCAAACAAACCCACCTTGAGAGTGACACATGGAAACCATAATTGGTGGTCGTAACCATTTCCCATAGTGAAGGTGGGCATTGTGGTTCTTTGTAACGACATATAATCAAATCGTTACTAATTAAGCGGAATTAAATATAAATAGCAGATTAACAAAAATCACTAAAAATTAAAACCATTTTTCAAAGAGATCCATTCCAAGAAAAACTCGTACTGAAAGGTCCAAAACCTTATATACATCATTATTCACATTGTACATATCTGGTACATCTCATCTCGAGAATAACATATAATAGTTGCTTTACCAAACTATACATGAGCAACATAAAACCTCGAGGCGCGTAAGCCAAAATCTCTTATTGATCATAAAACCAGTACGAATCAACTCCAAGGACCTGAGAGTACAGAGACGACACATAGTACTCGTATCTATGAGACATGACAGACAGCACACTCAACCTGAGATGTCACTGCTGCCTTAGCTGTTGTTCTTGCTCTGTAAAAAGGTCTTCACCTCCTCGTGTACGTCCACCTAAAAATTTGGGTCCCACGGGGGTGAGACAATTGTAATTGTCCCAACGAGAGATATAACTCTCCGCCGACCATATTATTATCACAGATTAAACATTTATAAACTGAGCAAAGGTTTTTTTTATATTAATAAGCAGGATAATTCATTATATGAACAAAATGTAGTAATCTCCTTTCTCGAGGAGAACATTGCATCTACCCATGGTAAAGTTATCAATCATCTATCTGCCTTGCAAGGAATGTAAAGAAACATAAATAACATCTATCCACTAAGGATGCATAAAAGAAATGTAACATCAGCCAATGATTTTCGTATTCAATCCTTAACCAAACATGCTATACGGCTGATTACATTTTACAATCACACTTATGCCCTGAGGAAGTGAGCCGTACTGCTCAAATCCAACCGACCTTTGTGAAGTCAAAATCGGTACCATACAAGGTCCATGGAAGAGTCGGACTCCATGACCTCCCACGTCTCGGTCAGTGCAAGACCACAAGAAGGACCGCAGTCTCTTGCTTAAGTGACCTTAGTCACACAGGGTCAGGCTACCCTCTGCCTAGCCCACCTTGGTACAGGTGTCAGCGCTAGTGAATCGAGCCACGGGCCAGTTCACCGTGCTCCCTGAGCCATGAACACATTCATGCTCTATCACACTGAGCCATGGGCCTATTCACCATGCTCTTATCACATTGAGCCAGGGGCCTGAAACCGTGCTCTGGAGTCTACAACCGAAGTTGTACTCTAACCTTCCTATTTGTGGCTAGGAGCAACCCCGCATATTCAACAATATGCGCTCTGGATTAACCCATAGGAGAACCCGTTTCACCATCACCAGCTGCTGACGATGATGGATCTATGGTCAGGGCACTACATGATAAAATTCCACTTGATTAATTAAGTGCATTACCATATTCTTTAAGCATTAGTCAAGTTTTCACACATGAATTATTATGACAAATGCTACAAAGAAAGGTATAATACATCTATCACGCACTTTTCAAATCTTTAAAACACATGATACTTGGGATCTCAGTCCCTTATCACATTACTAGGAATTCTCATCCCTTCACATAATCATTATCATGATGGATGGATATGGGTATTCAAACCCTTAGATCATCACATAACATTGTTACTTCTATAACAGGTAACCATTACCTCTAGGTCCTCAGACCAAGGTATTCATTTCACTTGTTGTGCAAGTATTCACATGGCTCACAAGGCCATCACACAGCTTGTCACCTCTCACTAGGCAAAAACTTATTAACATGGCTCACAAGGCCATTGCACATCTTGTCACCTCTCACTAGGCAACAACTTATTAACATGGCTCACAAGGCCATTGCATATCTTGTCACCTCTCACTAGGCAACAACTTATTCACATGGCTCACAAGGCCATTGCACATCTTGTCACCTCTCACTAGGCAACAACTTATTAACATGGCTCACAAGGCCATTGCACATCTTGTCACCTCTCACTAGGCAACAACATATTAGGGTTAGGGTTTCCCTTTATTGCCAAATAGGGTTTCAAGTTCATATTATTAATTCAAACTCTAATTCATTGCTCCACACATCTACGAGCAAACATTAATATCATAAGTATTCAATCATACTTATTTATTCCCATCATTTATCATTAAATGATCATCAACACAAGGTATGAGTTTCTCTCTCATCCTTACCAGAGAATGATTACATCATACTTTATTAACTAGGCTAAAACCTTTCTCAAGGTATGTTAGCCTACACTTATCAAACTGCATTAATCTCATTACATCTCAATGTAACAATTGACATGACACACTTCATGTGTTACTCATCCAAGTATATTGGATTTAAGGTGCATCAACCTTGAAGTGCTGGATGTGATATCTATCATGTCTTGATATATCACTTCCCTCATCACTTTTAACATACTTAATTTCATCAACTTATCTTGTATTAGGGTATGTCCCATCCTAATACTTTATGCACTAGGTCATCACATTTATCATGTGATTTATTGGTCATAAGTCACACAATTGAATTATTCAACCATCATTAATGATATGAACTCATCTCGGGTTAAGGCATTTTGGATATAGGATTAACCATTATCAACTACTCTAGGTGTTTCACCTATCAAGGTATTATCCACACCATTACTTGGTGTTACACTCATCACTCCTAAGAGTGTCTTGCCCTTACCTTAACAAGGTGTATAGGGTTAAATCATGTGCATATGTTCACCATATCGGGTTGTAGGTGTATAGACACTCACCATATCGGGATAGGATTTGCACTTGTCTCCATATAGGGCATGAGGTACCTTCTTGACCTCATATCAGGCACAAGATATATGTATGTGTCGCCCATGATACTTATGAGGTATCAACCCATCACCATGTCGGGCTAGAAGTACATTCAATCACCCTATCGGGCTAGTCACCATCTAGGGTTAGGCATGATGAGTTAGGGTTACCATATTGTTTAGGGTTGTGTATCGTGCAACCCTGTCATGCAACCATGTCATACAAGGTCATGTAGGCCTCATGATACTAAGTATCAATGATGTATCATATGATCATATCATGCAATAACACTTGTTACTCTTCACTTATATCAGGTTACCCAATTTAGGGTTTCTTGTCAACTTACAAGTATACAATTGACCTTGTATCGTGCATGGAGTCTATAATAGACTTCCTATCATGCAATAGGTGTATACTACACCCCCATATAGTTAAATAAGGTTTACAAACCTATTCATATCATTTTAGTTAAATAGGTGCATCATCATATCGGGTTAGAGGTGCTTGCTTATGTGCATGCACCCGATATCACTTTTATAAGGTGATATCACAATCTTCAAGCTCTAGAACTTTATTCTAACTATTATAGTTCAAGTCAACAGGTCTAAGAAACTACTAGAACTCATAATTTCATCAAAGTTTTCAGGAAATTTTGGAATTAAAAGTAGATCATTAAATACAACAATTTAGGTGATGAATAATAACATGATTGAGTTCAAGTTATATAACCTGCCTTAAGAACCAGTTCAAAGCTTCAAGGTCCAAAGCTCCATGTTCCTAAGGTCGAATATGACTTTATCAAAGGTCCAAGGCTCGTTCACAACTCCTTCATATACAAGGAATCACCATGGATAAGCAATTGGTGAAGAAGAAAAGAAAGGTAGATCATAACCCTAATTCCATGCTTCAATTCAAGCTTGAAGACAACTATATCTTACCTTAGGGTTAAGTTTTGAGTTCCTTAGCTCCTTGGACGATACCCTAACACTCTTGGGAGATATGGACTTCCTCTTGGCCGACACAACTTTGCTTGTGGCCAATACCCCCTCACTTATGGCCAAAATCACTTCAATTGGCCAATATCAACTTGCTATGGGCAATATCAACATGGTATGGCCGATATACTTGCTATGGCCGATACACAAGGCCTATGCATGATACCATTGTTCTATTTCACGACATGACACCCCTCTTTCACGATATGATACTCACTTGCACGATATGGCACTCACTTGGAGTCAAAACACTTCACTCTATGGCCGATATCACCCTAAATGGCCGATATCACCTACTTGGGCGACATGGTCTTGCCATGGGCGATATCCCAAGGCCCATGCATGATACCACAGAATCCCTTAACGATATGGGAGCTATATTCACGATACATTAGGGTAAAAGTGTGGTAAGGGCCACAAAATTTCACCAAGGGGTGAAACTAGGGGTATATATACTTGCTGATCATGAAGAAAGGCAAAAATGAGGTGTCAACATTTTGAGCTAGTAGGTGCCACGTGACATGCATGGGTGACACGTGTCCATGCATGCATAAACATTTATATTGACATGAAAAAAGGTTGAGGATCATCTAAAGATGCAAATTCGTCCATTGCTTATCCATTTGGATAAGTCATCTAGGTTTAATCACTATTTTATGTCAAGCCGATACACGTTTTCTTAGGAAACTTGTTGGCCGTCACACCTCACCTCCTTGAGGTGCTTTGAACGATATGGACTTTTCCAAGAGTTCACAAAACGATATGGAACACCTTCTTGGGCTCCATGGCCGATAGGCACTCATATATAATCTTTTCAACTTGATACAACTCAAGTTAAGCTCCCAAATTCAACCCTTTTTCTTGGTCATTTCATCACCAAGATTACCATCATTCATAATGGAATCAAACATGGTGTATTATTCATTATATATACTCTAAATGATACATAGAGCAAGTAGGAATACTCTATATGTGGTAATTTGCATATCAACCCCACATTTTGGGTAAATTACAATTTGTACCAAAATTGGTGCACAAGGTACCAACATTGTTTAAACAAGTTCAAACTTGGAATTTAGGCTTTCCACAAGCCACCACCTTGCATACTTCTCTCAATAATGATTCTACAACACAAGAGGCATGTTCAACATGTGACATTTTGCATTATAGCCCCTCAATTTGGGTAAATTGCACTTTGGTCCAAAACAAAGGAAAATTGGTCAAACAACATTCAATCGGGACCAAACTTGAAACATGAGTGTGTCACATGATAACAAAACACCTTAGAGGATTATATTAAAGTTCTAAGAAACTTTATTAGCCAAAACAAATAGGGTTACCTCATAACCCAGGTCAGGGTTGTTACAAGTTATAAACCCCTAACAAGGATTTCATCCCCGAAATCCCTGGTAAAGGAAGACATATATTATTCATTCATCATACCATCAAGTATCTACATAACATCTTAATGTCATGGAGATGACATAGAACTTTGATCAACACAAAGTTCTTCCACACAGGGTTATCATTGAATCTTTCACACAGGGCACATATTCCACTATCTTTTTCATTATTGACTGTAGAGTCAACTCTATGTCAGGTAATACTTTTCTTAGTCAGGGAAACATCATTCATACCTTATTTAACTCAGGTGTCATACCTTACTGATATGTCACCTTTCTCAACTTACAACTTTATGTGACAAGATTCTGGGAAGTCTCCCATACTCCTCATTTAGCATTTTACTTTTAAAGGAAAGACCAGAGTCATGTTCTGTCACCCACTTGTGACTACAAGTCTTGTCATATATCTGCTGTGTCATCTAATCTACTGACACAACATTAAAATTTCTTACTACTTGTACCAACTATCTCATTAGTTGTACATTCTCTTATAATAAGGGGAGGTTACTTATCAATTAAGAACTTATCTTAGAGGTATCTTTAGATGTTATATATAAGTTGCCTTAACAGATCTAGATAGGGGTATTCTAAGAAATTATTTTTAGCTTGATAAGATTTTCCCACAATGATTTTACAATTGTTCCTTCAAATAGTAAATCTTTATCGATGTTATGTTTATGCGGAGCATAAACCCCTAACATGTGATGTCCATACTATTTTATGTAACTAGACTGATTTCACAGTTGGCCATCCCAGGTAACCCACATAAATCAATTGATTAGGAGTTATGCTTTTACTTTGCTATATCACTTGATAGTTCTTAGATACCAGAATTTCTTATCTTGGTATCCATCACATGTGTCGAAAACACATCACATCCTCATCTTTCTTTCATCTTGGGACATTACTTGTTGCACATATCTTTATCTTGGAACTAAAGTTCAAGACAAACTGATACTTTTCTAAGTATCCATCAATTGAACATTTTTAACTTATGCACATCAAGTGTCATAAGACCCACATGATTACCATGTCCCAGAAGGGAAAGAACACAAAGGAACATATTCCTGTTATCACCCCATCATCATCCAGGGTTGTTTATCAAAGAGAAGAGATTATCATCTCCTCTGATTATTGCATGAACTTTCAACTATTCATGAGTCATTTACTCGTGTTTCATCCTAGGTTCCTTGCCATTAGCATAGGAATTATAAGGATGATTACATGTCATTATTCCTCTCTTTGTTATTGTCTAACATGTTCATGAGAATTTTGTGATTTTATCACATTTCCCATTTCCACATCATGGGAAAAGATCTTTACTATTCACACATGCTTTATCTGACAGGGATCATCTCCCTTGTTCTCATTCTCTTATCATGAGGATTATACTTTTCATTTCCTCATACATACAGATTGGTCTGAGATCATCTCAGGTTCCACTTTATTGCACTTAGGATGTGATATACATGTCCATACCATATTTCTAGTTTCATTATACTCACTAGATTGTCTCAGAATGACTACTTGATCAGAGTAATCAGAAAGATAACAATCTAAGAGTTCCATACTCACCTTATCTCCAATAATTATATACCTGGACAGGGTATACAAGTACTGAGAATAAGTAGTATGCACTTTGTTTACTATCATATTCCTTACTTTTCATATAATAACCAACACATGATTTAACATTCCTGGATTTTCTCCAGGCATCTCTTCAATACCTCATCCTTTTTCACACAGATAAGAGCAATTATGGAGCATTTAAAAGAATACTGAATAGAATATAAATTCTAGTTCTCATCATTTCTTCCCTATGTCCCCATAGGACAATCAATAGGGAAGTCCATAACAGCAATCCTTTTTAGGATTATCAGGTAAAATCAAAAGAAGGCATATCAAAATGAAAAAGCTCTATCTGATTATTACCCCTTGCGGTCATCCACCGCTTTAAGTTAACTCAACCCATAGAGTCTAGCTGTTTCATGTTGTTACTTTTGGCTTTTTAGAACCACTGGGCAAAAGTCTCTGGAATTGTAATGACATTTCCTTAATTCTCGACATTTAATACCATGGTCATATCACTAGAAAAAAGTTGTTGTATCATAGTACAAAGCTTTTGGGGAGGGTTATTAAGCAAAGACCAAGCTTTATACACATATCAAGCAACCAATTTGGTTATATGCCTAGAAGATTCAACCAATGTTATTTGTTTATAAGAATGACTTATTATATAATGTATTCTGTGAAGGTTTTGAATTAATTATCTTAATTCTATCTTTACTAAACTCTGAATCTGACTTCTTGGGCTCTGCCATCACAGATATACTATCTGTCTAAACTTATGGCAGAGTCTACTTTCTCGCCATATGTTAATGTTTCCCACATTTTCCACTGTTCCAACATGACTATGTCATTCAGGAACCCTTTCAAAGCCCAAAGTTTCTGTATTGAGGACTGGTAACCTAGGTTGTAATGCTAGTATCCAGTCTACTATATGCATCATTGTTGTCCTAACCTGCCCAACAAGAGCATAAACATAGGATTCTCTATCCTGATCAGGTCATGATGGGAATTCTCAGGCATTCATTCTTCTCTTGCCTGATCCCTTGCACCCTTTCCTGGTGCAACAACATTACCCTCAACAATTTATTCCTCGTGTTCCCCAGTCATTTATAAACTTCACCCTTTCTTCTGCACAAGCAGAAGTCACTATAGGGTATACTGGAGGACACTAATACAAACTCAACACCTTAGTCCTATGTCTCTGTAGACTCAGCAAACCTTAAGCTCTGATACCAAAACTGTAACGACCGACAGTCAAATCGTTACTAATTAAGAGAAATTAAATATAAACAGCAGATTAACAAAAATCACTAAAAATTAAAACCATTTTTCAAAGAGATCCATTCCAAGAAAACTCTTACTGAAAGGTCCAAAACCTTATATACATCATTATTCACATTGTACATATATGGTACATCTCATCTCGAGAATAACATATAACAGTTGCTTTACCAAACTATACATGAGCAACATAAAACCTCGAGGCGCGTAAGCCAAAATCTCTTATTGATCATAAAACTAGTACGAACCAACTCCAAGGACCTGAGAGTACAGAGACGACACATAGGACTCATATCTACAAGACATGACAGATAGCACACTCAACCTGAGCTGTCACTGCTGCCTCAGCTATTGTTCTTCCTCTACAAAAATGTCTTCACCTCCTCGTGCACGTCCACCTAAAAATTTGGGTCCCACGGGGGTGAGACAATTATAATTGTCCCAGCGAGAGATATAACTCTCCACCAACCATATTATTATCACAGATTAAACATTTATAAACTGAGCAAAGGTTCTTTTTATATTAATAAGAAGGATAATTCATTATATGAACAAAATGTAGTAATCTCCTTTCTCAAGGAGAACATTGCATCTACCCATGGTAGAGTTATCAATAATCTATCTACCTTGCAAGGAATGTAAAGAAACATAAATAACATCTATCCACTAAGGATGTATAAAAGAAATGTAACATCAGCCAATGATTTTTGTATTCAATCCTTAACCAAACATGCTATACGACTGATTACATTTTACAATCACACTTATGCCCTGAGGAAGTGAGCCGTACTGCTCAAATCCAACTGACCATTGCGAAGTCAAAATCGGTACCATATAAGGTCCATGGAAGAGCCAGACTCCATGACCTCCCACGTCTCGGTCAGTGCGATACCACAAGTAGGACCGCAGTCTCTTGCTTAAGTGACCTTAGTCACACAGGGTCAGGCTACCCTCTGCCTAGCCCACCTTGGTACATGTGTCAGTGCTAGTGAATCGAGCCACAGGCCAGTTCACCGTGCTCCATGAGCCATGAACGCATTCATGCTCTATCACACTGAGCCATGGGCCTATTCACCATGCTCTTATCACATTGAGCCATGGGCCTGAAACCGTGCTCTGGAGTCTACAACTGAAGTTGTACTCTAACCTTCCTATTTGTGGCTAGGAGCAACCCCGCATATTCAACAATATGTGCTCCGGATTAACCCATAGGAGAACCCATTTCACCATCACCAGCTGCTGACGATGATGGATCTATGGTCAGGGCACTACATGATTAAATTCCACTTGATTAATTAAGTGCATTACCATATTCTTTTAGCATCAGTCAAGTTTTCACACATGAATTATTATGACAAATGCTACAAAGAAAGGTATAATACATCTATCACATACTTTTCAAATCTTTAAAACACATGATACTTGGGATCTCAGTCCCTTATCACATTACTGGGAATTCTCATCCCTTCACATAATCATTATCATGATTGCTGGATATGGGTATTCAAACCCTTAGATCGTCACATAACATTGTTACTTCTATAACAGGTAACCATTACCTCTAGGTCCTCAGACCAAGGTATTCATTTCACTTTTTGTGAAAGTATTCACATGGCTCATAAGGCCATCACACATCTTATCACCTCTCACTAGGCAACAAATTATTAACATGGCTCACAAGGCCATTGCACATCTTGTCACCTCTCACTAGGAAACAGGCTCACAAGGCCATTGCATATCTTGTCACCTCTCACTAGGCAACAACTTATTCACATGGCTCACAAGGCCATTGCACATCTTTTCACCTCTCACTAGGCAAAAACTTACTAACATGGCTCACAAGGCCATTGCACATCTTGTCACCTCTCACTAGGCAACAACTTATTAGGGTTAGGGTTTCCCTTTATTTCCAAATAGGGTTTCAAGTTCATATTATTAATTCAAACCCTAATTCATTGCTCCACACATCTAGGAGCAAACATTGATATCATAAGTATTCAATCATACTTATTTATTCTCATCATTTATCATTAAATGATCATCCACACAAGGTATGAGTTTCTCTCTCATCCTTACCAGAGAATGATTACATCATACTTTATTAACTAGGCTAAACCCTTTCTCAAGGTATGTTAGCCTACACTTATCAAACTGCATTAATCTCATTACATCTCAATGTAACAATTGACATGACACACTTCATGTGTTACTCATCCAAGTATATTGGATTTAAGGTGCATCAACCTTGAAGTGTTGGATGTGATATCTATCATGTCTTGATATATCACTTCCCTCATCACT
Source organism: Alisma plantago-aquatica (assembly GCA_963693085.1). NCBI lineage: Eukaryota > Viridiplantae > Streptophyta > Magnoliopsida > Alismatales > Alismataceae > Alisma > Alisma plantago-aquatica. The sequence continues at coordinate 190,579,019 of OY856415.1, read as the reverse complement.
TTTAACATACTAAATTTCATCAACTTATCTTGTGTTAGGGTATGTCCCATCCTAATACTTTATGCACTAGCTCATCACATTTATCATGTGATGTATTGGTCATAAGTCACACAATTGAATTATTCAACCATCATTAATGATATGAACTCATCTCGGGTTAAGGCATTATTGATATAGGATTAACCATTATCAACCACTCTAGGTGTTTCACCTATCAAGGTATTATCCACACCATTACTTGGTGTTACACTCATCACTCCTAAGAGTGTCTTGCCCTTACCTTTACAAGGTGTATAGGGTTAAATCATGTGCATATGTTCACCATATCGGGTTGTAGGTGTATAGACACTCACCATATCGGGCTAGGATTTGCACTTGTCTCCATATCGAGCATGAGGTACCTTCTTGAACTCATATCGGGCACAAGATATATGTATGTTTCGCCCATGATACTTATGAGGTATCAACCCGTCACCATGTCGGGCTAGAAGTATATTCAATCACCCTATCGGGCTAGTCACCATCTAGGGTTAGGCATGATGAGTTAGGGTTACCATATTGTTTAGGGTTGTGTATCGTGCAACCCTGTTGTGCAACCATGTCATACAAGGTCATGTAGGCCTCATGATACTAAGTATCAATGATGTATCATATGATCATATCATGCAATAACACTTGTTACTCTTCACTTATATCGGGTTACCCAATTTAGGGTTTCTTATCAACTTACAAGTATCCAATTGACCTTGTATCGTGCATGGAGTCTATAATAGACTTCCTATCGTGCAATAGGTGTATACTACAGCCCCATATCGTTAAATAAGGTTTACAAACCTATTCATATCATTTTAGTTAAATAGGTGCATCATCATATCGGGTTAGAGGTGCTTGCTTATGTGCATGCACCCGATATCACTTTTATAAGGTGATATCACAATCTTAAAGCTCAAGACCTTTATTCTAACTATTATAGTTCAAGTCAACAGGTCTAAGAAACTACTAGAACTCATAATTTCATCAACTTTTTCAGGAAATTTTGGAATTAAAAGTAGACCATTAAATACAACAATTTAGGTGATGAATAATAACGTGATTGAGTTCAAGTTATATAACCCGCCTTAAGAACCAGTTCAAAGCTTCAAGGTCCAAAGATCCATGTTCCTAAGGTTGAAGATGACTTTATCAAAGGTTCAAGGCTCGTTCACAACTCCTTCATATACAAGGAATCACCATGGATAAGCAATTGGTGAAGAAGAAAAGAAAGGTAGATCATAACCCTAATTCCATGCTTCAATTCAAGCTTGAAGACAACTATATCTTACCTTAGGGTTAAGTTTTGAGTTCCTTAGCTCGTTGGCCGATACCCTACCACTCGTGGGCGATATGGACTTCCTCTTGGCCGACACAACTTTGCTTGTGGCCAATACCCCCTCACTTGTGGCCAAAATCATTTCAATTGGCTGATATCAACTTGCTATGGGCAATATCAACATGGTATGGCTGATATACTTGCTATGGACGATACACAAGGCCTATGCATGATACCATTGTGCTCTTGCACGACATGACACCCCTCTTGCACGATATTATACTCAATTGCACGATATGGCACTCACTTGGAGTCAAAACACTTCACTCTATGGCCGATATCACCCTAAATGGCTGATATCAGGTCTTGCCATGGGCGATATCCCAAGGCCCATGCACGATACCACAGCATCCCTTCACGAAATGGGAGCTCTATGCATGATAGCTTAGGGTAGGAGTGTGGTAAGGGTCGCAAAATTGTACCAAGGGGTGAAACTAGGGGTATATATACTTGCTGATCATGAAGAAAGGCAAAAATGAGGTGTCAACATTTTGAGCTAGTAGGTGCCACGTGTCATGCATTGTGACACGTGTCCATGCATGCATCAAAATTTATCTTGACATGAAAAAAGGTTGAAGATCATCTAAAGATGCAAATTCGTCCATTGCTTATCCATTTGGATAAGTCATCTAGGTTTAATCACTATTTTATGTCAAGCCGATACACTTTTTCTAAGGAAACTTGTTGGCCGTGACACCTCACCTCCTTGAGGTGCTTTGAACGATATTGACTTTTCCAAGAGTTAAAAAAACTATATGGAACACCTCCTTGGGCTCCATGGCCTATAGGCACTCATATATAAGCTTTTCAACTTGATACAACTCAAGTTAAGCTTCAAATTCAACCCTTTTTCTTGGTCATTTCATCACCAAGATTACCATCATTCATAATGGAATCAAACATGGTGTATTATTCATTATCTATCCTATAAATGATACATAGAGCAAGTAGGAATACTCTAGAGGTGGTAATTTGCATATCAACCCCACATTTTGGGTAAATTACAATTTGTACCAAAATTGGTGCACAAGGTACAGACATTGTTTAAAGAAGTTCAAACTTGGAATTTAGGCTTTCCACAAGCCACCAACTTGCATCATTCTCTCAATAATGATGCTACAACACAAGAGGCATGTTCAACATGTGACATTTTGCATTATAGCCCCTCAATTTGGGTAAATTGCACTTTGGTCCAAAACAAAGGAAAATTGCTCAAACAACATTCAATCAGGACCAAACTTGAAACATGAGTGTGTCACATGATAACAAAACACCTTAGAGGATTATATTAAAGTTCTAAGCAAATTTATTAGCCAAAAAAATTAGGGTTACCTCATAACCTAGGTCAGGGTTGTTACATTCTTAGTCCTGAAATTACTGCACTCATCACATGTCATTCAATATACTTTGACATCATCCACTGTTACCTTGAATAAGGGTTGCCATAAAGGTGATGATCAGATGCATTACGACACATGGGGATGATTGTGAGTGATGTAGATGGGATTTTTCCCTCCTACATGAGTTTGATATCCTGGACACTATGCAAGGGTTATCTGCCATTATAAACTATGAAGTTCAGAATAAGAACCTTATTCCTCTTATGAACAGCAAAGCTAGCGTTTATCATATTGTGTTCGCAGGACTTACTCCTTTTTTCCAAGGATGAACTGCAGCATGCTAGCTCCATCAAGAATATCCCAGATTCTTTTGCTTTGTCTCTAGTCTGAGACTTAATACTGCTAAGAGTCAGCTGTTTACTAGCCCTGAGTGTTGTACTAAGGAAATCTCTCACATCTTGGATATTGAGGTTAAAGATCTTCCAGTCACGTACCTTGGTGTTCCTCTCTTTACTGGTAGACTGACTAAGGCTATGTGTAGCCCTATCCTGGATAAGGTTTTAGCTAAGCTTGACTCCTGGAAGTGCAAGCTTCTTTCTATGGCAGGTAGGATAGATCTAGTCATCTCTACTCTCTCTTCCTATCACATCTTTTGGTCGGCTGCGTTTCCTCTTCCTAGATCTGTGATTGGTGAGCTGGAGAGGAAGTTTAGAAACTTCATTTGGGGTGACAGTGATAGTAAGAAGAATTTCCACCTGGTCTCGTGGTCTCAAATTTGCAAAACTAAAGCTGAAGGTGGCCTGGGTATCCACAACATAGAAGATTGGGCCAATGCTGGTATTATTAAGAATCTTTGGGATGTCTCTTGTAACAAGGAGACTTTATGGGTTAAATGGCTTCATGGGAACTACTTACTCCGTGATTCCATTTGGTCTATCAAGCCTAAATCCTACGATTCCTAGCTTTGGAAAAAATTGCTTAGACACAGGGATATTCTACTGCTTCATGCTCACTTTAAGCTAGGCAATGGTTCTCATTTTTTTCTCTGGAAGGATCCGTGGTGTGGTAATGGAACTTTCCTATCTGATCATGTTGATGTGCAATTCAGGCACTGATTGGGGAAAGGTGATGATTGTAGGGTGGATGCCTGCTTGAGTAATGGTATTTGGGCAATCCCTGGTAATATCCGTGGAGGGGATGGTGTTCTTCGGATCCTTCAAAAGCTCGTTGTTCCTAATGCAGATACTGAAGAATGTATTCTTGTCAATGGTAAGGGATCCTTGTCATTGAGAGAGTGTTGGGATTTATGCAGGTCCAGGACTCAAAATCTGAACTGGACTATTGATGTTTGGGCATCCTGGATCCCTAGGAATATTTATGTTTTCTTATGGAAGTGTTATCTTCAGCGATTACCTTCTCAGGACAATTTAAAGAAGTTTAATTTCTAGCTCCCTTCTGTTTGTTATCTATGCTGGAAGCATGAAGAAGACGGACAACACCTCTTCTTTGATTGTCTCTTTTGCACTGAGCTTTGGTCTTTCTTCAGATTTAAGTTTGGTCATGCTCCTTCTTGTTTGACAGAGATTTTATCTTTCAATCAAAGAGCCAAATGTGCAGCTTTCTTCCTCATCTATAGTATTTGGAAGGAGAGGAATAGAAGGATCTTTTCTCACAAAGTCTGTGATCCCAAAGGGGTTTGGTCCCTGTGTATACGTGATGTCAATAGCATAAATAGATAGTCATAGTTTTCCTTTCTGTACATTTGTTAGCTTTTTAGCTTGTAAAGAGTGGAACTCTGTTTCTTGGTGATGTTTTTTAATAAAGGAGGCATACATGGTTCAGAAAAAAAAAAGATATCTTGGACACTTGATAAGTGAGACTGGGAAAAGCATGTGCATGCACATGCGAATTAATATATGATATTGAGGTTGCATATATCTCACACAACCTATTCTAGTTCAAGGAACATAAATTGAACATTGAAAGGATGATGATTCTATGCGTCGACTTCAATCTAGATATCAGAGACAAAGGAATTATACAATCATTGTAACACCAATGGCAGATTGTAGGTGGAAGTTGTTCTCCAACTTTCTGTATTACTTGGGTAGTAAGGATGTGTTTGTAGATGCCACTCTTTACTTGTGATGTCATAAATGGGTTATGGACATTCACTGGCAACATAACTTGGAACATATAGGGTCACACACATAGGATACACATGTAATAGGAGTTCATTCATGAATATGGTCTAAACTTGATTACTAAAGAGTTAGGTATTCAATTTAAACAACACTAGTTGAAAATGTCTGACTGGACTGTGAACCAACCGGTTCAAGTGTTGAACTAATCATTTTAGTGTGTCAGGTCAATTGAACCAACTTTGGAAATTCTGGGCAATGAACCGACTGGTTCAGAAAGTAAATCAATCGGTTCAGGCATGTGAAACGACCAACTTAGATTGTGAACTGAGAAGTTGGCGAATCAATTCAATTGATTCAAAGATTTATGCTAATGCCATGTTGTACATTAAATCAGATCTTAATTTACAATACAATTGCTATTGGGAAACATGATGAAACAAATATTTCAAGGGTTCAACCGATCCACTCACATGACAATCGATCGATTCACTAGTGAACTGACAACCATTTCTCCGCTCAGAGGTTGCAAAAATTCATGAAATTTTGGTACCTTCCACTCCCACTCAGATTAGGAACCCTGACCCTATAAATAAAGGGGTATTGGGGGCTTCTCGGATACAACTCAATCACCTCTAACAATTGTTTGTCTTATCTAGTTGTTGTAACTAAGAGAACTCGATTAAGTCCCACCTGATAAGGGGAGGGGTAGTAAGGGAGAGAAATTGTAGGAGAGCAAGTTAGTGCTAGTACACCAACGTGGAGGGACAACACCTTCTTATTAGTTATTCTAGAATGAAAAGATTTCCTGGTTGTATGTGTGGACTACCATAGAGGCGAGGAGCTTTTCCCGCTAGGAAGAAAACTTTAAACTACTTTCTATGGTGATCAACTAAGAGTTGTTGCAGACGCCATCTGAATGTGACTTGAAGAAAGTTTCATACTGCAATGAGAGAATAGTCACTAGACTTGCTCTAGGACCAGGTATGACCTCGTAAATCATCCTTCCCATTACATAGTTGTTGATGTGATCGTCTATTAATGAAGAATATGGCAGATATTTTTTGGGTTTTCATTGCCTATCTTATGACATATTTCCCAACAGTGGTATTAGAGCCACGTCAATTTACTATATTTTGGGATTTAATCAATATGATCGAATTTTAATTTTCACCTTTTATTTATTACATATGATGAAAATATTTAAAATGATTTATATCTGATTAAATATCATATAAAATTTCAAACTAATATATATATATATATATATATATATATATATATATATATATACAATATGCAAGTTACACATGTCATCCTAAAATTGGTTTTGATGGTGGATGAGTAGCATAGTTATGGTCATTAACCTAAATTTCTATATATGGTTGAAGGTTTTTTTACTCATGTTTATATCTCAATTTGCATACCGAGCCTCTACCTTCTTCTTCTCAATGTAAAAGTACAATCCTTTCCTACCTATGCTCCCCTTGAATGTAACTTGAGGTTTCTCTTTACCATGTAATATGTTTAATAGCATTAGGATAGTTTTATTTTCCTGTTATGATGAGAAGACGTTCAACATCAGGCGAGTCGACTATTTCATGAGACTAGCTGACCGGCTGGAAGATCGAGGAGGGAAAATCATAGGAGGATCCTGATGGATTGCTGGAGACCATATCGATTGTTTGGAGGTGCCCAAACATTGGTTGGACTGGAGGCCAGACGATCATACTGATGAAAAATGGACCAGCCAAGAGGCGAACCGATCGGTTCAAGGGTTGAATCAATCAACCTAGATTGATTCAAGCATAGATCTACACCAATAATAGGTTCTTGCATGAGATGCAGACCTAGGTGGTATTAATTACTTGCGGTTCCAAGGAATTATATTCGTATGGCCATAACCATCGCTAAAGTTTTATATTGGATGTTTACATTTATGGGATATAACATGTATATGATATGTACTATAATATGCGATGATTGGATATATATACATATATATATGTACATATATATATATATATATACATACATACATACATACATATGCGATGATTGGATATATATATATATATATATAAATCCCTCAATCAAACATATTAAGTCTAAGATGCTTTCTATTAGAAACACACATGAATAGCTTGATTGATTATGCGTAGGCATGCTAAGTGTGGTGCACTATCTATCTCATGGAAGTGTGATGGTAGTTATGTAGGCCTGCCAAGCAAGGTACATATCTATTGTGTTGGGTTTCAAGTCAGGCTTAACTGGGTGTCCTTAATGAGATTAAGCACCCAAAGGCATGCGAATGACTATGGAAAAGAGTTGCACATACCATCTATATGAGAATTGCATGAGATGCAATTAGAAAACTTTTCCTACCTTAATGACTGATTATGGATGTTGGCATTGGCCGAGTAATAAATGAATAGTTTTGGATCTTGGCTCATTAGAAGTTTTTGCGCTGCAATCTTCTGAATTGATAATTGAGGGTTTTCAATTTGATCAAAATAATGAGAGTGATAGTTAATATAAAGGCCTAATTAAACATCGTAAAATTTTATACAAATCAAATTAAATCAAAAATGGGTTTTTGACAAAATTGCAAATTTCACTTGTAGGATCAAATGGCAACAGACAACAACACATTTTCTTTGCGATTAGTCATAGAGAAGGACCACTTAAATGGGAATAACTTCTATGATTGGTTTAGGATGTTGAGAATTGTCTCACACAAGAGTACAATCTCTATGTGCTGGAGATACTAGAGCCAGATGAACCTCTTCCCAATGCACCTAAGGCTAACATGGATGCTTACAAGAACCATACTAAAGATGTCACTGATGTCAAATACCTAATATTGTTCCCTATTAACTATGATCCGTAGAGACATCATGCGAATATGGATGTTGTTGAGATGATCACACATCTTAAGAACATGTTCCAAGATTAGGCAAGACAGGGGAGAGTTGATGTCTCTAAGGAACTGTTCAAATGTAACAGAACAGAAGGAGATCTAGTAGGTCCTCATGTGCTCAAGCTCATTGGATATGTGGAGAACCTTTCTAGACTAGGATCCCCCTGGGGTCAAGAGTTGGCCATTGATGGGATTTTGTAGTCTCCGCTAGAGTCATTCAATGAGTTTGTCAAGAACTACAACATTAATGACAAGCCATTAATAGAGTTTCTTAGCATGTTAAGAATAACTGAGGCACAAATGAAGAAAGACAGTCCCAAGTCTATGATGATGATCAACAAACCAAAGGGAAAGTCTAAAGGAAAAGGAAAATCTAGGAAGAGTTCTAAAGCTGGCCAAAACCCAAGTCTTCAACACTCAAGGTAGGGAGGAGTGAATAAGGGAGACAATTGTCTCCACTATCACCAGCCTAGACATTGGATAAGGAATTTCTCTCTCTACCTAGATGAACTAAAGAAGAAGGAGGGGATAGAAACCTCCACTTCAGGTATATACGTAATAAGATAAATTTGATTACTTCTTCATCTTGGGTATGTGACACCGAATGTAGATTTGACATTTGTCTAAATATGTAGGACCTAATAAGAAGTAAGTCTTTACAAAAACATAAGGATGGACTGTGTGGAGAAAGAGTTTCTACAAATTCAGTCTACATTTAGAATTTATAACTTGTAGGACATGTAATAGAGTTAAATGAATTGCTATTTCATTATTCCAATAATGGAAACATTTTACTTTTTTTTAAGGTGTCGTGCCATATATCATTAATGTGTCCAATCGGCCCTAGCAAGGTTCAAATACATATTGGGGAAAGATGATAACAAAACAAACTACGTGACTGACCCACGATGAGTATCACTAGCTATAGCATTAGCTAAACTATTACTGGTACGACTCCTAAACAAAATAGAGAAAGAGCTAAAGTTGCCTTGTAGCAGCCTAATGTCATCCAAGATGCCTCCCAAGTAGTCTCTCCTCACGCCAGTCTTGTAAAAATTGGTAGCCACCACCTGTGAGTCTGTCTCTACCTCTACTCTGCTCCATCCATGCCGAATCATCCAAAGAATGGCCTCACACATACTTAAAGCCTCCTCAATAGCAATGTCCTTCAGCCCATCCCACCGTTTGCTGCCTATGCCTAGGATATTACCATTACTTTCCCTAAGGACCCATCCTACCACCTCTTTACCATCCTCCCCTACCGAAGCATCTACATTCAGTTTGAGATGGCCGACCTCCGGAGCTGTCCACCGCACCCGCTGGCTGCTCACTGTGTGCCTACCTCCTTGATTGCTCGACGCTGTCCTCATTCTGCTATGGTCTCGTAGCAAGGCCAACAAGGTGGCCTTGGTTGCTGTTCCATTTGGGTTTGGTTTCTTGAAGATTCGGTCATTCCGCAGTGTCCATGCCACCCAAGTGATGGCAATCATCTCCTCCCGTATCTCTTTGTCCTCAGTGCTTATGATGCTGGTAATGGCCTCCGAGACCGTGAGATCCTTCACTCGATCCGCGTTGTCCCTGACATAATGTGATGCATGATCCCAAATCTCAATGGCGCTTGGACATCTGAATAACATGTGGGGGATGGACTCTGTCTCTGAGTAGCAAAGCAAACAAATATTGTCTGTGTTGCAGTGTCTGTCGTATAATCTACCCATGGTTGCTAAGCCACCCGTTGATGCTCTCCACATGAAGTGTGCCACCTTTGGAGCTAGCCCGCTCTTCCATATCAGCCTCCATAGTCTCTCCCCTAGCTCAGATATATGTGCTAGGGTGCTCTGTCTCCCCATTACTCTTAGCCAATAAGTCGATCTAACAGAAAACTCACTATCTCTAGATGGCCACCAGAACCTGATGTCAGGCGTTCGCTCTATCCTGAGGGGTATATCCATAATATCCCTCGCTATGCTGTCCGGAAAAATGTCATGAATAATGTCAGAGTTCCAGTCCATCCTCTCATCATATATGAGCTCCCACACATTTATAGGCTGCTCACCTTCCACGGTTCTGTAATTAGCCAGAGTATCTCCCCTCTTCGGCACCCACCTGTCCTCCCAAATGTTAATATCTACTCCACTCCCAACCCTCCATTCCACCCCCTCCACAGCAAGAGCCTTCGCCCCCCACATACTACGCCAGGTGTAGCTCAGACTATGACCTCTCCTCGCCTCCTAAATATCAATTGCAGGAAAATATCTTGCTTTGATTACTTTGGCAACCATCACATTCGGCTTGGAATGTATCCTCCACAACTGCTTTGCCAAAAGAGCTTGGTTAAAAATATGTAGATCTCTGAAACCCATCCCACCTTACTTCTTTGGTCTACACATCCTATCCCAACTCATCCATGCTATTTTCCTCTCATTACTCTTGGCCCCCCACCACCATCTCACCACCATACTGTGCATTTCATCCACCATCCCTATCGATAACTGGAAAATACTCATGACATATGTCAGAATAGCTTGTTCCACTGCCTTTATCAAAACCTCTTTGCCTGGTTTGGATAGCAGCTTCTCCGCCCAACCTTGAAATTTTCACCACACCCTCTCCTTTATATAGCTGAAAATCTATTATTTACACTGCCCAATAGCCGTAGGTAGTCCCAAGTATCAAGCATTCCTATCCACCTCTTTAACCTGCAGCAGCTCTTTGATCTCCACTCTTTTTGGTAGATACGTTCCTTTGCTGAACACAACCTCCATCTTCAAATAATTAAGTCTTTGTTTGGATGCCTGTTCATACTGGCTGATGATTTCAACAATTTTCAAGCATTCCGTGGTAGTTGCTCTTGCAAAGAGAATACTATCATCTGTGGAAAAAAGGTGAGAAATACTCAATGCAGATCTACTAACTTTAATCCCATAAATGAGATTATCATTAGCAACTTTGTAAAGAAAAGTAGAAAAAGCATCCACACATAGAATAAAGGGATAGGGTGAGAGAGGGTCTCCCTGTCTAAGTCCTCTGGTAGGCTTAATCGCTCTGGTCCGGTTTCCATTAACAACAAATGCATGGCTAATAGTAGATATGTAGTAGTAGACCCGGTTCCTTAACTTGTCACCAAATCCCAGACACCCCATGACATGCATTAGGAAATCCCATTCAACACTATCATAGGCCTTGGACATGTCAAGCTTGAGAGCTAAAGTACCCCATCCGTCCTTTTTCTTCTTCTTCATAGTGTGAAATAGTTCATAGGCGATGAGTGCATCATCTGTTATCAATCTCCCCAGGATAAAGGTGCTTTGATTCTCTGAAATAATGTTGTCCATATGCGGCTTCATGCAATTTGTGACCAATTTAGAGGCAATCTTATAGATGACGTTACACAAACTGATAGGTCTGAAATCTCCCATCTCCGTAGGCTTATCCACCTTTGGAATAAGGACAACCAGTGTGCTATTAACCTCCCCCAGACTCCTCTTTCCACACCACCACCCCTTTATGTAACTAGCCACATCCTTTCCAACAATGTGCCAGTATATTTTAAAGAAGAGAGCTTTCATACCGTCCGGTCCTAGGGCCTTGTTAGGATGCATTTGCTTGAGGGCCTGCAGGATTTCCTCATCTGTGATATCCTCCTCCATCTTCCTAGAAAGCTCCCTGTCCACCTTTCTATCCATTCCCCTAGTTGTTGACCCAAAGTCCGTAGGATTAGTAGTTTTAAAGAGCTCTTCAAAGAATTCGATAACAACCTGGTAGATATCCTCTTCCTCCGTCTTCCATACTCCCATATTGTCTTTCAGCCCCTCAATCTTATTTCTTCTTCTTCTATTGGATGCCTTGTGATGGAAATAGGCAGTATTCCTATCTCCTTCCCTCATCTCATTGGCCCTGGCTCTAGTGTGCCAATATGATTCCTCATGCCCCAGCCAGTACTGGAGCTCTCCTGCTATGTCTTCTTCTCTTTTTAGCATTCGTGCATCCAGAAGTTGAGCTTGGACTTCCAGAAGTTCTTTTTCAAGTTCCTGAATTTTTTTTCCTTCTGAATTTAAATTTCTTTTCAGCCCACTCCTTCAAGATGACTCCACATCTGTTAAGCTTTCCAACCATCCCCTCCGTCCTACCATGCATCCATGCATTGAAGATGGTAGCCTGGCATTCCTCCTCAACAGTCCAAGCCATCTCAAAAGCAAAGGAATCCTGTCTCTTTTTCTTTCTATCCACCTATCTTCTATCAGCTATGATAATGATAGGAGCATGATCCGATTCATATATAGGAAGGTGAACCACTTTGCAGTACGTGTATTGTCCTCTCCATTCAAGATCCACCAACGCTCTATCAAGTCTCTCCTGGATCAATGTCTCCATGGATAGTCCCCTCCTCCAAGTACCTATACAACTCAAATTAACTAGAGCACAGTCATCAATAGCGTCTCTGAAGCCCTACATGACTCTTTCCTCCTTGGGTGGCCCTCCCCACTTTTCCGAGTTAGATACTATTTCATTGAAATCACCGAAGAAGATAACCAGAATCTGCATATCTCTTTTAAGCCTGCGCATCAGCTCCCACATCTTGAATTTATTAGGTTGGTCCGCCCACCCGTAGATGCCAATAGCCTTCCATTTCCCAAACCTTCCCTCATTCACCAAACATTTCACATGTCTTTGTGAGTACCCCTAGTATTTCCACATTAGAGTACTTCCACCAACAACCCATCCCTCCCGATCTTCCCATACTGGAAATACAGATGCCCTTGAAAAAACCACAACTTCTCTTTACATCTTCTAACTTTGTGTCTGCTACCATAGTTTCCATGATGAAAACTATGTTTGGGCTCTCTCTCCAGCACCACGACCGTAGTGTCGTCACCTTGTTAGGGTCGCCCATCCCCTGACAATTCCAACTTAAGATTGTCATTGTCCTTTGTGGTGTTGGTCAACACCAAACACCGCTACTTGGGCTTCCTCAACCCTATCATCTATTAAGACCACCCTCTCCTACTGCCTTGCTCTTTTCCCAATATCGACTTATTGTATCTGCTCATCTAGGTCCATATCAACACTTTCATTATCTCCTCCTCTCTTACCTACAACTGTGTCCCATTCAACCTCGCTCTCTAGAATGCCCAGCCTAGCACCTCTTCTCATTTTGTATACCCAGGATGTGTGCTTCTTCTTGGCCTTTGTGTCCTTCTTCCTATTTGACATTTGCTGCGACCCATCTTGTTAGTTCTTCCCTGTGCCCTTATGATTACTTGATCTTCTCTGTGTGAGTTGTGTGCATGTCTACCTTCCTTCTTGATGTTCCCCTTCGTAGGTTGACGAACAACAACCTCTGGTGTCATCTCTGACCCCACTTCCTCCACCAACGGTGCATCCTCCAGTATGATGGCAGTGTCCCTGAGGACGAACAACTCCTTTAGAGAGAAACAAGCTCTCCCTTCTGAGCCTCTTCCCCTTCATTTAGTAGCACATCTAGGTTGCTTGAGCTTTCCTCTCCCTCTTCCCCACTGCTTCCCCTCTTGCCCCCTTCTTGTCTTGAGTTACTTCTTCCCTCTACCCTTCTTGTACCATCCTTTCCCCCCGCCTCCCTTGCCTTTTCATCCGGACTGTGGTGTTCCTTCTCCTGACCACCATGCCACCCTTCCTCTCTATCTCCTTCCCTCCATCTTCCCCCCCTCACAGACAAACCCTCACCGTCACTCCTCTTGCCACTCCCCACCGTCGCCGCCACCGCCGTAGGTTTCCGGTTGAACTTGAGCAGTTTCCTCACAGTGCCAGCCCCGTAGACCTCCTCACAGATATTGAGGCAAGGCTTTCTTAGGGATGCCTTCAGCCACGGACCCCATTGACCACCCTCCTTTTCTTCTTCCCCTACCTCCCTACAGTCCTTCTCGCCATGCCCTAACTGCCCATAGACGTAACACATCATGGAGAGATGCTCATACTTCACGTCGATGGAGGCTATTCCACCACCCTTGGTTTGAATCCGCAGCGTGCACAATAACAGTCTGGTGATATTGATCAACACACGAATGTCAGACGACGTCTCCCATCCAAGCTCATCGTGATCCACTATCAACACCTCACCCATCCGACCTGTGATCCCCCTGATCACTTTTTCTCATCGGTAACCTGTGGGAGGCCATATAGTCTCACCCAGAACGGACTCTTTGTGAGGTTCACCTTGGCCGGCTGCTCCTCTAGTGATATCTCCTTAAACAAAAGGAGTCTGTTATCAAAGTTCCATGGATCCCCCTCTATTACCTTCCTCTTATCTCTCCATTCAAGAACTAGAATATGAAGATGTCAACCTCAACTTTCTTGAATAAAACCTTATCCTTTAGCCCCCACGATTGTGTTAGGGTTCTTTGCATTGCCCCGAAATTGAAGCTTCTGTCCGTTAGCAATCTCGCAACCAAAGCAAGTTCCATGTGGTCGAGTCCGTCGTCATCCTCATCTGCTTGGACTTTGATCGACATTTCTTCATCCTCGGTCAATGTCATCCTTGCGTACCTTTCCGCTAGATCCATGTTTGCTTTGGGAAACCAGACCAGTTGATCAGCTGGCCCTTGAACTTGCAAGAGAGAGACACCCTGACGGGTAGATATGACCCCTGATGGGTAGTGATGGACGTCCACGACTGCCAAACCCTAATCGCAGGAGACGAAAGGGCTTTCACAGGGGACGAGATAGTTGGAAACATTTTACTTTACGTGTCTTGTATGAACAAGTATGATTATGAATAAAAAGTGATTAATGGTTCTATTTCAAAAATATGATCTTGTATGGAAATGTGCCAAATGTCCTGTGATCTTTATTAGAAAGGATTCAAAAATGAATGTTTATAACGTAAATACCTACAAGATTACAATTGATAACTCAAACAATCAATATCTATAACATTGTCATCTAGAGAACATAAATGAGAAATGCATTTCTAGAATCCATGTTAATGTTTATCTAGAATTTTTTTGGTTATTGAACCAATAAGAGACATGCAAGTATTATATATTAGAAACATGACAAACCACCTTTCACTAAGTGTATTGGGAGAATAATCATTCTATAAGGAAATCTACATAATGGTGTACAAGGAGCTTCAGAATAAATGCTATAGACATATATTTGTATCTCATTATATTTACTAATGATATGGTGATATGTATTTAGTAAAATACAAATATCTTGAAGTGTTCAAGAATATTACATCTGTGAAGTATACAACTTCTCTAAAGGTATTAAGATACTTTGATATGATCAATGTTGAAATACTTTACAATAAGAGTTTTGAGGACCTTCTGGAAAGACCGTGATAGTGTATCACAATCAACTTCACTTAGAACATGATGATGTATTAGAAAGAAGGAATAACATCTTGATGCCATTATCATTTAATCTGATCTTTGAATTTTTTTAGACACATGCTTAGCACTAAAACAATGTACTGTCTAAATGATTTGATAAACACCATATGAGATATGGTATGGGAATGCATCAATATGTCTTAAGGATTGAAACCTGTATATGAAAATGGTTTCTTGAAAATATTTAATCACATAAATGTTAGTTTTTTTAACACTACTTATCTCAATCCAATAACAAAAGTGCTTGTTGCTCAGATAACTAAATTCCAAAGGAATCAGTGGGAGTAAAGTAGAACTTAAAAAGTTCAAAATCAACAAGAAAATGTTGAACCTAATGGGGTACATAAGAATAAATAGAATCACAAATTGTTGTGGAATATCAAGTTCTATCTATAACACAAACTCATAGTTCTAGTAGAGAACATATGATATTAAAAGATTATGAATCCTATACCGAGATATGTTGTGAGTTGGTCATAAGATGATGAGACAAAATCCAACTAAGAACTATTGAGGGACAAGAATATGAGAAATGGATTGAGGCCATTATATCAAGAATGGAATCCATGTAGACCAACAAGGTATGACCTTAGTGGTACCACTTGAAGGGGTGAAACCCATAAGGTGTAGTTGGGTTTTTAAGAGGAAGACCAACGTGGATGACATAAAAGGTCATATTGGTTGCAAAGGTTTTCAAACCAGTTCAAAATGTTGAACATGCTGAAATCTCTTAACCAATTGACATGATTACCATTGCATCTTATTAAGACTATGTGATTTTGCATATGAAAATTAAAACTACATTCCTTAATAGGAATAATAGAGAGGATTTGTACCTCACACATCCTAACTCCATTAATGTAAATAAAGTCTATAAGATAAAATGTTCAATCTAGAGGTTGAAACTAGCATCTCAGAGGTGGAATCTTTTTATTTGACAAGATAGTCAAAGAGTCTGACTTGAGTCAAGATAAAAGATGAAATTTATGATTATAAAAGTTTTAGTGGGAGCATATAAATATTCCACATGCTGATGAGGTATACATCTCAATACTAAGTATTGAGTCCTGGGATGGAAATCACCTTCTTTAAGAAGGATGAGGTGAAACATCCTATGTGATACAAATTAAGATCTATAGAGATAGTTCTGGAAAGTTTCTTGGCCTAAGTATGAGCACATATATTGGCAAGTTACTGAAAAGGTTCATCATGAATGATTCAATGAGAGAGGACGTGACAAAGTGGATTTTAGCAAAATAATGAGATAATTACTCTTTTGCCCTCATTGTACCTACTAATGGTCCCAAATTATTTTTCTTGTCTTCATAATCATTATTGAGACTCAAATCCAAGATTTGGTAAACAATGTGGATTTTATACACATTATAACACTTCAAATTGGATTCATTCATCACTTTGTCCAAAGAATAAAATTGGTCAATAATACTTTGTCATGTGATTCTCAAACATTTTCTAGATATTCTCCACATTATTTTGATCCAAATTTGTGGTCATTTGGACATTCCTATGATTTTCTATGAATTTTGAAAGTTTTATACTCAAAATCCCTTTATTTTTGCCTTTTCTGACCTTTTCCAGGTCAGTAATCCGCGGCCTTGGGCATGGGATGAACCCCGGCCCTTGGATCAGCTAGCCACAGATCGCAGCCCTGATCCTATGGCTAGGAGGTCATCCCCTACCTCCTGCAATCAGCGGAGAGGGGGGTGGCAAATGGCCAAATATGATTTGATCATCTTGACCTCATTTTAAAAATCAAACCACACAACAATGCTCACCCCACCATTTTGGATTTAGCTATGCCCTTTTCCCCCTCAAATCAGCCTGTTTTAAGAGAAAACGAGAGCCTACTCTCACGGCCGCCACCATGGATGCTGTGGCTCTAGGAAAACCCTAAGCATAGCCCCATATAGCTATATAAAACCCCACCATCAGCTTCGGCTTGCCCCCAAGAACTCGACCGACACCTTATCTTCCTGTTGTGTGCCCTCTCTCTCATTTCCCCCTCTACTCCGGCCACTGCTCCTCTGTGGTGCTGCCGCCGGGCCATTTTGGGCGTCTTGCCTTCGCACCTCCTTCCCCCTTCCTTTGGATCCCACCGTGTCCGCGAGGTGGTGGCGGACTGGGACAGCCTGCTCACAGCCTCCCTGCCCACTTCTACTCCCGAAGCCCCCCTTTTCCGACGAGGTCCTCTACCTCAGTTGCAGGCTCGCGTGGGTGCTGGATGAAGTGGAGAAATTCTCCAGACCGTCGACCCATACAGGGAATTGAACCAGCCAAAACCCAAGTTGAAATCAGACTTGAACCGATCGATCAAAGGGCTGAATCAAATCCTAAACCAAGAGAGCCACCCCGCCTACATGGTTTCATCTTGGTTGTTCCTGGTGCATCTGACGACCATCCTTTTTCCATTATATGGTATATTTGCCTCCTCTCTGCTCGAAATTGCAATTAATAGTCAAATCTTGTAAAAATCGTATCTAATGCATCTGAACTCCAAAAATGATGAATAAGTAGTCCATTTTGATCAGAAAAATCAAATGGATTGTTTAAAAATACTTTTGAAGCCTGATTCTAAATGGTGCTCACTGATATCCCTAGATCATTCACTCTTGCTCATTTAATTTGTCATATGGCTCAATAATGACGTTTAATCTTTGAAAACCCTATATTTGGACTCTGATGATGTTTTGTAACCTAGATCTGGTCTATTTGAATCATCTACTCTTGAAAGTGAATTATTAGTGATCTAGATCTATTTATTTGATTCAATCTTGATTATAATGAATAATGAGTAATTTTGATATTGATCTAAATCTTGCAAAACCTTGGTATATTCTTGAACCATCACTATGATCCTAAATTCCAATTATACTAAGTATGATGATGATGATTTAGAAATTTGATGATGACTTGGATAATGATCATAAATTAGGGTTAAACATATGATCCTAGAAAACCTAGGTAAGTCATTCACACTCGAATATATTGTATACTTGAAATAATGTTGAACATATTGAAATATTGAATATAAGTGGATGACCTAACCCCAAGGTTGACCTAGGAAAGTTAACCCTAATCTCGAATATTGAAACATGATTTCCAAATATCTTGATCTTGACCCTTGATCCAAACATTGTGTTTTAGGATCTAACTCGAAGGGTCGACCTATTACTAGATGATATGTACTCAAAATCTTCGGTGAAAGGTACACTATTATATAACTCCTCATTGATTGTATTGAAGATTCTTTTATGTATCTCTTGATTGTATACTTGGCTATTTATTTGGATGAGCTATTGTTCCCTATGATTAGTCTTCTATTTTTCTATACCATATTTTGAAAAACATGAAAACATAAATTGCATGCCCATTATGACTGCCCGTATATTGATAATGATGATGATATTGATAATGTTGATAATGTTGATATTGAGTACAACAACCCCCCCTCATTTGGAGGTGGGACGTGTACATTGGCCTCCTATGTTCCTATGGTGAGAAGGAGCCTAGTGACTTACCCCATCGCGTTGGGGCGATAAAGTCACACAAAAATATATAAGCATGCTTCTCGAATTACAGCATAATGGGAATTCATAATAAAAATTGAATCGTTGAATAACAACCTTTTTGTCGAATGATATTGAATGTTTGGAAATCGTCTGTTATAATTTGAAATATTAGTCCTGCCAAGTATACTTATTTTCTTATAAACTGTTTTGCTTGATTTTGATAGCGTACCGTGCAATTGCATGATTGTGTCTTGATTTTCTTGATTTTAGGCAATACTGAATAAGATCGCTTCCGCACTCATACACTCTGATGACAAAGATAAATTGGGTATATCTCCATATTGGGTTAGTTTGTTCTTTATTTATCCAGTTTTTGAGTTATTTATTTCTTATTGTATATGCCAGTGTGTTAGATCCTATCGGGCCACTCAGGGACGGGCGCTTCAATCCCTTTACCACTGTTTAGGCAGTGAGATTGGGATTCGGGTAAGAACAGTTCCATGACAGAGGATTTGTCCATGATACATGTGATTAGTTTCTCAAGAATCCATTGCTCTTATTCTTGTGAAGAATGGAGGAGATGCCATATGCATTCTTATTTGGATCTATCATGCATGCAATATAATGTACTCATCCCATTATCTTGTATGTATTGGACACATCAAGATGATTTTAGTCAGATTCCAATGAGAGTCATTGGAATACCATAAAGAACATCCATTAGTACTTGAGAACCACCAAGGATTTGTTATTGCACTATCTTAATAAATAAGAGTTGAGTGTAAAGGGTCACACTGATGCGAGCTTCCAAAATGACAAAGAATGATCACGATATAAAATTGTGTTTAATCTTAAAAGAAGAGTTGTAGGTTGGAATAGTTCCAAACAACTAACCATTATTTAAATTCTATAGTAGAATTTGAGTATCCTAGTGTTATAAACACATGAGTGCGTACTATATAGATCTAGAAGTTTATATAGATGAACTTAAGAGATGTTCCAACCATAGATGACATAGTAGAAATGCTATGACAACAATGGAGGTACTAGTCATGCAAAGATTTTCAAATAGCATACTATGGAAATTCCATTTTATACGAGATGTTGTATAGCAAAGAGATGTGAAACATGCAATATATTGACTAAAAGGAAAAATGTTGCTAATCCACTGGATTGGCACTTGCACAACAGAAACATGATGGACATGTTTAGACACAAAGAATGAGATTCATGGGTGATTTGATCTAAGTACAAGTGAGAGACTATTGGTATGTATGCTCTGAGAGCCAATAATATGATGATTATGATAGGCATATATTGTAAAGGATTTGATTAATGATAAAGGCAATCTTGCAATTTATTTTGTTTCACTCAATTATTAGATAATGAGGAAACTTAATGAATGTCTAAAGAATGACATTACTCAAAGATATATGTATTCGGGTTGATGACCTAAACAATGAGATCATACATATGCTAAAATTATGTACATTCTTGTTATGTCCCTAGTTGGATGTTATTGTAGAAGGATGATAGATAGAAATAGCATATGAGACTAGAGTGTTTGTTGGTTGATGACATATCTAATTAGTCATGATATGTGATATCAAACTAAACACATAGATACTTGTTGGAGAATAGTGTATTGGATAGAACCACATTGAGAGTGACACATGGAAACTATAATTGGTGGTCATAATCATTTCTCATAGTGAAGGTGGTGATTGTGGTTCTTACATCTGAAATCACTACACTCATCACACGTTGTTTAATATACTTTGGCATCATCCACCATATCCTAGAATAAGGGTTTCCACAAAGGTGATGATTGGATGCACTGTCACACATGGGGATGACTGTGAGTGATGTAGATGGGATTTGTCCCTCCGATACGAGTTTGATATCCTGACCACTTGATAAGTAAGACTGAGAAAAGCATATGCATGCACATGTGAATCAGTATATGATATTGAGGTCACATATATCTCAGATAGTCTGCTCTAGTTCAAGGAACATGGATTGAACATTTAAAGGATGACGATTCCATGCCTCGACTTCAATATAGATATTAGAGACAAAGGAATTATATAATCATTGTAACACCAATAAAAAATTGTAGGTTGAAGTTGTTCTCCAACTTTCTAGATTACTTAGGTAGAAATGATGTTTTGCTAGATGCCACTCTTTGCTTGTGATGTCATAAATGGGTTATGGACATTGAATGTCAACATAACTTGGAACCGATAGGATCACACACATAGGATACACTTGGAATAGGAGTTCATTCATGAATATGGTTTAAACTTGATTACTAAAGAGTTAGATATTTAATAGAATAACATTAGTTGAACATTGACTGAGTGGACTGTGATCCAACCAGAACAAGTGTTGAACTGATAGTTTCATTGTGTCAGGTCAATTGAACCAACTTTGGCAATTCTGGACAATGAACTGAATGGTTTAAGAAGAGAACCGACAAGCTCAGATCTGTGAACTTACTAACTCAGGTTGTGAATAGAGCAACTGGTGGATCAATTAGATTGATTCAAGGATTTGTGTCAACATATTGTTGTGCATTAAATTGGATATTAATTGCCAATACAATTGTGATTGGGAAATATGATGAAACAACCAGTTCTAGGGTTGAATTGATCGGCTCATATGCCAACCAATCAGTTCACCTGTGAACCGACAGTTTCACTACTCGCATGTTGTAAAAATTCTTGAAATTCCAGTCCCTTTTGCTCCCACTCAGACTAGGAACCCTGACCTTGACCCTCCTATAAATAAAGGGGTCCTGGGGGCTTATCAGATACAACTCAATTGCCTTTGACAATTGTTTATCTTCTTTGGTTGTGGTAATCTAGAGAACCTGAGCAAGCCCTACCTGTTAAAGGGAGGGATAACAATGAAGAACAATTGTGGGAGAGCAAGTTGGTTCTACCACACCAATTTGAAGGGACAACTCCTTCTTGGTAGTTCTTCTAGAATGATAGGAGTTCCCGGTTGTCTGTGTGGACTACCATAGAGGTGAGGAGCTTTTCCCGCTAGGAGGACAACATCAAACTACTACTTGTGGTGATCAACTAGGAGCTACTACAACCCCTATCTGAGCTTGACTTGAAGAAAGTCACATACTACAATGAGGGTATAGCCTCTAGACATGATGCAGGACCAGGTACGACCTCATAAACTATCCTTCATATTACATAGTTGTTGACATGATCATCTGTTAACAGAGAATATGGTAGATTGTTTTTGTTTCCATTGCCTATCTGATGCCATATTTCCCAACAGTCATAACATTCTTACCCAAGATGGGACTTATGTTTTACGTAGGTCATAGGATGACGAGCCCCTACTTTTGATACTATTAGTATATATGCTTTATTAATTATTGTGTGTTGTGTGTTTTTTATGTGTTATCCTGTGTTGTGCATTGTGTTGTGTGCTATAGAGTTGTCTTTATCTTTAGCCTTGTTTTATCCCATATTTCCTGGTTTTGTATCTCCCTTCCTCTCTTGTGTTAAAATGAGAGTGCATTGTAAACATATGACAATAACAAATAAAGGCTTTTCCCATTCCATATGGTATCAGACATGTTCAATCCTCCCTAAACCATCCCCACCATCGACTCCACCACACATTTAGCACAACCACCACCATCCTCCCTTCACCACCACCACCATCCACCTATCACCCCACCTATTGACCCCACCCTATCGACCCCGCCCCATAAACCACACCTATCAACCCACCCTATCAACCCCACCCTATTGAGCTCCATCCTATCGACCACCACCCTATCAACCTCCATCCTATCGAACCCACCCCATCAGCCCCACCTATCGAACCCACCCTATCGACCCCACCCTATCGATCTCCATCCTATCGACTACCACCCTATTGACCACCACCATCCTATTGACCACCACCTATCAATATCCACCCTATCAACCACCCTCATATCAATCACCCTCCTATCGACTACCCCCTATCAACCACCAACCTATCCATCACCTCTGATAGACAACCATCTGTTGGCCAATAACCATCGACCCCATCCATCAACCTTACCTATCAAACACCACATGTCGACCCCACTCGTCGACCTCACCCATTGACCCCTCTTCCAGAGATTCATAAATAGCATGTTGAAACCCTAAAGGTCTCCTCTCATCTATTGCCTGTGCCACATGGTAGAGTGACTCTCTTACCATGGCAGTGTAGGTCTTTTGTTCTCCCTACTGCCCCTATGAGGGTTTTTCAGATATATTAAATCCAATCTGCTACTGCTATCTATTATCTCTACGCAGGTTCTTTGGATCTCTTTAGATCTAGTTGCTTCTATCTCTGCCCCTATGCGAGTTATCTGAGATCTTCTTATATTTCTATTGATCTCTTCTATTTCGTGTTATTGCTTCTCTACTATGCATTTTCTTTTAGATCTAGTCATCTATATCTGACTTTTGACCTATTATGTCTTCCATGGTGACTACCAATCCTTCACGGACCTTGTGTGTAATGACCGTGAAACTTGATGGATCAAAATACCATCTATGAGTGGCTTCTTCTATACTATATGCCAAATCCCAAGGGTGTTATTCTCATATCTCTTTTGCTGCTAAGGATCTTCCTATTGACTCAGCGGATGACAAAATCAAATAGTCCTATGACCAATGGGCCAAAGAGGATTTTGGTGTCATGACATGGATGGTGAATATTGTTGAACCGAAGATTAGTCAGTCTCTTCTTCTCATACCTAATGCCAAGGCCATGTTGGATCAATTGTCTCATGTGTACTCAGATCAACAAAACCCGAAGAAAGTCTTTGAGATCTTCAAAAGCTTGGATAAAAAGGGACATTCCACTGACGACTCCATTGAATACTATTATAACTAGTGCTCTATGCTCTGGGATGAATTTGAAGTATATCATCCACTCTCTGATGATATTAAGAAGTTCGACGACAACACAATGAACTTCAGCTAGTTCAATTTCTGGCTGATTTACCTAGTTCCCTAGTAGGTGTGGTAGTCCAAATCTTATCCAATGATCCCTTGCCTA